>CM051462.1:145953430-147156510 GCA_028095005.1 Rhynchospora pubera | reverse complement strand
CACGCTCTAGGTTTGATTTAGTTCCCTCTGAATCTGTTTTTCATTTTTAAGCGATGACAGTTTTTTTTTTAAGTGGTAATACATACAAGGTTCTGTTTTCCCCCTAATTTTTCAAAATTTTCTTTCAGGCCGCTACTTTTATTTTTACTAGACAACCATGCAAGGGAGTAGGCATCTATTTTCTAAGTTCTCAAGCCTCATCGCCAACGAGTAATGATAAATCCCTCCCTTTACTTTTTCCCATATCTGTACCTTTTTCTGCTATCAGTTTTAACATTGTGGAAATAAATACCTATTATTTCATGCTGGATTTTTGTTTCAGGTCACAGACGTTCAAGCGTCGTGCAACTTTTGTGATGTGAGCTATGATTTAGAAAAAAATAGACAAACATACTTTAATTGTATTGCCCTTCACTTTGGTTTGTTTGAAAACTCTGTCATGTACTTTTTTTCTCATTTTATATGCAGGTAATTCATGCGTTGGCAATATTATGAAAAATTTGCCTACTTCTCGATCGAGTTTGGACTCAAGAATTTGAGCATGTGTTTAAGGTAAGTGCTTCTTTATTTATCTAAGGCCTTGATCAAAATCCTGCTTTTTTATCATGGAATTTCATTTCATTAGAAATTTTTTTTATCAAAATAAACGTATTTGCCGTTGTGCACAAGAGCTGTTGCGAAAAAGGGCTAGCCTATGGTAGGGTAAGAATTTGTTCCATATACTTATAATTTATTCTATGCCTTTTATTGAAAGCTTTCTATCTTGCCTGATTTTGTGGCCTCATTTTGAATCAGATGGATCAACAAATGCAATTTTAACAACATTTAAGTCAGTCAGCTGTTGGTTCGTGTATCAATACTTAATTGATGCTTAGGCTGCCTAATGTTAAGGTATTGCCATGGTCATCACTTGGGCTGTGGGATTTCTTGCTGCATCTTCCTCCTTTTCCCTTTTTTTTAAGCTTAGGATGTTTTGATTTTCCTTTACTATTATGCATATTGTATTGTATTTTGTTTTAGGAGCATATATTTTTATGTTGGTGGTGTTATAATTTTGGATCTTATTCCATGTATTTCATTTTGAGATAGACCTACTGGAAAGATAAAACAGTTACATAGGAATGGCCTGGTATGGCCAGCTGCACTTTGAATTCTTGCATTGCTATAAAATGAAGGGTGAACAAAATCATTAAATGAATAAGATTAAATTGAAGCTAATCACTGGCTCAATGTGGATAATAATGGTGTCGGTTTGGTTCTGTAGGAGTTGCGTGGGGAAGAAAGACATGGATAGAATGTAAAGGTACCAAAAGGCGCCAAGGACAAAATGAAATAGAGATAGTACAAAAAGATTATTGTGGCATTGCTTGAGAAGCTTCTGGAAGTTAAAGCTTTAAAGGTATAGAGTTAGTTGATTGATTTAGATAATTGACTAATTTGCTAACTTTTCTAACTCGATTCTATTATTATTGTGGTTCTATTTATTTGTGTAGTGGTCAATGGAAGATTATTATTTAGGACCCATTAGAATGAAAGAATGTGAGTTCAGGTTAGAACTAATTAAAATCAGGTGTTGATGAATGCAATTAGAACCCATTATTGCATTTATACATTGATAGGCCAATAGGCTCGACATTTCTGTTGATGAGTACATGGCAAGAGAGTTGCTTTACTGGCTTCATTTTTTTCATTTTCTGATTTATTTCTCAGTTCATTTATGTATGGATTGGAATTGGTTCGATAGGTGATCTTATTATTATACAAAATTAATTTCGGTTTGCTGCTAGACTATTCTATCATAATATCATCATCAGATATCTAACACTAAAAACCATAGTTTAGTTAAACTTATCAGAATGAAATGCTAATGTGAGTTAGCTAATATTAGTATGGTTTGTACAGGGACAAGAAAAGTGAAGATGAGGTGATTGGCGGAGAGTGCTTGGTTTCAAGTTATACAAGGCATGCGGTGGTATTTCACAAAGGAACAAGCATGATAATATGTTGTTTGACCATCCAGTCAAGTCAAACAAGTTGCTGGTAAACCCATATAGATAGGTTATGTATACGGGATTATAAGAGTAAGCAGCACCACAAGCTGTTTTGAGACTGTCCAATTTGGTAAAATTGATTGGTATATTAAGTACCGCTTAAAGTGCAATATTACATGACATTGGTTTAGGTGTATAGCTTCAATAAATATAGTACTCTTACCAGAAAATCAGTGCAGGTCATGGTACAGTAGAAGGATGCACTTACAATTGCGATCGACCAGCTTGTAATAGTAAAAAATTCATTTTGTTTGTTAAATACGATCCATAGCCAAGTGATTGCATAATCCCTTTAACTATAACTATCGTTCCTTTAAATTTACAGATTTTTTTTAAAAAAAAATATTATGGCTTTCTCCTTTTGTTGTTTTTCTCACATTCTTCAATTTCTATATTTTATGTTTCCAAAGAAGCAAAAAAAAAAAAAGTCAAGTCAGAATTGAGATATTATATTATGATTGCCCAAGCAACTTCGAGTTCAAGGATTCATATCAGGTATGCATCAGAATTTAAGAATTAAAATTTGTAAATATCTATCTGACTTTTATTTGAGCTCATCTTTGTAATGATGTGCATAAGAAATGATTTGCTATTGTTTTTGCTTAAGTTGTTATTCTTTTGTTCAATTTAGCAAAGGAAAAAAAAACAATTCCTGCAATTTTGAACAAAGATAGAGAACTTACGAAAAGACGAGATCTGACAGCTTAGCGTAAGGTTTTTTACAATATTTGTATTTTGGTATCATTTTGTGATTTGACACAATAACACAGTACATCCGTTTTCTATTTTGTTCGCCTTTGCTCTTAGAAAGTGAGGAATTCTGCAGTGATTTTGGATTACTATCAAAAAGATATGTTTTCGTGAGCAATTTAGATTCTACATAGTTTAGTTAGGTAGTAGGTTAATTACATAGTTTAGTTAGGTAGTAGGTTAATTAGGGCCATATTTGATGTGTTAAGGCTGACGAGTTCAAAGCCAGTTGGTACTATAGTACAAAGAAATAAGAGAATGTTTTTTCTTATACACGACTCAAATTAATGGTCCTTTTATTTGTATTGATGCTAAAATTTCAGAGTAAGGTTTGTAATATTTTTTTTATTCATAACTGTTGCTATCTTAATAAGATTTCAACTGGGACCAACATATCTAAACACATGAGAACAATAATTTGTGATTCAAAAAAGCTATTGTTTGTGCGATCATTATGTGACTAACTACATACAAAAAAAAAAAATAATGTGTCCCGGGCTCATGGTGTCCATGCTCATAGCATCCCCTCCTTTTTTTCTTTTTTACAGAAAAAAATAGTAAAACAATCTACCTCTAACGAAATGGTTTGGAACTTGCATGAGAAACGCATTGAATGCCAAAACATAGTATTTTGTAATATGATTATCGATATTGATTACACAAGTGATTAAACTCTCCAATCTAAGTACCTGACATCAATATTGATTACATCCGTGCTGATCCCTTCATGCCCAAAGAAAAAAAAAATAAAGAAATGGATAAACATCAATAAGAATACTGAGTAAACAAACAAGTAAAATCCTAAAACTAGCATTTAACAAACAAGCAAAATCCTAAAACTAGCATTATAATCGTTTTGGGTTAATCTTACATCGCGCAAAGCGCGATGCTATAGCTAGTTTCATTCATTATCATTTTGAATGTTTCAAACACCCGCCAAATAGTTCAGTATTCTTTAGCATCTTAAAAACAATTATATCTTTATATATCAGGAGTTGCTTCGTTTGTATTGATATTTGTAGTTTATCGATCATTCTTTTTTTTCATCTAAAGGTTCTCGTGAAAGTATAGTACATTCAGGTGATCAACATTATTTTATTTCGGATCATGTCTCACTTAAAATTAGAAATGATCGGATCCAACTTTAATAAAAGCTGCATCCGATTCATTAACCTATTAGATCGGAGTCGGATCATGTTAAATCTGATCCGTCAGATCGAGTCAGCTGTTGATATTTATATTTATCAAATAGCTGAAGGACCATTACTCCAATTTATTATGAGTTATGAGAAGAATATTATTGTGAGATTTATTTTTTTCGTTGGTGGAAAATAAAAACATTAAAAGAAGTTCGTATATTCTCGTTACTCATCGCTACTGACGCTACTGAACCAGAAATCCCATTTTGATTCGAACCTAATAGAGACTATTAATTATCTTGCAATTAATGACATCATTTTTAGTTTTCTTATATATCATTTTTTATACCAAGCCAGTAAACTCATAATAACAAAAGAAAAATACAAAAGTACTTGGATTTTAAAAAATTGGATGGTAGGAAAAACAAAAACAGTATTTTAAGCAAAAAATAATTTCCGCCACTAAAAATAATCTTACGGTTTAGCCCCACTGCCCCAACTCCCAAGCCCGTGAAAAGATATGTTGACAGTTGACTTCGCCTTCATGTTCTCCAATCCCAGCTTGCCACGTGAGTAACCCAACAAATGCCACGTTTGAAGCCATCTGACCATCTCCAGACTCCAGTAGTCCTGTCCAGTACCCAAATCAGAGATCACAATTCCTCTCTCTATTCTCCAAGCCCCTAAATTCGAACACTCAGCTGCTCGTCTACGATGGCTTCTTCCTCTCGCGCGCTTCTCTTCTCCGCACTATTTCTCCTCTCCACTCTCTCCTTCAACCCCTTAATTTGCACCGCCAAAGATTCAAGGGTTTCTCTGGCGCTCTACTACGAGACCTTGTGTCCGTACAGTGCCAATTTCATCGTCAATTATCTCGCTAAGATATTTGATAATGGCCTCATCTCCATCGTCGACCTCGATCTCATCCCTTATGGCAATGCTCGAGTTGCTTCGAATGGAACCATCACATGCCAGGTCTTTCTTTTTCTTTTCCCTTCCCTTTTCTGATCTATTTTGTTATGTAGATGATGAATTATGTTGATACAAATGATTGGTATATGTTCTTTTCCAAATTGAGTGCTAATAGCATTTGAGGTAACTCCAAATGTTTAGAAGACATCGATGAAATGCTCAAGAGACCAAAAAGGTCGCAAGGAATTAGTAAAAGTAGCTGTTAAATAAGTAATTGTTTTTTTTTTCTGATCTAGTTTTCTTTTCTTTTTTCCCCTGCTGCAGCATGGTAAATATGAATGCCTACTGAACACTATTGAGGCTTGTGCAATTGATGCTTGGCCTGATCTGGTAACACTTTTACTTTTAAAAAAGAAATTACCTGGTGATCTGATTCTTACTTTAATAGGCTTCTTATAATGTAACAGTCCTCAACTGGTATTATAATTGTCAGGATGTGCATTTTAGTTTCATTAACTGTGTAGAGACATTGGTGGTAGAACACAAGTACCTCGAATGGGAATCTTGCTTTGCAAATACTGGATTAGATTCTAAGCCTGTTTCAGAATGCTATGAGAATGGAGATGGTCACAAGGTTTGCTTTCTTCTTTACTTTGTGTTCTACTTATTACTATTTTTATTGCTGTTTTTTTTTTTCTTTTTTTTTTTTGGAAAAAACTCATTTCATGGGATCAATGTTTCGGAATTGTGGAAACAAGCTTTTGTACAACCCAAACTATTGGACCACAATCAACCTCCTATCCATACAAATGAGATCACAATATGAGCCAAAGCTGTTGACTTACGCTACAAAAGGCCTCGGTATGTGCAGTATCAAGGATGATCTAGTGTGTATCTGAGGCCTCATGTATGGAACAAGTATTTGTGGAGTTTCTTCTTGACATAATGCACACAATATGTGATTTTCTGGAGGTGTAATTTTCCTTCTGTCTTTCTTTTTCAGCTTGAACTGAAATATGCAGCAAAAACTGATGCTCTGGAGCCACCTCATAGATATGTTCCTTGGGTTGTAGTTGATGGGGAGCCGCTTTATGAAGTAAGTTATCTTTAGTCTAGTTAATTTAACTTCCATATTGTACTGTCGTACAACTTGATTGAAATATGTTTTGCATTTCCTTTGTTTGAGTCTGAGCAGCATAATATTAAGCATAGGTTCAATCCATGTTACCATTTGTGGTCGCTTGTCAATTATGAATTTCATTTGGATATGATGGTTTTCAAGAGCAGCACAAATCTTTTTTCCCCTTAAGTTTTAGTTTAACTTATAGTAGGTTGATGTTGATTTTCAGCCTTCTTTCATTTCTTTTCCACTAATAAGTGATCCATTCTTATACAGGATTATGAAAATTTTGAAGCTTACATCTGCAAGGCTTACAAAGGCAACAACCGGCCAGAAGTGTGTGATGCTGCGCTAATAAAATTGTCAAAAGCGAAGAAATCGAGAAATGCTGTATGCCATAATAAAGATGTTAGCCTCTTTGATGGGAAGAGGATAGAAATGGTTGTTTAAACAAAAATCAATTGAGGGTATCCGGTCAGGGTATTGCCTGTTATTTTATGGATTATTTATGGCTCGTTATATCTATGTGGATGGTTTTTTCCATAGGACTACTCTTGCTCACGAGGCATGTATGAAATGTAATATAGATCAAATTATCCATATGACCGCTTTTGCTCATGGATTTGTATGAAATGTGATAAACTGGGATGGTTATTATGTATTGATTATTGACAGATTTTGAACAATTTTGTTTGTCAAACTTTGAGTACATCATGTCTGATTTAAATTTGAAAAGCTCCCCATTGAATAGAGATCAACGTTCTGACAGAAAGTGCGCAACTAATCACATGTACTGCATTTTGTTTCGCACAATTGAGAGGGTGAAGTGAGTTGTCAAAATGGCAATCAAAATTTAGCCACACGGAAGCATCAAGCTCAAGCATGCATTTGCCTAATGGGTTTGTTCATGCATTTCGTTGTAAGCTGTCAAACAACCAAAATTAAGAAAGAGAACACAGGTTTATGTTAATAATTACACAAAATGAATGATATTTACTCGGTGGAGCATTTGTAATTACAAGGGATCTCAATGTTGGCCCATTGAACACAAATCGACTCCGTGTATAGAATAGATTATGACAAATTGACAATCTCAGAACTTAACCATTGGACAACGCAAGGATATCAAAATTTAAAACCAAGCCCATAGGAGGACACCACAAGTTTTAACTGAATTGCAACTCGAGAACCTCCCTCTAAAATTTCTAAATCAGAACAGAAGACGAACTATCTCTAGGCTTGTTCCGTTGTTCGTCAGAGTATCTGCAATAGAAAAACAAAACTTCCCACATGATTAGATGCCTTCTACAGATGTCAGTCCCATGATGTCACCGACAAAGCAGCCCACAGATCATTGGATGTTCCACGTATGTACATGTGATATGTCTCCACTTCCTCATCTCCATTTACAGAAATCTTATTCCCATAGTGGCTATTGCTTACTGTATCATTTACAGAGAATATGATCTCCCTCTGGGTTGGTTCATGGCCATTAAGTAAATTCCCCATGCTCAGTACTTTTCGCCAGGACTGATTTACAGAAGGAGGTGGGAACATTGCTGCAACAGCATCTCTTTCTCGTATCTTCACTTCCTGCTTGGTGTCAAATTCCTGCATGAAACAGTGTAATGTTTTTGAGAACTTCAGAGGAAATTGCAAGATACAGAAATATTACCACAGAAAACATGTGGTCATGCTTGTATATTGTGAAAACAAATGGTACAATAACCAACTAAGAGAGAAGGAGCAAGAAAGAGGCATAATTCAATATTTATGACCTTGTCATAGCAAATGCTTGTTAACCCGGTGCCCATCTTTGGAAGATAGAAATTAAAATAATCAGTGAAAATTGCTTCAGAAAGGCGTGGAGCATCAGCTAACTTCCGATAGATTGAGGCGGCAAGAATTACTAACTTCTCGATATGCTCAAATACAGTACAAAGCTGCTTTAAGTCTCCAACTAACTCATCTTTGTCATTATGTTGTTTTCCTGTGAGATAATCAAGTCGGCTTATCAGAGAATGGTGCTTGACTTCGTGACTAGTAATCTTTGCAGTTATATATATGTTAACATCACGATGCTATACAGGTTATCATCAGATGGAGACAATATTCTGACAAGCAAAAAAGTAACTAAATCCATTTTAATTAAGAAAATGGAGTACCTTGTAGAAATTTTAATGAGGACCCTAATGTAACATAAAGTTGATCCACTTTAGTCTTCATTAGCTTAAAACCCCCATAAGATGTCTGATTTAATATGCCAGCACAGGCTCTGAAGGCAGTGCAGATCATCTGCTCGAGGAGTTGCTGAGGCCTTAATGTTTCAAGATAATGCATGACCTGTAAAACAGCATTCAAGCGAAAAACCAACCCGAGATCAGAAATCTTATAAACATCTCAGATACTTCTCAATTATTAGTCACCTATGTCAAGTAAAAAAAAAATAAAAAAACAATCACCTTTTCTCCTTCCCTAACAGGGTCGAGTAGAGGCTTCTGTTCAGATATGGGCAGAGCTGGAGATTCATTCCAAATCTTGTGCCACAGATTTCCATGCTCAGACATTCTCTGTGAAAGCCTTCCCTTAGGAGGCCAATTCAGTTTATTTACAGAACTGCTGTCAGTATCATCAGTCTCCCAGTCGCCTGGAGAATGCCACCTTATGAAGTCCTCAAATACAGCATTTGGGTTTGCTGCTTTGAAAGCTGACATGTCTTGATTGTGTAAAAATGAAAATAGATTTAGTATGATCAGGTTCACTAGCATTCATGAACATTACCATTTGATAACCATCCGAAACATTCTTTTATTTATTTTACCTGAAGACAAGATGTCCTTTTCCAATTGACCAGAAAAGCCCTGTAATACAGACAATTGAGTTGTAAATTTGGCGCAGTAGACATAGAGCTAACTTCAGGTCTCTTAAATTTTAAATACATTGACAGCAAGATTCATAAGACAAACTTCAATTAACAGTAAAGTTAGTTTCTTATATCAAATGGACCTCGCAGATACCAAATAGTACAACACAACTCACCATTGTATTGCCCAAGGCCTCTGCTGCATGTAACCTTTCCTCATGCATATCTTCAGTCATTAGTGGTGCACTCTAAAAAGGAAAACTGATTGAGACTTCCAGCAGATCAAACAATGGGTACAGGGGTAACCATGCTAACATTTTATTTTAAAAAAAAAATCAGGCTTTATTTATACATACCAAAACTACTAGTACATGCCCTTGTTACTGATCTTTATTCATCATTGTATTTGCAATAGGTCAAATTTGTGTCTTATTTTATTTTCTTTTATAGATCTCCACATAAGGTGACCTAAACTTAAGCTGTGATCATATTCATCTGATATTCTGGTATTTTTTGTTGGATTACAAAATAGTTTTTAAGTTTCACTGTTTTCAGTGCCAAAATAATGGTAAACCTGTGTATAAGGAGCATGCATCTCCTCAAATGAATTTAAAAGCATCATGGACTGCACAATGCCAGCTGATCCCCTCCTTGTTTTGTCAAACTTCTTCTGATCAGAAGAATTTGATAATTTCATCTTCCTTTTAGAATCCTCAGAAATCAATGAACTGCAAGAACCATCAACGGAAATGAGTGTTCCCCTGCTAAAGAGGAAACCATATAGTGTGTTGTTTTCTTTGATGCTGTTATAGTTACTATAAATTCGGATCCGCTGCCGCGCGACACAGCGTGTCGCGCGGTACGCTGGCCGTCTGATTAAGATCCAATGGACAAGGGAGCCCCGTGCATGTAACCTAGATTGATAGGCCCGTAAAAAGTGAACCGTCCGATCAAGATCAGACGGCTCGTAGTGCGCTACACGCTGTGTCGCGCAACAGCAGAGTCGGATTGTAGTTACTATCCCTTCGCCTACTAGTATTTAGTGGCTGAATTTTCTGACTGGTCAGTCATTCAAGTTTAGTATGCATGACTAATTGCAGCATAACATCTCCATAGGACCATGCAACTTCATCAATACCTACTGCTGTTTTAACATAGATTAGCTATCACTCCATTTATCATATCAAAAAAAAGGATCACCATTTCACATCAATATCCTTGAAAAGAACTATACAATTGGAGGAAGTTCTTAAAAATGCATGATAAGAATCATTCATGTTCTACTGCTTAGCTTACCTGTCAATGTTATCAATTGGAGGGACTGACAGTAGATCTTTATGGACTTTGACCTGCATCCAAGTTTATATACTTGAGTGTATATTTATTTCACAGATAATCAAAGAAAATGAAGTATAATATAACTGCAAGCACCTTATTACTTGAAATCCCATCTTCCTTTTCACAATAAAAAAAGGTCTGATCATTCTCTCGTGATCTCTTTCTTTCAATACATATAGCAAGCTACGAAGCAACCAAAATTCATTAGACCCAGTCGTGATTTCACAAGTGATCTCCAAAAAAGTATTAGTCCTTGTCAAAGCTCTAATACATTTTTTATAGTACCTAACTTTATTCCTAAAGATTTTAGTTGTGCTCCTTTTTGTTGCTATAGAAAATGTAATTAGAGAAACATTTTGCAGTACCATTTGCAATTTCTGGTGTAAGATACAACAAGATAAATCAATGGTGCCATTGCTTGACACTTTAGGTAATGGTTCTGACTCCTCCCAGTACCATCTTATTTCTCGCACAAAATCAATCCATAGCACTGCTATAGCTGTTGCATATATAAATAATTGAAAAGGGGGTCATAGATGAAACAAAGAATTGCAAATCAGATTCATTGAGGAGATACCGACCTCGAATACTGCAGTTACCAAACCACAATGCATGCAGACAAAATTGTGCAAAAAGGGATTGTAGAGGTGCTCCTTTTATGACACGAGAGTTTCTGTTCTCCAGTTGAGCATTAGCATTACTACTAGTTCCTGTGAAAGTATATATTAACGGACAAACAAAATAATTTCTAAAGCTCACGGTGGAAAAATTGGAAATCAGCTGAAAACTGAAGGATAAATTTACCATCTAAAAATAGCTCCTTCAACACACGATCAAGTACAGTAGGTGGGGGGACATTTGCAGTAGATTTTGAATTATCAGAGCCTGTATTTTCAGCTGTCTACCATGAAATTGTGCAAATTAGAACATTATTATGACACCATAAAAATGAATTGCTGTTCATAATATAGAAGTCTCAACCTGCCACAAAGTCTTCCAAAAATTGGGCCCCAAATGAAGTATCAAATGCACTTATCAAAAGTCTAATTTGGGAGGCAAACCCAACAAATTTCGAAATGGAATCATCAACCCTGCGAGTGTGGATAATTTAAATAACAAGAAGACTAATCAGTCAAATATGCATGTTCTCGTGTAATTAACGGAATTCTGAAACAATGTAGATATAGTTTATGATTATAATTGATAGACCAAATTGTTATCACTGACTTCAATCAAAAGGGAAAAAGAAAAAGAAAAATCAAGGATATGACAGCCTTTACAAAACACAAAAGAAGTGACCACTTATGTATATATTCTTACATATCTCGATAAATAATAGGAGTAAGAAGCCAGTGCTCGGCATCAAATGATGAAGTGTTTTCCAACTCAGCCATTTCATGGGACCCTTCAATTGTCCTACTCCGCCAGATAGCTGTTAAATCAAAACCTAAATTCAACAAATAAGAATGTCATTTGCCTCATTTCTAAGAGAATACACCATAAAATTTGTTTGTATAAACATAAATACAACAGAATGGAACTTCCGGTTATCCTTTTTTCTCAATCATAGGAAGGAATATTTTCTCAATATTTAACACTTATAACCTTGGATAGGGTCTTCAGCAGAATACCACTCTGTCCAAGGGCAACCATCATCCCATTGTTTCTTTATGCGACTTGATGTTGTCGTTTCACTTGTTTCTGTTTCAACTGAGTCTTCAATTTCAGATTCTAAAATCTCCTCTTGGTCATAGTCGTAAGGTGGGGTTTCATAGGTAAGTCTCATTGCAAATTGCACCTTGAAGTAATTGGTTGAAAAATCTGTTGTGGACAGAACCTTCAAAATAAGACATCAAAGCATAATATGGCTATCATACACAGAATCAACAACATTGAAGCATTGTTAAAACAAAACAAAAAAAAGGTTAAAATATGAAGTGTGAGTTTCTTACAAATTTTGAAATAAATAATTCATATAAGCCCTCCAGATGCATCAGGCGTACAGGCACTTGGCTAGCAATTCTATCAGCTTCAAATCTTCTTGTGAAATTTGCCCCCATATTTTGAATCCCAATATATGCTTTCCTGGAAGGATCGTGAACGGGAACAAATGCCGGCCAGTTGCTGCAATATTTTTAATTAAATAATTATTTAAACAGCAGGACATATCGATTCTAACAATCAACAATAATTTTAACTAATGAAAATTCCAGTACAATCATGTAAAACTACAAAAAAAAAAAAAGAAGGTATTACTGCATAGCATCCTCAATGTCATCTCCGCAATTTTTTTTCAGACAACTTCATAAATTTTTTTCGTCGATCTTATATATTCAATGACCATTCAAAGTAGTAGATAAAAAATTAGCATCTACCAAGTAATTTGTACGTTCCTTTCAGCATTACTAGGCTCCATATAACCTCTATCAACCCATGTATCTGTTTGTGCATGTGTTTTATGTCTGAAGGCAGAAAAATAATTTCAAATTAAGAGAAAAATATAGAGAAGATAACAATCACCTGCCGCAGTTTGACAAAGCAATGGCAACAGAACTCAAAAGTTTTGTTGACTCAGGGTCATCTAGAACAACTCCATTTGCACTCAGTGGTGCAATGACCTTGAGAGAACCAAAAGTAATTAGATGCGCCATCAGTGCAATTCTCAACTTTATAAATTAAATAAACTATAACGACATACCAGAAAATCATCAACCCCAAAAGATAGTTGCATGTTGTGCAAATCATCATCCCAACATGAAGCTCTTGCTGATATAAAAGAATAAATTTTTCTTTCACATTGACTTTAGGTTAGACTTTACAGTGTGAAAAGAAAAATTAATATTCAGACAAATGGCCCCATACCAGTAACAGGTTTTACAAAGTTAAATTCCATGGAGTATGCTTTTCCACCATATTTCAGTTCCTTCTTAACCCTATACAAGTTCTTGTATCGATCCAAAGCCTCCGCGCCTTTATCCTACAATAAAACCACGAGAGGCAAACAAAGAAAGATAAGTCGTATTTTTGATATAGTGCTAACGTGCGGCTCCCATACCCATGGGGTACTATTTGCAAGTCACTAGAATTATCAGCCCACATACTTTTGCCTTACCATATTGTCTTGTGTGCAACCCAAGAAGAGAATTATTAATACGCCAAAATAAATGCACATATATTGAGTAAAAAGAATTTATATAAGGAAAGACTGTGAATGAGATCATCTCCCCTTGATTTAATTTTGTGATGCCGCAGCCCTTTGTTCAGTGAATGAAGGTGGTAGCAGTTTGCTAACTAAAAACTTAACCGTGCTAAAGAATAATGTTCTTAATTACTTTCATTTGCATTGGGAAATCCCTTCCTTGTGATGCTCACTCATTCAATCCTGGATTGGATTCTTTTCCTTGTAAATTGTAATAAGTAGTGGTATGCTCCTAAGTGAAGGGCGTCAGCATCCGTGAAGTGAAACTTCTCTCGATAGATTTTAGCTAGCTAGTTATGCTTTTACCTTCTCTGCCTACTACTTAGAGATCAGGATTTGGCAAAAAATATATTGAGAGAAGTTTCTTAAAAATTGCCAACGCCCTTTGCTTAGTAGCATACGACTACTTATTACAAGGAAATGAACCCCATCTGCATAAGGTCCTACTTCTTTATTAATCAATCCAGAATTAAGTCGATATACAGTAACTAACAGGAACAAGATTGTACATGGGCTGCTGGTATTTTATGGTAAGATTATAACTAAGTTCTGCCAATTTACGCAAAAATATTACAGTGAAATTCACCATCAGTTCTTATTGTAAAATATACTGCCTCATTGTGCCTTACTATGTGACAGTATGCTAACTAGAAGCTAAATATCAAGCAAAGAAGAGAAAAAAAAATCCAGGAAAATGAAAACATACCACCAAGTTCTTTGAACCATCAGCCAACCATTGGCGACAAGAAGCTTCGATATCTGATATGAATCTAGTGGGTTTAAAAAGCTTAATTAATGTCACTCTTCAGTAAAACTAAGAGACTAAATGCATACTGGAAAAAAAAAATTAAAGATAGAGAATAGGACAAGTTAGCCACTAAACAGACCTTTCCCATGAAGATGCAATTGTAAAATCATCAAACACTTCATACTGTAGGAAGAAATCAAAACAAAGAAGAGAGTGAGCTCTTGAGCTGATAAATGGCAGATAAACATAACTTCACCATAAATGAGATTTACAGCCTTTTACTGAGCTTAGAATGAGACAATTCTAGCCCCTAGTTAAACAGTTACAAACGGTAAGGTTGATTACAAGTAATTAAGACATAATAATGAGAAATCAAAACAACAATGAACCGGCATTTGCAATTTTAGGCATCACAGAGAGATCAGAGAAGAATTGAACCTCTTCTGCGGTGTCTTCTTCTTCTTCATCATTTTCTTCCTCTTCCTCTCCGATCTTTTTATGCTTCGAGGAGCTCGAAGACGCCATGAACGATCGAGATCGGGGAGGGGAGGAGAGACGGAAGGCACAAATGGCGAAAAAGAAAAACAATAAAGACGAAGACTAGAAGAGGAGAAGGATTGCTTGACAATTAGGTTGCTACAAACTACACAAGAGAGGAAGGATTTCGCGCTTTGCAATTGGATCGCGCCAGATCGGAACAGGAAGACGAGACGAGGCGTGCAATTACTCGGTTCACTGCAAATAATGAAATGTTTTCTATTCGGTTTGCAGTTTTGCACACACACAAACCGAACCAAATTGTTTCTTAAGAAAAAAGATCGACCGATCAAAAACCCAACGAAACGCCGGATAGCGAAGGGAATTGATTCGGACACCCCATAACTTAGTCCAAACACTACTTAAGACGAATATATATTTAAATATAATTACGTAGCTTATCATAGGATAAAAAAACAAAAAAAAAACAAAACAAAGAGTCCAAAACACAGCGTTTCTCATAGGTCCCATAATATGATAATTCTAAAATTTTTTTTCCAATGTTCGAGAATTTTATAAATAGATTCATGAATTTAGATTATTAGTGGATGCAAATAAATAAGTTATTGACTAAATCTAGAATTGAAGATATTTAGTCTCGTACATGGTTAGATTTGGAGAAATTCAATAACTGATTATAAATTGAGTCCCTTTCTTAAATTTCTGAATCGTTTTGTTTTTTGAAGAGGTTCGTGGAGCCGAGATTTTTGGAGAAGGAAATCAGACATTTCAAACCAGAAAAGTGTGTTCGGACAAAAGGGTGAACTTGTCATTTTCAAAATACAAGGGTGCTCGGACCAAACGGTGGGGTGTCCGAATCAATTCCCGATAGCGAACCACTTGAATTGCAATAGTTAGTTGAATGGAGACAAGAAAAAAAAACTTATTACAATACAACTATACAAGCAATAAAATAAGAATTGTTATTTCAGTCCAAAAAATTCAAAAGAAAAAAATTAAAATAATACAAATTAGGACATTTATGCATACTCAATAGTCAATAATGATATAATAAAAAAAGTTTAAGACATAGCTTCAATTGGCTCAACTTTTATGTCATATTATTGAGAATAAGTAATAGTAATATTTGTGTTCTCGCACTTATAGATTCAAATATGAATGGATAATATATACAAGAGTAGTTTTAGTAAGAATATAAACAGATTATAACTCCATGACTTATATCACCTATCAAGCTGGAGTAATTTTTTTAGGCGATTAAGCTAGAGTTATTCCTCAAATAATGCAATGAGTGGCTCACTATTTGTATCTAATTACTAATATTACCAACTATTGTATTTTCATCGTCATTGTTGTTATTCCCATTATCTATATCATTACCAATAACAATAATAAATACAACAATAATATCATCATTTTATTTATATTTTTTTATGCAGCAACACTTATATATTATGTGCTTCTTACTTCACCGCTCGCTAAAATAAATGTAAATAAATATACTTATATAGGCTCCGTTTGGATGCGTTGAGAATAAGGTAGGAAGAAGGAAGAAGGGAAGAAATTTATTGGGAAGGGGTAAATTTATTGGGAAGTGTGTAACTTTTGTGAAGAGTTTGGATGGTTAGAAATAAATTTATTGGTAAAAAGTGGTTATTCCTTATTCCTTATTCCAGAAAGAAGCCATCCAAACGGAGCAAATAAATATGCCCAACTAAACAAGATTTTATGGTTTAAAAAGTGAAAAGTAATTTTTTTTTAAAACAAGTGAGTATAAGCTCACCACTTTTTTCATTAAAACGAAAAAAACAGTCTATTATAAAAATGAAAAGTAAATTAGTTAGTAAAACTTGAATAACTCCAATATTTCAACCAAATAGAACTAATTTGAAGTAAAAACCGAACCTTTTAATTGAAATACTTTTGGTTCAGTTCAACATCGATTGAACCAAACCAAATGCACTCTCAAAAAGACCTCGACTCCGTCGTAGACCAAAAGGTGAGAAGAATCCGGAATAATTTATACTATTGGTCTATTGGATCACGTATTTAACCCGAATGCCAAAACACATTATGCCCGACAAGGGATGTGGCGACTTGCTGTTAGCCTGTTACAAAGTTCCTCGAATCCTCGTAAAATGGACCTTTATTTAAATAAAGACCATTGAAATATCAAAAAGTAAAGCCCATTGAGCCTGTATTACATGAAAATGGATCTTCAATGGGCCGATTGCAACTTTCGGATTCGGGTCCACTTTTGGATCACCTCTTCAGACTCCAGCCATTGTTCGTCTATTTTTGTCAGAAACCTTGCACGTCAGCCACCATAGAGCATGTGATGTGCGTCATAGATCGTACGGTTCAGCGAATTATTATGTGAATTAGGTAGTTTCTTCAACAAGAATCTAATCCTCGGGAGTTAAACCCATGATTAGCCCATTAAGTACAGGTCTTTCGAAGAATTGAGAAACCTACTGCTCAGTTCTTCTGTGGCGATTTCTCTTATATACTTCTGTAAATTGAAGACTAATGAAAGAAATGATGATGCATCATTTTCTTTTATACTCTCACAAGACTAGAGAATGCATTAGTGCTTCGTTAGTCATGAAAAAATTAGCATTGTGATCAAATAAATGCTCAACAACCCTTTTAGCAACAGAAATTGCCATGTAAAAAGTGCCACAAAAGAACCAAAACGAGAAATGCAAGACCTAAAGCCTCGCATGCTTCTGCCAGGCAGATGCAGTGATGCAAAATCGTCCTTGGTTTTTCCTTGTGGGGATTCTAATCGCTTTATGCGGAGGTAATGGATGCTTTAATTGAATGCCTGAATTAACAAATTATTTGTTGAATTTATTATCGACAAATAAAGTAAAACAATTGGATGTCCTTCTAGGCTTCTATTTAGGGAAATAAACATGTTTTTAGTTGGTTGTTGCTCCAATCAGTTGTAATTGTTGTGATTCTCTAGATGATTCTTCTCCTTTGTTAAGTGGCAACTGGCGTTCAGGTTATATACAAAATTTATTTATAGATTGAATAGAATAAAATATGGTGAGATGTGTTTTTCTTGTCTTGATTTGTAAATTGGCTTTGACATGGTTGTCATGTTCATGTCGTCCTTTTTTTTTTTTTTTTTTTGAGGGCTAGCAAGCCATGTCGTCCTTTAAAAATTATGATTTTATAACGACTTCGAAATTGTAGTCTCATTAATTGAATAGTTGGTTTATGAAAAATCAATTAGATCAGAAATTTTTATTTCTCCTTTTCTTCTAAATAACGTTTCGCTGGACCGAAAAGGAGAGGTCCCGGAAAATTTGCTGAGCGTTGCTATTATGAAACATGACCGTTAGTTCTTAAAATCACAACTCACTTTTCTGAAAGAAAAAAGAGCATTTCATACGACATTATTGGTGTAGCTTATTTAAAAATGCATACTAGAGTTATACTTTGAATTTTTTCTAGTAATAATAAATTATTTATCAAAAACTTTTTTTTTTTTTAAATAAAATAATTTCTATAATAATTTGTATATTCACTATTCAGTAAAGTTGGAGTATACCCCCCCCCCCCCTCAAAATAGAGACGTATATGATTGTCGAGGGTATAATTATCAACTTGGTTGTTTATACATTAAAATACAAATAGTAATATTATTTTTTAAAGTTATATTACAATTTAAATACACCAAATACATGCTTATTTAATGAAGGGTGAAAATAGGCTTTAATAGTCGAAGAGACTATACTTCTTATTCAGTATAGTTTTAAAAAATTATTAGAAAATTAACTCTGATTTAATTTATGGGCGAAGTCGGATTCCACTCTTTGGCACAAATTAAGTGGTGCAAATCCTCTCAATATCTACATATGCTAGTAGATTTGAAGAATATCAGACGAATTAGGATCATTTTAATATATATGCATCAATCAACTGTCGATTTTAAGGAAAATTTGTCAGACATTATCACCTCATGCTCGATCTAAAACAGATAGCTTAGATCAGCTGAGGGTCTCTAGCTGTATTGGTCCAGAAACTGGAGAGGAGCAGTAAACAACAAAGAGTGTAATATGTCCATAAGGGTAGAAAAATTAAATTTTAAGAAATAAAAAGAATGCAGCTCATGTATAAACTGGGATTAGGTAAGTATTTAGTAATGCTAAATACTAATCAAATCTTTACAAAATACTAAAAACTAAACAAACAAGGACCCACATGCATTTAGCCGTTGAAGGAAGATGCGTAATTAGGCCCGCCAACGGAAGAAAGAAAAGACGTTATTCCGTTTCGTTAATGGTTAACGGAACGAATAACGGTAGCGAAATTCATTTTGTTAGTGAAACGGAACGGCAAACAGTACGAAGACTGGAACGATTTTCTACATGCCGTTTACTGAAATTTGAAATTTTGTACATGCCATTTCGCTAAACGGTAAACGAAACGAATAACGGAACGCTGAAATCATACCGTTTATTTCGTGGCACGGTACTTTTACCACGTGAGCAACACGTTAAACAGGCCTACGTAGACTTGATTAACGTGGTAAACGGGCACGGAATGGGGTGTTCCGTTTACCGGCACTTAACGGAACGAAATTGATTTCGCTACCGTTTACCGTTCCACTTACTAAACGATATGATTTCGCTAAACGGCGTGTACAAAAACACGTTAAACCGTTCCATTTCATGTTCCGTTTACCGTTTCGTTAAGGAAACGAAACAAATATCTCTACCGTTTACCGTTCCGTTTCAGCAAACGGAACTGCATAACGTTTTTTTTGTTTCCGTTGGCAGGCCTATGCGTAATTTGTGGCAAAATCCTGGTTGATTTCAAATTTGAAATGTTAATTGCTTGGGAAATATATTCGGAAAAATGCAGTTAGTTTTTATAGCCGATCTATAGTTGGCGAACGTCCGTATAATTAAAAAGATTGTATTGTATATTTGTATATCTAAGATTTGAGATGCGTACACTATTAGTATATATTCAATTGTAGAACTTTGATTTGAGAAATCTAATTATTATTATTTTTTATATATTTTGGCAATATAGCATCTCAGAAGCCGAAGCATAGCACGATAGCAGTGTGCAAACCTACGCCCTGGTGGGCTTGGGCCGCTTGGCTAACATAAATGGAAATCTGCTTTATAATAAAGAAGATATCCTTTTGAGAAAAAAGTTCTTCATAAATTAAAGAGTATCAAGTCAAGTAAAAAGGACCACAGCAGAGAAACAGTTCCTATTAATTACCTCCGTCCTTGGCTACATGGGAACAGCTAGTGATCGGTATGCATGGCTAAGGCAAATTTACCGCTGGACCCATCATTCAAAAATTACACAAACACGGAAAAATAGTTTCTACAAAAGTAAAAAATTAAGACCATTCACTCATTCAGTGAAATTGTAACAAATACTTCAAAAAATGGACATATCCAGTTTATGATGAAATGGAGAGCATAGCATTTGAGGGAACATGTATACAGTTCCTGCCTGATTATGTAGACCCGCCGACCGTACAGGGGCATCTCATCCCATACCGCATTTTTTTTATTGAGATTTTTACACCTCCTTTTTTTTCCCTTCTTTATTAAAAGAAATCCAGTAGAAGGAATTATCTGAATTTTTTTTAATAACGATTTGAGAGTTTCTAGAGTTGAAACTAAATCCAGCCCAGCGAGCAGCGAGCACAGTCACAGGAGGGACGCACTGATTCCTCCATCAGCTGCTGCTGTTTAATTTGATTGTCACGTTTTGCAAAGCCACCTGTTTCTTTCAGCTGAAGTGGTTTATTAATCCATTTAAAAAAAACAGTGGTTATTAATGTGATTTTTAAGTTATGATAATTGCAAATTGTTCGCAATTTTTTTAGATGACAAACAGTTTAGCTCCAGAAATTGATTATTCTTGCAATCCCGACTAGTAATAACAATGCATTTTTGTGGTTTGACTAATTGCACGTTTTAATTAGTATATTTCAACAAAATTAGAAATTGTTGTCCGTCGTCTCTGTTATGCATAAAAAAAACTTTACTTACTATTTGCTACTAAACAACTTTTTCCTTAATATTAAAAAGTTATATTTCCTAGATATTGCATTTTCCTCGTTTTTAATACTCGACAATATGAATGCAGGAATCGAAAGTGGCGCAATTGATCTGTTATAAGACTTTCTGCCAAGGTTTCATCCAAATATTCAAAATATACCGTGCAAATTTCAGCACGGGATGATATACATGTACACACTTGTTGCTAGTTTGTCAAAAAAAAAAGGTGAATCATTTATTAAAAAATGGTGTCGTGGCATACATCAAATGTGGTGCCAAATCAGAGCGTAGGACCCAGAATCAGAAAGTGGGACCCAGCTTTGGTATTAATTAAGGATTGTATTCTTACCAACATATTAACGAATCTCACAGCCTGTTCAGCCTGCCTGGCCCATCACTTGCTCTTAATAATTGACAAAATTATCATGCTACACCTAATCATAATTTCTAAAATAAGTGTACTTCTTTTCTTTTTATTAAGGAGAGTAGAGACAGCAACAAGATAGTTAAAACCGTTAGGATATCAAGGATATATGATTGAGGTGATTAGATTATCTATCAAGAGAAATTGATCCTTTGTTTCAACTTGGGCTTAATTATTTCTGTATTTTTTTTCCCCCAAAGATGGACGACTTAGAGCATCCATATTCCACTAGGTCTTTTTTTTAACACAAATTGAAATCCTCTCGTAGGAATAAGATAATTCTAAATTCTGGCATTGTTAGTTCATGAGAATAATATTTTTTTCATTTTAAATCACTTCGAAGCATAATTAATAATTGCAGGCTTCAAGTAGTTTGAAGAAAGTGACATGAAACATTGTAAACATAATATCTCGACAAATCAAAAAATTTTCTTTTCTTATACATACTCACAAGCACACGTTAGTTCTCAAATTACATTTCTATTGATATTTAGTTATGAATTTTCATAACGAGCATTATAGCATTACCATTAGACATTAGTATATCGGCTAAATGAGTTGAGCAAATTTTATTGGGGATTGCAATGCAATATTTCTATGCTTACAATTATGCATATATATATTTAAGTTTTGCTAGAAATCACCAATCCGTCAACCTATAAATCAACTATCAATTCGATGCTACCCTCTCAATATGACCCTTTTACAACCTAATATCAAAACTATCCTACTTAAAGATTGATTGTACAGTTTGTACTTCACAAAGCTGAACTACTATAATAAACAGCAGCTAGGCCCCATAATCCCATGCTAATGCTTAAATAAGACAGGTACATAGTAAAAAGCAAACCAAGACAAGAATTAAAGGCATTGTACTACGTATGATGATAAAACCCAAAACAAAACGCTGTCTTCATTGAATAGGATAGGAGCCTCAGCCTGCAGTAATCAGAGAATTAAAGCGCAGCGCCAAAAAGGCTGTAGCTAGAGAACAAAACAAAGGAGCCATGCTTTGCTTGGAAGTTGGATCTCTGCTGCTCCTCTCCTCTCCGAAAACAAAAACAGAATGAGGCCCTCTTTTCTCGTGATGCCAATAAAAGACACAAACAGGGAGGTACCTTACATTGAGCTACTAGCTCTGTACTACATAGATATGGAGTCATGGAGAGGTTCGCTCTCTCTCTCTTTTGGTCTGCTATGGATATCTCGCCTTTATTGTTTGTGTTTATTTATTTACCACGCCTTTTTTTTTTTTTTACATTGGTGATTGGTAACTGCCAACTGCTTGCTCATGCTCAACACATGACCGAATTTGTTATGCATGGTGTGTGGTAATATTTTTTTTAATTGCGGAATTACTGAATAGCTTTTAAAAATTGCCCCGTGTAACGGTCAGAATGAGAATCCTATATCAAACGTGCATTTTGGAAGGGGCTAGAAAATAAGTTCCCAAGATCAACATAATTTTTGGCATATATACATTTTTATTTAGTTAA
This sequence comes from Rhynchospora pubera, assembly GCA_028095005.1. Classification (NCBI taxonomy): domain Eukaryota; kingdom Viridiplantae; phylum Streptophyta; class Magnoliopsida; order Poales; family Cyperaceae; genus Rhynchospora; species Rhynchospora pubera. The sequence continues at coordinate 147,133,928 of CM051462.1, read as the reverse complement.
AATTATATGACAGCCGTAATGATTAGTTTAGTTAAAATTAACGAACGTTCACCAATTATAAATTAATGTACATGTACGAAAAAAGTTTATAAAGAATATTTAGGAGACGGATTCATAAAAATCCCTTGATTAAAATTCTTTTCTTTTGCAAGCGGGATTTCATTTCATTAGAAAATTTTTAATCAAAACGAATAAATTTCATGTCATTTAATTAGAATTTTTATGTTATTAGACCTAACGAAATCTTGACAAAGCAATTCTAGTGAAATTAATTGAATGAAAATCCGCATGAAAATCATTTTGATCAAAACCGAAGATAAATTGATCAATTAAAAAAAGTAGTTGGCTAATGTATACCACTAGATTTAAAAAAATATTAATTCAAAGAATAGAACTACTTCATAAGAACTTGTGTTTCTTTGAAATGGTTCATAAGAACTTGTATGATCGGTAAAATCTACATTGTATTACTTCTTTTAATATGAGTCAATAAAATGATCGTTTTATTAAGTTAACAAATTAACGCGATTGATCAAGACTCAAATTAAGTAAAAAGTATTGCTAAACTTTTAAAATATCCTATATGATATATAGGAATAATTAGATATATGTCACTATGAAATTTGATAATTAGAGATATGCCACTTTTAAATTATAAATTAGTTTTATGCCACCATAAATGGTTAAAATTAGTTTTATGCCATTATTTTCAATCAAAATTAAAGATATGCCACTCAAATTAGAAAAATGGCACTCTAACTTTTTAAAAATGTCCAAAATACCCTCTCACCAAGAAATGACAAAGAAATTTATTGACATTAATTAAATTTTAAATTTTCAAATTTTTTGTAAAAACATAGAAAATTCAAACTTTTAAATTCAAGATTTTTGAAATTTTAAAATTCAATTTCGAATTTAAAATTTCTAAATTTCAACTTTTGAGATTTAAAATTTTCAAATTTTTTATTTATTTATGGCGTAATATCACTTATTTACTTAACGATGACATATTTCTAATTTTAATATTTTACGGTCGCATATTTCTAATTTTATTATTTGATAATTGCATATATAAAAGGGTATAATGATCAAATTAATTATCTAGTAGTATAAATCTAATTTTATCATTTAATGACAGTATAAAAATAATTTGTCATTTAGACTCCGTTTGGATTCCATTTGGGAAGAAGAGAAGAAAGGAATTAGGAAATAAATTTATCATAAACAATCTAAATTCTTCACAAAGTTACACACTTCCCGATACTTCTTCCCACACTTTATCCAAACAGAGCCTTAGTGATGACATTTCTCTAGTTTCTAATTTTTACGATAGCATAAATCTAATTAACCCTAATATATATATATATATATATATATATATATATATATATATATATATATATATATATATATATATATATATATATATATATATATATATATAGAGAGAGAGAGAGAGAGAGAGAATGGCTAACGTGCCATTGATGACACAGCCCCCTCTGTGCCATCAAGTTTACGTCCGTTAGATCCTTTAAGATTCGTGTCAGCGATTTTGATCTAAGGAAGCGATTTTTTATTTTTCCGTGTTCGATTTCTCCGTTAACCCCGTGTCCTCTTTCTCGTGCACACAGAATTGGATCCTCCCCTTGTTATCTCTCTCGAAATATCCTCTGAAACCCTAGAAAAAAACGCAAATCTCTCCTCTCTAAGTCATGTCACGTAGTTGCGCTCTCTGTCTTCTCACCCGCGTAGTTGCTCGCTCAACACTAGAAGGTCGATCGAAGGTCCCTCAACCTAGAAGTTCGCTCAACCAAGAAGATCGCTCTGCCATCGTTTCATTCAAGGTTAATTTCTTCTCCGTGGGTTAATTTAGTTTTTTTTTGTTTTCAGATTTTGCTATTTTTTGTTAATACGTTCTCTAATTTTTACGGTATAATATGTTTCCTAAAACACTATTGGTTAATTTTGCTACTCTTTTTTGTTTTAACTTTTGCTTCCGTCAAAAAATTATTTGTAATTTTTCCTTTGTCTCCTCATGTTGGTAATTTTGCATGTTATAGAAAATGAAGAGCAGTGCCCCTACAAAAAGATTATAATATACTTCAATTTCATCTTACACTTCCGACCCTGATTATTTGTAGCTTTGAACAATTACTAGTTGCCAGCAACTTCTGTTAATATGTTGGGGTCTTGAGGGTTATTCTGCAAAAATTTGATATTGTTGAGGCAAACTAAGAACCTAATATTTGACATGGTTTGCTTTCGTCAAAATTTTTTGGTGCTGAAAAAAATCTGATTAACTGCTATCAATTCTATAGGGTGACAGGTGGATTCTGTTATCTGCAATACTGCAACTAGTGCCACCAATAACCCAAAATTGCTCATTGTGCCGCAATTCCTCCAATGAAAATGCCTGACCATTTATACAATCCAAACAAGATTAGAGGAATTAAGTCTGTCTATGGGCATAGATAGAGTGAGCTGGCGTTGGAGTTCAAATGGAAAATATTCAGCTGCTGCTACATATATTGGGGATTGTGGAGGGAAAGGAACAACGGAGTTTCTGTAATTGATATGTAGCATGTAACACTTTCTGTAATGCACACTTGATACTTTACTTGATATGTACCACGGATGAGTACCTGTAATGCTTATTTAATTGAGTTGTCTAGAAATCGATTTCAATTTATTGAGCTATTTTAATCGATTTGTTAAAAATAGTGAGCAAGATAGGTACTAAGACAGGTACCTAATACGTTGATCTGTTTAATTGACCTGTGCATCAACATTACTTGTACTAATTTATGAACTGGATCTATATGGTAGTTTAAACTAAAATTTGCATGCGTCCTTTAATAAGTGAAATTCACTATGCATCAGACATCCCCTGTATTCATCGTCTCATCAAATTGAAACAAGTAAACATAATAACTACTACTACTATGAATTTTATCATCTCATCTCTACAAAATGAAACCAATAAGTATAATAACTACTCATATTAAAACCAGTAAGCATAATAACTAATACAAACTCATCCTCATCTCTACAAAATGAAACAACCTATTATCTTTTTCATACAAAATGAGCTTACTAAATTAATATTCACCAAAATGGACATATAATAGAAACTAGTTCTACTTTTCAATTTGACGAGTCTTCATATTCGCCATCTGATTCCGCCTCTGCATCTTCTTGTGAATCATCCAATTCGATATCATCATCGTTGCCTTTCTTAAGCTGAAAATTTTAAAAAAGAAATTAATAGCATGTTCAATAATATAAATGCTAAATTAATAGAAAATTGAATTAATTATTACCTGACAACATCTATGGACGGCATCTATGGACGGCATTTGGGAAGACCACTTTGATGGCATTCCTCATTGCAGCATCTTGATCGGTGATGATCACTTGTGGTTTCTTACCATACATGGCTTTCACCCATGTTTCGAATAACCAAATAAAACTAGTTGTCTCCTCCGACCTTAACATTGCAATTCCAAAGATAATGGACATACGATGGTGATTCACACCAATAAATGGTGCAACGGGCATGCTAAATCTGAAAGTAACAAGTTTAGAAAAAAATAATTAGTAAAAATATAATTAGATCATGATATAGTCCTCATAAAAATTAAGAACAAAATTGCAACCATACTTATTCTTATTAAATAAAAAATTAACAACAAAATTGCAACCATACTTATTCGTTTGAAATGTCGTGTCGAAAGTTACAACATCTCCAAATTCTTGAAATGCTCGCCTTGCTCTACCATCGACCCAAAACATATGCTTCAAGCGTCCACTCTCATCTATCTCTACATCATAAAAAAATTCTGCATCTTCTTCCTTCTTCTTTTGAAAATACACCAAAGATGACTCCACATCTATACCAACAAGCCTTCGATTTTCAGATGCTATCACATTACTCACATCCTTCCTTTTGAACTTAAGAGATCGCTTAGCCCCGTTTCTAACCTTCAAGTATTCATGTATCTTTGCCGTCTCAATATTTTGTGCATACATGCCCTTGATGGTGTCGACAACTTCAGGAGACATAGATCTATGAGAGTGTAGACTTCGAACCTTAGATGGAGAAATGACAAGCGGATGGTTATGAACATCATCAAAAACGGTAACTTTCCAAGCTTCATCTAGAAATGCGATTCTCAGGCGTGCCTTGCATCCGGTCCGACTCGATGCTCTATCTTTTTGGGGCGTCCTTTCATGTGCCCCCTCCTCCCTTGCTTTTCTGGCATCTTTTTCCTTTTTAGAAATGCCTTCTTTTGAGCATGAGAACAAATTCGCTGACACATCTCCTAATTTTGAAGATTTGTAATTATTTCTTCTACGAATGCTAAATCCCTTTAGAAGAGCATAAGCATTGTAGAAGTCAAATGCATCATCTGATGTGGCAAATACTTTTCCAACAAAAGGAGTAAATTCTGGATCTTCATGTGGGTCTATGTCATCATCATCACTGGGTGATTTTGTACCTTCATCAACATTGCTTATACTCGACATGATTGCTTAGCTTCCTACAAAATTTAACAGCCAAATTGATATTTTTGCAATACAGAAGAACCACAGCAGATGGGAGTGCGAATTTTTTTTTTGCGAGATTGAAAATAAGAATTAATTTCAATCAGAGAGCCAAGTTCAATTTAGAAATAAGCATTACTTGTTAAGTATTCCAGTTAAATTATAATTATTAGAAATATATGAGGCGTGGTAACAAAAAAAATTTCCTATCACATAAATAGCTTGTACCAGTCCGAGGGCAGTAAGTTAAAGTTCAAGGAAACTATTAAAATACCAAAATCAGATAGTTTGTTGCTTGGAAGCTTTCGATGGTTAATCAGGATGACCAACATTCGTGTAAAAAAAAAAAAAGCAAAAATAAGCAACGTACAATCACGGAGAGATGGAGAAGTGTACTCGATGAGTGCGAATGAGTTGATGGAGCCGATGGAGTGAGGATTGATGGAGAAATTTAGATTCGTCGTTCTTCTAGGGTTTCCCTCGAAAGGATCGAGTAGATGAAATAATTTCTCTCTTCGCGCACGAGGAGCGATATTTGGGATTGAATCTGGATGGCCATCCAGAGGATGCGAATTCTTGAATCTGGTCGCTACTTGGACGGAACATTAACGGGAGAATGAGATTTAACAGAGCAAATAACTCAGCGTTCTATTCCAGCGCCTCAATCTAAACCTCATATCAAAATCGCTGACACGAATCTTAAAGGGATCTAACGAACATAAATTTGATGGCACAGAGGGGGCTGTGTCATTAATGACACGTTAGCCATTCTCTCTATATATATATATATATGCTAGACTTATTATATAGTGATGAATCCACAATGTCCAAATCCGATTATGTCGCAATCAACTTAGATCCTTTTCGTTATCAGCTAATGAAGTTGTTTGGCTAATGCTATTCGTAGTAACCACTGTCGCTAGCACTTAGCACCCAACTCATTTAGAACAGTTAAATAACAAACTTTCACCCAACTGTAGCACTTAACACCCAACTCATTTAGCGCAGTTAAATAACAAACTTTCTATCGCACTTACTTTTTATATACTTTATTTATATGCCAATTAAGCACTAAATAAGTAAATATGTACACAATGCATCCGCCTAGACAAGTAGGTAATTCAGGCACAAACTTGGCAGTAACCAACCAGCGTCTTCTCAGAATCCGTATTCCTCTCTCTCTACAGTCCCCAGCGACATCACATGCCTCATTAAACGCTCTCCCGACCGCCTCCACCAACCCTCTCCAATCCATTTCCACTTCCCTTTCCTTACTATATTACCACACCCCCTCTCTCTCTTCGCCACTCCTTCCCCATCAACTCTTGACTTCATTTCTCCTCCCTTCTATTTCTATTTCTACGCGCTACCTCCACATGCAGTAACAATCCCATCAAAACCCATCCATTCTCTCTTTCTTTCCTCTCTCTCTCTCTCTCTCTCTAATGGCGGCGGCGCTTGAATGCTGGTCGGGTCGACCGAGTACGGACGAAGACATGGCGCTAGAGCAAGTGTTGATGAAGGGAAACGACCGATCTGAGGCCTTCCCTTCCTCCTCCTACTCCACCTCTTCTTCCTCCGCTTCTTCTCCTAGGACCTCTCCCAAGGCGTATTCTGCCAACACTTGTGCTGGATCCAATGCGCCGCCTCTCAAGAAGTGGCAGAACCGGTTCAATGGGGCGATCTCGGTGTTGAAGAACTCGTTCAATTCGGACAATGCGCCGCCAGCTCAGCCAGCTCAGCAACGGCCCGACCGGCCGATCTGGGCTGGGATAGTCAGAAACCTGGCCCAGCTCTATCCCAGGAACAACCAGTTGCCCGATCGGCTCATGGCTAATCTTCGCCGGCATTTTGATGCTTTACCTAACAGGTATAGTTAGTTTTGGAGCTAATTATTTGTTTATAGTTGCTAGTTTAGAGAAAATCATAGAATGAATGAAAAAAAAGGAGGAAGAAAGAATGAATGAAAGTGTCTTGTAAAGGAGATAAGGAGAGCCCAATGGTAACAATTTAATGCATTTGTTTTGTTTTTTTTTTGTAGTGGACAATTAGAGCTTTCAGTTTCCATTTGATTTATCAGTAATCTCTGCCATTGAATAAAAGAAAGTGAATTTACAACTTCCGCCAACTTTTAGGCTTTCTATGAAAATGGTTGTTATCCACTTATCCCTTTTGCTTACTGATGACAGATCTTAACATTTTCAACAATTATCATTTCTAATTACAGCTATGCACAAGCGGGGTTCGACATGAAAGATATAGCTCTGCATGCCCGGTTGATTGAACAAGCAGCTGGTGAAGACCTACCAGCTGTCCACATCCAAGAAGTTGAACAAACCACCTCCAGCAATGAAGGATCAGTCTTTAAACTCACTTTTGCATGCAATTCACCTCTTTCCTGGCAAGCCGTTTCAGGCTCTCTTGACAGTTCCTCCTTCTCATGCAAGAAAATCCAAATATTTGAGAAAAAGGGTTTAACTTTGGGAGTGGTTACTATAATTGTTCAACCTGGGCACGAAGCCTTGTTCAAATTCCATGCTGAAAATGCATTGAAATCAGCCGTCAAAAGAAAAAAGAACAACAATGGTGGTGTGAAGCTTCCATTTGGGCTTTGTGGTTGCCAAGAGGAGAGCTCGAGGAACTACGATGAAGAAAGCCAAATTGATGGGGAAGAAGGTCAGGTGCATGATAATGAGTCTCAGAGACGTACACAGCTTCCTACCCCATTGCCAGAATCTTCTGTGGTTGTGTCCATCGATGAATGGCAGACCTTACGATCAGGCGGTGAGGAGATCAGAAGGTGGGTCTTGAACTCTGACGAGGTGGAATTTCTGGATTGGGTAGGATCTTGTTCGTATAAGGGCATGTATAGAGGGAGAAAGGTGTGGGTCAAGAAATTCAGGGGGTGTGAAATGGGTACAGCATATGAAATCGAGGTAAGGCAGGATTTACTACAGCTGATGAGCTGTGGACAGAGAAACATCATCCAGTTTTGTGGGATTTGTTTTGATGAGAGTCATGGATTGTGTGTGGTTATGAGATTGATGGAAGGGGGCTCACTTAATGAGGTTGTAGAGAGGAGCAAGAGGTTGAGCATAAGAGACGTGGTGAAGATTGCCATGGATGTGGCAGAGGGGTTGATGTTTATGAATACTCATGGGGTTGCGTATAGGGACCTTAATACACAGAGCATTTTGTTGGATCGGCAAGGAAATGCTTATCTGGGAGACATGGGTGTTGTTACACCTTGTAACAATGCAGGAGAGGTAACAGAGTACGAGACGGCCGGATATCGGTGGCTAGCGCCTGAGGTCAGTTTGTTTTATTTGGCATGATATTTATTGTGGGTTGGCAACTCCTGCACTATATTAGTTTCTTTATATGAATTTTTTCTCAAGTAAGAAAATGACTAAGTTTTTCTTTTCCCTTTAGTTAATTGTTGTCCGAGTCATCCACAAACAAGTGATTGAAATATATTAAAATTTCTTTGCATAGCAATAGAATAGTCATCAGGAAGCACTTCCATGGAACAAATGTGGATTTCTTTGTTTACTAATTGAACCCCTAGTAGCAAACCATTCTTTCTTAATTAGTGCATTTTGATTATGACACAAATCCCATTACAAGCTATCCATGTTCCTCTCCTATCTATCAGTATTGCTTCGTTCCCACGCTATAGAACATAATCATGAGATTATTATTTAATTCAGCTACTAACTTTGTGGTCCTTGACCCAAACAGATCATAGCTGGTGACCCAGAGAGCGTGACAGAGACGTGGATGAGCAATGTGTACAGCTTCGGCATGATTTTATGGGAGATGGTCACTGGAGAGGAAGCCTACTCATCTTACTCTCCAGTTCAGGCTGCTGTAGGAATTGCTGCATGCGGACTTCGGCCAGAGATACCTAAAGATTGTCCTCAGTTTTTGAGGTCGTTAATGAATAAATGCTGGAATAACAATCCAGCAAAACGACCGCAATTTTCAGAAATTATTAGCATCTTACAGAGGCAAAATATCCGATAAAGCCTCTTATGTACAATTTCTTACTCTTTTTTGTTAGTTTGTTGTTATGATATGTTTGATCCTCTTATGAGAGAGTGAAAGGATACATGTGGAAGCGTTTGTTTCTGGTGCATTTTTTTAGTCACTGCTGCATAGAACCGGAGATTCTTTCTAAGTAGCTTATAAACATGAATGAATATTGAATAGTAAAATTTGGATTCAAGAAAAAAAAATGACTGCTTTATCTTTTTTCTCTTTGTCCTGTGCTAACCCGGGACTATCAATGTCCATGGGTATATTTTCTCGAAATACAAAAAATGGGAAAATGAAGACTCCAGAAAACCATTTTTGTGTTGACTACTGTTGCATCAAAAAAAGAAAACTGTAGATCAAACTCGAGCTTCTCCGATAAGGTCAGCAGGTGAATATCAAATTGTTATATTTAGGGTGTTTTTCAACCTCTGTTTAGATTGGGTAGTGTAAATCGTAAACCGAGGTCTTTGTAGATTGGTTTGTTGACTTCTCATTATTAGATGCATCAACTTGGGACAATTTGCTTAATGACAACTTATCCTTAATTGTTATTATCGTTCTTTATTCAACTCCTCAATCAATGCATTTGCTGTTTCTTATACTCATATGGCATGTTGTCATGTGCTCCGTAGGACGTGGTATGCTGTCTAAATAGAAAATAATTAATCTAATCATGTTAGTCTGATCTCCTGCAGATCCTTTTTTTTTGTATGCTCTTACTTGCTGTCCCCCTTTATGAATGGTCGATTTATAATATAATCCATATTTGTCCCACAAATAGTAGGTAAGATAATCCATCCTTGCTGACCCTTCATTCCAATAAACGTAATTCTTTTTCCAAAGTAGTCGAACAGAGGAATTAACTACATCTTGGGGACTAATTTGAGATATTTTTTTTAAAAAAAAAATCTTCTGAGATTTCATTGAAATTATCGTATATTTTGTTTTCAACTATATCAACATGCTCGTCATTGGAACTAGTTTACTGATACCACTTATTGCAAATTTGCAATTTAGTATTATTGTACGAAACCAATAAGTCGAATACCTGCGATACAACCGGTACAGCTTAATAGCAAAAGACTGTAAAAGCATGAAACACAGAAAGGGTAGTTGAATCGGAGTTGAATACCTTCGAATACTTGAATGCTGTAACCTGTGTGATTGAAACCAAATTCAAACACCCTCGAAAAAAAAAAACCAAATTCAAAGATGCTTGGACAATAGACAGTGATATTGAATGTTTTTGGTTGGTATTGGACCCACTCACAGGGAACAAAAAGCCGTAGCAAGTATTATATTTTGCATAAAAGAAAGAGTGAATTCAAATGTGGGGCCAATCATGAAAACGTGGAAGAATCACTTAACTTCTCTCTCAGAATTGTCCCCATCACATCAATTAGTCTCTATTAGCTAATTATTATTCTCATGTCTTGTATCTTTCATATCCAGGTTAACTTGTCCGATTGACTTAATTCAACTTTGAAGTACTACTAAACAAAGTGCTTATTTTATTTAATATTACTTGAATTGAGTTAGTACCCATATTATATTTCCTTCCTTCATTGTTTTTATCCCATCAGGGCGCACATTTGCCGTTTGATCTTCCTCTTACATTTGCGCCGCACACATCTTGAGGAAATCAAACGGTACATAGCGCGCTGCACTCACTGGAGGGCTAAGTGATGAATATCTACTTGTCCAGTGAGGCAGAGCCCAAACAGTGGCCCAGTGCTCGCGGTTGCTCTAACAATGTAATCTTAAGCATTGATTCCATCTAAAACGGGCCTATTCGGCGCGCAACATCCGCGTGTTCATATTATTTGTGGGAAAAAAAAAACAGCTTAAACGAATTGTGGTCCTGGATGGTTACCACTTACCAGCTGCTTATTGATTTACTTTCACCTCCTACTACTTCAACGAGCTATCAGCTATATAGAATCTCAGGAGTATTCGGAAGTTAATTTTTACTATTGGCTTTGAGCGTAGATCATCCGTGTAGGAATATTGAAATATTGACAGCGCCGGTTGCGGGAAAAAAAAATGCAAAGCAGAAAAGTTAAGACTGTCCCCTAAAATTTTATTTAGAACCCTGGCTCAACACATTTTGATCGAGAGGTGAAGCAATTTTGTTGTCCTATTAAAGTATAAATAACAAAATATAAACAGAAACTATTAACTGATTCTCCAAATACTATCTCAAATTTCAAACAGCATTCAATATACGCAAAAAGACACAGAATAAATAAAGCCACCTGCTTATTCAACATGCGAAGGCACAACTAGTGATACGACTTAATCAGAAGACACAAGAAAGAGTAAAAGTTCATCCCTTCAGAGTAAATTTCTTTTTTGTCGTCAACATAAAAAACATATGCAATAAAGCATAGTAACTCAGAAATCCTAAAGCAAAAGAGAAAACTGTGCAAAATAAGTCTCGAGAAGGCAACCCCAACATGCAAAATGATGAATGGGGTTCTTCTAATTTATTTCTGACAATTGTCAGAGCCGGTAACAAGACTAATCAGAGACCGGGAATGCCTCCTCAAATTCTTTCTGCTCCTTGCGACAGAGTTCAAATTCATTGGTATAGTAATACATGCAGCCAGCATAAGCATCCATCTCCTTGGGGCACTTCCGGTGCATCTCTCTCAACCTACATTTTCAAATTATTAAGTTTCCATTTTTTAAACATACAAATCATAGGATCAATTCAAATCAAAGTTATATCTGGGTCAGCTTAGAGGGTGGGTTTAGGTAAAGCACACTGCTACATTGGATAATCCTAAACCCTGACAAGAACAACATCAATATATGGTTAAAGTGTTACTTCTTCCCAAAATTGACAAGGTTGATCGAAAAGCAAGAACAAGTTGGTAAGTTACAAATATGCAAAATGCCAAAATATGATTCTTCTTTTCAACACTTATTGCCATGGTTACAAAGGCAAACATAATAGGCTATAACCATGCTTTTATGCAGAAGAGCAACTTAGTAGGTCAATAAAAAAGAACGTACCTTATACAAATAAGCTTTTTCAACCCATTTTTATACCAACAAGAACAAAATACCATGCATACAAAGTTGAGAAAACCAGAAGTAGGCTGAGATGGCCTAACAAGTCTGAATGGAACAATTTCAACTCAATTCCAAACTTCTATATAAGGAGACTGATGCTGAACAGTGATACTAAAGACCCAATATATATCACTCTGAAACCTGATGAGTAAAATGTGCTATTACATAAGTTAGACAATCGGAACTACTTAAATATGATTAATAGGCTGTCAGAAATCTTCTAAACAATAGCCTAGGTAAAGAACTGCCAAGTTCAGATAAAGCTTGTATGTGAAGCCTTGTGTTTACAAAAGGCATAAGGTATGCCTGGATCAAAAGCAAAAACAGAAACCTGATTGCTTGCAACCACAGCTGCACGGGCGGTATTCCTAATGGCTGGACACATGCTATCAGACCACAGTTGTGGTTGTGTTGATTAAACAATCAAACAAACAAACAAACAACAACTAAGCCTTTTGTCCCAAACAAGTTGGGGTAGGCTTGTGTTGATTAAACATTCGAGGCACAATTTTTCAGGATCCTTTTGAAGTAGGCAAATATTCAGATTTTCAGTTCTAGACTAGGGACAGATGAAAGATAATTTCAATTCAATTCCTCTGAAATTTTCAAATAATCGATTCTTTCTAACCGATAAAAATATCAACAGAGTAACCCTGTTTTTTTTTTGATAAATTGAATAGAGTACTTCCATCACAAAACAACAAATTATATACAAATCACAACTTTACTCAAAAAACCAGTCCTCGAAACTTCACATCTCTTAGCAATTATATATTTTATGAGTTTGCAAAAGGATGCAACAAATTGATGACCGAGTATTAGCAGATTGCTTGGGTAGAATATTTCAAAACAACATTAAATTTGAAGTCTTTTCTACCAACAATAGCTATCATAATGACAAGACAATTAGGTGTCTCAAAATTATTGCACCGATGCATTTATGGGAAATGACACGGGGTTCATGTAACATTTTATACTCAAGCCACATTTTGCTAGAAAATGGAACCAGTTAAATTAACTCTTATTCCTAAAATTTAATTTGAAAAGAAACAGGAAGAACTTTAAACATATAGTCATACAAATTCAATTGGTTTTATAATAAAAGTGAAACTTCTGCTGAGAAGGGGGGGAAAATGGCTACAAGCTCTATAATAGTATGAATTACATGCACTAGGCTAGATTCTAAATGTCTTCTATCGAATCCCAGGGCACACAAGGTTAAGCCAATCAACTTAGACAGCTTTGCAGCAATTACGTGCTAAAAATGATCAAGCAAATGGGCCATGCAATATCGTTCCAAATAGAACATGCTAACATATCTGACACGAAAAGATGAAAAGATTTGTTCCATTCCAACAATTTAAACCAGCATTTTTTATGAGGGCTTCACCACTAACTGGATATTTCGCACAGACTTCCCCTATATTGGCATTCTGATGCTCAATACAGAGATTAGAAGCCTAAAAACACTAACTGAAGCTCAATTAGAGCAGATCGGGACAGAGAGACCAAAAAGAAGGCAGAAAGACTCACAGATCGAGAACGCAGCGAGTGACTTGGCGACCTTTGTCGAGGCACTTCTCGGGATTGGCATCCTTCTTCTTGCAGTTGAGAAAGGCGACGTTCTCGGATCGGCACCTCACGGCGATGTGCTTCGAAGCCGCCATCAGCACCGACGAGGTCGGAATCGGCTCTCCCGACGCATCCACCGTGCTCGCCATTGATCTGAGGAAAGAAATGCAGCGCTCATTATTATTATATAACAAATAGAAGGAAGAGGGAATGGATTAGGATTGGAGTACTTTGAGAAGTGTAGGAAAGATCGAAAAGAAGTGTGGAGCTGTTTGGTGTTTGGTTGGGGAGAATTCGGTTGATCGGAGAAAGGGGAGAAACTGTGGTGCGGTGCGGGAGTTGGAGTCCGAGACTGGAGAGTAACCCTTCGGCTGGTATAATGGGCCGATCTGGGCTGGGTCGATGTTGAGTAAATTACAGGGCCTGCATTAGATTGAGGCATTGGGCTTGGGTTAGTGCGCGGCAGTTCTTTGTTTTTGTTTTTGTGCGAGTGCGAGTTTTGTTATTTCATGCGTAAACTGTCAATTGGGATTGGGGGGGCTTTTTTCCGAAAGGACCTAAATTTTATTCAAATATCAAAAGAGCCTCCGACCATTTAATATTTTTGGTTCACCTCATCCCCATGCACCTATTCTATTGTCTTTTCAAATTCAATATCCCTGCATCGGAAATAATTAGTATGATTAAAATTTTATAAATAGAAGTTATTTGTTTTTTTTAAATTGTGCAGCTAAATAGCAACTACTTTATAAAGTACACATTTGCATCAACTAAAATTATAATTTGTCGCAACAAATATAAATATAAACAAAAATTAAAAGGATCTCATATTACCAACATAACTTCTAATCTGGGATTATTTTAATCGCAACTTAATTATGTTGTATGTTGGCTTCAATAAACTTCTGCGCTTGTAGTAGACTCGGTTGATGATCTTGTGTAATTGTGAACTTGTAGTATGCCAATAATTAAACTTGTAATATGTCATTATTTGAACTTGTAGTATTATTCGAACTTGCAGTGATATTTAATATTTTATGAACTTGTAGTACGTCTAAAGTTAAGGTATTGCAAGTGTGTCGTGTCGCGTTGACACAAATATTTTGAACTCGTCATGTCATGTTAAGTGAAGGAATTGACTAACACGACACGTATAATAGCACAATACGACCCGACACGACCCGACAAGTTAAACGTGACAAAAATTATTTAGAGGCTAAAACTGTAAAATTTAATTTGATCGGTGACAACAAGTTCGTACTTAAAATTTCCATCGATAAAATTAATTTAAAAAATTATTTGTTTTACTCAATATTTGAGAAATATGTAATTATTTAGATAAACACTTCTTTTATAGAATATAATCGGCAATTTAATTAGTGCACATATTTTTATTATTACTGATTTGGTTTTCGCAAATGAAGCCGTTTAATTTGAAATAGGCGCATGGAGATAAGGTGACCCAATGCCTTTTTCAGAAAATAATAAATGGTCGGCACCCGTTTTGATATTTGAATAAAAATTTAGGCCCTTTTGAAAAAAGCCCCAATTGGGTTGTCCGCAGTTGTTTCTCTCATTGTTGAGAAATGAGTTTTGCTTTTTAGTTTTGACCTGGTTGATTGTTGAAGCAAAAGAAATCGTGTTTATGTGCAGAAATTGACGTGTTAAAACGGTAAATAGAGATAACTACGACAAAGTAATTTTGCAGAACACGAAACCGCCAAAAATATGAACAAATTAATTGATAATTTTGATCGGGATTAATTATCAAAACTTTCAGTATGAAAGCTCGTTTTTGCATTCAAACGAGAAAAAGGTCATTATTAATACAATGTTACAAGTTGGGAGGCTTGATTCTCAATTTATTTAAAAAAAATTAATACAATATTACATAAAAACAAGTAAGAAATTATTGATTATGCAAAGATAAATTAGACTCCAACTCTGAGCTTGAATTGGAATCTGTCTCAGATCCTGAGCCGCTGAGGAAAAACCTCAAGGAGCCTTTGAAACCCCCGTCACCTTCTTCTAGGCTCCGTTTGGATGCGTTGAGAATAAGGTAGGAAGAAGGAAGAAGCGAAGAAATTTATTGGGAAGTGTGTAACTTTTGTGAAGAGTTTGGATGGTTAGAAATAAATTTATTGGTAAAAAATGCTTATTCCTTATTCTTTATTCCGGGAAGAAGGCATCCAAACGGAGCCCTATGAAGATGAAAAGGAGGAAGAACCTAAGGGAATAGAGAAGAAGTTGAAGTCACCTGTCAAGGAATCTGCATTTGAGCCTGAACCTGACAAGAAGAAGTTGAAGGCTTCAGCTTCTTATAAGTCGAAAAAATCAGCCGGGCCTATCCCGCGAATATGGGGTCCATGTGATGAGACGATATTCCTTGAGGCTCTGTCTAAGTATCACGCTAGCATCAGAGAGCTTCCACAGGACTACACCTCATTTCTTGCAACCATAAAACGGGTTGCTTAACTTCCCTATTACCGAGAAACATATCGGTAACAAGTTTCTCCAAATGAAATATAACTATGACCAAAAGCTAAATAAGGGACCTAATGCCAAATTCTCAAAGTCTCATGACAAGACCGTGTTTGAAATGTGTGCTAAGTGGTTTGAATGTGACAACAAAGTTGTTAAAAGGGCTAAAAGGGAAGCAAATTGTGATGTAAAGATGGCGAATGATTCAGAATGCAGCAAATGGTGGTATGGCTGATGTTGGTGATGATACCACAAGTTCTTATTCTTATCTCAAGGAATTGATCGAGGTCATGATCATAGAACAATCTCTTGGGTGGCTTCCTATTAAGACTGTGATTACACACCTTGGGGAGTCAAAGACCTTTGATTCAGAGGCAAAAGCCGAGGTGGTGAAAATTGATGCTGTGAAGTTACGGGCTAGGGAAGAAAGGCTCAAAGCCGACCTCTTAGATGTTCTTGCTGACCAAATAGCGGATGATTAATCACAGATACGGTGGCACGAGGATGAGAGTGTTATAGATGTTTTTGGCCTTCTTTTCATTATTAAATAGTGATTCCAGTGGCATGATAGATGAGATTGATACAGATGTTTTAGTCTTTTTTTTATAGTAGATATTAAACAGTGGTTATGCAATACTGGTATCCAATAGTATATTTAGAGTATGCAATTAGATGTCAAAATTTTGGTGTATGTAATTCCACATGAAAGAATATTAATCAATCAAGCAATTAGTTCAAAATCCAATTGCATATGTTAACAAGGTATCAGATCCCTAATTTGTTATGCCAATTCTATGATTCCATATTAACATATTCAATTGAATTTTTAAATAGATTTATTTATTGATCATTGTATTACAAAAAGAATATATATCTAGCCTATGGTACATGATAATTAAGGAAACATAAATCAAATTCTAAAAATTCAACATATTAGAATAAAATCTGATCGTAGAAATAATAAACTACTATAATTGTCTAGATTCAAATATTTTGCAACATACGATACCGTTCTCCATATATATTCAAATATTCGAACCCGTTTGAAATAGATCCGAGACTGACAGAACTTACGATGAAAAAAATAGATCTTCCTTGTGGCACCCGTCAATTATCAATTTTTAAGTATTACATTTTGTGCATATATATAAGAATATATTATTTTACGCTATCGATATCATATTACAAAAAATTGACACGTTAATTAGCTACAAATGATTTATATTATTTGATGGAGGCAATTATGAAATTTACGAACTTAATCATCAGCTGTGGGAGTAAATAAGGATAAAATATTTCTAATTAAAAAAAAAAAAGACAGTGGTGTTGCGTACTTGCGTTGGATATCAAAAAATAGCATGATATACCGACTTCCCTATAAAATTTGGATCCGGCATTAAATTGCAAATGTTGTTCTAAAAAAAAAAGTTGCAAATGTTGATTACTGTACCTAATTAATGTCGTGGACCTGGCGTACGGGGTCCTCGCGGTCATCCGCAATCCGTAAACCGCGCATTAAAAGAAAAGAAAAGAAAATAATAAATAATAAATGCATAGACCCTCTGACCACAGACTATAAATATAAGCCGAACAAACCCAGGCCGCCTCTCCCATCTGCCTCCACTCTCCCAAGCTTATTTCTCCCACCTCACCACTCACCTCTCTCTCCCCATTTTTCTCTGAACCCTAAACCCAAAAAAAAGAAAAAAAAAAAGGAAAAGTGAAATAGTGAATAGTACGGCGATCGGAAACACTTATTTGCAAAAAAACGAATCTAGAATATATTTTGTTTCGTTTGTTCAACTTCAATCCGATCCTTTCCCTCATTCCGAAGCTTTCTTAGGTACGATTCTTCTCTTCTTTCCCACGTTTCTTTTGATGCTTTTTACGCCGATCGGTTTAAGTTCTTCTCTGGATTCGATATTTTTAGTTCGATCACGAATTTTTGGTGTTATCTTGCTATTTTAATAGTTTTACGATGAGGTGTTTGGGGTTTTTGTACAGGGGTTTGCTCTATATGCTTCCGCAAAAGAGAGCTGCTGGATCTGACGCGGAAGGACACGTGTCAGACGGTGATAAGACGAAGAGATCGAAGAACAGTGAAGCGAGGCCAAGCTCGAAAATGGACAACGGAAGCAACGGTGTCAGCACCAATTTGCTACCGATTGACGAGGATTTGCACAGCCGACAGCTTGCTGTGTATGGGAGAGAGACGATGAGGCGTCTCTTTGCTTCCAATGTACTCATCTCGGGCCTTAATGGGCTTGGGGCTGAGATAGGTGAGTAATATTGCAAGTTGAGTTAAAATAATAATGACATTAATGTATACTTTTTGGTAATCGTTGTTGATTAGGTTATACCTGGTTTCATTGGCTAAATTGGGAGAAATTGATAAATAATTGTTTACTGAAGAATTCTATATCAATTAATTACATTTGCTTTTAGCTCGAATGAATTCATGGACCAATTTTTCAATTGGGGTTTAAGTTATATTGACTTGTTCACTGTAAATTGTGAAATGCAATCATATCTTGTTGTTTGGTGTTAGTCTAGAATGAATCTGGAAAAGCAATTTTGCCATACCTAAGCACGTGCATTGCAGCATTATCCATATTTCCTTTCTTATAATGATGGTTCTATAAATTGTTATTCACATGTAGTTATATCTTTTTGTAACTGTGACTCTATCTCTAATGCCCAATTACATTTCACCTGTTCCGTGTTGTGAGAGATCATTTGCTTGTTTTCATATTGATATTTATAGAAATTCGTGTGGGACAGTAGTTACACACTACATGCTTCAAATGTGACCAAACGTCAAATTGTTATTTAGAATCTGATATATAATTGCTTAGAAATTTTTATTAGAATCTGATAGACATGCTGTCATTTCAGCAAAGAATTTGGTTCTGGCCGGCGTGAAATCAGTTACCCTCCATGACGTTGAAAAAGTTGAGATTCAGGACTTGTCGAGTAATTTCTTCTTAACCGAGGAAGATGTTGGTACCAACAGAGCTCTTGCCTGTGTGAAGAAGCTGGGAGAGCTCAATAATGCTGTCTTTGTTAATGCTCTGACAGAAGATCTTTCTGAGGACAATCTTCTTGATTACCAGGTTCATTCCCACTATTATACATGTTCTTAATTAGCTTGCGGCTACTACAATAATAACACTGAAATATGACTTTGTGCTTATAACCAAAGAGAGTGATGTTGCTTCTTTGATGCCTGACATTATTCCAATTATTTTTCTCTGTGTGATAATCATCTAAACGCTGTAATTTGATGTTTTTTGGTTATCCTGATTAATTTTTCTGATAACAAGGGATTAAATTTATGTGAAAACATATGGTTTTCATCTTTTTACGTATGAATAGTGTAGATTAACATCTCTTTGTAGTATAGTCTCTATATCTTCCGTTACTTTTATAATTTTGCTATTGTTTTTAAGAAAAAATTGCATGGTGTGCTCTCTTTGTAGTCACTTATTCACTTCTATCTGTACCAGACCACATTTATAAAAATAGCGAATATGTTTGGTTAGAAGAGGATATCTGTTTTAACAGGTTTCTTGACCCTGCTAATGGTTAAAGTTTGAAATCGTCCATGCATAATAGAATTAATTTGCTGATCATCTTAATTATGTGGAATGTATAATGCCATAGGATATTGTTTTGGTGACCCATTTCCCCTTGTCTTCTCAACACTTCTGCCTTTTTTTTTTTTTTTTTTTTTTTTGCTGCAGGTTGTGGTTTTCACTGACATAGGCTTAGAGAAAGCAATACAATTCAATGAATATTGCCGCAACCAGAGCCCACCAATCGCCTTCATCAAGGCTGAAATCCGTGGTCTCTTCGGTGGTATCTTTTGTGATTTTGGCCCAGAGTTCACTGTCATTGATACTGATGGTGAAGAACCTCGGACGGGTATAATTGCCTCCATCAGTAATGACAACCCTGCGCTAATCTCTTGTGTTGATGATGAAAGGCTTGAATTCCAGGATGGCAATTATGTATTATTCTCTGAAGTTAAGGGAATGACCGAACTAAATGATGGCAAACCTAGGAAGATCAAAGTGACAAGAGCACATTCCTTTGTACTTGAAGAGGATACTACTAACTTTGGTGTGTATGAGAAAGGGGGTATAGTCACAGAGGTGAAGCAGCCTAAAGTCTTAAAATTCAAGTCCCTAAGAGAGAGTCTGAGAGAGCCAGGAGGCTTCCTTTTGAGTGATTTCTCCAAGTATGATCGACCTGCCATCATTCACCTGGCCTTAATTGCCTTGGATAAGTTCAGGGCTGAGGTTGGGCGTTTCCCAGGTGCAGGGTCTGAGGAGGATGCCCAGAAGTTGATTAGCATTGCTACTTCTATTAATGAGGCTGCATTAGATGACACTAAAGTAGACAAAATTGAACCAAAGCTCTTTAGACAGTTTGCAAGTGGTTCAGGAGCAATTTTGAACCCTATGGCAGCCATGTTTGGTGGAATTGTAGGTCAAGAGGCCGTCAAAGCATGCTCTGGGAAGTTCCATCCACTTTTCCAGGTCAGTGTCATCTTTCTTTCTTTCTTTCTCGTTAGTTTTATCCGTGTACTGTACTATATGTGGTATGAAGAAAGTTACCGAATCCATAATAAAATCTTATCTTCACCAAGATCTGTTTAGTGCCATTCCTTGTGAAGTTTGGGTTTCGAATTACAATCCCTTCCTAGAAACCAAAAACCTGTAAACAAAACAGAATTTAATTTATAGTAGCTACTTGCTTCTTCATATGTCATCCATTACATAATTATCACTGGTTTCTGTCTCAGTTCTTTTACTTCGATTCCCTTGAATCTCTCCATGTTTATCCGTTGGATCCGGCTGATTTGAAGCCAAGAAACTCTCGGTACGATGCCCAAATCTCAGTCTTTGGCGATAAACTTCAGCAGAAGCTTCAAGAAGCTAAAGTGTTTATGGTTGGCTCGGGTGCTTTGGGATGCGAGTTCCTAAAGAATTTTGCTCTAATGGGAGTCTCATGTAACAATAAAGGAAAGTTAACTGTAACTGATGATGATGTGATCGAGAAAAGCAACCTCAGCCGTCAATTTCTTTTCCGGGACTGGAATATTGGGCAGCCAAAATCAACTGTGGCTGCTTCTGCAGCAAAGAGGATCAATCCTGGTCTCCACGTAGAAGCCCTTCAAAATCGTGCTTGCCCTGAGACTGAGAATGTGTTCAACGATTCTTTCTGGGAGAATCTAGATGTTGTTGTCAATGCACTTGATAACGTGAATGCCAGAATGTACATGGATATGCGGTGCCTTTACTTTCAGAAGCCCCTCCTGGAATCTGGCACTCTAGGTGCAAAATGTAACACTCAGATGGTAATACCTCACCTGACTGAGAACTATGGGGCTTCAAGGGATCCACCTGAGAAGCAGGCGCCCATGTGTACCGTGCACTCTTTCCCGCACAACATTGACCACTGCCTCACATGGGCACGCTCTGAGTTTGAGGGATTGCTTGAGAAGACACCAAATGAGGTGAACTCATTTCTTTTGAAACCTAGCGAGTATGCTGCGGCTATGAGAAAGGCAGGGGATGCACAAGCGAGGGATTTACTTGAGCATGTTGCCGACTGCCTTGACAAGGAACTATGTGTGGAATTCCAAGATTGTGTTGCATGGGCACGACTAAAGTAATCTCTCTCTCTCTCTCTCTCTCCCCCCCCCCCCCCTCACTGTGGACGCACATACAGTTACTCACTGTAGTTGCATATAAGGTTAGGACTTAGAAGCTTACATGCTTTTACACACATTAGTATTTAATGGAGTGGGCTAATTTCTAATTTTTATTTCTGACTTCTGAGGATGCCATTGCATGCATTATATAACAAAATAAAAGGTTTTTCACCATCAATGTAATATCTTCATCTCTTAAGTATGCCTAATATTTTCTGTAGCTATTAGCTTCAAAGTCATTTACAGCGATGAGTTCCTGGTTAAATTTTTTTGACAGGTTTGAAGACTACTTCGCCAACCGTGTGAAGCAGCTGACTTTCACTTTTCCAGAAGATTCTTCTACCAGCACAGGTGCACCATTCTGGTCTGCTCCTAAGCGGTTTCCACGCCCACTGCAATTCTCAGCCTGTGATCCATCCCACCTTAACTTCATCATGGCGGCCTCTATTCTAAGGGCTGAGACATTTGGAATTCCTATACCAGACTGGGCCAAGAACACAATGACCTTGGCTAATGCTGTCAACTCAGTTATAGTGCCTAACTTTGAGCCTAAGAAGGGGGTCAAGATCGTGACTGATGAGAAAAGCACAAATGCAACCAATACCTCTATTGATGATGCTGCTATGATCAATGACCTTCTGAGCAAGCTGGAAGAATGCGCCAAGAAATTACCTTCTGGGTTCCAAATGAAAGCCATCCAGTTTGAGAAGGTTAGATATTTGTTTAGTCTTTTATCATTAATTCATTAGGTAAATGTTGTATTGAAATATTATATTGGTTACTGTTTTTGTACTCTGATGTTTGTTTGTGTTAGTTCATCTGGGGTATCACTGTCTACAAGTTAGGGTTGTGCTATAATGCTATTAATCTGTCAATTGTCAGTCGAGAGTGCAATTGTTTCAAAAGTTCATGCTACAAACCTCCAGACTGTGAAAGACTTTACCAATATCAATGTCCCAAAACGAATATGTAAAAACAAATAAAAATTGTATTTTTAATTCTGAGATAGTACTGGATGGTATTGAATATTGGAATGAACCAATACTGACATCTGACATTACTATAATTAATTTTTACGTTTCTTTGTGAGTAATTTGGAATTTATTGAGCAAGTTTGAGTATTAGGGAGTTATTGTGCCAAATAATTCTAGGCTATAATTATGATTATTTTCTGCTATGTTATGCATTTAACTGGTTAATTTTACAGGACGATGATACAAACTACCACATGGACATGATAGCTGGGTTGGCAAACATGCGAGCGAGGAATTACTCCATCCCTGAGGTTGATAAGTTGAAGGCCAAGTTCATTGCTGGCAGAATCATCCCAGCCATTGCTACCTCCACTGCAATGGCCACAGGACTTGTCTGCCTTGAGCTCTACAAAGTCCTTGGTGGGAACCACAAGATAGAGGACTACCGTAACACCTTTGCCAACCTGGCGCTCCCCCTCTTTTCCATGGCTGAGCCTGTTCCGCCTAAGATGATGAAGCACCAATCCATGAGCTGGACTGTGTGGGATCGCTGGTCCATAACAGGTAACCTGACAATTACTGAGCTGCTGGATTGGCTGAAGGAGAAGGGACTGAATGCATACAGCATCTCTTGCGGTACGTCCCTATTGTACAACAGTATGTTCCCAAGGCACAAGGAAAGGCTGAACAAGAAGGTGGTAGATGTGGCAAAGGAGGTAGCAAAGGTAGAGGTGCCCGCATATAGGCGCCATGTTGATGTTGTGGTGGCCTGTGAGGACGATGAGGGTAATGACATTGATATCCCTCTAGTTTCTATATATTTCCGCTAACCGCCGGCAGATTAGATTTTAACGTTGTCTGTCAATTTTTTATATTTTTGGTGAAGGTTTCTAGGCTACTGCTTTAGTTGAGTATTCTTTTCCTTTTCTACCTATCAGTGAATTAACATTGCACTTTGTGAATGATCAGATGCTAGACTAGTGCACATCACCAGTTATGGTGCTTTGAGTAAAGGGAATTAAAAATCGAAAAAAAAGTGGCCAGTCTTCTAGATCTGCTTTTTAGGATTTCCAGAATTATGCTTGGATTTTATTTATTTATTTTGCTGTTTTTGGTCTTGTTTACCAAGAAAAGTGCTTGATTTTGTGCGGTAAGCTGGTAACAAATTTATGGTTTCTTTTTATTGAATGGAAAAGCCTGAATCCGTGACCTCTTGGAGGCCGTTGAGTAGCATTTGACCTATTAGATTATTTTGCTACTGACACGCAGTTACGAACTGCAAAAGTTTTAGGACTATTTTCTCTTGCAATCTTATTTTAATTGTTCAAATTATCAAGTCGAGCCGTTTTGATTAGCTAGTACTTCTGAGTCATTTTAGGGAAAAGGGTTTAGCCCGGATCGCCACCAAATTGTTAATTAAATTTCATGATTTGTCAAATAGGACCACTTTAAAGGCTTTTATAGACCGCCGCATTTTAGTTGATTAAAGAAATGCATTAAAATCCGTCGCTCTACATCCATACTGTGCCTTCTCCCATTTATTTCTATCAGAGAGCTTCGTCCTTTTTATTTTATAAAGTGCTTTTCGACGGTTAGGCGAATAATGGAAATAATGAGAGGCATTTAGGACCTCATTACCTCAACTTACCAATATTTTTTATTCAAAAGCCTATTTCATTGCTCTTCGTTACCTTCGTTGATTTCAAAATAATGAGCTCACAAGTCACAGTGGTCAAGCTTAAATGGGTTATGGGAACGACCCAGCAATTTCAGGAGTAAATTTAGTTAAAATTGTTTTTCCTAGAAAATTGAAATTAATTAAGTTGTACAGTTCTATAATTATTTCAAAGGAGTTAATCGGTTAAATAGGTTATTTTTTGAAAATAAGTTAGTTATTGTTATTGACTAATGACTATCGACTATTTAATTTAATTCGGCGCCAAGTCGCCAACAAATTCCAGTTTGAAGTGCTGGTCAGAGTCCTACGCGTCTACTCTTGTAAAACCCATAATTTGCGGGTAGATTTTCCTGAGGTTTCTCTGCTTGTGCACGATCCATCTCGACCCGCTACACGCATCACTGTTCACGACGGAAACAATATATCAAAGGTTTAATTGCGCTTTGACCAATATGATTGCGCTACACGTACCTTTATTCCAATTTGGACTCTGTATCCGACTGTCCGAGATCGTGGTGTCACTACAAAATACAAATCCATCCTAAAGGACCCCAGCACACGCTATTCCCTCTCTTTTACTTTTTGTTCAATTAGCACTTTTGCAATGCAGCCCTTGAAAAAGTACGATATAGGATTATTCTAAACTTTGCCGAGTCTATTCTGCTGCCAGAAGGGTCCCTTGAGCATAAATCCTCATGATGTCAAGGTCCATAAAACTAAAAGTATCTTATTTCGCAATAAACTAATAATGTTTTTCATTTATTATAATTTTAAAAAATAATGATCATTTAATAATTTTGTCTTCTTTCCATTCTGATGGATAGTAGAGGAGAGAGAAACTCAGCTCCGACTACCGCGCCCGTCCCTTAGACTGTCTCCTCATCCCCATCTCCATTCCATTCTCGCAACTCAGCGATCCATCAAACCTGAAAAACCGACCTCTGTCCTCGTAGGATAGAGAAAAACAGAGCTCGCGCACACACAAGCGCGACAGAAGAGCGATAGAGAGGGAACAAGGAGCCAAGGAAAACCAAATTGGTGCGCCGTTCCAACCTCCTCCTTTCTCTCTCCCCCCCTCCCCCTCCACCTCCCCCTCCTTTCTCATATCAATCGGATATTTTTTTATCATTATTCCCCACCGTACCCATTTCTCCTTTCTCCCCATTTTCCCCGTCTCTCCCAAAAAAGAAGCATTTCATTACGGGGAGATAGGGATAAATGCAGAACAATTTCCTCACCACAATTCGCAGCTTAAAGATTATTGATGGATGCAAAGGTTCCCAAGTATACGCCTTTCCATCTACATCAGGTGCCGGTACCTCCGGCGAACGGCCCCCCCCTCTTCGACCCAACTTCTCTCTTCGGTCAAAATCTGTTCATTACACACAACCACCGTGTCATAATCATTCTCTTTCAATCCTAACTGATTCCATGCTCCCATTTGGCCTCCCTTCGGTTGACACGATCAACCCACCAATTGACCCGCACCTCCGCCCGGTTGACCCAGTATCCACCCTGGCTGATATGTACCGCCGGCTCGCAGCCGCTGAATGTGATCGGGAAGCTGATTTATGTGACCTCCACCTGGAGCAGCATTCGGTTCTTCGGTCAATGAGCGACTTGAAACTCCTACGCCGGGCCCTGCGTGCAGCCCGCGTGCATGCTTCTGATGTGCACCGTCGGGTTGTCCTCTCTGCATGGCTCCGGTATGAGCGGCGTGAAGATGAGTTTGTCCCAGCGCCAGCCCCTCTGGCACCCTGCACAAAGACCTCCCCATCCTTGGAATGCCCCAAAGCTACGCTCTATCCAGACCCGCCTGGCATGCCTCTCAACCCGTATTGCCCGTGCCACCCTCCAGCTTCCTTGATTCCCTCTGACTCAACCAGGGTTAGACACAGGGGTGAGGCCGATGCTGATGGAGACCTCTGGTTCATCATTGGTGAAGAGGAGGTCCTGTGTGTGCGATCGTGCATTGCAGCTCTTTCGATACCGTTGAATGCATTGCTGTATGGTGGTTTCGCAGAGGCTCAGCGCGATCGCATTGACTTTACGCATAATGGTATTTCTGTCTCTGCCATGAAAGCTGTGGATGTGTACAGCCGCACGGGCCAGATCGACTCTCTCTCTCCTGAGATTATAGTGGAACTTTTATCATTTTCCAACAAGTTCTGTTGCGAGGAATTGAAAGCTGATTGTGATGCCAGACTTGCAGCCATGGTACATGGGACAGATGGTGCTCTCCAACTGATTGAATATGGTCTTGAAGAGACCTCTTATTTGTTGGTTGTGGCGTGCCTCCAGTGTTTCCTGCGGGAGCTTCCTCATTCTCTTCATGACCCGGATGTGGCACGCCTTTTGTGCAGCCCAGAAGGGAGGGAAAGGCTTGAGGCAGCAGGGAATGCATCTTTTGCGTTGTATTATTTTCTTAGTCAGGTGGCAATGGAAGAGGATATGAAATCAAACACCACGATCATGTTGCTGGAGAGGCTTGGTGAATGTGCTGCACCAGGGTGGCAAAGGCAACAGGCGATGCACCAGCTTGGCTGTGTGATGCTTGAGAGAGGTGAGTACAAGGATGCACAGCGCTGGTTCGAGGAGGCAGCCAAAGACGGCCATATCTACTCCTGGGTCGGTGTGGCTCGTGCAAAATATAACCGTGGCCACAAATATGCTGCGTACAAGCTATTGAACACCATCCTAGATCAGTTTGAGCCGGCTGGCTGGATGTACCAGGAACGGTCCCTGTATTGTGTTGGGAAGGAGAAGTTGAACGACCTGGTTACTGCTACTTCATTGGATCCCACCCTCTCATACCCATACAAGTATAGAGCAATCACACTGATGGAAGAGGATAAGGTTGGAGCGGCAATTGTAGAAGTAAACAAAATACTTGGGTTCAAGGTCTCAACTGATTTGCTTGAGCTAAGAGCCTGGTTCTTTCTGGCTCAAGAAGATTACAAGGGGGCAATGCAGGATGTTAGGGCACTTATGACATTGGACCCGGGCTACCTATTTTTTCACGGTAAGGTACATGGGGACCACCTGATAGAGGCTATGAGGGGCTACGTGCAGCAGATGGACATGGCTGATTGCTGGTTGCAGTTGTATGACAGATGGTCGGCTGTGGATGATATAGGGTCCCTTGCAGTGGTGCACCAGATGTTGGCGAAGGAACCAAATAGCGGCTTGCGCTTTCGCCAATCACTCCTTCTTCTAAGGTAACCTCCTCTTAAAATTTGTGGATACTTGGGTTTGGCTCGTCAATTTTATTTCTTTGTAGTACACTCATCTTGGTTAACAACTCCGGAGAAATCAAACATAGGCTGGCTAATCCCATCAATTGTCAGTTATTTATGTACCAAAGGCGCCAAACATTTTTGACAGCTAACATACTAGCAGTCCCTGGTATTGGTTGTTTTTTTTATCATTTTTCCTTTTATACCATTGAAGATGACTTATGAAGTTCTTAATTGTTCCTCGTGTCAGGTTAAATTGTCAAAAGGCAGCTATGCGCAGCTTGAGGCAGGCCCGGAACAGTACAAATGCCAGAGATGAAAGACTTGTGTATGAGGGATGGATCCTGTATGACACTGGCCACAAGGAGGAGGCACTGGAAAAGGCCGAGGAGTCAATTAATGTGAAGAGGACTTTTGAAGCATTGTTCCTGAAGGCCTATGCTCTGGGAGATAACCCCTTCGATGATCGTAAATCTGCAGACTATGTTATTAATATACTAGAAGCAGCAGTTAACTGTGCCTCGGATAATCTCCGGAAAGGCCAAGTAAGTTATTGGTCATTTTAATTATTATTGCCTTTTGAAATGGTCCCTGTGTTAAGTACCTCATTTCAGAAAATCTGCTGAAGATGCTATTCTTGGATATGTTAAAAGCCTCTAGTGTTGCTATGGCAGCAATGGTGTTATGAAAGGGAAAGAGAGGCAAAGAGAAGCATAAATTTCACTTGCAAGTTTTGTAGTCTTGGTGTAGATGATTACATTTAGCTTCGTTTTTTTTTAAAGAAAAAAAATATCTTTTTGTAAATTCCTGTGAATTATGCAAAATATTATAGGTGATTCCTCCTATTGACCCCTCTGAATAATCCTTTTCAGGCATTTAATAATATGGGAAGTATATATGTGGATATTGAAAACTTTGCCGTGGCTGAGTCATGCTACGAGAAGGCACTTGGCTTAAAGCACACTCGTGCTCACCAGGGGCTAGCACGTGTTTTTTATGTAACTAACAGAAAGAAAGCCGCATATGACGAGATGACAAAGCTGATCGAGAAGGCCAAGAACAATGCATCGGCATATGAAAAAAGATCCGAGTATTGTGAGCGTGAGAATGCCATGAGCGATCTTAACACAGCGACTACACTAGATCCTTTAAGGACTTACCCTTACCGTTACAGAGCTGCCGGTAAGCTTCTCCGATTCTTAAAAATAGTATCAGGTTTAATCAAAAGACCAAAATATGTCCAGTATAGAGTAATGCAGCATTTTTTGGTTATCAAAACAAATAAAATCATAAAATTAATATAATATTTAGACCAACCAATGTGGAGGAGCACATATACAAAGCCAGCAAAACATAGATTGTTTGCACAGCTCAATATGAAACACTTACAAAAGCCCCTCAAATTTTATTCCGGTATTTTTCCAGTTATGATGGATGATCGTAGGGAAGATGATGCAATTGCAGAGCTGACGCGAGTTATAAATTTCAAGCCAGACCTGCAGTTACTGCATTTGCGTGCAGCATTCTACGAATCTATGCACAAAACTGAATTGGCTGTGCGTGATTGTGAGGCCGCGCTTTGCTTTGAGCCTACTCATGGTGATACCCTTGATTTATACCATAGAGCTCGTGGACTAAAGTCTGAGGAACCACATAGTTAAAGCTGGCCAATTCACATTGGTCCTCTTTTGTTCTTTTTCCATTTTTTGTTTTCGATACCAAAGGTGTGGTTTTTGTCCATCGGAATTCCGGATGGCACACTGAAGGAAACTGAGGCATCAAATTAACACAGAGCAAGAGAGAAAAAGAGAGAGGGAGGAGGGATGATTGGTGGTCCCCAGGGGGGGTTAATTTATGTATGTATACAAATTTTATAGTGTTGTATGGAAATGCAACAGCTGTTGTTGTAAAATTGCTTGTACATGAGAGAGATTTAGGTTTTGAAAAGGCTCCAGCACAAAAGACTGTTCCATAGGCTCTCCAATATAGATTACTCAATCATATGTAATTTTGATACATGATTGTTGATAAAAATTCTCCATGAGTCAAAGAACAATTAATTTTTCACCTGATGACCTGGGGTTGTGTGTTGGGGAGAAAAAAAAAAACGATGTGGTGTAACTTGGTTCCTGCTGTTGCTTTTTTTAATTTGAGCTTTCTCACTTGATGAAAACTAACTAGCCTTTAGTTGCAAAAAAAAACTAGCTAACTGGCCTTTAGTTGCAAAAAAAAAAACTAACTGGCCTTTACATGACATATCAGAGTTCTTTGTCGTGTTTCCTGTGAAAGAATTGAAATGAAACGTGTCAAACTTCAATCTCGTTCTTTGAAATAACATCATTCAATTTGTCAGATAGTATGTTTCTACTTCTAATAAGCTACAGCTACGTCTGGGATTTGTCTCTGGCACTTCGTTCATTTCCTTCTCTCCCCTTTCCTCAAGCGATGTTGCTTTTCTTTGGTTAGAGATGGGTCAAAGAGTCAATATCTGAGATGCCACTCAAGCTTGCTCGGGACAAAAACAGCACTTCACACCTTTCTCTAAAAAGCAGATGCTTGGTGGGTCTTTCCTTGTCAAACTTTTGTCTCATCCAAAGGAATTCAGATATGGTGCCGCGCGGCACACCGTGTAGCGCGGAATTCTAGCCGTCTGATCAAGATCTAATGGACAAGTGAGCTCCGTGCATGTAATCTAGATTGATAGGCCCGTAAAAAATGAACCGTCCGATCAAGATCAGACGGCTCGTACGCGCGCTACACGTTGTCCCGCGCTACAGCGGATTCGGATCCCATCCAAAGTGGTCAATCTATGTCTTAGATGCAACTTGTATTCTAATTCTTTTTTCCTTTTTCTTTGCTTTACAAAATACAAATATAGAAGAGGAGAATAAATTTTTAAAGGAAAAACTTGGTAGCAGCAGAACCAACAGGTTGTTATCAATCATGGTGGCAGTGGCACCAACCAATGCATCAGCCAGCCAAGCCTTTTTTTTAAAAAAAAATTTATAAACTATCAAACGGGGCTCAGAAACAGTTGGGGTATTGTGGATTAAAATATCATCAGTGCTACGAGGATACAGCAAAAAAACACGGTTCGTTTTTGTTATTCTTTATTTTTATATAGCAAACGTGAAGACTTTAAATCTTGGAAAAATATCAAAACCAGTCCTAAAACTTACTTCGATTTTGAACGGTTTCACGAGTGAAAATAAAATTTCGCAAGTGGGTAAGGGAGAAGTCTTTTCTTTTCTCTTTTTTTTTATTTAAAATGAGAATTTTTTTTAGTTAGCTGAAGAGGCGAGTATTGTATAGCTTTGGCTCCGTTTGGATCGTATGGGAATAGGAGGAATAGTTTTTTCCTAGACATAAATTTATTATAAACAATCTAAACTCTTCACAAAGTTACACACTTCCCAATACTTTCCGTCTAAGAACTTGCTAGTTGGAACCTGCTACTAAATACTAATAGAAGTTTTTCACATTGGAGTTATGTACTAGAAGTAAATCATTTAATAACTTAATTTTATTTATGTTATTGATGATATTAGATCATTTGTTTTTTGAAATTATTATGCATCATTTGGTAAAATGACAATGACAAATCAAAAGTAAGTTGTTGATGCATGAAAAATAATCTTGACTACTAAATCCTGTTTTTGTGTGCAATTTAGATGCACAATTAAAATGTTTAATTGCTCAATTGCTATACAATAGGAAACATCACTTCAATGTAAAATCGGACAGTTTAAGTCCATAGTTTTATCAGTTTTACTTTTATCTTATATTCATATATGCTTTTGAAATCCAAAGTCACGTCCATATCTATACCAGCGTAAATCCATAGTTTTATTTATTTATATTCACATTGAAAAATCAGTTCATGATCGAATCACAAAAAACAACATAACTTCAGTGGAAGTTACGGGTTCAAAATACTCAAAAAGAGAGAAGATGGCTATCCTTTTCTTTGTCATTTCGAGGGAAAGATGCTCACGAATTAGTCTCCCAAGGTATATTTGAGTGGAAAGCATTGCATGGACTAATCTCTTCTAATTTTTTGTATGATTTCAGTCTGGTCTTTAATTTTTTTGTACTTCTTTCTTTTTCCTTTTACTGCCTTGTACTTTTAGCAGCTTACTAATTTTTTTTAGATTAATATAAAAGATGGAGGGTTGACCTCTATTTTTGCTTTAAAAAAAGAAGTTACGGTTTCCACTGAAATATTTTTTTTTTTAAATATTGAAGTACTTGACCCTTCTTATATTTGAAATAAAAATGAGGGTGTTTTATGTTTATGCTACTGTAAAAGTAAAAAATTAGAGATATGTTATCATTAAATAACAACTTATTTTTATGTCATCACTAAATGACAATATTAGATTTACGCCATCGACCAATTACTTTCATCGATCTACCCTATTAAATATGCCACTATAAAACACTAAAATTAGAAAATATGTAATTGTAAAATATTAAAATTATAAATACACCATCGTAAAAATAAATAATAAATTTTATACCATCGAAGGAATAAATTAAAATGTAAAAAATATAAAAAATAAAATTTTTAAATTTCAAAATTCTAAAATTTGAAAAAAATTAGAATTCTTTTTTTGACAATTTTAAATTTTAAATTTCAAAATTTTTTATTTCCAAAAAATATATATTTTTTTCATTTCATAGTGATTTAATCAAACAATATGGCAATTTGGACATTTTAAAAAAGTCAGAGTGCCATATCTCTAATTTTAATAAAAAAATCATGGCTAAAAATAATTTAATCCTTTTATAGTGGCATAAACTAATTTTTAATTGAAAAATGACATATCTCTAATTTATCAATTTTTATGATGACATAAATCTAATTATTTAAAAAAAGAATATTACAAAAATTCAAATTTTGGATCTATTAATCCGCATAGGTCCGGATACAAATCGAATACCATCCCACCTATTTTCACCGCCATTATTTTTATCCAGCTTCCTAACTTTCCAGGGAAAAAAAATGTAATTAGGCAATAAATAAATGTGTAATTTAGGTATAGGAAATTAAGTGTTAAACTTTCATAACAATAAGTTTATATTTTTTTTCCAATAACAAAGTATATATAGTCTAATGGTCTAAGTGTGCATTTTGTAAAAGCTAAGTGAAAGGTCCTGATCAAAATCCCATTTTTTTTAACATGGGATTTCATTTCGTTTCATTTTATTGAAATAATGCTGGATCAAAATAAAAATTTGATGTCATTTGATTGAAATTTCCATATAATTTGATCCAACGAAATCAATTGAAATTAAATGAAATCCCGCGTCATCAGGGCGTAGGTTGAAATGATGAATACGAACGGTCAACATAGTTATTAAATAATATCTGATCATGTATGTGTTTGAAATACTCGAGTGCACATTCAACAATAGTCGAGGTAGTTTTTTCTATAATAATCAAGTTTGGTGTGTGAAAAAACTTTTTCGACAGTAAGGTCCTGATCAAAATTTTATTACGCGGGATTTTATTTCATTTCATTTCAATTCAATTGATTTTATAAAATTTTGTTGGATCTAATTATATGAAAATTCTAATCAAATGACATCAAATCCATTCATTTTGATTACGAATTTTTCAAAGAAATAATATGAAATCCCATGTTAAGAAAATGGGATTTTGATCAGGTTATAAGTTTACGGAGTAGTTATCAGGCCTAAATACTAGTCAGGATTATCATTACGCAATTTTCCCAAAACAGTTGTAGTTTTTATTAATTTAATTGGTAGTGAGGAAGAACCGATGTTGGGAATTTTCAAAGAAAATTGATTATCTCTGTCTATCAATCTGCCATCACTTGTCATCGCACATCAGCGCTCTCTCTTTTCATCTACACTCACCCAGTGCGTATATTATTTTTTGTTCATTATATTATTATGTTCACTTTTTATTATAATTGTTCAATATGTACATTATGTTTATTTTGTTTTTTTTTTATTTCTTACTCAAATGTTTAGTTCGAAAATTACAAATATTATGTTAATTAAGTATAAATGTTCAGTTAGTTGTAATAAAAAATATAAATGGCTATAAGCAAAAATGTTTCTTTTATTAAGTATAAAAGTTTAGTTTAGTAAGTACAAATGTTCAATTTAGTATATATAAATGTTCAGTTTATTAAGTATTATTTTTCAGTTTTTTAATAGTTGTGATTGCAAGCAAAGGGGCCACGAACCGGACAAAAAATACACGAAAAAATTAGAAGGGGTCATGAATCGGTCATGTTCAACTAAAAAAAATTCCGACTTTGCCCCCTAGCGCGTCCCTTTCCAATTCTGATGCGTGATGGTATGTAATAAATTATTAGTTGATACATTTTGCTGAACACATTGGTTATTAAATTGAACATGCACAACAGACACCTGCTAGTCACGCGAGACTCACGTGCGCACGCCCTCTGTTCACCGATGGCGCACGATGGCAATTTTGCCATTAGCAATTATCATTTCTGATTTTCTTACGGTAATCTTGTCTTGTTCTTGGATCATAAATTCATAATTAGGAGTGCATAACTTCCAAACGACCACGAAAATGGAGCGATGCATTAACCGTTTTGATTTGTACGAAATGATCGAAATTACGAAAATATACATGGACGAAATTGATTATGTGTTGTGTTAACCGTTTTGTTTCGGTTTTGGACGAAACGAAACAAAAGAATGGTTAAAGTAGTCGTCGTTTGCACCCCAATCATAATCTCGTTAAAATCCAAAGGCCTTTCTTCAATCTTCATCCAACAAAAACAATCAGCTATTATAACTGTCATCGCTGCTGTACGTTACAAATGTTCAATTTAATAATAAGAAGTGTTCAGTTAAATGCGTCAGAATCGTGCTAGAATCAGAGTCGCGCGTGGGTCAAGAGGTGCGCTAGGAGGCAGGAGTAGAATCGGAAAAAATTTAATTTGAACTGGATCGGTTCATTTCCACTTCTAATTTTTTCATGTATTTTTTGTCCGATTCGTGACCCCTTCGCTTGATTTTTTTTTCTTATAACAGTTATATATCTGTTGCAACTAACTGAATATTTATATGTAAATAACATAACATTTTTACTTATTAAACTGAACATTCATACTTACTAAACTAAACATTTATACTTAATAAAATAAAGATGTTTGCTCATAACATTTTTATTTTCTGTTGCAACTAACTGAACAACTATACTCAATTAACTGAACATTTGTATTGACCCAACTGAACTTTTTGACAAAAAAAAATCAAAATGCACATAGCGAACACTTATAAAATAGTGAACAATTTTACTACAAAGTGAACATTTGTACCTAATAAAGTGAACACTTATAATAACAAAATGAAAAAAAAATACGCACTGGGTGAGTAGAGGGGATAGAGCGCTGCTCTGATCGCGATGGCAGCAATGTCACAAAGCTCGATGGCACGTAATCAATTTCCAAAAACAATAATTTATGAAACTGGATGGGCCACTTCGTTATCGGGCCTGCTTTGTTAAAGGCCGTAAAGCCTCTCAGGTCCGCCTCAATCATATCACGTGGTTATCACGTGATCACGATTCACCGAATTTAGGGTTTTGGCTCCCACCGCGCCCTCCCGCTTTCCCCATCAAATTCGAAAACCCTTCTCAAAATAAAATCCCGACCGTCGTCTCTTTTTCCCTTTCTCTTTCCCTCTCTCCCTCTCTCTCTCCTCTTTGTCAGGCGCCGATCGGAAGCGCTTACAAGCGGAAACCAACGTATCGAGTCTGAATCTGAGGTATTAGTCGTTAAATCTCCTCGTACGTACTGTGCTTATTTGTAGATCTGATTTACATTTTCAGTTCCTTTTTCAAACTTTTCTCGACACTTGCAGTGGCTTCTTCTAATCAGTCGCTAGGTATTATAAAATCGTATTCTAGTTTTGTTTTTGTCTGAATGTTGAAGGTGCTGCTGGTGTTGGCATTATTAGGTTTTGGGTCTATTCTAGGGTTTTTCTTTATTTGGAAATTTCGTTGCTAACCTGGGTTTTTTCGAGGCGTAATTTTGCTAAAACTTCGTGTACACAGGAATATGATTTTTTCTGATTACTTTTGTTGTGTATTGTAGGGGAGTTTAGTTATCTGGGATTTCCAGTATATATAATTTTAATTTTCTCAAATTACTTTCAGACTGAGCTTTTGTGCTCTTTCGTGTAAATGTCCCTCCTTGCTATGGTGCTATTTGACAATTTTTCCTGGTTGATTGTGCAGACTCGGAGGTCCAGTAAATTAAGACCTTGCAATTTAGGTTAATTGGGTGTAATTTATATAATCTATCAGATCTGTTGAGTTAATGTCATGGTGTTATTTGGATCTTTTCTGTTGGCTTATTAGCCAGAAATAAAATTTACACTAGGTTGTAGCTGAACATTTTCATGCAGTAGAAAAAATATTTTAAAATGCAAACTAGCCATATTAAGCTACCTTTTAGTTTTGCAATGTGAAATATTATTCACGGTCATTGTAATTTATCTTGTAACCTTTAGTTCACAGATACCTTACAGTGTACGTGAGGATTCGTATTAGTTGGTATGTTCCAGAATAATATATCATCCTGTATAGCTCCTTATTTTTTTTGTACTTAAATTTGTGTTGTATATTGAACCCTAGAGTGTGCTTCTATACAACATCTATGGTTAGTTTTTATATATCAATATTTAGCTCTCTGTCCCTCTTTCTAAGCTTAGTCTCTATTTGTTTCCCTCTTTCAGCTTTATTTCACTGTTAGAAAATGGCAATGGAGATCACTCAAGCGTTATTGGCAGCTCAATCTCCTGATGGCCAAGTTCGTACTGCTGCCGAGTCAAACCTCAAGCAGTTCCAGGAGCAGAACCTCCCTCATTTCCTCCTCTCCTTATCAGCTGAATTGGTAAATGAGCAAAAGCCCCCGGAATCTCGACGACTTGCAGGTATCTTGCTCAAGAACTCGCTCGATGCAAAGGACTCCTTCAGAAAAGAGCAGTTGACCAAGCAATGGGTCACTGTGGATCCTGCAATCAAGTCTCAGATTAAGGAGGCTTTGTTAACAACCCTCGCCTCACAGGTTTCTGATGCACGCAGCACCGCCTCACAAGTGATTGCCAAGGTAGCCTCCATTGAGATCCCAAGAAAGGAATGGCAAGATCTGATCGGGAAGCTGCTTGCCAACATGACGACCAAAGAGACACCTGCTTCCCTCAAACAGGCTACTCTCCAGTCGCTTGGGTATGTTTGTGAGGAGGTTTCTCCTTCGGACTTGGAGCAGGACCAGGTCAATGCTATTCTGACAGCAGTGGTCCAGGGTATGAACCAGGCTGAGCATGGTTTTGAAGTGCGTCTAGCAGCCATCAGGGCACTGTACAATGCACTTGATTTTGCACAGACCAACTTTGAGAATGAAATGGAGAGGAACTACATAATGAAGGTGGTTTGTGAGACAGCTGTGTCTAAAGAGCCTGAAATCAGACAGGCTGCCTTTGAGTGCCTTGTTTCCGTTGCCTCCATCTATTATGGCGTTCTGGAGCCCTATATGCAGACATTGTTCAACCTGACCGCCAATTCTATAAGGGGAGATGAAGAGCAAGTGGCTCTCCAGGCAATTGAGTTCTGGAGCACAGTTTGTGATGAAGAGATTGCGATACAGGAAGAGTGTGCCGGTACTGATGAGGGGAATTCGGTGCTTCATTTCCGGTTTGTTGAAAAGGCGCTCCATGTGCTGGTGCCTGTTTTGTTGGAAACCTTGTTGAAACAAGAGGAGGATCAAGACCAAGATGATGGAATGTGGAATCTATCAATGGCTGGTGGGACCTGTCTTGGATTAGTTGCCCGTACAGTTGGGGATGCGGTGGTCCCACTTGTGATGCCCTTTGTGCAGGCTAACATCACAAAGTCGGACTGGCGTAGCCATGAAGCAGCTACTTTTGCATTTGGGTCTATCCTAGAAGGCCCGTCTGTTGAGAAGTTGGCGCCAATGGTACACAATGGGCTTGATTTCTTACTCAGTGCAATGAAAGACCCTAGTAGTCATGTCAGGGACACGACTGCATGGACCCTTAGCAGAATCTTTGAAATTCTGCATTCTCCTAGCGGCACCATAATAGACCAATCAAACCTTCCCAAGATCATGACGGTGCTTCTGGAGAGCATTAGGGATGTTCCTAATGTAGCTGAGAAGGTTTGTGGAGCTATTTATTTCCTTGCTCAGGGCTATGAAGATGCTGGGTCTGCTTCGTCAGTGCTCACACCTTATCTAGGTAACATTATCACTGCTCTTCTCTCCACTGCGGACAGGGCTGATGCTAGCAGTAACCGGCTCTGGTCATCAGCATATGAAACCTTAAATGAGGTTGTAAGATGTAGCAATATACCTGAGAACGCAAACATGATTGGGCAGTTGTTGCATGAGATATTAAAGAGGTTAGGTCAGACCATGGAATTGGAGATTGTTTCGACTGATGACAAGGAGAGGCAGAGCAACTTACAAGCACTGCTCTGTGGTGTCATTCAGGTCATTATACAAACACTTAATGGGTCAGAAGAGTCATTGCCTGTAATTCTCCAGTCTGCTGACCAGATGATGGTCATGTTCCTTCGGGTCTTTGCATGCCACAGCTCAACAGTTCATGAGGAAGCCATGCTGGCAATTGGGGCCTTAGCCTATACAACTGGGCAAGAATTCGCCAAGTACATGCCAGAGTTTTACAAATACCTAGAAAGGGGGCTGCAAAACTTTGAGGAATACCAGGTCTGTTCTATCTCTGTTGGTGTGGTGGGTGATATATGCCGTGCAATGGATGACAAAGTGCTTCCTTATTGTGATGGCATAATGAGCGTTCTTCTGAAGGACCTCTCTAATGCTTTACTTCACCGGTCGGTAAAACCGCCGATCTTTTCGTGCTTTGGTGATATTGCTTTGGCCATCGGGGAGCAATTTGAGAAATATTTACCATTTGTAATCCCCATGCTGCAAGGTGCTGCTGAGCTGTCTACTCAGATTGAGTGTACTGATGAGGATACTGAGGAATATGTGAACCAGCTCAGACGGGGCATTTTCGAGGCCTACTCAGGCATACTGCAAGGTTTCAAGAATGCCAAGGCGGACCTGATGTTGCCTCATGCTGGCCATCTTCTGCAGTTTACTGAGGCAGTGTTTAAAGACAAGAACAGGTGCGCAATGATTATAAGTTTAAATGAGCTTTACTGTAAATTATATAGGTACAAAATTGTATTGAAAAATAGAAAGGCAATTGAAATTTTTGGTCAGTTGATTGTAGAAAATTTTGTTAAGTTTAGTTGATGGAGCAAAATAGCAAAATGCAATTGAGTAGCCCATAGAAGTCTTTAAGTTGATTGTTCCTGGCAACAATATCACACAACCATACCAGAAAGTAATCTGATAAAAGTCTGAAACTAATTCAGATGAAACTATTATGTAGGGATGAGGGAGTGACTAAGGCTGCCGTTGCTATGCTGGGAGACCTGGCTGATGCTCTGGGGCCGAACCTGAAGCTCTTATTTAAAGACTGCACATTCCATGCAGAGTTCTTGGGAGAGTGCTTCCAGTCTGATGATGACCAGCTGAGGGAAACTGCCACATGGACCCAGGGAATGATTAGAAGAGTTCTAGTTTCATAAGGTGGAAGTGTCTGGTGGCATTTTCCTTTTATTGCAGCATCTGTGGTTGAGTAAAGGCAGTTTGGGACATTTTATCTAGGCAAGCAAAAGGCGGTGTGTCTGGGTAGTATACCATAGGATGCGGTGTGTCTTTGTTTGTTTCATTCATCTAGGTGGGTTTAGTGTAGCAGAATGGCAGAGATTTGCCAGTTTTGGAAGAGGGTTCATTCATGATGCATTTGCATGGGACCACTTCTCTGTGGCCAAAGTTCATTTAATGGTCATTCATGTGTAGTCATTCATGTGTTATAAGCATGTCATCTATGTATACTTTTGTGTTGTCATGCACAAATTTCATTTAGGAAAAAGCATAGTTATTATTGTTTTAAATTTGTTTTATGGCAATATGTTGTTTTAAATTTTGCTGTATGTTTGTAGGAATTAACATTTTTGCCTTTTAGCTAATGTGCCGTCTCGTTCAGTCGAAGGTGTTTAACATAACGGCATTTTAATACGCCCATGTTGGGTCGTTAGGTGGTTGAAGCTTATGGGGGTTGGTTTCAGTAAATTACCTAACCAAATTATAGAAACTATATTGTAAAATAAAGAGGTGAAATATCCTATTTAAGTATTTATTCAGTCAAATTATAAATGGAAAAAGCGAAATTCGCCATTACAGAATGAGTATTTAAGTCAAGTCCCCATACACGCAAGAAAGAACAGGAATCATTTTTATCCTGTGCAACAGTGCAAGGGAAAAATAAGTATAAATGTGTTTGGATGCAACGAAATAAATTTTAATTCAGTTTAAAAAACGATTCAAATAAATTCATTTTAAAAATTGATTCCATATTATGAGTCATTTAAATATAAAATATTTAATCCAAATTAGTTTTTCTTAATTATGTAAGAATAACACTTTTAATTTTAAGTATTGCCTTAGTAACCGTGTTATAACTATTACCTTTTTCTTACTACAAAAAAAAAATTGTTTTTGTCAATCACCCCCCCCCCCCACTGATTTATTTGTAACTGGATGGAACTGCTCTTGTCCCTTGATCATTGATCAATTGAATCTTTCGATAAAGGACCACTTTATTAGGGACTGAGACTTATTGCTACAAAAGACCTGAAGCTATGTTCATTCAAGCCCTGCTTTCAAAATAGATTATGTACTAATTACATTACAAATCAAAATTGGATTCTTGTTCCTGTTTCACAATGGAAACTGAACCCCGTCCATAAGTTTGTATCTTTTCTCTTGTACGCCAGTAACACCCATCTGTATCTCTATGATGGTATGCAGTGGAACCTGCATTAACAACAGCATAGTTAATCTCAGTTTGTAATATATATGCGGCCACAACTTAACAAAATAAGTGATAGATACACAAGATTTTGTTTTGTTCTTTAGATAGAGATGGCGGTCAAGCCACCAAACATTATATTCATAAAGGACCACAACCATATTTTGAACATGCCCTCTCTACTCAAAGTGTATGTCCTTAACAACTAGAACAAATGATAAATCAAATATTTTGTACTTACATCCAAATGAGGGATTTCTGCTAATGGTCTGTCTGCGAAATATGCATACAAAGCTCTTAACACAGCCTAAAAAGGAAAAAAAAAATGGATAAACAATAAACTGGAAATTAAAGTGTAGTCACTAAAGGATTTAAGGCTCACATACCTGGTGAGCTATGACCACCACAGGCGCACGCTGCCTTTCAAGCTCTATTATCACAGGCTCCAATCTAAAAAATTAAAACAGTCAAAGGAGTTATTTTGATACTAAATTCTTCAAAAATTGAATCCAAAACCAGATTTTACCTTTGAATTACATCAAGGTAAGATTCCCCACGAGGATATCGGTATCTCAATTTGTCCTTCATTCGGGATCTACATGAAGGAGGAATATGGGAATACAGTATTAGCGTTGGCCTTATATGCTCATACAATAACAGCTCATACAATAACAGAAGCAAAGAGGCTATCACAATTCATACTCATATTCATCCGGCATATTTTTCTTCATCTCTTCATATGTCATTCCATCACAGGCTCCAAAGTTTATCTCATCAAGGGCACGCCATTGTATCTAAAATTACGATAATTTGAGTTTTACAATAATCAGCAGGTATTGCACTGCTACAAGGGGCACAATGACATTTGTAACATCCCAGTTGGCTGCTCTTGTCAACTTCTCCAAAAAAAAAAAAATGACATTTATAACATGAATTTTCATTTAATTCCCAAGGTCATGTTTATATTTAGATACTAAATTATCATTTGTAACCATTTCCTCTTCTGGTTTCTTACCTATTTCTAAAGAATGCTACTCTGGAAAAGATCATATCTAACAACTTCAGGAGTGTATAGTGTTTGATAAATCTTTTTGAGATTTACTCTCCAATTAATCCAACATTAATGTGGGTGACTGTAGAACAAATAGTAGAACTTGATGCAGTAAAAAGGAAAGAGTAAGGACCTTTGGAAATCCAACAATGGGACTGGCTGTCAATATGGATCTCTGGAGGGTACTTGTCCAAACCTATCCCATTTAAATTAAGAAACAAGGAAACGAGCATGAGAACTCCAATTTGTGATATGCAATCTAAGTATACACAGAATGCAAGAATAAGCCAAGTAAATGCTCTCATAGAAAGATGCACAGTGCTTCTTCAATAATAATACAAATGATATAATTCAACAACTAAGCATTGAGAACTATCATCCACTCACTGTTTGTGGGACAATTGAAGATAAGCCAATGCTGGGTACCGCAAAAAGCAATCAAATGATTATGGTTGTCTAATTTTCAGCAAATTTGAAACATACATTTAAAGTTGATAAGAGGCCAGATCAATAATATCCAATATGACATATCTGACAAATATTGAGAATAAAACAACACATTTTAAGCCTATGTTGCAGGAACTATACTGGACTAGGGAGAAATTACTCGGCAGATGAGGTCACTGTCCAACACTGGCATGACACTACCACAATAATTTTTAAATTAAGGAGGTTAGATCTTTTCTTTGTGTTTAGATCCACCTGTCCTTAACTAGCACAAAGAAGAATCTGATAGCAGACTGGATGTCACGGATCTTAGTCTCTTAGAATAGGACGCTAAAGAATACACCTAAGTAATGGCGACATTGGTTTCTTGATTGATACAAAAATAATACAAATTATTCGAATGGCGTGATTTAAAACAACTCCAAAAACCAAATCCTAACTATAATATTTCTCTAATAGTTAAAAGGAGACTCCTTACTGATGCTGTTTTCTCATTCTTCAGTCGCTTCTCTATGAAGTTAGCAAGCTTCTTTGAATAAAGCTCTCCTTTCTCACTAAATTGATACGCAATTACCAATTGTACAACATTAGTCAAGGAAGTAACAACATATATTGGTTCCCTTTGTTAGGAATAACAAAGCACAAGCAGATTTCAAATAGCTGAGCATGTCACTTTGGATGGCAGTTCAAAATACACTATTTAAAATATCATGTTTAATTTTTGTTTCGTTATCCCCCTCAATTTTTCATTATGTTTTATCTGTTCGTTTATTATTTTCCTCGGCAGTACGAAGAGAAGAAAGAAAACCAAATTATCTACATGTGCTATCCCCAAATCCATGCTTTCTACTTCTTCATAATCTTTACAACAAGAACTGTGGTCCTGTGATAAGAAATGCTAAGTCTACCTCAGAAAAAGTTAATATCTCTTAAACATTTGTATGAGACTGTATAACCTTATTTAGCCTGGTAACATTAAACAAACATCACAAACAGAGTCAAAACGAACCTCAGGACAGAATCTCCACCAATTCGTCCTCTGACATTATCTAGACTTTCACCATGTCTAGTTAGTAAGATTGGCCTAGGTGTTAGATGAGTATTCACCTATGATTAAATACTGTTACTCAGAGCAAGATATAACAAATTAGACATTATGCTATCTGTTGATAGATGTAGATCAGTACCAGGAAAAAAACTATACGCCCCGGGAGATATCCACTTATATTGTTGACCTAGAAAAAGATGGAAAAAAAACCATTGAACTAGTGGTAGAATCACGAGTAATGAAAACTAATATAAAAACTAAAATGCGAAGGCTAAAAATATATAAAAGGGAACACAAAGGAATTACATGTAAACGTCCACCATGTCCAGTGACCATGTCAATCATTTTAACATAAGATCCCTCTTCAACTGGCTCATACGCCTGTAGTATTAAACAGTTAGAATTTTGTATCCTATACTGAGATGCTATTATGTTATTCCTGTAGAACCTACCTTTTCGTAATTTTTTAGCCGTTCTTTGAAATCCCTTAATCCAGCTTCAAAATCTGGTCTGTGAATTTATTATAACATTTTCCCATTAGCCCAATGAAAGATCTAAACACATGTACCAAATAATGAGAACACAGTACTCACTCATCGGCATAATCAGGACTCTGTTGCACTTTTAACCGTATATTTCTATCTATAACACGCTCATCATTGCATATTGTTTCCAAAAATATGATCTAGGAGACAGAGAAAAAGGGTTAGCTGAAACAAAGTATACATCAGTAAAGCAGTCAATTAACCATAAGGAAACATTTAAGTTACCTTGCATTTGCCTTCAGCCATTTTCATCAGCATTTTTCTTCGGCTTTTTGTGCTGTTTGTCGCATCAAAAATTCCAACCTAAGTCAAGAAACCAAAGGAATTATCAACTATTTTGGAGCTCTTTACAGCATTGTTAACTGACTAAAAGTCCCCTACCTGACCCCCTTCTTCCATCCAGTCCAGCATATCTTCCATAGCTAAAGCTGCTATCTAACAAGTTTTCAGGAACACACATCATAATTTTGCTTTACCCTTGTGTTGTAGAAAAAACATATTGACTAGATTATACAATTCAATTAATATGATAATTATCTAATTCTAACCTCATTACGTGCCTCAATGCCTTCACGGTTGTCAGATCGAAAAAATTCTGCAGCCTATGCAATAAAACTGGAAACCGTTGGAGAAAAATAGTGCAAAATAAGATTATGTGCCCCATCAATTGGCACATATACACAAGACATTAAGATGCAGTCAGAGTTGCGAATTGTAAAGCAAACAAAGATTTGCACTGGGATGTACCTGGTTTGCTCCATGCTTAATGCGACGATACTGTACCCATGTATATATAAAAATGTATTAACCTCGAAGAAGTTGGAAATCAGTATTTTTATTTTGACACAAGAAAAAAGGTCAAAACAAGCAATCACCTTGCCAACGTTAAAATGCTTTGTTTCATGACCCAACCACCGTAGATATCTTGTAAGCTTAGCTGCGGTGAAGGTTTTTCCACGAGCTGGCAAGCCTACCTAGAACAAAATTTAGTCGCCTATATTAGGACAAAAGATAAATAATGTATCTAAAATTACAACCCTATTTACCTTTACTCATATGATGGCTTCTAATAAGAGTGATTGGCATTGACCATTTTTTGGATTGATTTTACCAGTAC
Organism: Rhynchospora pubera; assembly: GCA_028095005.1. NCBI lineage: Eukaryota > Viridiplantae > Streptophyta > Magnoliopsida > Poales > Cyperaceae > Rhynchospora > Rhynchospora pubera. The sequence continues at coordinate 147,089,463 of CM051462.1, read as the reverse complement.
ACCGGAACTTATCAAGGTTCAGGTCCAAACGGAAATTGAGCCAGTCATTTTACCTTGTCATCTGAGTGTTCATTGCAAGAAATTTAGGCATTCTTTGCAAAAATCCTATAAGCCAATAAATTAACAAAAAAAAATTAGACTCACCAGAACAATGGCCAAATTACGATGTTCCTTTGGTTCATGCATCTGATCAGCTACAGCTGCTGCCGCCACAGCTCCCACTGCTGCTGGCATAGCCTTTGTGATTATAAAAATATTTTCAGACAAAACAAATGAGGAAAAAATAGCATAAGGTCTTAAATTTATTGCATAATAATAGGAACTTACCTCAGCATCTGAGTCAACTCTTATCAGATCACCATTACATGAACTCGTATGTGTCGACCTGAAAACCCTAGGTGAACCAACACCACGTTCTACAAAGACAGCCCTCTGACCATCTTGCTTTTGCAAAGTAGTTACACCAGTTGATTTCCACTCTGTCATGGCTGATTGAGAAGATGTAGATGGCTCTAGAACCCTAACATCTCTATCCTGTAAGTATGAACAATGAACATGCACAGAGGGACCTTTAGATGAATACTTTCAAGTTTAAAGTTATCAGGGAGGGAATTTTTCTATCCAATTCTGAGGATAAAAAAATGTCTGTATTGAATATATATTGCTGGAAAACCTTATAAAATGCTTCTAGAACAAGAATTCTGTGAATGGAGCTCATAGAAACTTTATAAGAACTTGGATTATTTAAGTCACACCATATAATAACAAAAAAATGTCTCACAGTCACACTGCAGAAATGCAACATCTAACAAGTAGAGATCATTACATCATCAATTCAATAAATTAAGGACAAAATTGCTACCTTTTCAACATTATCATGTGATCCAGATATAGTTCCGTTTGCGTATTTTTGTGACAAAATGCGAGAATGCAATTTTGATCTTGGATCTTCAGTTAAATTAGCAGCATAGGTAGCAGCTGCATGTGCAGTTGGTGCCGGAATTACATATTGCTCTAAATCAAGCTCCAGACCCCCAGTAGGGCCATCCTGTTCCTGCAAATAACATAAATATTAGTGAAAAATAATAATACAATTTACTATTGACTTATACAACCTGGGGATGAGAACAGATACTAATAAAACAGAACTCAATCAGGATACCCAGCTATGGTATCAGAGCTAATTCTATTCTCAGAGAGATTGATAGGAACTGATTCCGCGTCAGTTGGATGGGTAATAGAGAGGTTTAGAACTGGATCTTTAAGCATGGAGTAAGAGAGTAAGAAATGGTACAACTTAGAAAGAGTAATTGTAGGATAATGACCAGGTAGAAGGATCATCACCATCAGTGAAATATATAGAGTACCAAGTGGAATGGTTGCGGGATTAGGATCAGAGGAAGGCAATCCCAGAATTATACTTATAAAGAGAGGCTTAAACCTGATTTCTCCAATGTTGGACACTTGAATAGTTGCGGTAAAGGAAAACATACTAGAACTTGAGCAATAGACCAATAGTACAAGTAAATAAAGGTAACATACATACTGTAGCTTGATATAAGGCCAAACTTAATCAGTCTTTCCAGACTTATCCTGGATTTTGTATAATACCAAGAAAGAGAGAGTGAGAGAGAGAGAGGCAGTAGTGAAGGATCATTGAAGCAAAGATGCTGGAAAATTGATATCATTAGGTAATGTGAGAATATAAAATGGATTAATGGATCCCTCTTGATGACTGCTTTGTCAACTCTAATCTAGCTCTTGACAACCCCAGCGATAAATTGTAGTAGTGGCGTAGAGCTGGTCAGAATGACATATCATCCGCTGACAATAACAATTTTTTTCTTTTTCAGCAATAACACAACAAAATTGGGTGCTAGGGGCCTTTTGAGAACTTGGGCAGTATTCAGGGGGAAAAAAAATAGATATAGTCTTTTTAATAGTGGCAAACTGTTTTTTCTGGAGAATGGAAAGACATTTTATTTAATCTCACTTGCAGCCAAAATTCTAATGATGGAAGATTCTCCATCCTATTTTAAGCAAGTAATCTCAACCTTTTTCTGTCATTAGTTCTACTCATCTCAGTAGTTCTAAACCCTAACCAATTCCTATTCAAGTTATATATCCAAGCATCTACAGGTGTCTTCCCAAACTATACATATACATGAAAAATAAAAAAAAAGGGGACTTCTAAAAGGGATTGAACCTCAGTATTGTTATGTGGTGCAACATTCATGACGACATCAGGAATCCCTCGTACCCTCGAGGGCTGAAGATTTTCCTGATATGCCCTCCAGCTGGCGGCTAGATCGAAAGGCGACACAAAATCTTCATTTAGAAAGACACTGCACTCGACCACGACTTCTTCTCCATTGGCAGATTTAATCTTAAACAAGGCCACTCGCATGTCCTCTTCCAGGGCGCCTCCTTTTAGAACTCGAATTGGACCTTCCTCCACAAAGCAAGGCAAATCTCCATCTTTAGGCTTTACCAGAAATTTGAAATCCAATGTCTCTACAAGGAATCAAAACCAATTATTCATGCCCAATACCAATTTTATAGATGGAGAACGAGATGGTTATGAGTTTTGTTGCTAATGAGAGTGGTAAAAAAACCAGTGCTTCATAAAATAATTTTAACAAATGAGATTACTGGAACCATATTTACTCGAGAAAAATAGCGCCTGGTGATTTAAGTAATTGCCACAATTTTATTGATTTCAGTTGATAAAAATTACAAATCACTACTGAATTGTAGAATCATAGACATACCGTGATTGGAAGGAACGACGAAGCTCAGTTCCCAACTAGAAGCCGAGTCTCTTTCCATTGATAACTACCAAAATCCAAAACACAAAACCATCAGACCTGATCACTTGAATTATAAGAGAAAATTACAGTGAAATAAGGCGAAGTAGCGAGGAGAGAATAGTACAGCTTTAGAGGAATCCCAGGATCCGATAATTGGAACAGAGCCATAGACATGGGGAACAAGCTCCGCGTTATTCCAATTCTCCAGTCGCAACGACACATACAGCTGTCCGCCATTAGAGCCGTCGGAGTGCTTCGAACTGCTTGTTCCCATAGAGAGTCAGAGAGAGAAAGAGACGCACACAGTATAGAATGGCACCAGTGGATACAATATAACTATGGATAAAGATGAAACAGGAAGGGAAGGTATTAATAGAAAGAAAAGGGGAGAAAGAGAAAGAGAAGGATAGCAGGTGGATTGAGACGGGAGAGGAAGAGTGTGCAGGAAGAGAAAAATGAAAAAAAGAAAAGAGGAAAGGCAAAACTTCTGGCGCTTCTCTGCCATGTTTTTATCACCATGGAGCTCTCCAGTTTTGTGCTTTTAAGATTCGGGGATTTTTGATGGACGATTGGATCGCCGTCCAGATGTGGCGCGCTGTCAACGGGATCTAGCGACAGAATGCTGAGGAAGACAGGTAAAGACTATTTTGACTTGCATTATTTTTATAATAAAAAAATAATTATTTTGATTATCTTAAGGTTTACATCGTTCTGCACATGTGCCACAACAAACAAGTGTTAAGGCTGGTATCAAGTTAAAATTTGTATGTCATTAAAATATTTTATGTATATCTCAAAACCTTATTTTTAAAAGATTTTTAATTATTTAGAAAGATCTTATTATGTAATGTGTAAATGTATTTATACTTTTATAGTTAAATGTGTTTTTTATAAGTTGTGTGGATAGTCGTGGTCTCGTGGAGTAAAATTCTCAAATTATTACTTGACCAGTTAACATACAATTTGTATACTTTGCAAAGTAATCTATTAGTATTACTTCGGTTTTGAAAATCTAAGTTTTTTACGGCAGATCCAAATCCTTTCAGTCTCTTCCTCATGTCGATTTTTTTTAGAACTTAAATTTTCTATATTGGATTTTTTTATATATTATGATATTTTTAAATTTGAGGGCCTAAAATTCTTCAATTATAATAATTTTTATAAATATTATAATAAAAAATGAAAATTTGAAAAAAAATAAAAATTGGTTTCTAAAGAGATTTCTATAACATAAGAAAATTGAACTGTTCGTATCAGTCATAGAAACTCAGATTTTGAAAACTGATGGCAAAGTAAAACGGATAGATTAGTTCACAAACTGTAACCCATTATAAGGTGCGTGGGAAAAAAATATAAAAAAATGATTAGGGGGTAAATTCATCAAGCTCGTTAAATTAATATACAAATAACGTTGATAATTACGGAAGACATGATACGCATTTAAATATGAATAGACAAATTGCTGATTAGATTTTTTTTTTTTCATGTTGACAATGAGCACCCTCTTTAAAAATATATTAATTAGGCTAAAGTTCTAGATTGAACATGTGCGGGGCTAAATTCGCCGTACGGCTGTAGATGGTTATTCCAATATTCCTTGGAAAATGTCTGTTGACAATAAGGTATAATTTCGAAATTGAAGTTGAAATTTAAAAACTATTACAAAAGTAATGCGGTCTAGATCGCTTCCTTTTTTTTTTTCTTTCTCTCTCGATATTTTGGAGTCCGTATATCCTTGGTATCTTTTTTGAAATTTGATCAAGGATAGAACAAAATGAGAGAACAGAAAAGCTGTGGTGGTCAAATCCGCTAATGAAAATAGAGAAACAAGGATTTTATCCTTCTTTGGTTTTATCTGGAAGGGGAAAACTAAAACTTGACTTCTGTTTCAACCAAAGAGACGACAAAAGGATGTTGAATCCTTGGTCTGGTTTTATAAAGAGAAACAAAAAGGTAATTTGGTTACTAGGAATCTAGGACGAGGTAAGTTGGATTCAAAGTCAATAATCAAAGAATGAGGAGACCCACGAACTTATGTCATCAGTCATAAAATAATGAAGGAAAATAAAAAGAGGAAAGTAAGTAAATGATAAACAAGAAAGAAAATAAAAAAATACCCATGAAAAGAATAGCGGATGCTTATATTAGTTAATTTATTTGTTACTTGAATGCTCCCACTAAGGTTGCATGCTTAACCTAATAACTCCTCAAGAAAATAAAATTAAAATAAATAAATAATCCGCTAACATAATCACATTCCACATGCTTAGCTGAATCAAACAAGAATCACCCTCTAATTATTATTATTATTATTTTATTAATTATTACTATTATTTTATTTTGGAGAACTTCTATATGTGACCATCAGACCATGCAAACTCAATATAGAACATTTACCCTTTTGAGAACGTGATAAAATTTGTTTGGGATTCCTCTGCAAAACGAGCAAGATACTATTTTTTTTAACAAAAATGCATATACAGACAATCAGATTTCCAACAGCGACAATTGCATTAAAATGTGTTAAATTTAAAAATAAATTTGTAGTTACCGTTTTATCAGTCGAATATATCATAAATTAACTTAAACGTCCTTCTGTCACCAGTCAGAAATCAATAAAGCTAATATGTCGAAAATTTTAAGAAATTTTCGAATTTCTTAATTACAACGAACCGACTCTCAAATAATCAAATGGTACAATTTACAAGGTCTAGTTAATTATAAAAAAAATTAAGTGGAAGGTCGCAGGTAGAAATTTAATTTTAAAAAAAATAAGTTGGGTGGCTTAGACTCCCAATTTATCTTCAAAAAAAATTATAAAAAAAATTAATATAATAATTAAGGATGCATATGTAATTAGAACTTTTAAGTATTGCTGAGACGATTCTTTTCAAAGCATAGTTTGTGCAATTTGCCTTGAATAACATTTTATTTTATTTATTTTATTTTGAAAAAATACGCTATTGCACAAACTATCGTTTTTTTTCATACTCTCTGGTAATATCATACTCTCACACACATTAAATCATGAAATAACAATAGCGTATGCTTTTCCTTCTTTAAAAAATTTAGTGGATCCAGGCATCCAAGAATTAACAAGACGCCCAATGGAACTAAAACGTCCATTTCAAACAAAATAGTTTTATTAAATTCAATAAAAAAAATTGAAATATATTGGGTAGGTAAAATCTAAAATATTAGACGATTTAGATATTTATAGGCAAAGTAGATTTCTTGGAACTATCGTTCTACATGGACACGTATTTGCAGTATTTTTTTTTTAATCTATTGTGTGAAGTATATATATAGTTAGATTGTAAATTTAATTAGTGAAATTAACGTGCTAATTTTAAATTTTAGAATAGTTGTTACTTAAATTAACAATTGTTATTAATAATTATTCACCAATTTACGTATCGGGGGTGATAAGGATCATCCCCGATATTCATCATCCCCATCATCCCCACGCGTTTTCTCTATTTTTGGCTCTACGCGTTTTTTATTTTTAGAAATTGCTCTGTTTCCCTTCCTGCCGTGTACGCTTGTCCCCCCTCCCAGTCCTCCCACGTACGCTCCCCCTGCAGCGTACGCTCGCCCCCCTCCCACCCTCCCGCGTACGCTCCCCAACCCCCACCCTTCCGCGTACGCCTTCCTCCCCCTCCCCCTCCCCCCCACCCTCTGGTAATATCATACTCTCACACACACAATATATATTGATTATAAATGTTGAGGTTAACATATTTAACTGTTGAAGTTAATATATATAACTGTTGAAGTTAATATATATACCAACTTCAACAATTTAAATATGCTCACTTCAAATATTACCTTCAACATTTAAATATGCCAAGTTCAACAATTATATATATTAACTTCAACAGTTATATATATTAACTTCAACAGTTATATATATTAACTTCAACAGTTACATATATAACATATTACTTACATATATAATTTCAATAACTACATATATAACTTCAGCAGTTACACATATTAACTTCAACAGTTATATATATTAACTTCAACAGTTACATATATAACATATTACTTACATATATAACTTCAGCAGTTACACATATTAACTTCAACAGTTATATATATTAATTTCAACAGTTATATATATTAACTTCAACAGTTACATATATAACATATTAACTTTAACAATTACATATATAACTTCAACAGTACATATATTAATTTCAACAATTACTATATTGCCTTCGACATTTAAATATATTAACTTCAACAGTTATGAAGTGTGTAGGAGGAGGGGGGGGGACGGCGTATGTAGGAGGGAGGATGGGGGAGGGGGGACAGCGTACTGAAGGATGTGTGTTTTGAAAGTTATCTTTATTAATGATAATTTATGTATTGTTCATGATGTTGAATGTTATTATACATTCTTGTTCCTTGAGATTAATATGTAATATCTTTAGAAGTGTTCAGGAAGATGCTCGTGGTCTTGAACCATAGAACTCTTAAGATGAAAACATATATTTCTAAATAGGTTCACAATCGTGGTAATTAAAGAGGAATAATAATTACCGAGTAAGAATGTCATGTCGATTGAAAGTACATTGTAGTTCTATAAATGTTGATAAGTGATTATCATTCAATGACATGAGTATATATAAAATGAGCATGCTTTATATATATTGAATATGACCTAACTGGATGGAATATTATATGGATTGTGTTTTGTGTCATTAATATTTCCATCGTGTCTTTGAATCCAAGATATGAGATGTATAGATTTCTCACATGAGAAACATGCAATGTAATTACTGATTAAGACCATCTTTTTACTGATCTTATCTATCTGTTGATGGAGGGAATTAGTAGTTCATTGTGTGTGACTTGTGCGGGAGAAATTTATATGTCGATTATCGTTGTCCCTCGATTATTTGAGTTATGATATTACTGGGCCCCTTGGTATAGTGGAATTATATAGCATGCAATATAACTGATGTAGTTATAATTATAATTCACTTAAGAGACCAAGAAAACGAATATAATGCAAAAATGACACGATCCTATTTTGCATATTATTCATAATATCATGAGACAAGGATAGACACAGATTAAGTGGATCGAGTACGTAATGACTATGTCGTTTGGGTGGCTATAATGTAGTGATAGAACCTCTTATGGTCTATAATATAAAATATTTTATATTATTGCCAAGATGACGTAGATCCTCTATAAGGTCACACCAACTGAAGAGAAACAACAAGTATTTTACGTTTCATATGATGTATGAAAATACGTGTGATGAAATGTTAAAATAATATGTCACGAAAAATGACATGCTTGGACCATAAATAAATTCATGAAAGCATATGAATATTATTGGTATAATGTTAGAGAGCATTATAAGAATAATATAGACATCATATATTATTTATATTATTACTTCATGAATTCATTTATTAAACAAGATGCAAAATATATATATAAAAGAATACAATGGGCAATTGTGTAATTAATTATAATTCGCAAAAAATTGTCCAAACAATATTTCCTTTTCGAAAAATTATTTTTCTCTCTCTTCGGATTGGCCGAGAAATATTTTTCTGTTTGTTGGTTTTCTTGCTCAAAAGGACAAACACAAAAAAGAAATAATATCTTTTATATTGGCCGAAAATTGATTTTCCTCTTTGAGCTTTCTTGAAAAATTATTTTTTCTGATTCTCTCTTGCGAAAAGAGACAGAAGCAAAAGAAAAGAAGAAAAGTGAATTTTCTTATATACATAAATTTTGCATATGTTGTTTAGCCACCTAGAAATCAAATAGCTTGTTGATTGAAGATCAAAGGTGGTTGGATCTAAGCTTGAAACTCACCATCGATCTATCTAAGTGTTGGTTGAGTTTGTTGTTTAGGTTCAAGGTGAACCAAGATAAGGAAACACGTTGAACGGTAGCGACGCGAACCGAAGGTTTCCAAGAGACTTAGAGAGAAATCGACTTCTCTCTACTAAGAGATTTGACAATCTCTTTAGGTAAAATATTCATTCTTCTCAAATAAAGTTATTTGATGGTTCTGTTATGCACCTGAGATGCTTGATTAAATGTTTAATCGATATCTTGCTTGCTATTGTCATATAAATAAAGTCCTTTGTGTATTGAGTCAAATAAAATTTTAAAATTCCGCTTCCTTGACATACACACAAAATTCCCAACAGTGGTATCAGAGCATAGGTTTATTTTATGACAATGAGACTATTTAATTTGTGTAAAATTAATTACGCAAGTGTTTAGTTAACTATCTCTCAAGTTTATAATTCAGAAATATGTTTTTTTGATGTCTTGATGCATTTTATCACTTTGGTAATTTTTGAATCATATTTTTGTGGATTAAAAAATTCCTACACAAGTATAAGATGTGTAGAAGGTAAATCAATAATAAAATGAGGAGTTTAAACCATTTTATTATGCTAAACAAAAATAGCAAAAACAGGTACAGTGCTGGATTTTTGGTGTCCAGTTTTTCTGTTTTGGTCATAATTTAAAATAGTTTTTCAAAAACTTGGATGAATGGATCTTTGACTAATATATATCATTGGAAAGATATTGAAGTCTAGTTTCCAGAAAACTAAAATATGTAATACAAAAGTTTTACAGATTTTAAGGAAATATGAAAATTACTATGGTAACTACCTGCTGTTTTCCAGATCTGGAATTCTGGATTAAAACGTGATTTTCTTTTAAATGGCTGAACCAATTTTAGATTTCTTTATATATTTAGAAAGATGATTAAATCTAGTTTCCAGAAATATATATATTAGATTTTAATTCAAATCATACAATTTTCGATAATAAAATCTTTTACTGGTGCCCAGCTGTCTAAAATTAGAAATCTTTTCTAAAATCTGTTTTGTATTACTTTTCTTGCACAAGGGGATACTTTGTAAAGTCTATGGTGTAAGTGCTCATCCAAGGGCCAGATGTGATATTAAATTAAAAGTTTAATTTAATAATAATAATGATTAAGAAATCTTTAATAGATTATTTAGAATAACATTTGGTTGGTAAATGTTTATTCTATAGAAATCATTTTTGGGATTTGAAATGATTTAGATGAATTATATGATTGAGAGATATGGGTTTAACTAAATGAGATTAAATAGTGCAATAAGATTATGCATGTGCACTAACTCTATTTTGCAGGAGGATTGTGGGTTTGTATGGCTCAAGATTTCAATGTCTTGTGTGTTGTAATGAATGATGTGAATGAATGCTTGTAATATGGCTAAAGTGCCAATTAAATTCATTTAATTAATATTGATGTATTAATTGATTCATGGCTTGCATGCCACATATGGAATTTAGGATTGAGGGATTCTAAATGTAATTTTATTTTATTTTTAGAGTAGCTCTAAAGATAGGATAAGAATTGGGTGGGTTCTTATAGCTTAGAAATATATCTTTCATGAAGGTGATTGATAGAGCTACAAGAATGCAAGCAGGAGCCATACAACCCACGTGGTTTATGAATGTATGAATGTATGTGATAATTTGAATGGTTAGGATAGGTATTGGTGCTTGAATACATGACCTACCAAAATTATCGAAGCGTCATATATTTAATATGTCCATGAAAAATTTAAGAGTATCTTTCCTTCTCATTTTATCCACTTTAAGCTAGTAATTCGGGATAAGCATGAGTGTGACCTGGTTGCTAGAAATCATGGAACTTGCATGAACTGGTTGTTAGGCCAAAAGTTGAGTGGGAGTTGTGTGAGGCACTTCTCTTGCTCATTACGTGGGAACAATTTAGTCGTGCTTGTTGACCAATACAATGAGTTTTCTTATACGAATCACCAAGATCTAGGCTTGGGTTTTGGGAAAGAGAGTTCTATTAAGAAATTGGATTATTCTTTCTTAACGAGAACGACAAGAGTCATAAGGTTAAGTGAAAGTCACGTTTTACTTAAAAGTTATGATTGGTGATTAGTACCTACCTGGACAAGTGATTGGTGAGGCCATTTACTTGAAAAGGATCTTGAGTGACTAACAAAAGGGACAATTTTTTATTGTTAGTACAAACTGTGATAAGTCATGAACATTAACATATACCTTAATTGTGAATTTTCCAGCTATGTCTACACTTCCTAATTTTCTGTATTCTATGGTCGAAAAACACCCCCTTGCTAATGACGGGATCATTACGTCTAGTAGCAAGAAGATTGCCGAGAATAAAGGCAAAGTAAAAAACAAAACAAGTAATGACAAAAGTGGAGTGGCTCAAGCGAGCACCTCTAAGGGAAGTAAGAGGAGGACATCTCCTAACTCAAACACAGAGTGCTTCCATTGTCATGAGAAGGGACACTTTAAAATGAATTGCCCCAAGTGCAAGAGTGACTTGGATGGTGGCAAGATTGAGTGGAAGCGTCCCAAAGGTATACTTGTTATTGAGCTAAATTTAAACTTAGCCGCGACTATCCAAGATTGGGTAATTGATACCGGATCATGTGCTCACTTAGTCTCTAATGTGCAAGCACTAAGGGATAGGAGATCTCTTTCAAAAGGAGATGTTGTGCTGAAGGTTGGAAATGGTGCAAGTATCTCTGCAGTTGCAGTTGGCACCTTGGACCTTCATTTATGTAGTGGCTTATGTTTAACTTTAAAGGATGTTTATCATGTTCCTTCTGTATTCGAAACATTATCTCTGTATCATGCTTGGATGCAGAAGGCTTTTGTTTTGTAATAGATAACTCTCGTATGGTTATCTCGAAGAATGGAATAGTTTATGCAAATGCTTTCATTTCAAATGGGTTGTATTTGCTGGATATAAATAATGATAAACATGTGTTGAATATCAATAACAAGAGACTCAAGACGTCTCATTCAAATGAGACACTCTTGTGGCATTATCGTCTTGGTCATATAAACGAAAACGCATAAAGAAATTGCAACAAGCAAATCTTCTAGATTTGTTTGGTAGTGAAGCAATTGGAACATGCGAATCTTGTTTAACTGGAAAGATGACCAAATCACTATTCAAGAAAAAAGGTGCAAGGGCGAATGACTTATTGGAATTGATACACTCTGATGTATGTGGCCCAATGAGTAAGAGTGCAAGAGATGGTTATAGGTACTTCATTACCTTCATAGATGATTATAGTCGTTTTGGCTATGTGTATCTTATGAAGAATAAAAGTGAATCCTTTGAGAAGTTCAAGGAATACAAAAATGAAGTAGAGAACCAACTTGATAAGAAAATTAAAGCTTTACGAACTGATCGTGGAGGTGAATACTTGAGTAATGAGTTTAGCACATATTTGAAGGAGTGTGGTATCATACCACAACTCACTCCACCAGGTACACCGCAGTGGAATGGTGTTTCTGAAAGGAGAAATCGAACCTTGTTGGATATGGTTCGATCAATGATGTGCCAAACTGAGATACCTTTATATTTTTGGAGTTATGCACTCCAAACAGCGGCTCATACACTAAACATGGTTCCATCAAAATCCGTTGAGAAAACTCCATATGAGTTATGGATGGGCAAACCACCCAACATATCTTTTCTCAAAGTTTGGGATTGTGAGGCATACGTCAAGCGTATGATGTCAACAAAACTTGAACCCAAAGCGGATAAGTGCTTCTTCATTGGATACCCAAGAGAGACAAAAGGGTATAGCTTTTGGCACAAGGAAACGAATACTATATTCGTTAAGAAAGGTGCAGTATTCTTAGAGAAGGAGTTTCTCGAAAGAATCAAAAGCGATGGTAGTAGTATAACACTTGAGGAAACTCAAGATGACCTACAAGTAAGTGATCATGAGATGAATGACATTCAAGATGATCATGAAATGCCATATGAAGCTCCTTTGATCGGTGGGAGTACGAGTAGTCAACTTTCACAAAGGATTGTTGAAGAGACTCAGGACTCTCCACCAAGTGTTCGTCTGACTCAAGTTGAGCAAGAACCAATTCCGCAAGAAATTGTGGAAGAAGTTCAAGAAACTCAAGAGGAGTCACAAGAACAAAGAGAGCTTAGAAGGTCAACAAGGTTAAGAAGGAAACCCGATTTTTATATGGGCCTTCATGAGATCTTGGTAATAGATACCGAAGATCCCTTGACCTATGAAGATGCAATGAAAAGCAAAGACTCCAAGGCATGGCAAGAAGCCATGGAATCCGAAATACAATCCATGTATGACAACCAAGTATGGGATTTGGTTGAGCTTCCTCAAGGAAAGAAAGCCATTAGAAACAAATGGGTTTTTAAGAGGAAGATGGATATGAATGGTAACTTGGCGAACTACAAGGCGAGACTTGTAGCGAAAGGTTTTAGTCAAATCAAAGGAATTGACTATGATGAAACATTTTCACCAGTTGCTATGTTCAAGTCCATTCGGATTATGCTAGCTATTGCTGCATTTTATGATTATGAAATATGGCAATTGGATGTCAAAACAGCCTTCCTAAATGGGAAGTTGGATGAGGATGTTTACATGATACAACCTCAAGGTTTTGAAGATTCCAAGAATAGCAGCAAAGTATGTAAGCTTAAAAGGGCCATTTATGGCTTAAAGCAAGCATCAAGGAGTTGGAACAAGCGCTTTGATGAAGAGGTTAAAACTCTTGGATTTATTCAAAGCAAGGAAGAACCTTGTGTATACAAGAAGGTTAGTGGGAGCCACATCTTGTTCTTGATCTTATATGTCGATGACATATTGTTAATGGGGAATGAGATATCTTTGATTGAGCAAACAAAGAACTCATTGAAAATAATATTTTCAATGAAGGACATGGGCGAGGCTCAATATATCTTAGGGATTAAGATATGCAGAGATAGGTCTCGAAGACTCATTGATTTTAGTCAAAAAGTATACATTGACAAGATCTTGAAAAAATTCGAAATGGATTGTTCCAAGAAAGGAAATGTACCAATGAGTATGTCTGTGCAACTTAGCAAGTCGCAGTGTGCCAAGACACGCGAACAGATTAAATACATGGAGAATGTGCCTTATGCATCTGCTATAGGTTCAATCATGTATGCTATGACTTGCACAAGACCCGATGTCGCGTATGCTCTGAGCTTGACAAGTCGCTATCAAGTTTCACCTGGCCCAGCACATTGGGCTGCAGTCAAGAATATTTTTAGGTACCTGAGAAGGACTAAAAATAAGTTTCTTGTCTATGGTGGTCAAAAAGAGCTCATTGCAGAAGGTTACACTGATGCTAGTTTTATGACCGATTCGGATGACAGAAGATCTCAATCTGGATTCGTCTTTCTTCTGAATGGTGGAGCTGTGAGTTGGCGTAGTTTGAAGCAATCAACTACAGCTGACTCAACCACCGCGGCAGAAGTCATGGCGGCAGCAGAGGCAAGCAAAGAGGGAGTCTGGATAAAGAAGTTCCTTGAGGAACTAGGCGTCGTTCCGTCCAGTGAAGGTCCTTTGGAGTTATTTTGCGATAACAGTGCATCTATTTCGCAAATTAAAGAGCCAAAGTCACATCACAAGACGAAGTACATGGACAGAAAGTACTTTGTAACAAAAGACTTTATCGACGAAGGGAAAATTTCACTGTTATGGATAGACACGAACAGCAACACAGCTGATCCCTTCACCAAACCATTATCGCAAGCCAAGAGCCAAATTCATTTTGAGACCATGGGTCTACGAGACCATGGAGAGTGCCTTGTAGATTGATATTGTTATGTTTCCAGTTTTTGAGTTCATGCATGAGTTATGTATGTGTTAGAAACTTTAAAACAAGTGGGAGACTGAAGGATGTTTGTTTTGAAAGTTATCTTTATTAATGATAATTTATGTATTGTTCATGATGTTGAATGTTATTATACATTCTTGTTCCTTGAGATTAATATGTAATATCTTTAGAAGTGTTCAGGAAGATGCTCGTGGTCTTGAACCATAGAACTCTTAAGATGAAAACATATATTTCTAAATAGGTTCACAATCGTGGTAATTAAAGAGGAATAATAATTACCGAGTAAGAATGTCATGTCGATTGAAAGTACATTGTAGTTCTATAAATGTTGATAAGTGATTATCATTCAATGACATGAGTATATATAAAATGAGCATGCTTTATATATATTGAATATGACCTAACTGGATGGAATATTATATGGATTGTGTTTTGTGTCATTAATATTTCCATCGTGTCTTTGAATCCAAGATATGAGATGTATAGATTTCTCACATGAGAAACATGCAATGTAATTACTGATTAAGACCATCTTTTTACTGATCTTATCTATCTGTTGATGGAGGGAATTAGTAGTTCATTGTGTGTGACTTGTGCGGGAGAAATTTATATGTCGATTATCGTTGTCCCTCGATTATTTGAGTTATGATATTACTGGGCCCCTTGGTATAGTGGAATTATATAGCATGCAATATAACTGATGTAGTTATAATTATAATTCACTTAAGAGACCAAGAAAACGAATATAATGCAAAAATGACACGATCCTATTTTGCATATTATTCATAATATCATGAGACAAGGATAGACACAGATCAAGTGGATCGAGTACGTAATGACTATGTCGTTTGGGTGGCTATAATGTAGTGATAGAACCTCTTATCGTCTATAATATAAAATATTTTATATTATTGCCAAGATGACGTAGATCCTCTATAAGGTCACACCAACTGAAGAGAAACAACAAGTATTTTACGTTTCATATGATGTATGACAATACATGTGATGAAATATTAAAATAATATGTCACGAAAAATGACATGCTTGGACCATAAATAAATTCATGAAAGCATATGAATATTATTGGTATAATGTTAGAGAGCATTATAAGAATAATATAGACATCATATATTATTTATATTATTACTTCATGAATTCATTTATTAAACAAGATGCAAAATATATATATAAAAGAATGCAATGGGCAATTGTGTAATTAATTATAATTCGCAAAAATTGTCCAAACAATATTTCCTTTTCGAAAAATTATTTTTCTCTCTCTTCGGATTGGCCGAGAAATATTTTTCTGTTTGTTGGTTTTCTTGCTCAAAAGGACAAACACAAAAAAGAAATAATATCTTTTATATTGGCCGAAAATTGATTTTCCTCTTTGAGCTTTCTTGAAAAATTATTTTTTCTGATTCTCTCTTGCGAAAAGAGACAGAGGCAAAAGAAAAGAAGAAAAGTGAATTTTCTTATATACATAAATTTTGCATATGTTGTTTAGCCACCTAGAAACCAAATAGCTTGTTGATTGAAGATCAAAGGTGGTTGGATCTAAGCTTGAAACTCACCATCGATCTATCTAAGTGTTGGTTGAGTTTGTTGTTTAGGATCAAGGTGAACCAAGAGAAGGAAACATGTTGAACGGTAGCGACGCGAACCGAAGGTTTCCAAGAGACTTAGAGAGAAATCGACTTCTCTCTACTAAGAGATTTGACAATCTCTTTAGGTAAAATATTCATTCTTCTCAAATAAAGTTATTTGATGGTTCTGTTATGCACCTGAGATGCTTGATTAAATGTTTAATCGATATCTTGCTTGCTATTGCCATATAAATAAAGTCCTTTGTGTATCGAGTCAAATAAAATTTTAAAATTCCGCTTCCTTGACATACACACGAAATTCCCAACACGTACGTGGGAGGGAGGAGGGGACAGGGGCGGGAGATAGTGTACGGAGGAGGGGAAGGGGAGAGAGTGTATGCATGAGGGAGGAGTTAGTTACGTACGCGTGAGGATGATAGGGATGATAGAATCTGAAGGATGGTCCTAAGCAATTCCGATTTACGTATTGAATAGTTGATCAGCATATTTCATGCTAATAATTCAATTCTTTTAGGCCCCAAATTACAACTAATTTTTTTTGTTTTGAGTTAGATTTTTACATGTTTAGGTTAGATTATGTACTACCATTGTTCAGACTTTGTTTTGTAAGTTATTGTAATATTGTGATTTTTGCGCATTTTTATATGTATATTTAACTTATTTTTATTGAACTTATATGTTGACTGTTGTATGTGTTCAATTTAATCATTTATCTATTCCTTTTGTCTATTTTATATGTTCATTTTGTTTAAGCAACGACAAGACTGCATACAGCTGTAATCACTTTTCTGTTTTTAATGTGGTGCAGTGTGATTTCAGAAGTGATACGGGTAGGGGTGAAAATGAAGCGGATAATCTCCGCTCCGGACCGTATCCATATACACTATTTTGCGGATTCGGATAATACTATCCGTATCCAAACACGATATGGATGTAGATTCGAATTTTTTTAAACGGATATGAATACGGATATGGTAAGAAATATTAGTCTGGATACGGGTATTTATTTGTATATGTATTTCTATGCAAACGGATATCTGTTTTGTATATTATATTGGCACTTTTTTTTGGAAATAGCATCATACTTGACATATAGGTATAAGCTATTTCAATTATATAGCATTAGAATTGACAATTATTTTTTTTTTACTGTAATATGATGCCAATTTTTGTATAAACTTGATTAAATTTTTTTTTGATGTCTCAATATGTGTAAAAAATATTGATGTTTTTGTCATTGCCTTTATTTTTTTGAGTTAATTCTATACTAGTCGAAAAAAATAAACATTATACTCTTCTAATCGAATATTGTCTTTTGTTTAGTAAAATAAATTGAGCAAAATATTATCGGTATCCGATAAAATATATCTGTATTCGTATCCATATCCGACAATATTCGAACCGTATTCGTATCCGTTTAACACCCGCGCCGTATCCGTATCCGAAAAAAAAATATGGATACGGATATGGTATGACCACTATCCGCTCCGTATCCGTCCCGTTTTCACCCCTAGATACGGCCATACGGGGCATCCTCGCACTACGCCATCCTATGTCATCCTGCTGGATTTGGCGAATTGGAACTGATTTTGAGCTCCACATCCTCTCTGTCGCGTCTCCTTTTCATGTTCCTCTCTCTCTCTTTTTCCGATGTCTTCTCATTGTCGCTCCCCCTTCTCCTCCCTTCTTTTTTTTCTCCTCTCCATATCGTTCCCCGTTCTCGTCTCTCTTTCTTTTTCACTCTCTTCTTTCTTCCGCGCTAACCATCTACAGATTTTTCTTCCTCTCCATCACCACCCTCCCTTCTTCCATTTTTTTCTCGTTCTTCGTTTTTTTCTATACAACTGCACATAATTAGTAAATATAATTACTCTAGTGAGACAAATTAAATACTTCTTTAGAGTAAATTCATAGCTGAAAAAAATATTTGACACTCCCTTAGTGAATTTTACTTTTAAAAATAATTAGTTACTTTCTTAATGCAAATTATGTACTTCCATAATAAAAGATAAATGTTAAAAATATATTTAACACTCCATTAATGAATCTTACATACTCCCTTAAAAATAATTAATTACTCTATTATCACAAATTACGTACTTCTATAATAAAAAAATAAATGAAAACATACTTGACACTCCTTTAATGAATCTTACATACTACCTTAAAAATAATTAGTTACTTGCTTATACAAATTACGTACTTCCATAATAAAAGATAATTGAAAACATGAGTAATGCTAGAATCAAACATATAGTACGTCAAACACTATCAAAACGTCGATCATTAAAATTTCAAACGGCCGATCCAAACCGCTCAGTATGATCTCTATACTAAAATATCCTTGAAAATAAAAAAAATATATTTTTTTCAAATTTTCTAACTGGTTTTTTCGAATTTTTAAAATTGGAGGGTTTAGAATTTTTTAGATTAAGCATATAAACATATTCCAAAAAAATAGTTAAAAAAATTGAAAAATATAAAATTTGGTCTCCATGGAGATTTTATAACATACAATAATTTGAGCGATTTGGATCGACCATTCTAATCTTAAAAATTAAAATTTTATCATGTTGGACAAGTGCTTGTGTCCTATATATTTGATACTAGCCACTCCCTGAAAACATACTTGACACTTTCTTAATGAATCTTACATACTCATTTAATAGTATTTAGATACTCTCTTATTACAAATTACACACTTCCATAAAAATGATAATTGAAAACATATTTAATACTTCCTTAATGAATCTTACATAATCCCTTAATAATATTTAGATACTCTCTTATCATAAATTACGTACTTCTATAATATTAGAAAAATTAAAACATATTTAACACTTACTTATTTAATGAATCTTACATACTCTCATAATAATATTTAGATACTCCCTTATCACAAATTACATACTTCCATAATAAAAGATAAATTAAAACATATTTGACACTCTCTTGATGTATCTTAAATACTCCTTTGTGTGTAATATATATTCTCTGATTTTTATTAGGAGCGACGGTGCTTATAACAAGAGAAAAGAATATAGTGAAGAAAGAGGAGGAGAACAAAGGTGAGGAGATCGGTGAGAGGAGAGGTGAAGGAGCGTGAAGAGGAGGGGAGATTCGACTGATCGATTAGAGAAGATGTGAAGAGGAAGCACACGAGAGATAGAGCGGAAAAAGAAATGAGCGTTGTTATTTGGGCTGATTAGGCTGAGAATCTATGGATGTCTAGGATGTCACGTCGGTTAGTTAGCCCGAAAAATTTTAAAATAATATTAAAATAATATAAAATAATAAAAATAATATCAATATAATTAAATTTTTTTAAATAGTATCATAGTACGAAATCCGAGATTCCGAACACAATTACGAATTCCTAAAATTCGTAACAGGCTTGTTACGAAATCCCGTAACTATCCAGTTACACGAGCCCAAATTATCATGCATTTAACCAAATTGCTAACGGGCAACATTTAATAATTAAGTAAATAATAATTAAATAATTATTTATTATTTATAATTGTAATAATAATCAATAATTATTTATTAATAAATAATAATAAATCAAATTAATAATAATTAAAAATAATTAATAAGTAATAATACTTATTATTATTTTAATGACTATACTAATTAATCATTAATAATTAATATTTAAATAATAGAAATTAAAAATATTAATAATTAAGTAAATAATAATTAATAACACTAAATAAGTAAATAAATAAAATTAATAATAATTAGTAAATAATTTAATACTAGTTAATTAAAAATAATTAATATTAATGATTGTAATAACAATTAATTATTAATTATTATTAAAAAATAATAGTATAAATTTAAATTAATATAATAATAATTAATAATCAATGGGGCCGTTTGGATGGGTTGGGAATTGGAGGAATAGCCAATTCTAGGCATAAATTTATTGGGAAGTGTGTAACTTTATGAAGAGTTTGGATTGTTTATAATAAATTTGGCATAAGAAATTTACAATTCCCACCTATTCCAACCTCATCCAAACGCCCCCAATGATAACTAATAATTAATAATATTAATAATAATAATTATTAGCTATGTTACCCCGATACGTACCCAATATGCCACGTAGCGTACAGAATTTTTTTAATAAGTTAGACCAGCCTAGTACGGTCTTCGGTAATCAGATGTCCTGGAATGGCCAATAACGGTGCTCCACGTGTCCACAACCATTGGACTAGGGAACCACACGACAGCCCACGCGCATGGAGAGACTGACGAAGCTGGCCGCACCAGATCCAAAGAAGCATGAATTTCGAACCTCATTCTCATCGCACTCAATATATAAAGGCCAAAGTATTGCTAGAAACAAATTGTGGGACTAAGCTAGCCCCAGAAACCGGATGAATTTCACCTCCCCTATTTCTATTATTGTCTCCATTTCAAATGACAATGGAGGTGTCTAATTACCAGAAATTTACTTTACCTTTTAAATTATTTGTGTATCTTTCCAAACTAATAATACCTAGTAATTAATAATTAATAATACTTAACAATTTATATAATAATAATTAATGTAATTAATAATTCAAAAAGTACGTGTTAGCACTAATCTCAACATACCGCGCCAAACAACATTCACTAACCTTAAGTTAGCACTAACCCCATCAGATCACTACCGTCATCATTCTACCCCTCTAACTTAAAAAAGTATTAACCTTACACCACTAACCGTACTAACCCTTGTTTTGCCAAACGTAGTATTTTCCAAAATGACACGACACGATCGTGTTAGCATAACACGATGTACGTGTTGACACGACACGACATGACACGAATACAAAATTGGCACGATACGATTATGTTAGCACAACACGAATACAGAATTGACACGACACGATCATGTTAGCACGACACGATCATGTACGTGCCGTGTTGCCTCTTCTCACCACTCAGCACGACACGACACAAGACTCTAATACGATCGTATTTGACACGACATGACACGATTATTATTATCGATTTTTTAGATTTAATATGTTTCTATTTATTTAATAAACTTTTCTAAAAAATGCAACCGGCAAAAAAAATTGTAATTAGGTATAAAAAATTTGATAAAATTCTTCTTTTTCTTTTTTGAAAGAAAACACGGAATAATAAATATAATAAAGATGATAGCACAAAATTAACAAGAATTTCAAAATTCAAGTCAAGGCATTTCGTCATTTCGTATAAAACAGTTTATTAGTAGAATAAACATATATATTCTCCATGTCTTTATCAGAAAAAAAAAATTTCAAAATTATTGAAGGTTCATTTGGAGGTAACTGTGATGAAGTTTGCCATGTCATTTTGCAATCAGAACCATATTTTCTTCATAGTTCATACTTCCAAATTCCTAGTTGGGGAGGGACCAGTTAAATGTTGGAGTTATGTTCTATAAGTCAATAATTTGATGATTTAAATATTAGTTTATGTTATGGATGATATTTTATCATCTGTTCCTAGGTTTATCATTGACAGATTATTCAGATTGAGGATCTGAATTGTAGATCTCTGTGGATCATTCTTTAGAATGGCAATAATAAATCTAAACGGTCCATAACCTTGATAATTAACAAAAGAACATTAATTATCATATAAGATTAGTATGCAAGTTAAGTGATGATTAAGTTCTACTAATCATAGGTAAAGAGTTACTAACTTAATTGCATATGTATATGTTATGGAACATAGTATAGGACTTGACCCAACGAAATAAATATATGGATTGTGTTATGTGTCATTATTTATTTCGTTATGATTTTGGTTATAAGTTTGAGATGTTTATCCTTTCCACATGAGGATAGGCTCAATAAATATTGTCTACCGCTGATTCCCGATAAGGGCTGCTATACGGACTTTATTTATGTTCTCTTGAATTGTGCGAGGAAAAGCTAATCATCAAGAAAACCGTATGTCCCTCATTAATTCACTTAGTAAGTGATGATATCTGTTTGGGCTCCTTGATGGAGTTGGATCGTATGCGCGCAACTAGGCGATCAACTCTAGATCAAGAAACGTATAATATGCAAGAATGACACATTCCTATATTGGATTATACGATGATATCGTGTGACATAAGAATCAAAATAGAGAAATACTTTTATTCTCTTATGCAGGATTTAAATACTGTATCAGTACATTATTTATGCGAATTGGGAATCATAACGTGTTGCTAGATACCGCTTATGATTATTGGAATTAAATAACGATTTAATTTCATTTTCAACATTGCATAAATCCTCAAAGGGTCACACAAATAGGACATTAATCACACAGAGCATTATTTATTTATTCACAGCAGTAAGTACTGTGAAAATATGATAAGATTGATTAATTAATTATATACCGTTGCGAACCGTTATAATTAATTAAGTCAATGGATCATATAGAAATAAATTAATGCATTAATTAATCCTAAAATAATTATTAATGAGTTAATAATTAATTTAGCTCAACACAATTTTAATATAAATGGTTATATTAATTAATTGGGCCGTTATTTGGTAGCAAATAGATAGCCCAATTAAAGAGCAAATAAATGAGACTTTAATTAATAGAATTAGAGACTAAATTGAGTGGATTAAGTGGCCCATATAGGCCCATTTCGTGGCTGCCCAATATGGTGGTAGGTGGGATGACATAGTTGTAATTATGCAAGAGGTCAATTAGATTTTGTGCTCTATATAAGGACCACTTATGAGAGTCTCCACCTAGCTTTTCTCTCTCCTCTCATTCCTCACATGGAGGCCGCCACTTTCATCCTCTCTTTCTCTCTTTTGCCCATGTTTCATCCTCTCTTTCTCTCTTTTGCTCATGTGTTGAGTTATTTTCTCTCCACTAAATCAAGGTTGTTGATTGATGCAAGAGAGAAAACCATAAGGATTAGGCTTGTTCTTTGGGTATGCTAGCACGTACCTTGTAGAACGTGATTAATCCTCCTTGGTGGACTCGAGGGCGGCTACTAGACGTGGTGGAGACGGTGGAGAAGACACGCCATCGATTCCCATGCCTTGATCGAGCCCCGCGAATACGATTTCGCGGGAGGTACAATTCCTATACCTTTCTCTTGTGTCGAATTGAGCTTTTACACTAAATCTACTTTGCTCTTTGTTTAATGAAAATAATTAAGTATAATTAGTCAAAAAATTAAAATTGAGCAATTTCCTAACATTAAAAGCAGTCAACATGACTTAGCATGCGTCAACATTTCTCTAAATAAAACCATGCTGCATGCATCATTGTTTTCTCATTTACAATTTTGCTAAAAACGCTGACCACTAGTTACGGAATCTTAGATTCCGTAATAAGCCAGCAGGATTCCGTAACTAGTCTGTTACGAAATCCGTAATTAAGTTCGGAATCTCGGATTCTGTACTTATGATACTATTTAAATAAATTTGATTATATTGATATTTTTAATATTTTATATTATTTTAATATTATTTTTTAATTTTTCGGTTAGTTAGCACAGTGTGATTTGGTGTTTTCCGAACAATGAAGTTTCGAGATGATAATGTCAGGCCCAAATGTATGAAATGAAGCCTTTAAATTACAAACCGTGGGCTTCATTTACAGTTAGGCTTTCCGACTTTTGGTTGTTTCGGTCTCAGCTAGCTGCTCGCCTGCTCTTGTGTGTAATAAAAGATTTGAGAATTCACAATTTCATACTGCGGAAACAGAGTTTCTTTCACTAAATAAACAAATATAATACAACGGGAAAAACTCAAAAAAACTTGTATTTATTATTAAAATTTATTGAGTAACTTGCGGGAATTAGAAAATGAAGTACACAAAAAAAGGACCTGCAAAATTTGCGCCCATCGAAATATTTCAAATAATTTATTGATTCTTAGTATAATCTACTCAACACATTTAAGCTTTGAGGAATAACTAATATATTCATCTCAAAGGTGTCTCACTAGGAAGGTGCAGCGGCGTTAAAATTAAGCTGTCTTTCTGTTCCTGGTTATTTATTTTGATGAACTTTCGGTGCTTCATTATTTAGCACATTGAACTGCTTTTTTGGTTAAACTACATTGAACCAGTAGTCACTTGCTTGCCAACATTTTCAGTTCTTGAAATGCTCGACGACTGCCTTCATCAAATCCACCAACAAACTGGTAATTTGAAAAATGAAAACAACAGCAGCAGCAACAGAAGAAGAAGAAGAAGAAGAAAGAAAAATTCATGATCTCTGGTTAAAAACAAGTTTTTTGTTGATACATAATATTGTTAAAAGTTAAGAAAACCATATACCTGGTGAACACGAAAAGCAAACCGCGCACCATTTAGAACTAAGTCCTCATCATCCAAAAATTGTTCACATTTCAAGGCACTAACAACACGGTTCATGTATATTCTAACAAGCTTCAAAGAACCCAACTTAATCTGCATAAAAATTCAGAAATAAGGTAGCATTAAAAAGAGCTACAAATTATTCATATTCATGATTTTGTTAGTTACATTTAGTTAGAAGTTAGAACTAGCAAAATAATTAATGTAACTTTATACGTCAAATTAAAGACTGAACTCCTCGAGAATTGAGTCAGCGGTATTAAACACAATGCATGTCTTGTCTATTAGGAATTATGACATAGTTATTTCCGTTTTAGAATATTAATAATTCAGAGTCCTGTTTTTATTCTGACAAGTTACTTGAGAAGTACAATCAGAGTCTGCTTGAAAATCTATACATACTTGGCTAACAATACCAGTGTCAAGCATCCATTCCCATGGTATCTTGAAATCCCGGTACCTTTTGCTTGTGCTATCCCTTACTCTTTCAATATTATGAACACCATGCTCCAATCTACAACAGGAAGGCAAATATAACGATTAATAGACAACAGATATTAATAAATTAATAACATCACAAACAGAGAAACAAAATAAAAAAAATTAATGACGGTAAAATTTCTGTTCCTTTATTTTTTTCATTATCTTCACACAATTTCTAGTCTTAAATATTAACGCTCACTTGTCTTGCAATGCTTGTACACGTTTCAGGGCCACACTGGCAATCACTGTTGGATCATCATGAAATGATGCCACTTCTGACTCGAGATTTTTGAGATCTCTGTAACTACAAGCAGCCTCTCTCATTGTGTCGGCTTTTTTCTCCGGCCAGTGTGAGAAGTGCTTTAGCACCGCTCTTTCATCTACAAGATAAGAGAGTTCTTCGTCTAACCATTTGACAAAGGATTCAACATCAGCCATGTCTTTGTATGCTGCTTTGTCTACCTCCTTAGCTAAAAAGTTGATGAATTCCCCTTGTGACTCTACGTCTGATTTTATCTGATTTCTCAAGCAGTTTAAAAAAAAAAGAAAGAAAAAGAAAAGAAATTAAAGAGTATTAGTAGCTTGGATCATCTACGTAGACCGTTTATTTTTTCAATTAATTATATTATTCATTTTTTTGTCTCAATACTGTTGATTTCTATTGTTTTTGGTAAAAATCAGAATACAATATTAAATATTTTCAATTCAAGATGGCTCTAATTGAACTAATAAAGAGCACATCAGGAATGCGAAAAAAGGGAGATCAGTCAGTTTGTAAACATTTACAATATTGTCATTCTCTATGAGCTTGCTAATCAAATTCCTATTAGAAGCAATTATTCTTCTAGGAAATGGAATTAATACTAGCTAGACACATTGCCAAAGAAAATATTTATAGCTCTATCACAGTTATCTTACTAATTAAGAAAAGAAAGAAAGTGGAAAGTTACCGCCAAAACATAGGCTGATCGGTTCTCAATTTCGCCAATCATTTCTCTAGGATTCATGGCCACAGGAATTCCTACAGATCCTGTCTTTGCATCCACCTTTCCTTCTTTTCTTGTGAGTATGCGGTATAACTCGACCACCTCCGGCACTCTTCGCACTGACTTGAGGGGCCCACCTCCTTGCAGTTTTGAACTCAAAGGAGGCGGTGGTGGGGGTGGTGGAGCTTGTGAACAATCTATTTTCACATTTTGAGTTGCTTGTAACTGTTTTAAACTCGGTGGTGGTTTCGGCACCCTCGGTTCCTTCGCCTTTGGTTCAAGCCGTAATACTTTTTGCTTGGAATTTAAGTTGTAATTATCAGGAAGAAGCTGCTTTTCCTTAAACGTGCAGTTGCTGGCAAGAGAAGATGCATGCAACTTCTTTGCTAACATAGATTTCTCATCACGATCTCGTTCTTTTAATGACTGGATTTGATTTCGAAAGAGTTGGGCTTCTTGCCTCAGTTGCAAATTCTGTGCCTCCAAATATCGATTTCTCTCTATTAAGGCATTTATTTGATCTCTGAGTGGTGCAATCTCATCTGCCATCATCTCTTTGTTCTTGTCCAATCCTTGATGCTGTTGTATTTGCTCAGTGTATTTATAAACTTTCTAGAGTCTTCAGTGGAAGAAGGTACGGACATCCTATGCCATTTTTTGTATTTTGCTTTGAAAGAGAATTTTAATAATAAGAGCACTAAAGGTAGGTGATGTTTGTTGCTTGGTTAATTCACTAGGCCTAAAGTGATAGATATTGGGTAGCTACATGTGTTACCAAGCTTTACACTTGTGCCTAAGATTTAATATTGACCGGTAACAGAAATATTTTGGCCGGTATGCTACTTCACTCCATGAATTATATGCATTCCATCTATGTGATGTTTTAGGCCAAAGCAAAATTGTACATCTCAAGTATGGAAATTTAAGGTACGGGATGCATTCGATAAAAAAAAGGGTCAGAAAAATGAACATAAAAAATGGATTATATATTGCGTTTCAAACTGGAACACGATCAAAAGTTGGCCGGTAAGGACTGAAGCGTTCCTTGCTTTAAAAGCACTGAAAGAATGGTCAAACAAATCAGAGATTGCAAGTTTGGTTTCGTATCTTTTTGTCTTTCCTCAGGACTTTAGTCAGCTTTAGCTTATTGATCCACATTTCACCAAGAAAAATGTACAAGATGAGTAATTTAATCACATTCTTCAGGCCATATTTTATTAAGGTTGAGGCCTAGAATGTAGACGAAAGGAACTGATACAGTTTTGCTTTAAGTCATGATTGTACTGTAACAGTAAAATAGGGACAAGGTTAAAGCAAGAAAATTTAGTAGAAAAAGACAAAGTAGGATAATATAAAGGTGAAACTTGTGCCACAAAAAAGAAACTTTTCCTTAAATTTCAATGTATGACGTTTAATGATAATTATGTGGTAAGCATTAAAATTTGAGACATGACAGAAATCCATTATCAATGAAACCACTTAAATTCTTGATCCAGTTGCCTCTTCACCACGACATTAAGATTTGGCATCACCAAGTTTATTCATGATTATTGAAAAGTGCACAAATCAAATCCGACAATGTACCCTCAACCCGCAAGCAAATTGTAATATTGTATCATGATGGGGCGCCTAAGCTTATTTTCATACCTTACTTTATTAATAACTTTGAAATTAACTAATCACCACAAGAAAGATTTGGTGTGTCGAGAATTAGGAGGAAGCATTAATTCCTTGGATCTATTCAACCGTACAAATAAGCGCAAAAATATTGCAAATTCGAAAGACGAATTATTCGCTAATAGACAACCAACGTACAAACAGTCAAACACCGAGAATCTAAAGAAGCTTTTTTACTTTCCATTATAACTTCTAAAACATGGCCTAAGGGCTTTTTTCAAAAAAAAAAAAATCCAAAACAACTTAACCTAGTTGAAGTGAAAAAAAAAAGTAAAAACGACTTGGACTTTATAGAATTTAGTCCATCAACCTTTTTATATATTTTTTGAAACAAAAAAAAGGTTCAGGACCTCATCTTTTTATTAAATAGAAAAAGTTTTTTTAGCAAGATGCTAAATTATAAAAATAAAAACAAAGTATAATGTAAAAGAAAGTACCCGTCAAAAAATGTTTAAAAATCAAAACAAAGGGGAAATCATGAAAATCAGGAAGAAACGCCGGTGGAAGGCAACTGTCTGAAGAGGGTATATAAGCCATGCATAGTTTTCCATTCGAGTATGGCCATTGAATTTAACATTAGAAAATAAGTAGATTTCTACTTATAGTTGATCATATTTGAGGGTGTGGTTAAGTACATGCTATGAAAATTTGACAAATCATCACGAAATGTTTTACAACACAGCAATGTTAATTTTAATATGTTTCTTTTGCAAGATGCAGCAGTACCCTTGGATGAATACGCCAAAGAAATGCCTCAAATAGGTTGTCTGCTTCACGCCTTCATCAGGTAAGGTTCCAATGCGAACCTCACGTATATTAGCAGTATGGCCTTGGTTAAGAAGTGCCAAAACCTCTTTATCCATGGCAATCTTCCATATAGAGCGTGTCAGATAGCATCTCTGCTCTGGCATATGCAATAGATCAAAGTACCTCGTTGCCCTGAACCATTTCAGGTGTACCCGTCTCTCTGCCACTCTTCGGGTTACAACAGCATCCCTGACATCCTTGTTCTACATTTGCAAAACCAAATGTGTCATTATACCTAATGTGTGTGTGATTCCGGATTGTGACTGAGGTCAACTGATAAGCAAAACAAAGGCCTACCTTTACACGAAGAAAATTAACAGAATAATGCAATCCAATGAGATTTGCTTGGACACTGAGCTTAGCACTGAAGAGAACAGAGCAAATATCTTCAAAATTAAGCTCCATTGATTTGAGCAAATTGATAGCATCCTCGAATTTTGGAAAACGCAAATACTTTCCCGTTATCTCCCTCTCAATGAGGGCAAGAGAGCCTGAGATCCTTGAGGCCGTCTCCACGTGCATTTTAATGTACTGAGCCTTCCAACCCTATCAGATGATTTCAATCAATAATAAAAGGCTACACTCTTGTTAACTTTCAATTTAGTCCTTCAAGTTCATAACAAAAATAGACACGTAAAAGTGATACACTATCAAACTAATTAATCTAATTTCTTAAAAGACGCTCTAAAACTGGCTAGAGTTAATATCTTTACCAACTCAGAGTGCTCTGATGGTAAACTGGCATGACCTGAAGATTGTGCATCTATACAAGACTCCAATAATTCCCTTGAAGCGATGAATTGTTGCTGCAATCTCCTCTTGTATAGCTCTTTCAGACATAGTCTGAGTTACAAACACTGTGCAAGGCTTGTGAGCAGCGACCAAGTGAACATATATCTCGGGCCTAAAATGACCATAAAGTATTATTAATAATAACATCTTACTACAAACATGTGGTTTTTTTTTTTTTTGGGGGGGGGGGGGGGTGAGTACTTGAAGAAAAAGGATAATGTCAGTAACAATCTCAGGTTGCGGGATGAAGCCTGTCGTTTTTTCTTCAGATGCGCTACTCTCTGCTATCACTACAGACAAGTGAAACACAATATGTTATAGAAGATATATATGATCAGTCCTTTGAAATATGCTGGTCTCTGTTCACAAAATTTAAGAGGGAAGAACAATTAATAATGTATTAAGGTTTTCTTTGGCATTGGTTCTGTTCCCTGTTTTATGTTTTGCTTTTCTTTTTGTTTCTGTTTTCTGTTGTTGTTGAGGGAGGACAATGAGAAACATTTGAACAGGCAGCCACATTTAATCCCTTTTTCTTTTTTTTGGGGTTCCTTCCAAGGAAATGAATAAAAAAAGTATAGCTTAGTAAATTGGAGCCAAATTTGTAGAAGAAAAGAGTTTGGTGGTTGGGGGGTCCTCAACCTTCATCACATGAACTCAGCACTCCTAGGCAAATGGCTCTGGTATTACATGTTTAGAGAACACAAAGGGATTTGGAAAGACATTATACACATCAAGTATTTTGGTAAGCATGGTAAAGAAAATTTCTCCAATTTTTGGAGAAGTTTACAACATTTAATTCCTTTCTTTAGGATAGTTAGCAAAAGAATAATAGGTAATGACAGGAGCATTGACTTCTGGAAAGATATGTGGTTTGAAAATATGTCAATTGGTGGTTCCTTTCCTTTATTATATGATAAAACAAAAAGGAAAGAACATATAAGCTTAGCTGCAATTTGGAATAAAGGGAACACTAATTTCCTTTTAACCAGGGGGCATTTCTAGAAATTTAAGGATTGAAAAGGATACACTAACTGAAATTGTCAATAACATAAACTTCACAGACGATGAAGAAAGTATTCACTGGGGTTTAGAAAACTCTGGACAGTTTACTGTCAAGTCTTTTACAAGTTCCTAAATAACTCAGTGGTGTTAGAGCATCACAGAGAATCAGTTTGGAAATTAAAAATTCCCTTAAAATATAGGTGCTTTCTCTGGTTGGTGCTAAACAACAAAATCCTTACCATTGATAATCTAATGA
This sequence comes from Rhynchospora pubera, assembly GCA_028095005.1. Classification (NCBI taxonomy): domain Eukaryota; kingdom Viridiplantae; phylum Streptophyta; class Magnoliopsida; order Poales; family Cyperaceae; genus Rhynchospora; species Rhynchospora pubera. The sequence continues at coordinate 147,059,039 of CM051462.1, read as the reverse complement.
AAAGGGGACATTATGGTCCAAACAAATGTGCCTTTTGCAATAATGAAGAAACTGTGGACCACCTTTTTGTTAATTGCTCTTTCATCAAAATGTTCTGGGTCAGTTTTAATATGTTTAACAACAAGAACATCTTCCTTGATAGCAGCAATATAGACAATCTTTGGAATAGCATAGTCTCTTTAGACAAAGACAGAAGAAAGATTACTCAAACTTTATTTGCAGTTTTAATTTGGGTGCAGTGGAAAGAGAGAAACAATAGGATCTTCAATAGTGTACAAGGATCCAACTCTCACACACTGTACTTTAATATTTTAAGTCTGTTTAATTTCCTGACAGGATTTGCAACAGACATGGAAGCCAGCTTTAGGGATCTGGCTGAAAGACAAGGGGAGATGAACAACAGGGATGAGCGTGATGATGAGGATGACCTGTGACTTCAAGGTTAAGAGGCATCACATCAAAGACTTCCATCTCCATTAGCTATCTCCAAGCAGCTACTCCTTTACTTCAACTCGTTTCTTCCTTGTGGTTCTAACTTTTGGTTGCCTTTTTAGAGACTGTGTTGTGCTCTTTTTGTGTGAGATGAGTTGAATGTAATAGGGTTGCTTAGTAGTAGTTATTGTTCGGTATCTTTTCTTTTTTTCTGGTACCGTTTAGATAAGCTCCGGCTGGTGACAGCGGAAACTTTACTTTCTGTATGACTTTCTTTACTTTAAATGGATGCCTATCTCAGGCAGCTTCAATAAAAAAAAAAAAGCAGAGTGGAAGGGGGAAAAAAAGGAAATTTAAGAAACATTATGAAACTACTTCTGAATTTAATTCCACTTATGCCCTCTGACGAGGCTTCTCTCCTACAAAGTCGATAAATTTCATGGTTACATCTTTATCTCAGAAATTATGTACCTCCATTATCAACTAAAGAGAATAACTGTTAACATTTGAACAAGCAACCTGCTTCCTCTTTCTTACCAAGTTCCCTCTACGTAACTGGATATACAGGCTAAGATCATCATTCTTTAACTTTGCATAAAACAAGTATGGAGCACATACATACATACATACATGTTACAAAAAACTACCTGACATTATGTGATTCAACAATAAAGTAAGATGTGGAAATAAGTCCGAGCATGCAAAATTCTGGTACTTATCTGATATGCTTATACAAACTCACTGCATATGTATAGTATTAATTGGAAGTTAATAGAAAAAAATTAAAACGGTACAGAACCCATAAAAGTACTCACCAAAACATCCAAGGAAATACAGAGTGGAAATTTCTCCAGGAACCAAAATGTCAAGCCTAACTTGCATATGAAATTAAACTAATCCCAAACACACAGGTCTCTCCCGACCTAATCATGGATTGTCACATGAAATTTGATAAGATATATGGTACATACATAGATACCGTGCCTTCTAGAAATTGAAACTTCAAGAATTAAATTGGGCCAGTTCTGGTTGAATTGAAGACAACTTATAAATAGATTGAACTCCTAAATAAAGTAGGGTTTGATTGATGGAGAAGGTAACAGAGGTAGAGCACCTATGATATTTAGGTGCTACGAGGCATGTCTTCGGATCTATTATTACATCAATATCAAGTCCTCCGCGGACTTTTTATTACATTTCAATCTTGATCAGACCCATCTTGATCGTCCCAATCTTGATCAAACCAATCTTGTTTTTCCTCCCAGCGTATTTGGGCATGCTGTAATTCCATTATGTAAATACAGATAACCAAATCTGAATTACTTTATTCAAAGTAATCCAAGATATCTTTATGTTTCAGTACCCAGCGATCCTTTTCAACTTTCTCTTTTAGTTTCTTGCAATGACGGTACATGTTTCTTCTCAATTCCTCTATACATGAGTCTTTTTTCGGAGTAGCCGTACTAAATGAAGATTTGAAATCTTCTTACTTATCAGAGTCCATTTCATCAAAATCTTCTCAAGATATACCCATGGTATATCCAGAATATCTTGAATTGTGGATACCACGGTTGGGAATATAAAATAGGAAAAAATTTCAGAAAGAATGAATCTTAAATGTTTGAACCCACTCGTAGTAAAGATCGTTAGCAGCCATTCTTTGTAAATAGTCCATTCTAAGTAAATAATATTTTCTTCAATATTCCCTTCGAAAAGTTTTACAGAAAAAAGTTTTTTTTATTGATTATTTGGCTACTATACCAGATACATCATGGTACGGGATTCTTTGGACTACAAGATCAAATCAAATTATAGAATAGGAACTCACAATTAACGTTCAACAAATTGGGATTCATTTAGCAACAGATTTTTTTCTTCCCTTTGAACGCATTTCTATAATTCTTCTAGTTTCCTTGATAGGTGCAATTAAACTACAAGTGATCATAATTGTTTGAAGGGATAAATTTAATGATGAAACAAAAAGGAGATAATAAGGAAAGCGAACCTTTCTGAGCTTTGATAGATGGTTCTTGCTCCTCCATCAATGGTTCCCTTCTTCGATTTCGTCTTCGAAGCGATCAATTACAGCTTAAACCCTAAACCCTGATCCCTATCACAACAAGTTCCCCAACAAGTCCAATACAAAAAATTGCTCTCAGCACGGAATTTCCTCTCTTCCCTTGCCTTTTTACTTTTACACATACCGTACATTCAGTCTATGCGGATGCGGGCCCCACTATTCGAAGTTCCGTGAGGAGATAAGGATATCGTGTGAAAGGAGCGCCACATGTGATCCGTTTCTAAAGTTCGGTATCTTCTGTGTCAACGAAGGAAATAAGAAATCATTCATTTACCTCTACATCTCTTGATCCAAGCCGTCGATCTGACTTTAGCGCAAATTAGCGCCTCGGTGTTCGTCTGATCACAAATCTAAGCTCACATATATTAACAAGCCAACATCATATCTGAATCTGATATCTCAAAGCAGATTGGGCTGTTGTTGGACCTTTCTGGGCTACTTTCCAACAAAATTTATTATTTTTTCCTAGGGCTGCATATCGTCGAAAACGGTGACGAAAATCACTTCTTTCGTTAATCGTTCCGTGTATAAGACGAAAAATTTTATTTTTTGCGTTTTGCGTTTCGTACTACGGGAATTCGTGGCGTTGGTCGTTGCGTAATATTAGACGATTAAAACGACTAACCCGTTTAACCGTGCCCAGCGAATAGTTCATACTTCATACACCTTTATACAAGCATGTTGTTTCTTTACTTTCAATTTTCAATTTTATAGACAGGCAATTTATTGGAAACTTCCGTAGTTCCGTTTCCTTACAAAAAGATGCATGAAATTTTTATGTCGACTGAACATATATATATATATTTCAAGCATCATTCAATATTTCAGCATACTTTGATTCATATACCACTTGAGCAATATTTTTTTTTCAATCCTCACAAAAACAACATTTAACATAAATAAATTATGTCACTTGTTTAGAAAGAAACAAGCTGCCTGAAAAAAAAACCAGAAAACTGGTACATTTGATTCATATACCAGAAAACACCATTTAAAAAGAAAAATAAAAAAAATGCCATAAAAACAATACAAAATTGCTAGATAAAATTTTCAGAAAAACATACTTTCATTCATATGCCCGAAAAAAAAACAGTTGCCAGAAAAGAAAAAAAACTGATGCCAGAAAAAAAAAATACAAATTTATCAGCTATAATTGAGGGCTTAGGGTTTGCTCACATGAATTCAAAACCATGGCTTCAAACATGAAGAAGATAAGCTTTGACCAGGAATCGTCAGGCAAAAAATCCGTTGTTAAAATTACATCACTAAATGCAATTTCTGTTAAAAAGAGATACTGCATAGAAATTAAAAGTTGTTTAAATTAAAAGCCCCAACATATACATCTTTTTTAATCAGCTGTTTAAATTAGACCAAAATCATTCCAAAATCAGTTCATACAAACCCAAATTTGTTCAAAATAGACCAAATTAGGTCCCTATTATTCCCAAAATAGTTCAAAATCAGACCAATTACCTTCGATTTAGAAGAAGAAGAAAAAAAAAAAGCATGCTTCTACTTTGAGGGATCAAGTCTGACGGAGGTAGTGAGGAGAGCAGGGAGTCAAAACTGAGGGAGGCAGTGAGGAGAAGTGGCTGTGCTTCGAGTGATTGTTGTGCTTCCTGAGGTGACAGTGAGCAGAGGTGGGAGTTAAGACTGACGGAAGTAGTGTTTGGAGATTAAGGGAAGCAGTGAGGAAAGAAGAGAGTCGAGAGGGTAGTGGATCGATGCAGTGAGGAGACGGATCAACGCAGTTGGAGGTGGGGTTTTGTGAGGTGGGTGGTTGTGGTGGAGGTGTTGTGGTGCTGTCGATCGGAGAAGAAAGGTGAGAGAGGTGTTGTGGTCCGTGGTGCTGTCGATCGGAGAAGAGAAGATATCCGTGGTGCTGTTGTCTGATCGGAGAAGAGAGGCAGAGAGTCTCTGTCTGGGTATTGCGCGAGAGAGAGAGAGAGAGAGAGAGAGAAGAGAGAGATGCGAGGCGGAAAAAGAGAGGAAGAAGAGATAGAGAGGTGAGCGGCGCAAAGACCTAATTCTCTCTGCATAGTTCTCTCCGCCTCGTCCTCTGCAATTCAATAATAATACCATGGTAGAATTCTTAGACGAAATTCGCGAAATAAACGACCACGAAACGTACCAGTTTCGCTAACCGTTCCGTTATAAGACGAAACAGAATTTCTATTTGCGTTAGTTGTTCCGTTCCTTAAATGAAACCGAAATCCTTATCCGTTACCGTTCCGTTCCAGACGAAACGAAACGAAAAAACGATCGAAACGACTACCGTTTTCAGCCCTATTTTTTCCTGCTGTTTCTCCTCTCCAATCGAACGTTGGCCTCCCCAGCTCCCCTCCATTTCAAAGCATTTTTAGTGCTCCTCTTTGCTTTTAAAATTATCTGAAGGCTATGTCAAGCTTGTTTGGTCATGGAATTTTGCATATATGTTTATAACTCGTTTTTCCAAATTTTTGGACCCGAAACTAACTAAAATAATTTTTCCAAGTCTTTGGAGAATAATTCTTTTAATTAATTTATTTCATATGATATTATAAGCCATTTTGGTTGCATTATTTTGTGCGTTACCAATAGTTTATGATAATTATAAAATTAATGAGGTTTCTATGAGGGCCTTACAAATTTGAAATGAATTTGGCTATATGTGGATAAATTCATGAAATATACTTGGATACTTTTATAAAATAAAATTATTTACATTAGTAATGGAGCTCAAGGCAGCGGGGAGCAAAAAATATTGGTCATCTCCCGAACTATGCTATAATTGTATCTTTTGTGAGGTTATTATTTTCTGTTTTTCTCCGACTTCGTTTTATTTATTTTTGTTTCTTTCCGACTTTTGTGTGTGGAATGAATTTCATGCGTACTTTTGCTGAAATAAAAATAAAAATTCTTATATTTTCATAACTTATTTCATTTGTTAATTAATTAATTAATTTACATTACTATCAAACCTCCATAACTGTGGATTTCAAATTTATGGTTGCGTAATTTTTTATTCTTAATTGACATGCATACAGCAAAGTCATAAATTATACCGTAGCTGTGTGTAGCATGCAAAATAATCTTAATCCCCATAGCAACTGCATTTCTGAAGGTGCGAGAAATTCAACTCTTTCATTTTTGTATTTATGAAACTTAAATATTCGCTGGTTTATTTTTTAGAGAACGTTAATTAAACCTTTTAGTGATTGTCTAATTGGACGATATTTTACAGGGAGCCATAGACACAAGTCACTATAATCTAGAGTATTCTTTCCGCAATTAAATACTGCATATAAATCCACGGATTTAGCCATTAATTAAATAGCTATTAATTATTTCAACGACTTTGAATCAATTCGTCGGTACTCAGAACAGAAGCACCCCTAATATATAGTTTTTAATTTCTTTCTAATATGAATCCAAGTGGCCCTCTTAACCAAAACCACACTGCTAACCAGGTCCGAGGCAGATTCTGCGGCCCAATTAGTCCTGTGTCGCCGACAGAAGGGACCCACACCAACTAAACGACAAAAGTTATAAACTGGTCAACACCACCGTGGTTTTCATTCCAGCCAAAAAACCATTGAACGCAATTAGTCAATTAATTAAATTAACTAGCATTCTCTTCGGAACGTCCTGGACTAATCTCTTCATCCTCCTTTATATACCTCCATGAACGCAACTAATACACCCAACAAGTGCACACAAGAAATTAATTAAATTGAACTCCCGCTGTCCTCTCCTCTACCACTCTCCATGGACGTCAAAATCAACTCCACCAATGGCAATGGCAAGGCACCCACCAACGGCACGGTGGGCCATCCCCCGACAGTACCCTGCCATCCAATCTCCCCTGCTCCTCTTACCTCAGCCTCTGAAGCAACCCTTGGCCGACATGTCGCTCGTCGGTTGGTCCAGGCGGGTGTCAATGATGTTTTTTCTGTTCCCGGGGACTTCAACCTCACCTTGCTTGACCACCTCCTTGCTGAGCCCGGGCTCAACCTGATCGGCTGTTGCAATGAATTGAATGCTGGATATGCTGCTGATGGCTATGCGAGGGCTCGTGGTGTCGGTGCCTGTGTTGTTACTTTCACTGTTGGAGGCTTGAGTGTGCTTAATGCCATTGCCGGAGCCTATAGCGAGAACTTGCCTGTCATCTGTATTGTTGGTGGGCCCAACTCGAACGACTATGGCACAAACAGGATTCTGCATCACACTATTGGATTGCCCGATTTCTCTCAGGAGCTCCGGTGCTTCCAAACCATAACCTGCTACCAGGTAATTAGATAATTATAAGAATCCATATTTTTTGCTTTTTTTTTTGTTTCGTTTTTGTACAATATGGTTATGATTTTTTTTTAAAGATTAATTGGGTCAAGCCTTCTGATCGAGGGTATGAACCAAGGTCAAACAAATAAATCCTTGTACTCGACTAGTCGTTCGTAGTAGAGTAAAGGTGTCGAACCCACAGAGATGGATATGAATATTATTCTTATTATTTCGTTAAATCTAACCAGTAAAAATTGAGAAGAGAATCGAAATCACGAGTAGAACAAATTAAATTAAAATAAAGGAATGCAATTGCAAGTAATCAAGAATATGCAAAACAATTGAAATGAATAATTTTGGGGTTTTCTACGGATAGAGATATGATAATGAAAACGCCTTAGGGTTCGATTTCGCTTAGAACCGGCCACAGAGTCGCAAGACCTAGCACTTTCGTATTCGGCCTTGCTAATCCACTGTGTAAATGCTATGGTTTACCGTTTCGTTGATTTATTCAAGCCAAGGATCCATCTAGCCAAACCTAACTCCCTAACCCTCCGCTTTCGCCTATTGGGTACGGTATTTGGAATGGGATCTAGTGTTGAATAACCCTCATCGAGTGTATTGCACCCCCAACTTTCGTTGTTCGGTGGACCTACTCAAGTTTACCAATGGTTTTCTACGAGGTATCTAGTTAGATTTTCGCCTAACTAGAAGTGTTTACTTTTGGTTACTAACTGGTCGACTTTCGCCATTGACCTACCTCGAAATACTTGCACGGGACTCGATTAATATAATGTAAAGAAGTTCCCAACTAATGCGCGCGTACAAAAGTCGAGCAATACAAGTAGTAAACAGTCCAAACACAAGCAGTTTCAATTAAAATCCCAAGGGTAATTGACTTCATCCATCAACAAAACAAATAAACCAAGCAAAACCTAGATCTAAGCTACATCGTTCCCTAAAGCAAAGAGTTTTTAGCCTAACATACTAAGAGTAACAATGCAAATAACAGAATATAGAACTAAACAATCCATAAAACCAGAAAAATAGAGAAATAGTACTAGAAATACACAAATAAACCAGTCTATGAGATAAAACCACTGCCAAATGCACACTAGAAGGTAGGGAATCCGTCGGAGCAGCAACCACAGCGAAATCTCGAGCCTAACCCCTGTCACAGTCGCCCAAAAGCCAAGAGAAAGAGCCAAAAATCGATCTGGATCTGCTGGGGAGAGAAGGGGAGAGAAATGGAATGAAGAATGCCCCCCTCTATACAAGGAAGGCGCCTATATCCTCCTCAGCAGCTGTCACATCAATTCCCCTTCAATTTGGGCGGAAATCGAGGCTTCCAAATGGAGAAAACGCCTCCAGAACGCTGCCAGAACACTTTCCGCATATGGCAATTCGGTCCGAATTAGGAGGAATTCGGACCGAATTGATGTCGCTGGATTTCAGAAGATCTGTCTGCACAGGAATTCGGTCCGAATTCAGGGGAATTCGGTCCGAATTGAAGAGTCTGGTTCGCGAAATGGCTTGATTCGAGCGGGGTCGCCTCATCGGGTTGAGTCGGGGCTTGGTCTAGGCTAGGCATGAGTCATCTAGCACCTGAATTGCTGCTTTCCTTGCTGATTTCCTTGGATTCCTACAAATAAGATCAAAGTGCAAAAGGCAGTGCCAAAACTGGCAAAGAAAAGCAAAAACAGCAATAAATCAAAGTTTTAGTAACAATTTCGATGTAAAGTCTGGTCAGAATAGCAATATAAATGTGAGATAACAAATCCCCCCAAACTTAAATCTTGCTTGTCCCTAAGCAAAACTCTAAATTTAGAAGAAATGACAAGACTTAGGCTTACGATCGAAATTGACATTTGGAGTTTGGAAATTGATTTAGTGCACAGTTCAGTTTGATTTCGATTCACGCTTTTCGAGAAATGCTCAATTGGGGTTCTCAAACTAGGGTCAAGTTGTTTTGATTCTGTTCAGGCAACTCTTGGTCCTAAGGAAACCTTCACCGAGGGCTAAGGGTCCTAGCTTCTATTCATTTAATCACAATGCAAACCCGAGCTTATTCACCCGTTCATTCCCATGACCCGAAAGGTTTTGCAAAAGAATTTTTGTTCTAATTAGAAATCTTATAGTGGCTCCCTTCTCAAAACAATTTTCGATCTTTCACCAATTTTTGATTCTGCAAGTCGAGTCGTGGGGCTTTGCACCCTAGAGGATTAAGCGCGAATCATTGACTTCGAGTGAGCTACTGGCACATGTCGCACCAGTGGGTTTGGTCTAGTTTCTTTTGCAATTTATTTGCTACGGTCCACTATGAGACTAGCAGGGACTACCCAATCGTCCTCGAGAGCTTTGAGGTATCGATTCCTGACAGCCCGCAACTAGCCCCACCCTCCAAGCTTAGCTACTGGCACATGTCACACCAGGGAGGTCGGTCCGGTTTTTACACAATTTTTGCTACTAGCTCCGCCCCCAGAGTTTGTGGTTAAGTTGGTGTAAAGAAGTCTCAACGCTCCTCGTTTTCACAACTATTTTAAATTGTCCAATTTGAGGTTGCTTGTTGGTGATTCAAGCCTTAAAGCAATTTCATTCACGAGACAGGGTTCACTTTACAATTTCTAAGGATATCAAAATCTTTTTTCAAAATCAAGCGGTTTCACAAGTCCGTTCACTCGGCGAAAGGTTTCAGTTTTGACTAACTTGTGTTCAAACGACTCTTAAGCAACCAAATTTTTGGACCCAAATACCCTTAGTTTTGAAATCCCTCGGCCCATTGGTACTTGGACAAACCCAAAACGCCTCAACAACGAGAGTTTTCGAAATCCAAATCAAGATTTTAAGAAAAGAAGTTAAACACTGAGTTTTTGCAATGAATCAACATCAAGAAGAGCTTAGCTATGCTTAAAATCAAGTCCCCAACCCTCAAAATCAGTTTAAAAACAATCGTGACTCAGTTCAGAAGGATCAAGGAAGAATTCGGACCGAATTCAGACGAATTCGGACCGAATTCGTCGTTCTGTCAAAAATCAGGCAAGCAATTCGGACCGAATTCATACGAATTCGGACCGAATTAGAGGTTCTGTCCAACTTATTTCTCAGCAGACGCAGGAATTCGGTCCGAATTCATATGGATTCGGTCCGAATTAGGAGCTCTGTTTTTGCGAAAATTTTTCAGAAAACAAGCAATTTGACGAATTTTTCAAGAGAATAAGGGCTTGTTTCGTTTTTCCTCCCCCCCCAAACTTAAATAAGGCATTGTCCCCAATGCAACACAGAGAAAAATAAAATAGGAGGGAAAAAGGAAACCAATCGGATCAGAAGAAAGAGAAATCATGCCCGCCTGAGGTGCGCGCGGGCTCATCATCCGAGTAGTGAGGAGGGTTGGTGAAGATGTCGTAGGGGTCGATGTCTTGCTCTGGATAGTACGGCTGCGGGGCATTGTCTTGCCAATAGCCGTGCTCGTAGCGGAAATTCCATTCGGCTTGGTTTTGCTCGATGACATCAACACGCTCGTTGAAACGAGCGATTCCCTCTGCATTTTCTGCTGCTAGGCGTCTTGCCTCACGTGCATCCTCTCTAGTGGAGATAGAGAGGTTCATGAATTGAGAGAACCAAGCCGGTTGGTCCTGAGGCATGCCATGTGCTTGGGGCATTTGTGGCTCGGCTTGTGGTTCTTCTTCCATGTGCACGGGTCCGTGGGCTTCGGCTTGAGCTGCCGGTTCTTGGTGAGGTGGGAGGAGCCAAGTGTGAGGCCGGTAATCAACCGGTGCGTTGTAGGGTAAGTCAAGGTCGGGACGACCTTCCATCTGCAACTTGTACAGAATATGTCCACCTTCCCTCACAATTCTTATGAAGTGGACATCGGAGAAGTATTTCAGGTTCATGAGGCGGGGGCCGGAGCACGTCTCAGTGGTATTTATCTCGATCCCCTTTTCCTTTGCAATCAACGTGATATATGCTCCTATTGTAATGCTCCCCCCGGTCCTTCCCTTGTCCCGTACATTACCCCAATGCATAGCCATTATCATGGAGAGATAAGGCTTGACGGGTTGCAATCTCAACATATGGTCGATCAACCGACCCTCATCATCATTCAATTGATTAGAAGACTCACCGCGTGCGAAGATGGTTTGAGCTAAAACCCTTTGCATGATGCGAATGGTGGGGTGTTGAATGAATCGTGTCTTGTAACGCAGCGGTAGTTGCTGCCCAGTAATTGCCTTCCACAAGTCAAGTTTACCTTGCGGCCATTCCGCCCGGTAGAGAGGCGCTTCGTCCACAGAGTCGGCATGAAATCCCATTATCAAGTCTAACTCATCCGAATCAATGCGGTGAGTTTCGTCGGAAAGTCGGAACTTGATTTAATTGATTTTCTCTTCATTGTTGTACTTGATCCTCAACGAGGCCAAGAATTCAAGGGTCGGTAGGCGGTAAGTTTGGAAATTGTGATTCCAAAACTTGAGGCTGAAGCCGAGGGCTTCGGTGAGATGCACGAAATCATCTACGACACCCAATGTGTCCAGGGTGTTAAGGCATACAAGCCGGGTGTTTTCAATGGCTCGGTCTAGAAGAGCTTGGAGGTAGTGGAGCATGCGGCGGGTGGGGATGGAGAAGCCAAGTTGCCGCTCGAGAGGACGTGCCTCTGGATCATAGTGGCTGTTCTCGTCCTCCGGGTCGGAGTCGTAATCGACTTGGAGGTGCGGCCTCGGTTTCGGTTGCTTGGAAGGGGTGCGGCGGGAGGACTCGCCTTGGGCTTGTTTCCTCTTGCCTTTGTCCTTCCCGGAGCCGGAAGAACCGCGGGTGACTCGGCCCGACATGTTGTATTGAGGTTGGGAGGTGCAAACGGGTCAAGCGGGTCGGCTTTGTTAGGGTTGAAAGAGAGAGAGATAGGGGGAGTGAAGGGTACCACGAGAGAGAGAGTGAAGAGGAGAGGAGAATGGTGGTCCGATCTAGCGGAACGGGTGGGTGTAGGGGTGGCGCGGCTAGGAGGAGCGGCGGCCGAGAGAGAGGGGTTTTAGGAGAGGTGACTTTTTGGTTTGAGTTGTGTTGGGTTCGGTCGAATGGGAGAGAAGGAGGGGACGAAGGGAGAAAAGAGGGGGGGAAACGGGTCGGGTCTGGGTCGGATCCGAAATTTTTTTTTTTTTTTTTGGGCCTGGGCTTGCCTTTGTTTGTTGTTGGGCCCTTGTTGGCCCCCCCCAAACTTGAATTTTCCATTGTCCTCAATGGAATTGTCGAGATTTGAGATTCAAGACTTCGATTCGGGCTGGATTCAATGGAATTCGGACCGAATTCACCCCCTTCTCTGAAAATCGGAAAATAAGATTGGCATTAGTTTCGGATGTCTTGGCAGGAAACCCAAGCTAAATAAGTGTACTATATTAAGCGTTAGAGCAAAAAGATAAATAAGAGATAAACGTTAGCGTTAGAGAAATCTAATAAATAATTTAAAATGCGAAGAAATTTGAAATAATGAAATTAAAATAAAGAGAGAGAAAGTGAGAGAAAATCTTGGGTTGCCTCCCAAGTAGCGCTTCTTTAAGGTCATTAGCTTGACCCTCAGTCGACTCATAATTCGGGTGGATCGAGAAGCGAAACGACCCTTGCTTCTCCTATTTCGTGATTGGCGATGTAGTGCTTCAGGCGCTGTCCGTTGACCTTGAAAGGTTCGCAATTCTTGTCGCATATGTCCACCGCTCCAAAAGGATAAACTTTCACGACTCGGAATGGTCCGGACCATCTTGATTTGAGCTTTCCCGGGAAGAGCTTGAGTCTCGAATTGAAAAGCAACACTAGATCGCCTTCTTTGAACTCCCGCCTTGAGATATTCCTATCATGCAACAACTTCGTTTTTTCTTTATACAATTTTGCATTTTCATATGAATGGAAACGTACCTCATCTAGCTCGTGTAAATCCAAGATTCTATTTTGACCCGCTGCGTGCAAGTCCATATTGAGGGTACGAATCGCCCAAAGCGCTTTGTGCTCGATTTCAACCGGTAAGTGGCATGGCTTGCCATACACCAATTTGAAAGGGCTCATGCCAATCGGGGTTTTGAAAGCGGTTCTGTATGCCCATAGTGCATCGTCGAGCTTCATGGCCCAATCCTTTCGTGTTCGCGTCACCGTCTTTTCGAGAATGCTCTTGATCTCACGGTTTGAAATTTCGACTTGACCACTCGTTTGCGGGTGGTAGGGAGTTGCCACCTTGTGCGTGACCCCGTGTCTCTTTAAGAGGTTGTCGAATTGACGGTTGATGAAGTGCTTGCCTCCATCGCTTATCACGGCCCTGGGGACACCAAAACGAGGAAAAATTATCCTTGAAAAGAGTTTGATTACCGCTTTTGAGTCGGCTGCCTTGCATGCGATCGCCTCGACCCATTTGGATACGTAGTCCACCGCCACCAAGATGTACTCATTTCCGTAGGAGGAAGGGAAGGGTCCCATAAAGTCGACGCCCCAAACATCAAAGACTTCCACCTCTTGAATTGGGTTGAGAGGCATCTCGCTCCGCTTGGATATGTTTCCCGTCCTTTGACACTGGTCACAAGACAAAACAAAAGAACGAGCATCTTTAAACAAAGTGGGCCAGTAGAGACCAGATTGCAATACCTTAGCGGCTGTCTTGGAGAAAGAGGCATGTCCGCCATAAGCTGAGGAATGGCAGTGAGCGAGAACGGGTCGGACTTCCTCATAAGGAATGCATCTGCGATAGACATCATCGATGCCCAACTTGAACAGGTAGGGCTCCTCCCAAAAATAGTACTTGGCATCCGATTTGAGCTTCTTTCTCTGTTGGTAAGTCATTTCGGGAGGCAGCACACCGCTAGCTAGGTAATTTGCCAAGTCTGCGTACCAGGGTGCATTGAATTCGGACCGAATTGGCTGGAATTCGGTCCGAATTCCAGGCTGAGAAATCCTGTCGGCAGCTCCAGAGGAACGAATTCGGTCCGAATTGGGTGGAATTCGGTCCGAATTCTGACATGAGAAAATTTCTGAAAATCCAGGGACTTCAATTCGGTCCGAATTAGGGGGAATTCGGTCCGAATTAGGGGGAATTCGGTCCGAATTACAATGAATCATCATCAGATGTTCGTCTGGGAAGGATTCGTTGATCGGTAGCTCTTTCCCTTCGCTATTTTCAACATGTAATCGCGACAAATGGTCGGCCACCGAGTTTTCTGAGCCCTTTTTGTCCCTTATCTCGAGGTCGAATTCTTGGAGGAGTAAAATCCACCTTATTAGCCTCGGTTTCGCATCTTTCTTGCCTAAAAGATAACGGATTGCAGCATGGTCTGTGAACACTATCACTTTTGACCCCACAAGGTAGGATCTGAATTTGTCGAGGGCAAAGACGATGGCAAGCAACTCCTTCTCCGTGGTGGTATAGTTCAGTTGAGCTGGGTCAAGTACCTTGCTCGCGTAGTAAATAGCCACGGGTTTCTTGTCTCGCCTTTGACCGAGAACGGCTCCCACCGCATAATCACTGGCGTCACACATGAGCTCAAAAGGCATGGACCAGTCCGGAGGTTGCAATATTGGTGCGGTGATAAGTGCTTTCTTTAGTTCCTGAAAAGCATGGAGACAATCATCATTGACAACAAAATCGATATCTTTAATCAATAGATTAGTGAGAGGTTTAGCAATTTTTGAGAAATCTTTGATAAATCGACGGTAGAAGCCGGCATGTCCCAAGAAACTTCGCACGTCCTTTACGTTGGATGGCATTCCGAGCTTCTCGATCACTTGAACTTTCGCTTTGTCGACCTCGATTCCGTTTGCCGTGACCACGTGTCCCAACACGACTCCCGTCTGCACCATGAAATGACATTTTTCCCAATTCAAGACAAGATTGACTTCTTCACAACGCTGCAAAACTTTAGAGAGGTTAGTCAAACAAACGTCAAACGAAGTACCATAGACGGAAAAATCGTCCATGAATACCTCCATAACATTCTCAATCAAATCAGAAAATATGGCCATCATAGCACGTTGGAAAGTTGCTGGCGCATTGCACAGCCCAAATGGCATTCTCCTATAAGCAAATGTACCGTATGGACAAGTGAATGTGGTCTTTTCTTGGTCATCAGGGTGGATGGGTATTTGGAAGAAACCAGAATAACCATCTAGGTAACAAAAATAAGAGTGAGAAGCAAGTCTTTCGAGGAGTTGGTCGATGAATGGCAAGGGAAAATGATCATTGCGAGTGGCAGCATTGAGTTTACGGTAGTCGATGCACATGCGCCATCCCGTCACCACTCGGGTTTGAATCAGCTCGTTTTTCTCATTTTTCACCACGGTTGTCCCGCCCTTCTTTGGAACGACATGGACTGGGCTGACCCACTTGCTGTCCGAGATCGGGTAGATAACTCCAGCATCGAGGAGCTTGAGAATCTCTTTTTTAACAACCTCTTTCAGGTTGGGGTTAAGCCTCCTTTGAGCCTCGATGGTCGGTTTGTGGTCGTCTTCCATCAGGATGCGATGTGTGCAGAAGGATGGATGGATGCCCTTCAAGTCCCCAATCGAATACCCGATCGCTTTTCGATGTGCTTTTAGTTCCTCCAAAAGCTTCCCTGTTTGCTCATCATCCAAAGCAGCGTTAATAATAACAGGGTAGGTTTGATTTGGTCCAAGAAACTCATACCTTAAAGTGTCGGGTAGGGGCTTTAATTCGACTTGAGGTGGCTGACCAGGGGCTGGAATTCGGTCCGAATCAGGAGGAATTCGGTCCGAATTCCCACATGAGAAAATTGCAGAAATTCCAGAGCCATCAATTCGGTCCGAATTGGTAGGAATTCGGTCCGAATTGATGGTGCTTTGTGGTTCTGGCTCTTCTGTCGCCTCTCCTGTCGATTCCTCCACCGCTATTACTTCTTGTATTTCGCTGAGGAACTCGTGGTAAGTCGTGAGAGCATCAAGGTACCGGTCTTCGAGTCGCTTTTCGACCGGAATCTCCTCCACGTCGATTTGGTAGCAAGACTCGAGCTGGTTTGAGCATTTCATAGCTTGGTCGATGGAGTATTCCCATTGCTCACCGCCGACTCTCACCAGAATGGTCCCGTCTCTTATGTCCATCAAGATACCTGCAGTTCTAAGGAAGGGGCGTCCCAAAATGATGGGAACATCCTCGTCTTCCTCCATGTCCATTATCACAAAATCACCAGGTACAAAGAATTTACCGAGCTTGACTGGGATGTCCTCGATCTCACCAATGGGCAGTCGGATCGACGAATCTGCGAGTTTGAGAGTGGTGTTCGAAGGTTTCAATCTCCCAATGCCGATCCGGTCGAACACGGATTTGGGCATCAAACTCACGCTTGCCCCATTGTCACACAGGGCCCTTTTGATCTGAGCTCCGCCAATAGTGCACGGTATGGTGAATCTACCCGGATCGTCCATCTTAACGGGCATCTTCTTTTGAATCACCATGTTGCAATGCTCTGTAATCCCTGCACTTTTGAACTCTTCTAAAAGAAATTTGTGAGTAATCAGATCTTTTAAGAATTTGGCATAAGAGTGAATCTGAGTAATTGCATCAGTGAAAGGAATGGTGATTCTCAAACCCCTAATTACCTCTAAGAACCTTTTGAACTGCTCGTTTACCTTCGCTTTAGCCAATCTTTGAGGAAATGGGGCTCTTATGCGCTGATCGGGAGCTTTCAGCAGTGGATTTGGGGCAGATGTACGTTTGGTCCCTTCGAATTCGGTCCGAATTGGCTCCGATTCGGTCCGAATTAGAGGTTCTGGAATTCGTTGCGAAGCAATTCGGTCCGAATTAGGTGGAATTCGGTCCGAATTCGCTTCAGGTCCAGCTGCAGGTGCAACTTTCGGCTGGACTTCTTTGGGCATAGGCGGGTCCTTGTATTGGGTGCCACTCCTAAGTGTGTGCACCGCGTTGATCTCCGCGCGAGGGTTTGGCTCGGGTTGACTTGGGAGCTTCCCTTGTTCGCGAGTGTTTTGAGATGCAAAGAACCCCTCGATCATCTTTTCCACTCGCGAGGCGGCTCCGGCTTCTTTTTGGAGTTTGGCCATTCCATCAAGGAGCTTCTCATTTAAGGCATTTTGAGTCTCAACAAAGTGTTCGAGCTCAGGTGTAACGTAGGGTTTTCTTTGAAAATTCTGCCCTCGATCGTTGTTGGGCATGGGGCCTCGATTTTGATTCGGTTGAGGTGGGTTTCCAGGACGGTTGTTGTATATCCTCCTCGGGACAAACCCGCGGTTTTGGAAGTTGCCTTGGTTACCCCCTGTCTCATTATTCCCATTAACTCCTTGGTACCAGTTACGGACGTCCTCAAAGGAATTGACTTCCTCTGGTGCGGGATCTCCATACTGGAGAGGGCAATCTGGAGATTTGTGCCCTTCCTCCCCACACACTCCGCACTCTTTCGAGAGCAAGTGAGTGCCACTAATCGATTGCATCTTAGCAAGCTCGGCCTCGAGATAGGCGATCCTGTCGCGAGTGTCTTGGACTTCCTTAACCTCGTGTCGAATTGGGTTGCCTCTTGACGGGTTAGGCGCCGGCCAATTGTAGTGCAGCGCACATCTCTCAATGGCTGCACGTGCTTGCTCCGCATCGAGCTGCGTGAAACTTCCACCTGAAAGAGCATCAACATTCACTTTAATACCATCATAAAGACCGTTATAAAATGAATGGATGGTTAACCAATCCTGAATTCCATGGTTAGGACAAGAATTCTCTAGGTCTCTAAACCGTTCCCAAGCTTCCCTATAAGATTCATCACCCCTTTGTTTGAAATTTGTGATTTCCCGCTCCTAATTTCAAAGGCTCTTTTTGCTGGAAAATACCCGTTCAAGGAAAAGTACTAGCCATGGCTTCCCAACTATCTATTGACCCTCTTTTCAGTGTATTGTACCATTTTTTGGCCTTATCCCTAAGAGAAAAATGAAACAAGAGAAGTCTAATAGAATCCGGGGAAACCCCGTTGAATTTCAACAATTTGGTGCAATCAAGAAAAGCTTGTAAGTGTGCATGTGGGTCCTCTTGGTCAGCCCCATAGAATTGGTTTTGTTGCACGAGCGCGACATGCGCGGGATTGATTTGCATGTTATTTGCGGCGATTCCTCTAATCACGATCGGTCCATCCACGTCTTGAACTCGAGGGGCAGAGTGTTCGCGGAGAGTTTTGTGTGGCCCCTGAGCTTCGTCGGGAATAACCGGTGCTCCATGGATGCTACCACGCCATTATTGAAATTTCCATTGCGCTCTTCCTCAAAGACGAGTCGCTCTTGCTCGAGGGCGAGTCGTTCTTGGAGAATCCTTTGCTGTGTGGCCTCTAACTCAAGACGTAGAGCCTCAAGTTGCCTAGCTTCATCAGTTCGATCGGCCATTGGAACGCTTGTTCCTTCGCCCGTCTGCAGATTCTGCAGGAATTCGGTCCGAATAGGTTGGAATTCGGACCGAATTGGACCTTCTGGAATTTGTTGAGTTTCGATTCGGACCGGATTGGGCGGAATTCGGTCCGGATTCGGTGCTGGTTGTTGTTGCTTCTTCCCCTTGCGAGCAACGGCTTGCGTTGTGCTCGAGCTAGAAGCTTCGTGAGGGTTGTCTCCCTTACCCCTTAGGTTGTATTCGTGTGGAATTTGGGGTTGGGTGTTTCTTGATCCTCTAGCCAGCGTTAACCTACACACAAGAGATACAACAACAAATGTACTGAATGAGTAAAAAGAATAAAAGAATGAGTCTAGTCTCTAATTACTTTAATAAGAAATAATATCATAACGCCATCCCCGGCAACGGCGCCATTTTGATCGAGGGTATGAACCAAGGTCAAACAAATAAATCCTTGTACTCGACTAGTCGTTCGTAGTAGAGTAAAGGTGTCGAACCCACAAAGATGGATATGAATATTATTCTTATTATTTCGTTAAATCTAGACAGTAAAAATTGAGAAGAGAATCGAAATCACGAGTAGAACAAATTAAATTAAAATAAAGGAATGCAATTGCAAGTAATCAAGAATATGCAAAACAATTGAAATGAATAATTTTGGGGTTTTCTACGGATAGAGATATGATAATGAAAACGCCTTAGGGTTCGATTTCGCTTAGAACCGGCCACAGAGTCGCAAGACCTAGCACTTTCGTATTCGGCCTTGCTAATCCACTGTGTAAATGCTATGGTTTACCGTTTCGTTGATTTATTCAAGCCAAGGATCCATCTAGCCAAACCTAACTCCCTAACCCTCTGCTTTCGCCTATTGGGTACGGTATTTGGAATGGGATCTAGTGTTGAATAACCCTCATCGAGTGTATTGCACCCCCAACTTTCGTTGTTCGGTGGACCTACTCAAGTTTACCAATGGTTTTCTACGAGGTATCTAGTTAGATTTTCGCCTAACTAGAAGTGTTTACTTTTGGTTACTAACTGGTCGACTTTCGCCATTGACCTACCTCGAAATACTTGCACGGGACTCGATTAATATAATGTAAAGAAGTTCCCAACTAATGCGCGCGTACAAAAGTCGAGCAATACAAGTAGTAAACAGTCCAAACACAAGCAGTTTCAATTAAAATCCCAAGGGTAATTGACTTCATCCATCAACAAAACAAATAAACCAAGCAAAACCTAGATCTAAGCTACATCGTTCCCTAAAGCAAAGAGTTTTTAGCCTAACATACTAAGAGTAACAATGCAAATAACAGAATATAGAACTAAACAATCCATAAAACCAGAAAAATAGAGAAATAGTACTAGAAATACACAAATAAACCAGTCTATGAGATAAAACCACTGCCAAATGCACACTAGAAGGTAGGGAATCCGTCGGAGCAGCAACCACAGCGAAATCTCGAGCCTAACCCCTGTCACAGTCGCCCAAAAGCCAAGAGAAAGAGCCAAAAATCGATCTGGATCTGCCGGGGAGAGAAGGGGAGAGAAATGGAATGAAGAATGCCCCCCTCTATACAAGGAAGGCGCCTATATCCTCCTCAGCAGCTGTCACATCAATTCCCCTTCAATTTGGGCGGAAATCGAGGCTTCCAAATGGAGAAAACGCCTCCAGAACGCTGCCAGAACACTTTCCGCATATGGCAATTCGGTCCGAATTAGGAGGAATTCGGACCGAATTGATGTCGCTGGATTTCAGAAGATCTGTCTGCACAGGAATTCGGTCCGAATTCAGGGGAATTCGGTCCGAATTGAAGAGTCTGGTTCGCGAAATGGCTTGATTCGAGCGGGGTCGCCTCATCGGGTTGAGTCGGGGCTTGGTCTAGGCTAGGCATGAGTCATCTAGCACCTGAATTGCTGCTTTCCTTGCTGATTTCCTTGGATTCCTACAAATAAGATCAAAGTGCAAAAGGCAGTGCCAAAACTGGCAAAGAAAAGCAAAAACAGCAATAAATCAAAGTTTTAGTAACAATTTCGATGTAAAGTCTGGTCAGAATAGCAATATAAATGTGAGATAACACCTTCCAACTTATTTTTAAATTAAATGTCTATATAAAGACCTAGCCGGATTCGAACCTGCGATCTCTCACTTGAGATGTATTGTTCATTGTCACTAGACCAAGAGCTGGTTGTCAATATATGGTTATGATTGTTTTTAATAAATGTTGAAATCAGGCGGTGGTTAACAACTTGGAAGATGCACACGAGCAGATTGACACAGCAATTTCAACAGCTCTTAAGGAGAGCAAACCTGTGTATATTAGCATCAGTTGTAATCTCCCAGCTATCCCTCATCCTACCTTCAGCCGCGAGCCTGTTCCGTTCTCTCTCAACCCCAAGTAATATTTCTCTTTTCCCCCTAGTTAGTTCTTTTGGCAGATTTATTGTGGTAAAACCATTCGGTGATCATTAATAAACAACATTTTGTGGCATATATATATTCCAGAGTGAGCAACCAGAGAGGGCTTGAGGCAGCGGTGGAGGCAACCTTGACGATTCTGAGCAAAGCTGTTAAACCTGTCATGGTAGGTGGGCCCAAGATCCGTGTGGCAAAGGCCAAAAGTGCCTTCGTTGAGCTCGCTGGTACGTCGGGCTACCCAGTGGCAGTCATGCCATCTGCTAAGGGACTTGTACCAGAGAACCTACCGCACTTCATTGGTACATACTGGGGTGCCGTCAGTACTGCCTTCTGTGCAGAAATTGTTGAATCTGCGGATGCCTACATCTTTGCAGGCCCCATTTTCAATGACTACAGCTCGGCTGGATACTCTCTCCTTCTGAAGAAGGAGAAGGCAATCATTGTAGAGCCTGACCGTGTCATTGTGGCAAATGGGCCCGCTTTTGGTTGCGTCTACATGAAGGACTTTCTCCAGGCTCTTGCAAAGAGGATCAAGAAGAATACAACTGCTTATGAGAATTACAGGAGGATTTTCGTGCCGCACGGGCAGCCACTCGAGTCTGCTCCTAAAGAACCATTAAGGGTTAATATTCTGTTTAAGCATATACAGAATTTGCTTTCTGGTAACACTGCAGTAATTGCTGAAACTGGCGACTCGTGGTTCAATTGCCAGAAGCTCAAATTACCTGAGGGCTGTGGGTATGATATTTTAACTATAAATCATTACACGTTGCATAGTATAGTTTTTCGAATTCTCTGATGGTGATGGGTTCATTGTTCTGATGAGTGATTGCAATGATTTTGTAGCTATGAATTCCAAATGCAATATGGTTCGATCGGGTGGTCTGTTGGGGCAACACTTGGTTACGCACAAGCTGCTACAGATAAGCGAGTGATTGCCTGCATCGGTGATGGTAGCTTCCAGGTAATCATCTCATTAATCCAATCATCATTTCAAGTAAATTAGCTGGTAACAAATCTTAACCATTGGAAATGTCAATTTTCTCAGGTAACAGCTCAGGATGTGTCGACCATGATCCGTTGTGGTCAGAACACCATCATATTTCTGATAAACAATGGTGGCTACACTATTGAAGTAGAAATCCATGATGGCCCATACAATGTGATCAAGAACTGGAACTACACTGGCCTAGTTGATGCCATCCACAACAACGAGGGAAATTGCTGGACTGCTAAGGTTTATCTTGGTTTATATTAAAATCTCATTTCAAATCTAAAGTTTTTATATTAAATAGTTGACCATTATCCTGAAAATTAACTCAGGTAACATGCGAGGAAGAATTGAAGGATGCTATAGAGACAGCAACAGGGCCGAAGCATGATTGCTTGTGTTTCATAGAGGTGATTGTGCACAAGGATGACACAAGTAAAGAACTACTTGAGTGGGGGTCTCGCGTGTCAGCCGCAAATAGCAGGCTTCCAAATCCGCAATAGATTTGACGCCAAATTGTGTGAATATAACCTATTAGTTAATTTTTTTTGTTGTATTTGTTTGCTTTGCATATTATGTATGCATGTATATTTCTTTTCCATCTTTTTTTTTTTTTTGAATAAAGTGATTCATTTTTCCAAAGTTTCCGTTAAAGGAAAGTAAACTTGTTAAAAATTATATATTTCACCTATGGCTGCTCCAAGTTAAGACAACATATCTAAATCGAACGTTATACTTCACCTATTTATTGGGTTCTGATCCCTTCACAAGTTGCTCAGGCTCTGCTCCTGAAAGATAAGAAAGTATATGAAAATGAAGATATCAAGGAATGGAATGGAATTCCTTGATCCACATTCAAAAATCATATGCCGAAGTTGATGCTTTTAAACTTTTGAAAGGACAATATTATCCCTTTTATCTTAATTTGAACGGAACTATCAATTTTGTGGGGTCCAATGTTAAAGAATACAAAGTTGAGGGTAATTTAGGTAGAACGTTATAATTTATGGTTTGCCATTTGAAATTGGCCTCACTTCTCTAGATTGCCGGAAAAAAATTAAAACTAATGTCACTGTTCACTCGAATTTCGATAATAACAGTTAAAAATTTAAAATTTTAAAAATAACATCGTTGGATCGTCATCCGGATTGACGAAATCACAAGTTTGAATCGTCATTCGAAATGACGTACCCAAACAAAAAACCCACATTTTTAAAAAATTTCAGAAACTTTTTTTAATGCGAATTTTACATTTTAGCTCCCAAAATTTTTATTATTACAAAATATATAATTTATGATTAAAAATAAAACATAATTAAAACATCCATTATAAAAATATAAGTATATAATTAAATTATGCATATTAAATACATAATATTGTATATGTTTGTAATATTTATTTATACATATATATATAATGTAACATATATTTTATATATTAAATACATATTATTATATATAATTAAAATATATGATACATATCATTATGTACATACATTTCTTTGTATATTTATTTATACATTAAAAAAATTTATATGTTAATATCTATATTTAATGTATAACAATTTTTTTATTGGACTATTATGTAAAATAATAATTTTAGGATCACCGGCGAATAAATTCAACAAAAATATATTCAATTTTTTTCGCCAATGACCCTAAAATTAATATTTTTACAATATAGTCCAATAATTTTTTTGTTGTATATTTTATATGTATATTTAATGTATATAATTTTTTAATATATTTATATGTAATGTAATTTTTTATATATATGTAATGTATAAATAAACATATTTTTAATATATTTTATATACATGTATTTTTATATACATATATTTTTTAATATACATATAAAAATGTTTATGAATTTTTTTAAAAAGTTTCAGAAACTTAAAAAGTGTGGATTTTTTGTTTGGATCGTCATCCGAATGACGATCCAAATTTGGGTCGTCAATTGGATTTCTGATCCAAGCTTGGCTCGTCATTCGGATGACGATACAAGCGTTTTGTGATTTCGTCAATCCGGATGACGATCCAACAACGTTATTTTTTAAATTTCAAATATTTAACTGTTATTATCAAAATTCGAATGAACAGTAATGTTAGTTTTAAATTTTTCGGTCTAAATTGTCTTTGTCTAGATTATTTAAAAATCACTGGCAACACCGAAGTATTATTTGCACCTGCTTTGAGGCTGGACCGTTGGAGATTAAAAAATAAAAGGTGCTTTCAATGAACCTGAACCATAGATTGGTCCAACGACTATAGGCCCGAAAGAGGCCTACGGTTGTAAAAATATTTAGACCCAGCCTAATAATCACAGCCTGTAGAGGCAGGCGATACAAGCCGAGATTATACAAGCCGAGAATATGTCCAACACTGCTACACTAGAACGTGAGCTAACTGATACTTTAGTTGTATGCATTCAATAGAGCAACAAAGTCCGCTAAATTGGAAGCACAAATTTCTACCTTGATCTAGATGCATGGATTTAGAATGGCTTTGTAGATCAGATACTTTGTTTCGTGTTAACACGTTCTGTACTTCTGTTTGACTTCCCTTGTTTCCGATATACAATTTTTTTTTCTTTTCGACTAAAAAATAATATTGTCATATATTCTAAACAATATAAAGAGTATAAATTTAAATTATTGTGATGAAATAATTTAGAATGAATCCAGAAACGATTGAAATGCTCAAATGATACTCAGAATTGCATTATTTGCGCTTTATATGCATTATTACCAGAGATGGGCTAAAATCAGCCACGACTGACGGATGCAACCGTCAGTTATGATCAAATCTCAATTTTTGTGATTCTAACAGTCAATCCGAACTGTTCAATGTGTTCTCCATATTGAAATCTCATTAGAGACCAAATTTTATATTTTTCTGATTTTACTTACTATTTTTTTGAGATTTTTTAAAATTATAGTTATTGAAAGGTCCAGAATTGTTTAGATTAAGAATTTTATAAAATATCAAACAAATACTAAAAAATTTCAGAAAAATACAAAATTTTGTCTCCTTGGAGAAATCAGCGTCAAAGCTCTAGAGAAGAGAGATAGAGAGGCTCGATGGATCGAGAGGGAGGTTTTGAGACAAGCCGCAAGTGTCCACTGCCAGATCGCAAAGAGTGGAGGGGTTTGAGGCATCTCTCTGATCTGCGAAAGAGCTCGTGTGTAGAGAGAAGAGGCACAACAATACTACGGTACTAAGAAAAAAGACGAGGCGGAGAGCCGACTTTAAACGGAGAGAGATCACGAAAATTAAAAGGTGTTAACGGAGAAACGTAAAAGATCGCTTCTCTCGGCGCTTAAAAGATCCGACCGTCCAATCAAATCGGACGGCTCCTATTACAAAACGACTAGGTGGTCATTTTTAGTTGCCGACCAAAGGATCCGACTCCCACAGCCACGTGTGAAAAGAGAAAATACAATGGGCTCCTGCTACTTTCCGATGGGCCTTGAGTCCATTTTGATATTGGGTTTCAGCAGCCCACTTCAATTCTCATCTCTATTTCCATTTAATCTTCCAAAGCTCCTCTTCGTTTTGACGGATAATGGATTTGTCCATTTTCTGAAATTTCATGAGTTGTTTGATTTTGTTCTTCTTCTGAAAAATTAATTGAAGCCTTTTCTTTTTGTCAAAATGACAAGAAACTTGGCATATCTCTTCATAAAAATATGAAGCACCGGATGGTCATGAATTTTTCATTTTTTAGGAATTTTAAAACTAATTAAATGAATTTTCTAAAGTTTATAGAATAATTCATATAACTAATTTATTTCAGTAACACTTCTTGGACATTTTCGGACGCCTTATCTTGCAGAATTATGCATGATATTTGTGTCACTTTTTATTCTGTAAACATTAAATTAACATAGTCATATGGTGAATTGTATTAATATTAATATTAACATCGATATTATGACTTTGGCCTAGGCACATCTTTTGCTTCGAAAATTGACTCCCTCTCTCTGAGAATCTGGACCTGACGTACATTCATGGGCTCTATTTTCACCGCCTCGTGAATTGTTGAAATTTTCTCCTGTGGCCAAAATTAGAGGTAAACAATCATCTACATGATTATACGTTTTTAAGTTAGGTTAAGTTTTATGAGGGTACATTTATATGTACCCTTATGGCGGGAGCTGTCATATATGACTTCGGAATGTGATATTTAGTTTCCTCAAATATCCTAAATGTCTAGAATTTTAAAGTTTTGAACATTAATTTATGATATCTATTAATTAGTAAATATAATATGTTATAAAAACACTTTTTTATCATATTTTGAGAGAAGGTCAAATCTAAGGGGGAACTATGTCTCATTAATTATATAGGGTGCTCACGCAAAATCGATTGTGTAGTCATTTATAAGTAGTGAAATTTTAGCACACCAAAATTTTTAGTTCGTATATTCACGATTGAGTCATGTAAAATTACTGAGTGTGTCATCAATTTATTTTATACAAGTGGTTTGCAAATTTTATTAAGTTGATGATGTCAATTGACCATTTTTTATTTTGAAATTTCAATTGATGTTGTGTCGAACTCGAACTTTATTTTATTCTTTCCTTATATACTTATAAAACCACGAATTCAATGGTGTAATCAATTTTATAATTGCATGAAGCTCTTTCCATGGCAAATTTGCTTTAGAACAATCTGCAGACCACTCCCCTGATGCTAAAGAAACTCATTTAACCCAAATTTATCTTTAAGAGATCTTACTGGTATCGCACTTCTCACCGCTCTCTTGCAGTGTTATAGAAAACAATAAATTATAAATAACATTTTATCATCGGTAGGTACTTCAAAATATAACAAATTACATTCACTACCTTACAATTAATAATGAAAAAGCAACTAACAAAAACATATTTCTTGAGACAATGCACATATTAAAAAGCCAAACGTAATGGGAAATTTAGAAAATGGAAATCGGAAACCGAAAGAAATCACCTCTTCATATGTGCTGTCATGTACAAAATAATGATAGCAGCCAGTATGCAACACTAACACGATATAACCGGAACATAAAAGCAATATCAATAGACCATGCGTTTTGGAGTTACAACAATTAGGTTTGTTTCAACAATACAAGTATACAACCAAGCATGTAAAAGTAAAATAAACTAACGTTTCCCAAGCTAGGAAAAAAACAAAATAAATTTACTCCATAAATTGCCAATAATTATAAAAAAATAATTTAAATATCAATATTCAAACAACTTTACTTGGCAACCATCGCCCCTTGTATCCCAGGCCGGACATTTCCCACCCGAGATACTCAATTTCATCTTTTATGTCTAACGATAGATTAAGCTGGATCACCTCAATCTCTTGCATATATTTATATTGGAATCCTGGAAGCGCAAATTCCAGTACATTTTGCACCAAATTATCCAAGCTTTTCAATTTTTCTACACAGTCATTTGGATATTCCCAGCTCGCGACAATGAAACTTCAAAATCACCTTGGATACATTTAACTCCTTTGCTGCAGCTTATATGCTTATTTCATTAGAGAAAAATAGAAAAAGCTGAATATAATCATACCCCCTCCTTGCTGAGATACGTTTTAAAAAATACATATACCATTTCCAAATATGCCTTGTCTCAATTTCTTCAGCAAGTACACAAATTGGAATTAAATTACCCACGCCTCAACCCCCTCCCCCCCCACCCCGCAAAAAGAAAAAATGCAAAACCACCACCTGACATAGAGAAACCAGATAGTTCCTCTTCCTCAAAACATCTTTGGTTACAAATGTGTTTCTTATGAATGAAACGACATGATTAAGAAATACTCAAGGCAAAAAAGAAAGAAAGTACCTTCCTAAGTTAAAACTGCCCATCAACGTTGGAATCTTCAATTGATTGGCTTCCACACTCTGTAAACCATACATTGTGGCTTATATTCCTGGTCCTGACTTCTATTATCTGTGCCTTATTTGCTTCATCTTCAATTCCTGATATATTAAGAGAGGTGACCACCTTCTTGGCACCGCTCTGAATGTAATTTATCACAAGCAATTAGAATTTAGTTCCTTTTATGTAATTGATCTAAATTGAGAAGAAGGGAAGATGTATAACAAACTGACAGCTAGAATATATTTAAGAAACTAACATGCCTTGTATAATAAACTGACAAAAAGAATCATTAAACTTTAAACTGCCAAGTCAACATTCTTTGCCAAAATGATTGCTTCTATATTAGAGCTAACATGATCAAATTTGCACAACCATAATCAGGCTGCAAAGATGTTATCCTTTCCTTGCAAAGATGTTATCCTTTTTTTTTCATTTCTTCGCCACTTGCGATTTTTTCCTTGCTCTGATCATTTCAGAGCTTGCAATTAAAAGATTTACAATACAATGATAAATTATGATTTTGCTCGCATTAGGATTCATTTGGAACATGCTCTTTCAGAAACTGTTAACCTTTCCCTGATATCCATGTTGGAACATTCAAATAACCAAATTGAAACCTTTCCCTGATATCCATGTTGGAACATTCAAATAACTAAATTGAGAACAATATCATGACTAATGCTAAAAATAGTTTTTGACCCAAAAATCTGTTTTTTTTTTTTTGGATCTACAAATTTAGCAATCAGCAACAGTTTGCATACCTTCCCCGAGAGTCATAGGAATCAGTATTGGTTCATATTGATTGTTTCTCAAAATTTATATAAGAATAGAGCGATAGAGAGAGAGAGAAAGAGAGAGAGAGAGAGAGAGTACTGGAGGCCTTGTTTTGGGGCTGAGGAAACCATTGATGAAGAGTGAGCCAGTTGCAAACACAGGAACACTACAACCAATTGCACGCGTGCCTGAAATGTATAATTGAACCTCAATTAAGCTTACAAATGCTATAAGCATAACGATCCATAAATTGAGCTTCCAACAAAAAAGAGAAAGACAAGAATATTTTTAAATTGGAGAGAAATTATGAATCACCTTGATAGGTTTCCTTTAGGGTGACCATCCCATCTTTGTTCCTGTCCAAGAATGATGCATGCATTTGAAGTAGTGTCATATCGGTGGCTTTTGAATTACCAGTCCCTTTAATTACATGTAAAGCGAAATTTCAATATATTAAATAAAACAGCTAAAATTTCATACACTCCTCCAAAAGGACAATTATCTGTAAATGCCTAATAAGATTGCCACCTGATCCTAAAAAAAAATGCCCAAAATTGAATTCCCTTTTCCCATTACAAGTACGCTAATTGTAGAAAAAATGGAAAAGTTATGTTGAATTGAAGCAAAACATATATAAAAGTTACCGAGGATCAACAAGAAAATTCTTACAATCCTAAATACCATTTTGTGAGGAAGATGCCTTGCCATTAACTCTTCCTAGAGCAAGAGCAGTGAAAACAAACAAAAAGCTTGAATAAAAAGAAAAGAACAAGGAGAAGAGTTAGAATACAGAAATATCAGATACAAGGATGTCAAAGAAAAAATCTATATAATTGATCTAAATTGAGAAGAAGGGAAGAAAGTATATACCTTGAATTGAGCAGCAGCCTTGGCCTTCTCAATGAAAGCACTGGTCGACTCCACAACATACTGATTCAGCCTCGGCCACAACATACTCTTAGCGGCACCAATCTTCTCAGCACCCCATCTTCTTCCCATCAATCAAGATCAGCAGCCTTGGTACCTCCTGCGAAGCGGGTCAGTTATGACAAAACGGGTCGGATTTGAGATGAGCTCGGATCTGAATCGGCAGCTAGGGTGTCAACGTGCGACCGATGGAAATCGAAGCATCAGTGCTTCCTCTTGGCTTTGTCGCCGGTGGTCGTACTAGCGGTATGAGGATGAGCACAGTTCAATTCTTTCATTGGCCGATGTGAATTCTTTCATTGGCCGATGTGGCTCTTGAAGTTGACAATCGAAGAGGACCATATAAGGTTAGGGTGTCAACCTTATATGGATCGTGCTCCGCCCAAAGCCTCAACGGCCTACGACAGACCTTGGGGCAACGAAGCTACGTTCGAGTAGTGGTGCTAGGTTGGGGAGACGAAGAATTCCAAGCGGAATCGAAGAGGGACAAAATAAAAAATTGGGGAGCGGCGCTAGCAAAGCTAGGAAAGGAAAGCGAACATTAGGGTTAGCGGAGTTAAATATAAAAGACGATAAAAATTTAAAAAGCGTGAGCCAGAATCGAACTCGCGTAGAGAGCGCATGAAACAAGCGAAGTTCCAACCCACCGCCCAGACACTTTCAGATTAAAAAGTCGACTTTTTTTTTCTGATATTTGAATCTAAACCATAGATCATAATAAATTAACAAAATCAATGATCCATATTTGATATTAGAAGGGTGTAACTCCCTTTTATCTCGAAGTTTACGTTCTACATATGCTTTATAAGTAGTAGAGATAGAAATGTTATGGACAATTTATCGTTTAAATCTGATTTGATTAATTGTTAGATTACGATATCATTTCCATAATGAATTATTAGAAATAGATAGCATCGTGAAGCAATAATCCCATCTCAGTTTTAGGGCTATCAATGGGTACGGTACGGTAGAAAGTATTTTTATACCCGCATTCGTTAAATTTTTTTTTACCCATACCTGTATCCGTACCCGTTAAAAAAGACTTTACCCATACCTGTTAAGAAATAACGATAAGGGTAGGGTAACAGTACATAATGGGAAATAATAATATTATTAATTTAATAAAAATATATAATGTGATAAATAAATAATATCAAATAAATATATAGATAAAGTAAAACATTTCGATAATATTTTAGATATAACAAAAATCATAAAATTTAATCTCATATCAATTGAATTCCAAAAATCTATATAAATAATTATAAATTATAATATAATATAGAATGAAAAATCATCATCATAAATAAATTTAGATGAAAATCAAAATTAATAATATATTTTACGAAATATGCTAAAAACATGATTATATATACATATATGTTTGTAAAATATTACCTGTTAGATAATGAGTACGAAATAATCCTTACCTCTACCCGTACCCGATAAGTTCACAAAAATTTTTCTTTACTCGTACCCATACCGTTAGTCTAACGAAAATAAAACTTTATCCATACCCGTCTTATCAAATATAGTACGGGTAGGATAAACGGATAAACATATTTCATTGACAGCCGTACTCTGTTTGTAGGAGGTTCGTACTTACTACTTAGTGTTAAATGGTAATATTTATTCGGTGAGCTGTTATTTCAGAAAAAAAGCAAAAAAACAATTTATATATCTGATATTTTTTTCTTAATTTCAGACAATGAATTAGTACGATAGTAATCTTCTATTTTATTTCAATTTACTTATTTTTTTTATTAATGTTCTATTACTTACAAATACTTAGAAATGCTCTATTTTGTATTAAAATTTATGTCTATAAAAATAATTATCGCTCAATATATGAATTATAACTATCCGTTTTTTGAAACCGGTTCAACCAACTAAACCAAGAAAACTCCGTACCAGTAGCCCGACTGGTTTGATCTCCGGTACGATATTTAAAATATTGCCTTATTCTCCATGAAAAAAAAATGTAAATTCTTTTTTTTACCGTTCAAGAAACTGTTTCAAACCTTCTCGCATAACGAAAGAAAATTATTTTAACCAGTATCCGTAACTGTCACTGTCAGGGGCTCACAGCAGTAAAGCTAATCACCTTATTCTCCACGAATAAAAATGTCCCATTCTGAGCAGACAAATTTCTGGACTAGGACCGAACACATCGCCGGCCCAACACCAAAAAGAAAAGGTCCCAATGCGTCTGGATCTCGTGCCCAAAAGCACCGTCAGTACCCAATTGGGGTCCTGTACTGCGCCGCACCCAAAAAGAAAAAAGATAGAAGGGAAAACCGCACCCGGATTCAACCCAACGCGGAACGCCTGATGTTTACTTAGTAGTCTTGATAAGTGGACAGGTTTGACCAACACAAGGCGAGAACTGAGGTAGTTAGTGATGATCAAATTAAAACGGCCAACATGGTATCCGTGAGCGAGCTTTACTTGCTCACTACTGCTCGTGGAGAACGTTGGAAGAGAAATTCAACTTTGATTCCAATAAAATAAACAAGGCTTTCATTTTTTTTTGTTGGATGAATGTGAAATTTGCTTGAAGGCCAGCCTTAATTGAATTCTAGAAACAATTAAACAAAGCATCATGCATTCTTGATCTTCCAGTCGAACTCTCTTATTGATGATCCATCGGCAGCTGGAGTACGTAGTATTGAACATTTTTCCTTTTGGCGACTTACCAAACTGAAACTAGTTGCCTTAGTCGGCTCATTGGATCATCTGGTATGCCGTGTGCAAGGGTCAATTCTTGAAACCAACTAATAAAATAAAAATTTTTTATTATCTCAGGTAAGTTTACTGGTAATATTTATATGATATTTCGGCTCTCAAAACTCTGTTAATAACGAAGCAGAAACAATAATGACTGGCCCAAATAACGTTTTAGAGTACATAAAATTAGTTGCACTATGATGTATAATACAAGTTACAAATGTTTTTTTTGGGTATTATTATTATGCCACCGTTTTGCTACGATCTTTAATAAAGTTTATTGCTGTTTTGACTATATGCTGCTAGACTCTAGAGGGATTAGTATTTAGAATTTTAGAAAACTCACCATACCTAATTGTAATTAAGTCAACCATTCAACCCCCCTAGTTTTTTTTTTTTTAAAAATGTTCCTTACGAGTTACGACATAATAATATGTATTACATGAATTATAAGTGTCATCGGTAAATATACCATCCCCAACCATAGCTAAATACAAAGTGAACATATACAACAAATAAGGTGAACATATAGACGATCTAAGTGAATACTTACAAACAAATAAGTGTTGTCATCCAGGGGCGGATCCACCACTGGAGCGGGTGGGGCTAGAGCCCCACCTACCGCCGTCGAGCCCCTAGAGCCCCTCTTTAGTCTCAGCGAATTTTTTCTGTCATTGAAGCACTCAAAGGTGGAGCTAAAAAACAGAAAAAGAAGAACCGTTCGATCAAATGATTCATTAGAGCACTCAGCCCCACCTAAATATTTTTTCTAGATCCGCCACTGTTGTCATCACTTGTTCATCAACTTATTTTCATTGAACTTATTTATTTGTATGTGTTCACTTTGTTTACTGTATATGTTCACTTTATATTTAGTGATGGCAGGGATGACAAAACTGCAATATGCAGTAATCAATTTCCATATGCATTATGTATAGCCGCTGCTCTTTCTTCAGCATTATTCCAGTTTTTGGGACCATTTCTTTTGTTTCAAAAATAAAAATCGCAGTTTCCCTTACCAAAATTCTGTACTAAATTTATTTCTTCTGAGCTTAAAAAAGAACTACTGTCGCTGTGATAGCTCATAGTCCCAACTAGGACCAAGATCCAACGCATACAATCTACCAGCTGATGAAACAATTTTCTGCAATAAAAAAAAAGGAAGAACATAAGGTCCCTTCATTTTAAGGAAATAATGTTCAGACCCAATTTGCTACATGGATGAAACTAAATAAAATTAAGCACGGACAATTTATGCGCAAGCGCACCACGAGTTGTATGATTTTGTCCATATTAAGATATGAAAGAATTAATTTAATAGACAGATATAATTCACCAAGTTTTAAGTTTTATTAGATGGAAATTTAACTTTTGGCGTTGCTTTATAATGGTAAGATTAATCTGCTACTTCTCAAGTTCTGTAAGGTTAATTATTGGTCACTTCTTTATAATTTATCCTATTTTCATTTTTAGATTGTAGAAAAAATAAAAAAATAGTAAAATTGTCTTCTAGTGAAAGGGCCGTATTTTATGTAGAATTACTGGGAGTTGGTGAACCAGAGTTTCAATTCTTTACCATTTCAGTTTCACACAAGAAAATTGAATCCTAGATGACAAAAAAAATGAATCCTTAAGTTTGTACAGTAGTATATACCCGGAATCGAATCCAGATAATGACATGTGTAAAGACGACAACGGTCCTTTCGTCAGCAAAAGTGACGTGTTATGAAATCATTATCAGTTAATTTATTAATAAATGCGATGATTAATTTTAAAATTTAAAGAATTTATGAGTAAAATTATACATTTTTAATCATTTAAATAAGTTATTAATTAATTTTAGTATAATTTAAGAATTTATTTAGTCACTAATCAGATACAAAAAAAAATAACTAACTTAAATCTTTAACGATTTTAAATCATATCAGATAACGATTTTTGTAAAATGGAAGTACGGTAACATTTTCCTTCCATTCTAGCTCTAGTTAAGTCCCCACCGTTCATCCAGTGACGTTCCTCCTTCCCTGTTTACCAAAACCGCTGCAGCCCTTCTGGCAACCGCCAGCCAAGTTTCCCGTGGTTTTCTCTCCAAGACAAAAGATAAGCAATATGCATTTAATTAACCTTCCTCCTTTGACCCACTTGACTCTTTTTTCTCCATTATATAACCAGCTCACCGCTCTCCTCTCTTCTCCATCCAACACGAGTCAAGACGCCTTACAAAGATTCCAACAACCCCATTGAAACAATAAAAAAAACAAAAGAATTTGCTCTTCCTTTCTGACTTTCCCCACTGCTCTCTCCACTCACTCTCCATGGACACTAAGATCAACTCTATCGACGCTTCTACGGAGGCAACCGCCAACGGCGCGGTCGGCTGTCCTCCGGCGATCCCCTGCAACACGATAGCCCCTGCACCACCGACCACCGCCTGTGAAGCAACCCTCGGCCGCCACCTCGCTCGCCGACTGGTCCAGGTCGGTGTCAATGATGTCTTCTCTGTTCCGGGTGACTTCAACCTCACCTTGCTCGACCACCTCCTTGCTGAGCCTGGGCTCAACCTGATCGGCTGTTGCAACGAATTGAATGCTGGGTATGCCGCTGATGGATATGCGAGATCCCGTGGTGTCGGTGCCTGTGTTGTCACCTTCACCGTTGGTGGCCTCAGTGTGCTAAATGCTATCGCCGGAGCGTACAGTGAGAACCTCCCCTTGATTTGCATAGTCGGCGGGCCCAACTCCAACGACTATGGCACGAACAGAATTCTGCACCACACTATCGGGTTGCCTGATTTCTCTCAGGAGCTCCGGTGCTTCCAAGCTGTCACCTGCCACCAGGTAAATTTCATTTCATAATTTCATCGGTACAATTTTTTTTTTCATTTTTTGTGTGTGTGTCATTTCTTGTATAAAATGGTTTTGATTGTGTTTGATCCTGTCTTGTATGTTGAAATTAGGCGGTGGTGAATAACTTGGAAGATGCACACGAGCAGATCGACACTGCAATTTCGACGGCTCTCAAGGAGAGCAAGCCGGTGTATATTAGCATCGGTTGTAACCTCCCTGCTATCCCTCATCCCACCTTCAGCCGGGAGCCAGTCCCCTTCTTCCTCAACCCCAGGTATCTTCTATGAAATGAAAATTTTATGGCTTTGTTTTATAGTAAAAAAAAAATGGGTGATTGTTAACCACGTGTCATTTTATTGCATATAAATCAGAGTCAGTAACCAGATGGGCCTTGAGGCGGCAGTTGAGGCAACCTTGCAGGTCCTTAGCAAGGCCGTTAAGCCAGTCTTGGTCGGTGGGCCCAAGATCCGTGTGGCAAAGGCCAAGGATGCTTTTGTCCAGCTAGCTGATGTGTCAGGTTACCCTGTGGCTGTCATGCCCTCTGCAAAGGGTCTTGTGCCAGAGCACCACCCACACTTCATTGGCACGTATTGGGGTGCTGTCAGTACTGCATTCTGTGCCGAAATTGTGGAATCTGCCGATGCCTACATTTTTGCAGGTCCCATTTTCAATGACTATAGCTCGGTTGGCTACTCTCTTCTTTTGAAGAAAGAGAAGGCAATCATTGTGCAGCCTGAGCGTGTTGTGGTTGCAAATGGGCCTGCTTTTGGGTGCGTCCTTATGAAGGATTTCTTTCAGGCTCTTTCCAAGAGGATTGCAAAGAATACAACAGCCTTTGAAAACTACAAGAGGATCTTCGTGCCGGAGGGACAGCCACTGGAGTGTGCTCCTAAAGAGCCCCTGAGGGTTAATGTCTTGTTTAAGCATATACAAAAGATGCTTTCTGGTAGTACTGCTGTGATTGCTGAGACCGGTGACTCTTGGTTCAATTGCCAGAAACTCAAATTGCCCGAGGGCTGTGGGTACGACATCCTCTCATTTAATTTTCGTTTTG
Source organism: Rhynchospora pubera (assembly GCA_028095005.1). Classification (NCBI taxonomy): domain Eukaryota; kingdom Viridiplantae; phylum Streptophyta; class Magnoliopsida; order Poales; family Cyperaceae; genus Rhynchospora; species Rhynchospora pubera. Next base: position 147,023,297 of record CM051462.1, on the reverse strand, counting down.
GTACCGACAGTTTTTTTTTTTTCGAAATTAGTGGCTATTCACCACCACTTTTCTATTATGAAAAGTAAAATCCAGTTACAAAGCAAAGTAGAAATCCTTTTCATTTATCTCTCAGCTGATCAAAGAGAAAACAGACGACAGATAAAATGTTTTGGTACTAAAAGTGGTTGCAAATTATGTGGAAGTGAACTTATCATTTTAATTAGAGATTGCTGTTTGAATTTATAGTTACGAGTTCCAAATGCAATATGGATCAATTGGATGGTCTGTTGGGGCAACACTTGGTTATGCACAAGCAGCTCAAGATAAGCGTGTGATTGCTTGCATTGGTGATGGTAGCTTCCAGGTAATAATTATAGCTAAAGTTTCCTTATCATGAAATATTTTAGTTGCTGAAGATGTTGAATGGCTGATAATTTGAAATTGTGGATTTTCTCAGGTGACAGCTCAGGATGTGTCAACTATGATTCGTTGTGGCCAGAACACCATCATATTCCTGATAAACAATGGTGGTTACACCATTGAAGTTGAAATCCATGACGGCCCATACAATGTGATTAAGAACTGGAACTACACTGGCCTTGTAGATGCCATCCACAATGGCGAGGGCAAATGCTGGACTGCTAAGGTTTGTTTTTGTTTCATATTAAGATCCCTTCAGAAAATCAAATTTGAACTTTAATTTGAGGCTAAGTGGTGGTCACTTTTCTGGCACAACACAGTACGGGCAAAAAATTAATCATTTCTTGGGGGTGTAACAAATGCAGGTTACATGCGAGGAAGAATTAAAGGATGCGATAGAGACAGCAACAGGGCCAAAGCAGGACTGCTTGTGCTTCATAGAGGTGATCGTGCACAAGGATGACACAAGTAAAGAACTACTTGAGTGGGGGTCCCGCGTGTCAGCTGCAAATAGCAGGCCACCAAATCCCCAGTAAACTTTGAGCTGTTAGATCCTCACAAATAATTTTGGTTTAATCTACCTATGGCTATCTAGTTTGTTCATTGTCAGCTTTGTTATTTGCTTTTCTGTAAGATGAACTATGTTCACGAATCTTTGTGTATAAAGACTACTTTGGTCTCAGTACTAGTTGTTTTCCAATTTCTCCTTATTTCTTATATTTTGATCAATACTAATTAATATTAGTATCTCGGAGAGGTACATATCTTAAGCCATTATTATCCTGTAATAATACCAGATCTCTGGCATTTAGTTGAGGATTTCCTTTGATGATCTTCTAAGATACTGGATAATGTCTAATAGTGCTGGTCATCAGCTAATTTCCTCCAATTGAGGAAAAAGGGGAATGCTGTTATGACTCCTATCTTATAAGTCAGTGTAGTTGAGACAACACAAGTTTGAAGCATGAAACACGAGACGCTGATTCTAGCCTTACGGCCTTACCTGCATGGCTGCATCCCATGAACAAAAAGCCAATAATTTGAGTGGTTCTATCTGTCTCACAGACTATCAGGTTTTGGTTTTGCCAACATCTAAAATAATAGAGGGTTAGTTTTGATCCGAACTATTCTCTCCAATTCACTTCTAAGTTCCAAACCTTCTGTCATTTAAGATAGATAAAAATGTGTTATGATATACTAAGTAACTTGGTTGCATAGTATTGAAGGGTGAAACCTGTTATCAAATTTAGTAGGTGACATACTGGATCGCCTTTTTCAATACTTTTCCTAGGACACAGGAGGTTGACCTCCTAGTTTGTAGACTAGGCTGTACTTACTAATATATGGTTTAAACAAATTTACGTCTAACAAGTGCTATTCAAACATAATATACAAGGTTTGTAGACTAGGCTGTACTTAGTAATAAATATGAATAATGAACTATCAATTGAAGCTATATAATCTATGTTTTTTTTTCTTTTAAAAAAAATTTGTATAAGTTGAAATACAAGGTTACACACTTGGTACACCAGTAATTAGTAAAGAATAGGGAAAAAAATTATATTATGAGCTTTACGAAACTTCTCTCTTAAAAAGAAAACTGTAACTTTTGAGGTAAAATAATCACCTTGCGTTTGTTGAGAACTAAATTAAGAAGTTACGAACTTACTATGGAGGACTAGAAATGGCACAAGGAAATTAAAAGTAAAATCTGCTATTGAAATTTATAATCAAAATACTTTTCAATTCCATGAATTTCTCGGCGAAATAAATTTTCTTTTATACTCTGTGACTGTGTCTGACTCAAAATTCGGAAAAATAATAAAAGAGAAGATCAAGGCGGAAGCCGGAAAGGAATCATTGCTTAATCCTAGCAGGCCGAACTGCGAAAACTGAAAGTAAACAGCTGAGAAAGAAGGAAAAGAAAACAAAAGATAAACAATACTCGGCCCAACAGAAACTGCCCAGCTCAACTCACACCGCATGTTTGCATTAATACCTCGGATATTCTATTTACCATCCTTAAATCCTGCCATCCTGCCATCCTCACGCACCCAGGCCCAGCCCATCCAGTCTAGTATCCTCTCCATATTCATGTGTGTTGGACGTGATCTCTCGTTCAAATATCTCTTTCGCTCAGATTTCTTTTGTTCAGACGAAACCTCTCTCTCAATTTTTCTCTCTCGTTTCATATCCGATCTCTCTCCTCTCAGCATCACCGTGGCAGCGCCGGACCTCCTCTTCAACCTTCAAAGGCAGCGAAACTCCCAATCTCTCCTCCGAAAATGCACGTAGGTCAGCGGCGAGTTTCTAGGCTTCGCAATTCCGAAAAGCTTGATTGATCTGAGAAATGGCAGGACGAGTGGGCATGAGACGTGTCGAGATGATTCTTCTCATCTGGAAGCAAGGTGCTCAGCGAAGAGGAGAAGGCAGCTGAGAATGTCTACATTAAGGTATTGTTCCATTCTCTCTTCTTTTTTTATTTTATTTTTGATGTCGATTGATTGAGAAGGTAATTATAGATCTTCGTAGCTTTACGATTAGATATGCGCAGTGTAGTTATCTAGCTTTGGATGCTTGCTAGGTTTTTTGTGATGTAGGTCCTTAATTTAAGGGATGATCGTTGTGTTATTTTATCGATCTCAAGGTCTAAAGCTCAATTCATCTCTTGCTTTATATTGATAGATCCTTTATATACATGAGATTTCTTCATTGCCTCTGAGATTTCTTGATCTGTGTGTGTTAAGTTTGATGCAACATGTCTTTACATTTTATATTTTTGACACTGAAGAACTGCATGGATGGTTTTTTTTTGAACTGCAATATGAGATCTAAGTACTACGATGTCTATTCTTTGATATATGCAAGAGTAATGCACTTAGTTTAATTATTGCGTCAGGTATGAAATCACTGATATTGTTTGTTTTCAAATAAGGTTGATCAGATCATAGTTGTTTTCAATATCAGTAGTGTATTTTTATTTATAATTTATGATTATTTTAATTTTTTCAGAATTGTTCCTCATGTGTTTTTGATATTTTTAGTATAGCCTTAAAGGAGTACATAACATAGGATAAGGGAGTAAATAATACTTAAGAAGGGAGTACATATCAAGAAACTTTGTTGTTTGTTTGTTGTTCTAATATAGGCTTAAAGTAATACAAAATGTAACATAAGGGAGTAAATAATGTCTAACAAGGGAGTACATATCAAGAACCTGACAGGTGTGTTTGGTATTTTAGCATAGGCTTAAAGGAGTACAAAACATATGATAAGAGAGTAAATAATACTTAAGAAGAAAGTACATATCAAGAAACTTTGTTGTTTATTTGCTATTCTAATATAGGCTTAAAGTGTTAGAAAGTGTGCTAATTTTCATTTTTATGCTAATTACCAATTAATTAACCAAGCAAAACAAAGCACACACAAGATCTAGTACACAAGCTATTCAAACACACGAGAAAAAGGGATTGGAAGTCTACCTCTCTTGGTATCGCAACCAAGAGGCTCGTTCCAATGCGTTGGTGTCGGTGGCGTGCTCTCCAAGAACCTCCACGCCGTGCTCCTCGAGTCCACTAAGGAATTAACCACCTTCTCTAATCAATTATGCTAGTAATTGAGAGAATTGTGCCTAATTCCAAAGCTTTCCCTTTCTAGTTAATTCTCCAATTAATTTGGTGGAAAAGCTTGCTCAACACATGAGCTAGGTGGTGTGTGGAAGAGAGAAAGAGGAATAGAAAATTCTGAAATTTTCTTTTTCCTCTTGAGAGGTGCGGCCAAAGAGAGAAGGAGAGAGAGAGGTGTGTGGAGGCTAGGGGTTTGCTCCCAAAGAACACCCCTTTATATAGGCCACTCAACCTAGCTCTCATCCAACATTACATGGACAAAAATGCCCCTTGCCCTAGCCGCACCTACCTACCCCCATATATGGGTTGGGCCTCAAGTTGAGTTGAGCCCAATACTCTTCCATTTAAATGCACCTTCCATTGGACATTAAATTAACCAATTAATTTAAAGCCCAATTAGCTCAAATAATTAAATGTGTTGATTATAATTAATTATTAACTATTTAATAATTAATATGGAATTAGTCAATGCATTAAATTATTTCTATATGATCTATTTGACTTAATTAATCATAACGGTCCATAACGGCATACGATTAATTAATCAACTTATCATATTTTGCAAAACCAATTGTTGCAAATAAATAATTAATGCACGTGTGGTTAAACACCTTATTATGTGTGACCCTTTGAGGATTTATGCTATGTTGGACATGGAATTAAATCGCTATTTAATTCCAATAATCATAAGCGGTATCTAGCAACACGTTATGATTCCCAATTCACATAAATAGTGTACTGCTACAATATTTCAATCCTGTATAAGAGAATAATCAGTTTCTCTATTTTGATTCTTATGTCTCACGATATCATCGTATAATCCAAGATAGGAATGTGTCATTCTTGCAGATTATACGTTTCTTGATCTAGAGATAATTGTATAAAGTTGCATGCAAACAATCTATCTCCATCAAGGGGCCCAAACAGATATCGTCACTCACTAAGTGAATTAATGAGGGACATACGGTTTTCTTGATGATTAACTTTTCCCCGCACAATTCAAGAGAACATAAATAAAGTCCGTATAGCAGCCCTTATCGGGAATCAGCGGTAGACAGTATTTATTGAACCTATCCTCATGTGGAAAAGATAAACATCTCAAACTTAGAACCAAAATCACAACGAAATAAACAATGACACATAACACAATCCATATGTTTATTTCGATGGGTCAAGTCCTGTGCTATGTTCCATAACATACACATATGCAACTAAGTTGGTAACTCTTTACCTATGATTAGTAGAACTTAATCATCACTTAACTTGCATACTAATCTTTTATGATAATTAATGTTCCTTGTTAATTATCAAGATTATGGACCGTTTAGATTTATTATTGTCATTCTAAAGAATGATCAACAGAGATCTACAATTCAGATCCTCAACCTGAATGATCTGTCAATAATAAACCTAGGAACAGATGATAAAATCTCATCCAAAACATAAACTAATAATTAAGTCATTAAATTATTAACTTCTAGGACATAACTCTAACAATCTCCCACTTGGCCTAGAGTCAATCAGTAGTGACTTCTAGCCAACGAAGAATTGAGAACGATGTCATATATCTACATATATACATGTCTCGGACCTCAAAATAAATAATACGCTTATAGCTAGTTACTCATACGTCCACCACGTATGGATGCATAACTGCATCTCGTATACTGCTCAAGGTAGAGGTCGTGCTAGAGTGTTCGCTGTGTTCGCGAACCTATCCAAAAATTGTTTGACTATATATATATATACTCCTATATATATTCTTGATCACCATCATATGATATCAAGTGATATTGTTATAGATCATACTTGAATCTCCAATGTAACATTGGGCTCTTAGGAGTAAGTTATGGTTCGAGATGCTTAGAACCATAATAACTCAACTAAGAAATCGATCCGAAATAAACTTCTTTTATTGCTTCACAAGTTGCTATGTATTTTGCTTTGGTGACGGAAACGGTTGTAATATTCCATTTAGAACACCTTCTAAATTTACAACACCACCTTTTTAGCAAAATATGTAGTTCAACTGTGATTATATCAATCTTTGAAAAACTAGCATTAGTGTAATTAATTTACACGAGCTCTCTTTCATCTTAAGAGATGAAACATTATATCACTCTTTCTCATAAGGTACTCGAGGATATCCTTGACTATCGTCCTAATGTGTCTCTCTTGTATCCATTTGACAACTATTTGTCATATCCTTTGGATACTACACATCGGGGCATATGCATAAATATGACGTACACAATGAAATTCATAATGAAAGAATGCTTGAACTATTTCATGCACTTTCTTGAATTGAGTTGCAATAGACTGAGTTAAAACACTCAAGTCATGCCATGTGACGTACAGTTAGACATCCTTTCTTGGAGTGTAACTTTCGTGTTTCTAGAACACTTCGTCAATATATGCATATTTGTTCAAACCTGACATCCATCATAATCTATCTTCATAGATTTGTTTCCTAGGATCAGGTGATTTTGCCCAAGTTCTCATTTGAGAAAGCATTCTCCAAAGAGATCTCGACAATATTCATTTTCTTAATGTTAATGTTATTCCCAATTTAATGAATTGTTATCTTGAACAATACAAGTAATACAATTATGCTCCCACTGAATATCTTGTTTATACAAGATACTTTCGACGAAGTTCAACTCCTTGACTTCCTTGTCAAAACTTTTATTCCAATCTCCACAACACTTGCTTTAATCCATTTATGGATCTTTGAAGCATGCGTATATTTTTAGCAATACATAAAACCTCGATTTGTGTCAAATGCACAACATCATCCTTCATTCATACGAAGAAGGCGGTTTTATGTGTTTTTCCATATATCAATATATATGAAATACAACTATTGCTAGAATGATCTTTATTGACTTTTACATAGCCACAAGCAAGAGGTTGTGCTTTGTACGTAGTCAACTAGTCATCGACTTAGACATAGCTACAAGCGAGAAGCCGCGCTTTGTACATAGTCGATTTGTTATCCATGTCGATCTTTCCTTTTGAAGATCTAAAACGTTCTTGATGGATTGCTCCTTCATGAACGTCAACCAAGGTCTATACCTTGTTGTTATACATGGATTTTATTTAAAGATCATATGAATTCAAACCATATATGTGGAATCGGATCGTTCCATCGTTTCTTTGTTTATCAACGGATTCTCATATGCTAAGTTTGAGAATGTCGTGAAGCCAATGCACCAAACGGCTTAGGCAATCAACTCTCGTTGATCTTTTGTAGGACTGGTACTTGAGGTTCATGAACTACTTCCACAATGAATTGTTGAACGAGTTCTTGACTCCTCATATATTCCATGAGTTTCTCGAATCATCATCAACTCGTGATATGGTTGAGTCCTCATTGGAAGGAGCGTACTATTAAACTTCTTTTCAAAACAACTTGTGAATGAAGTTCCGCTCAACTCCCACTAAGCACCATGTATGGAGTGACAAGTTTCCCATAAGAGTACTTCTTGTAGTGACGCATAAACTCCTTTAATGCTCACTTTACTCCCACTACTTCTTCTTGAGAATTTCAATTCATCAAGACTACATTATGATTAGCAACAACTACTTTGTTCTTATCATATTCGTGGAAGTAGTGCCTTTTAATATAAAGCATCCTACAAATATATAGTGTCTTATTTGGTTTAAGCTTACAAGTCCACAATACTTGAAATAAGCTTCTCAACACCAAATCTTGAGAAGTATTATACTTAGAGATCAAAATCTCGTAAGAAACCTTCCTCAATAGACTTTGATGGAACACCATTCAGTGTAAACAATATTGTCCTCAAACATAATTCCCTAATACGAGTCGAATAAGTCAATTTGATTTATTATCGATCGAACTATACAAAATATTGTTCGATACCTCCATTCTTGGACACATTATTCCATAATGTTCCTCATGGAGTGAGTTATGAAACTATTTTCATACTCTTTAGATAATACTTCAAATCATATGACTTAACTACTTATTTGCCACGATTAATTGTAAGACTTTTCTTTTTCCTTGAAAGGTCTTTTTAACTTCACACTTGAACTCCTTTGAACTAGTCAAAAGGTTCATACTTATACCTTATCAAATAGATATGTTAATATCTACAATGATCGTTGGTTAAGTAGTAAAGTGTCAACAACCTTTCATTGCACAAGTACTTATTGGTCTTTATACATCGATATGTATAAGTCCTAATCAAGTCACTTGTCCTTAAACCTTTGTAGGTTAAAAGGCGCTTTTGTCATTTAACAAACATGATTCGCATATCAATCGATTTGAAATCGAATTGAATTTCGAGCTCTACGTTACGTAGACTCTCATAATGCGATTCTCGTTTATATATGTGACTAAGCGGTTATATATAACATGAAAGTCAAATACTTTATGTCAAGTCTTACGCATCCTATTTGTCATTCATAACTTGTTTATCTATTTCAAGCAAATTCCATCAAGATGCATGAAATCATATAAACAAATTCATAATAAAAGAACTTGTCTTTTATTAAACATAGTTATCCATCATCAAATATGAAATGGAGACGCTATGAGAGGTTTTAGAATTAAGGTATGCAACCTTCAATTCCTAAACAAACTCTTAATAAAGATAACTCTACGTATTCAATGGTAATGACTTAAATGAATAAGTCATCTCCTATACGGAGTTTACTTTATATCTCTCGAACATTCTCTTATTCTTCATTGCCAACACATTTCGTTAAATGCGAGCATATGAACTAGTATCAAGTTACTAGTGTAAATTAGAGATAGTGAGATAGTTTGAACGACAAATACACTTTAGGATTAGAATATTTCTAATCGTCACAATCATGGTACTTCGGACAACCTTTCAAATGCCTCCCTATACGGCAAATGAAACATCTCATGTGACACATGGTCATAAATGAGAGTCTCGAAATTTCAACTCATACCTTGGTGAAGTATTTCTTGAATACTTAACCAATCACCTTTTTGTATCAACAAGCGTGCATAAAGGTAATATTATATCCTTCATAATTCCAAAGAGATCGAATGACAATATCAACAATCCTTGATATCGGAGATTAATATCTCTAGTCATCAATTAGCTACTTCAATCTTTCGATTTGTGAGCTAATGAAACATTCATATAACTTCTTTTAAAAGAATAATCTCTTGGTCAACTCATATTCTTTATACTCAATCATAAATGATGGAGTTAATATCTACTTTCTCCAAGAACACTTTCTTGAGTAAGCGGATGAGAATGTACGAGTTAATTTTAGTCCATATGAATTCGCTAATTCAAAGGTCTAGAAATTTCAAATGAGGATATTAAGCATACGCTTTATTGAATAACTTTTCGCCAAAAGTCAATCAATCATCGCGTTGCTACGTTCGGGTAGTTTGAGGAAAGTTTTGGGAATTGACATACTCAAATTTCTCTTCACTAAGATCATGTCTTAGGAATCGGTATTACTTCTTTCAAGTAACTACCTTTTAGAAACGAGTTTGTTCATTTTTCAAAGATTGATCGCAACAAAATTAACAATTTTAACATCTATAACAAAATCAATTTACGGTCATTTAGTTTATGCAATTGTTTTATTTATAACAAATAAAACTCCCACTATATTTATTTAATGTCCCTAATATAGTAGGTTTTCCAAGATCCCTATTTTCGTTGAGATGGTGCTAGCGTCGGCGTGACACCAAAACAACTAGATAAGGTAGGTTCTCCAACCAATCATTTCATATGATTCTTGGTTTGTGAAATATCACATGTACATCCACAAACTTTGCCCCGATGTCCAATCCGATTAGAAAACATCGTTAAGTAACCTTTCTCTATTTGCTCCTAGTAAATCCGATTTACACCCCGACACGGATGATGGAACACGATGTCCCGCGTCGGCGAGAATGCATCAATGAACGATCATACACGTTAGAAGGGGATAGAGAGAAGGAGGGCGATTTAACTTAATCATGTTTTGTTTGGGACAATCAATTAAGTGACACTTGTTTGGTGGTCATGTAAACATACACCCATACCTAGCCTATGACAATTCATAGCAATCACAAGCAATCACATATAAGCATCTCATAGTTGTGGGTTTGTATGGCTCCCGCTTGCATTAGTTTCGCCACATCGTCCATGGAGCAAAACTAATCTAATCCTTGCCCTCCCACTAAATTCTATAAGGATCTAAATCCTATATAAAATAAAGGTGCAAAATACATGTGAAAACATCCTATTCCCTTCCTATCCTTAGGGGCATGCAAGCCTCACAAGTTACATAAAAAATTAATCAAAAATTAATTAATGGCACCAAAGGCCGCATTACAAACATTCACACATGCATTCATTTACAACCACAAGGCATTGAGTCTTGAGCCATACTAAACCCACTATCCACCTACAAAACAAAGTTAGCACATACAAGAACTTTGTTTCCAATTAACGATTTTCAAGCATCTTTGCGTATCGTTTGCTATAAGCAAATTCCGTGTACAAATCCTCAATTTTAAACAACCAAATTTGTTTAAATTCATTTAGAAAGTTCTTTCAACATCCCATAACAGAAAGGAGATCAAACAAGGAGTTTTCTAATTAAATTCAACTAGTTTGAATACTTAGAAAAACAGTAATTTACCAAAAAACGTAACTAATGGAATCCAACAAAAATAACAGTTTTCGGTCTCCAAAAATTCTCAAATAAATTACTTAAGCTCCTTATCAAAGTTGTGACTACCAGTAAAAAATTCAAGAAGAGATCTTAAACCATCTGGGAGAATCAAAAAAGACAAATCTCTTACAAGTGCACGAAACACCGTTATGAGATTTTCAGCTTATCCTCTCAACCATTTGGTCTGTTAGACCACCTTCTACCCAGTTTTTATATATACAATATACATAGAAAAACTTGTTTAGACTACAGGCTATCCATTCATGAAAAGAAAACAACCAAGTTTAGTTCAATAATATTAAGTTACAGCCTAAACAATCAACAAATTCTGTACTGGGACAGACTGTCAATCGAAAGGTTTTAACCTAGTTGAAGGTCCAAACATCCACGAAAAATTACGAAATTAATTTTCCTGGAATCCTAACTCAAAATAGAACAACTCCATTTAAACAAAATTTTTAAAGGAGTTCCCAGTTGGTACAGTTTATTAGAACAATCGATTTGCTCAACAAACTGGATCTGACAAGATCTTCCTTTTCATACTTGAAAACCCACAAATTAATCCGAGTCATGCAACAAGTTATACATGCTCAGAAAGAGCTTCAAGTCCTCTTTATATCTAGCCATAGAACACTGGTACTTATATTCAAAATATAAATCTTTCAAGCCATTCAAACAGGACAGTACGAGCAGAAACTGGTTCTGCGCACTGTCGCCATTTTATTCACAATAAATCTATACTAATTCAGAAAAATGTGAATCCAACGACAAAAGAATCACAATCCACAGATCTACAATTTTCATGTAGATGGAAAGATCTTCCAGAGAACTTATCACATCCAAAAACGCGAAATAACACAGAAAATACCATTTCCAGACAGCAAACAAACGCATCATCTCTACTAATCCATTAATTAGCCAATTTCTCTTAATTAAGTGTTTAAAATAGCTTAAGTACGACCAAGGCTCTGATACCACTGTTAGAAAGTGTGCTAATTTTCATTTTTATGCTAATTACCAATTAATTAACCAAGCAAAACAAAGCACACACAAGATCTAGTACACAAGCTATTCAAACACACGAGAAAAAGGGATTGGAAGTCTACCTCTCTTGGTATCGCAACCAAGAGGCTCGTTCCAATGCGTTGGTGTCGGTGGCGTGCTCTCCAAGAACCTCCACGCCGTGCTCCTCGAGTCCACTAAGGAATTAACCACCTTCTCTAATCAATTATGCTAGTAATTGAGAGAATTGTGCCTAATTCCAAAGCTTTCCCTTTCTAGTTAATTCTCCAATTAATTTGGTGGAAAAGCTTGCTCAACACATGAGCTAGGTGGTGTGTGGAAGAGAGAAAGAGGAATAGAAAATTCTGAAATTTTCTTTTTCCTCTTGAGAGGTGCGGCCAAAGAGAGAAGGAGAGAGAGAGGTGTGTGGAGGCTAGGGGTTTGCTCCCAAAGAACACCCCTTTATATAGGCCACTCAACCTAGCTCTCATCCAACATTACATGGACAAAAATGCCCCTTGCCCTAGCCGCACCTACCTACCCCCATATATGGGTTGGGCCTCAAGTTGAGTTGAGCCCAATACTCTTCCATTTAAATGCACCTTCCATTGGACATTAAATTAACCAATTAATTTAAAGCCCAATTAGCTCAAATAATTAAATGTGTTGATTATAATTAATTATTAACTATTTAATAATTAATATGGAATTAGTCAATGCATTAAATTATTTCTATATGATCTATTTGACTTAATTAATCATAACGGTCCATAACGGCATACGATTAATTAATCAACTTATCATATTTTGCAAAACCAATTGTTGCAAATAAATAATTAATGCACGTGTGGTTAAACACCTTATTATGTGTGACCCTTTGAGGATTTATGCTATGTTGGACATGGAATTAAATCGCTATTTAATTCCAATAATCATAAGCGGTATCTAGCAACACGTTATGATTCCCAATTCACATAAATAGTGTACTGCTACAATATTTCAATCCTGTATAAGAGAATAATCAGTTTCTCTATTTTGATTCTTATGTCTCACGATATCATCGTATAATCCAAGATAGGAATGTGTCATTCTTGCAGATTATACGTTTCTTGATCTAGAGATAATTGTATAAAGTTGCATGCAAACAATCTATCTCCATCAAGGGGCCCAAACAGATATCGTCACTCACTAAGTGAATTAATGAGGGACATACGGTTTTCTTGATGATTAACTTTTCCCCGCACAATTCAAGAGAACATAAATAAAGTCCGTATAGCAGCCCTTATCGGGAATCAGCGGTAGACAATATTTATTGAACCTATCCTCATGTGGAAAAGATAAACATCTCAAACTTAGAACCAAAATCACAACGAAATAAACAATGACACATAACACAATCCATATGTTTATTTCGATGGGTCAAGTCCTGTGCTATGTTCCATAACATACACATATGCAACTAAGTTGGTAACTCTTTACCTATGATTAGTAGAACTTAATCATCACTTAACTTGCATACTAATCTTTTATGATAATTAATGTTCCTTGTTAATTATCAAGATTATGGACCGTTTAGATTTATTATTGTCATTCTAAAGAATGATCAACAGAGATCTACAATTCAGATCCTCAACCTGAATGATCTGTCAATAATAAACCTAGGAACAGATGATAAAATCTCATCCAAAACATAAACTAATAATTAAGTCATTAAATTATTGACTTCTAGGACATAACTCTAACATAAAGGAGTACAAAATATAGAATAAGGAAGTACATAATATCTAACAAGAGAGTATATAATATTTAACAAGCGAGTACATATCAAGAATCTGACATGCATGTTTGGTATTTTAGCATAATCTTTAAGGAGTACAAAATATATGATAAGGCAATAAATAATATCTAACAAGGGAGTACATATCAAGAACCTGACATGTGTGTTCGGTATTTTAGCATAATCTTAAAGGAGTAGAAAATATAGCATAAGAGAGTAAATAATATCTAACAAGAGAGTACATATCAAGAATCTGGCATGTGTGTTTGGTATTTTAGCATAGACTTAAAGGAGTACAAAATATATGATAAGGGAGTAAATAACATCTAACAACGGAGTACATATCAAGAACCTGACAGTTGTGTTTGTTCTAACATTGAACAATTCTATGTTTTGCAAATTAATGTCAGTGATGATAAACATGTTGTTGCTTACCGGCTACTACTAGATCCTATCCATGAGGTATATATCTTTATTTCAGGTGATAATAAGCTAATACTTTTTTTTGTTTATTTCAGGTGAGAGAGTATATATCTTTATTTTGAAATCATTGATATAAACAAAAGTATAGTTATTATAAAAAAATAGAGTAAATATAAAATGTAAAGGAAGTATATAAGGGAGTATTTATTCACATATGTGTTCATTTATTTATATATAAGGGAGTATATTTATTCACTTATGTGTTCATTTATTTATATATAAGGGAGTATTTAAATGTCTATTCTGATGTCTTGCATTTAGTTGTCTCATTTGTGTACGTAAAAAATCCTTTATTAATTATAAAATGTATTGAATTTACTTAAGGGATTATGTATTTGTTAATTATAAAATATATTGAATTTTTCTACTCTTTTAAGCGTTTTGTTTGCTCTTTTAGTATAGGCTTAAATGTGTACAAAATATAGGATAAGAGAGTAAATAATATCTAACAAGGGAGTACATATCAAGAACCTGGAATGTGTGTTTGGTATTTTAGCATAGGTTTAAAGGAGTACATAACATAGGATAAGGAAGTAAATAATATCTAACAAGGTAGTACATATCAAGAAGTTTTGTTGTTTGTTTGTTATTCTAATATAGGCTTAAAGGAGTACAAAAATATAGGATAAGGGAGTAAATAATATCTAAGAAGGGAGTACATATCAAGAACCTGACAGGTATGTTTGGTATTTTAGCATAATCTTAAAGGAGTACAAAATATAGGATAATGGAGTAAATAATATCTAACAAGAGAGTACATATCAAGAACCTGGCATGTGTGTTTGGTATTTTAGCATATGTTTAAAGGAGTACAAAACATATGATAAGGAAGTAAATAATATCTTACAACGGAGTACAAAACATATGATTAAGGAAATATATATTCTAAAATTGTATATATTTTTTTCTTTTGCAGATTGATGTATGTGATGATGAGCGCGTGGTTGCTTACCGTTTGTTATTAAACCCTATAAATCAAGTGAAGTCTAAATTTCAGAATGTGAGCGAATATTTTCTCCTGGACTTTGACTGAGATTATTGATGGTTGTTGTTGCCGTTTCTATTAAGTTTGTTAGCATGTTTGAATTTGGTTGTAATGATTTTATGGTTGGTTAGACTGAATATTAAGTTGAACTTGATTTTATTGTTATGATTGATATACAATTAAATTGGTAATGTTGGTGGCTTATTTGAACAATCTTGTTGCAATTTGTATCTTGAATGTTTATTTGATCTCTTATGAAGAATTTTATACTCTCTTATTAAGAAGTATATACTCCTTTAAGTATATTGAATGCTTATTTGAAGAATCTTGACTGTTTTTTTAATGCTTATTTGAAGTCCTTACGAAGAAGTATATAATTCTTTTGTATATTGGATGCTCATTTGAACAATTTTGGCTGAAATTTGTATCTTGAATATTTAAATCTCTTATAAAGAAGTATATGCTCCCTTACGGAGAAGTATATACTCCTTTAGTTAATATATTTGCCACCTAATAAACATTTAATCACTTTTTGAACACTAAATGTTGAAAAAAATAAATACTGCATTGTTATGCATAATGAAATTTCTTATTCACAAATATATACTCTTTTATATTTTCAACTGATAGGTCCAAATGGTGGAATTTAATTCATTATAAATGTTATTAAATTTGTTTAATTTTATTAAAAAAACACATTTATATACTCCCTTATTTCAACTTACTAGCAGCAGGCCCACCCAATGTGTGGGCGGACTTAAATATGTAAAAGTTTTTATTTTCAATGTGTATATTTTATTTTCTTAATGATCTCTATTTCATTAGTTTGGTTTCGCATAAAGACGTGTTTGCATCTTAAAAAATTATATGACTGGACACATATTTTTTTGTCACTCATGCTCCAGAGTTGCAACGGAGAAAATGATTTCTCAACACAGAGATATGTTTTGTTAAAAACAAAAACAAAAATAAA
This sequence comes from Rhynchospora pubera, assembly GCA_028095005.1. Lineage (NCBI taxonomy): Eukaryota > Viridiplantae > Streptophyta > Magnoliopsida > Poales > Cyperaceae > Rhynchospora > Rhynchospora pubera. The sequence continues at coordinate 147,007,371 of CM051462.1, read as the reverse complement.
TAAATATATAAATTTAACATATGATATATTTTAAATGCACATGTGCTTGTAATATGAACACAATAAAATACTTTTGAAATTTTTTCACTTTAATCCTCTCGCAGCCTTTCTCGATTTACAACATGTTTTTGTACATATTCCTTCCCCGAATTGATATTATTAGCATTTTATTAGGAAATTACTGGGTTATTGTATTTGAAATTATTTTCCCTAGTAGATAGGAATTTTGTTTTCTTAGATGATGTACTTTTATATACTTCTCAAGTGATACAATATCATTTTACTTTCTTGCATGAATGGCAATGTCTCCATGTTAAAATAGCCTTCACTTTCACACAATATACATTAGTTGTTATATGCCTATGTGAAAAGAAAAGACAATTAACCAATTGTAAGAATGGCAATTAATGTCATTAGCTGGAGTTAAAAGGAAAGGCTATTAACCAATTGTAACAAGGATATTCAATTGGTCAAATCATATCGCGTTAATTATATTCAGCCTTCAATTGTTTTCATTTTCACATCCTTACTTACTGCATATATACCTCTAATATTTAAGAGAAATTGCTGATTTATTAGCTTTTGTGGAGCCGTAGCCCGTATATCAAGCCTGCATATTATGCATTCTTTTTTGTTTCCATCCATAACCACAAGCACAAATAATAAATTAGGGCCTGCTCCGAGATCCCTTTTGGAATATCCTTCAATTTATATTCTTTCCCTAAGTTCTCGTGTTTTAATTGCTGAAAGATTCTTTTAGTAGAGTTCAATGCCGAATTGTTCTGACTCGAGATGCATCGAGATATTTATGTATGAAGTATGATATGAAAATTGTAAATTTACAAACAAAATTGAGCTTTTATGACCTATTTATGTAATTAGGAAATCAAAGAATTCTAATTGATTGTTTTACCAAAGCTGATCTCAACGTTTACTCATTGCAATGAAAACATAGGAGGTAATTTTTTTTTTTTGTGAGGATGCTGACAGGAGCTGTCAATATAGAAACAACGTTTCCTCATGGAGTATGCCAGGCTGCACAAATAGAAGAAGATAGAAATATAAATATTTTAGAAATAGCAGCAGTTACCATAAACAATGATAATAGAAGAAATATAACATTTATAGTTGAGCAAGGTTTCGGTGCCACAAATGACACACTTTGCTTTTTTTGTTTTAAATTTTAAAATTTAAAATATAATTGTCTGATCCAAACCGTTGATCTTGTTCATTTTAATGACGGATGCGTTGTCATAAATTTTATAATTTTTAAAGTTTATTTGATGCTTGATCAAAAGGGAAAAAAATGAACGGATCAAAATAACTAAAATAGATTAATTCTAATATGTCAATTTCTCAACCTCTTGATCAAGTATCAAATAAACTTTAAAATTATGAAATTTTAGGACAAGATCAAATGTTTGGATTGGATGATTATATTTTAAATTTTTTAAATTTAAAATAAAAAAGAAAAGTATGGCATTTGTGGCACCAAAAAAGTGTGGCACCGGAACCTTGCTCTTAGTAGTTTTAGAGGAATAAATAAATTTAAATACAAAAAAGGAATAGCAAAGTATATGGTAAATTTGTTAGAGATATGTCCTAGAAGCCAATCTTTTTGGCTACTTCTATGGTTTTATGTTATGGATGATTTTATATCATTTGTTCCTTGATTTATGTGTTGACAGTTCATTCAGGTTGAGGATCTGAATTATAGATCACTGTGATTCATTTAGTAGTAAATGACAACAATAAATCTAAAGCGTCCATAATCTTGATAATTAACAAGGAACATTAATTATCAATAAGATTAGTATGCAAGTTAAGTGTTGATTAAGTTCTATAAATCAAAGGTTAAGAGTAACCAACTTAATTGCATATGTTTATGTTATTTGAACATAGTACAGGACATGACCCAACGAAATAAATATATGGATTGTGTTTTGGTGTCATTATTTATTTCGTTATGATTTTGATTCTAAGTTTGAGATATTTATCTTTTCCACATGAGGATAGGTTCAATAAATATCGTCTACCGCTGATTCCCGATAAGGGCTGCTATACGGACGTTATTTATGTTCTCTTGAATTGTGCGGGGAAAAGTTAAATAGTCAAGAAAACCGTATGTCCCTCATTAATTCACTTAGTGAGTGACGATATCTGTTTGGGCCCCTTGATGGAGATAGATTGTTTGCTAGCAACTGATACAATTATCTCTAGATCAAGAAACGTATAATCTGCAAGAATGACACATTCCTATCTTGGATTATACGATGATATCGTGAGGCATAGGAATCAAAATAGAGATATACTTTTATTCTCTTATGCAGGATTGAAATATTGTAGCTGTACACTATTTATGCGAATTGGGAATCATAACGTGTTGCTAGATACCGCTTATGATTATTGGATTTAAATAGCGATTTAACTCCATGTCCAACGTAGCATAAATCCTCAAAGGGTCACACAGAATTGGTGTTTTAACCATGCTTGCATTATTTATTTATTTGCAATAATTGGTATTGCAAAATATGATGAGTTGATTAATTAATTAAATAGCGTTGTAGACCGTTATAATTAATTAAATCAAAGGGATCATATAGAAATAAATTAATGCATTATCTAATCCCTAAATAATTATTATTAAGTTAATAATTATTTATTTCAACACATATGCATTTAATAGGGCTTTAATTAAATAGTTAATTAAAGGCCCAATAGGGAGTCAAATTGGGAGCAACAAGAAGGGCCATTTAATAGGTGATTAAGTGGACCCAAGAGGCAATGCACATAGCCCATGAAGGGCCCATAATGTGGCCGGCCATAGCATGTGGTAGGTGGGGTGGCAAAGTTGTAAATAGGTGTTGAGAGGTAGGTAGGGTTTGAGCTCTATATAAAGGGGTATATGGTAGCAAATCCCTCTCTCTCTCTCTCCCACAAACCCTAGCCGCCCCCCCCTCTTTGTGGCCGGCGCCTCCCTTCTCTCCCTCTCCATTAGCTCATGTGTTGAGCCCCCTCTCTTCCTCAAATCAATTAGTTCATTTGCTAGAAGATTGGGAAAACTAGGGATTAGGCATTTCCTCCAAGTTACTAGCATAACTTGTAGAGGATTTGGTTAATACCAAGTGGACTCGAGGCGATTCGACAAGGAGGCGCGAGCTAGACGTGAGCACAACCACCTACAACCTAGCCGGTTCGAGCCTCTTGATTACTAGCTCAAGAGAGGTATACCTTGAACCTTTCTCTCTTGTGTGAATGGCTTAGTGCAAGATCCGTGTTTGTGCATGATTGTTTATGGATAATTAGTAGTATTTAATCATAAAATGAAAATTATGCACACAACTAACAGTGGTATCAGAGCACATGGTCGTACTTAAGCTATTTTGACACTTAATTAAGAGAAATTGGCTAATTAACGGATTAGTAGAGATGATGCGTTTGTTTGCTGTCTGGAAATGGTATTTTCTGTGTTGTTTCGCGTTTTTCGCTTTGATAAGTTCTCTGGAAGTTTTTTTCATCTACATGAAAGTTGTAGATCTGTAGATTGTGATGCTTTTAGCGTTGGATTCACATTTTTCTGAATTAGTATAGATTTACTGTGAATAAAATGGCGACAGTGCGCAGAACCAGTTTCTGCTTGCACTGTCCTGTTTGAATGGCTTGAAAGATTTATATTTTGAATATAAGTACCAGTGTTCTATGGCTAGATTTAAAGAGGACTTGAAGCTCTTTCTGAGCATGTAAAATTTGTTGCATGGCTCAGATCAATTTGTGGGTTTTCAAGTATGAAAAGGAAGAACTTGTCAGATCCAGTTTGTTGAGCAAATCGATTGTTCTAATAAACTGTACCAACTGAGAACTCCTTTAAAAATTCTGTTTAAATGGAGTTGTTCTATTTTGAGTTAGGATTCCAGGAAAATTAGTTTCATAATTTTTCGTGGAGATTTGGACCTTCAACTAGGCTAGAACTTTTCGATCGACAGTCTGTTCCAGTACAGAATTTGTTGGTTGTTTAGTTAGTAACTCGAACTTTTTGAACTAAACTTGGTGGTTTTCTTTTCATGAATAGTTAGGCTATAGGTTAAGCAAGTTTTTCTATGTATATTGTATATATAAAAACTGTTTAGAAGGTGGTCTAACAGACCAAATGGTTGAGAGGATAATCTGAAAATCTCATAACGGTGTTTCGTGCACTTGTAAGAGATTTGTCATTTTTTATTCTCCCAGATGGTGTAAGATCTCTTCTTGAAATTTTTACTGGTAATCACAACTATGATAAGGAGCTTAAGTAATTTATTTGAGAATTTTTGGAGACCTAAAACCTTTGCTTTTATTGGATTCCATTAGTTACGTTTTTAATAAATTACTGTTTTTCTAAATATTCAAACTAGTTGAAATTAATTAGAAAACTCCTTGTTTGATCTCCTTTCTGTTATGGGATGTTGAAAGAACTTTCTAAATGAATTTAAACAAGTTTTGTTGTTTAAAATTGAGGATTTGTACACGGAATTTACTTATGGCAAACGATACGCAAAGATGCTTGAAAATCGTTAATTGGAAACAAAGTTCTTGTTTGTGCTAACTTTGTTTTGTAGGTGGATAGTGGGTTTAGTATGGCTCAAGACTCAATGCCTTGTGGTTGTAATGAATGCATGTGTGAATGTTTGTAATGCGGCCTTTGGTGCCATTAATTAATTAATTTGATTAATTTTTGATGTAACTTGTGAGGCTTGCATGCCCCTAAGGTTAGGATGGGAATATGATGTTTTCACATGTATTTTGCACCTTTATTTTATATAGGATTTAGATCCTTATAGAATTTAGTGGGAGGGCAAGAAATAGATTAGTTTTGCTCCATGGACGATGTGGCGAAACTAATGCAAGCGGGAGCCATACAAACCCACAACTATGAGATGCTTATGTGATTACTTTTGTTAGGTTAGGTATGAGTGTATGCTTACACGACCACCAAACAAAGTGTCATATGAATTGTTTGTCCCAAACTAAATCGAATAAGTTAAATCGCCCTCCTTCTCTCTATCCCCTTCACGCCGATTGTCACTCATGGCGCGGTCCGCCCAAGCGGACGTCATGATTGCCAATTCGGTAGTCGGGGTGCAAATAGATAAGATTTGCAAGGAGCAAATAGTGAGAAGTGACTTTTCGATGGACCCAACTAGAGTTTGGACATCGGGGCGAAGTTCGCTCATGCGAACCAAGAGTCATGGTAAGATGATTGGTTGGAGAACCTACCTTATCTAATCATTTTGGATGACGTGCCATAGCAGGTCCATTTTGATGAAAATAGGGGTCTTGGAAATCACTATACTTAGGGACTTTTAAAAGTGTAGTGAAAGTTTTACTTTTGTTAAAACTAAAAACATAAAACTAATTGACCTTTAATTCGATAATTGTTGTAGATGTCTTCCTCCTCTTTAACGCTTCGTTCTCTTCTTGAGAAAGAGAAACTCGCCTTTAACGGTGCTAATTTCTTGGATTGGCACCGCAACCTAAGGCTTGCCTTTAGGTTTGAAAAAAGGGAGTACCTCCTCTCCACTCCGATTCCCTCTGCTCCTAAGGACACCGATCCAAAGGATAAGCAAGAGGAATATGAGAAGCACGTCAATGACGACATGGAGATGTCGGTCTTGATGGTTGCGGTCATGGAATCGGAACTCCAAAAGGAGTTCATCGATAGTGGTTATGGAGTGTTTGAAATGATCACTCGTCTCAAGAACATGTTCCAAACCAAGGCCCGCACCGAAAGGGCCCGTCTCATCAAGGCCGTCGCCAACACTCGCTTGGCGGAGGGTCATGAAGTCGGGCCACACGTCATGAAGATGGCGGGGTTGTTTCGGCAGCTCGAAAAGCTTGATACACCCTTTCCTACGGGTGCGATTCAAGATTTCATTCTCAACTCCCTCCCTCCAAGCTTCACCGGTTTTGTTGTGAACTACCGGATGAATGGCATGGACAAGAGCATGGATGATCTCCAAAACATGCTCGTTGAGACGGAGGATAGTCTCAAGAAGGAGAAGGGCCCAAAGGATGTTCTTGCCGTGAGTGACAAGAGCAAGAAGATCAAGAAGCGAGGCCGTAAAGCCAAGAAGGGCAAAGGCCCGGTGACGCCCCAAGGTTCGGCCAAGGGTGCTCCCGTGGGTTCCAAGAAGAAGAAGAACCCGGCCACTCCCGAGACCGTTTGCTACTACTGTAGCAACAAGGGTCATTGGAGGAGAAACTGCCCCAAGTACCTTGCCGACAAGAAGGCGGGAACCGTCCAACCTTCTTCTTCAGGTATATTTGTCATCGAAACCCTTCTCGCTACCTCTAACACCGATTGGGTATTCGATACCGGTTCGTGTGCTCACATTTGTCGAAATGTGCAGGTCCTAAAGAATAGGAGGCAGCTCGAGAAAGGTGAAGTTCAACTCCGCGTCGGGAATGGCACGTGCATCTCCGCTATGGCCATTGGGAGCGTGGATTTAACTTTACCTTCCGGTTTTGTGTTGGAACTAAAGGATGTATTTTTAGTTCCCTCTATCACTCGAAACATTATCTCTATCTCTTGTTTGGACATGGATGGTTTTGATGTTGTAATAAAGAACAAGTTGTTGACCTTGTTTCGAAATGGAGTTCGTTTTTGTGATGCGCATTTATTGAATGGTCTTTATTTGCTTGATTCTAGCGGACTTATCTTGAGTGTTGAGAATGACAATAGGAAACGTAAGATTTCACATGAGAATGCAACTTTGATGTGGCATTGCCGCTTAGGTCATATCAATGAGAAACGCATCAAGAGATTACAAACCGTTGGTCTCTTGGATCAATTCGCTTTCGAGCCAATTGACACATGCGAATCTTGTTTGATGGGAAAGATGACCAAAGCGCCTTTTCCTAACAAAGGGACAAGGGCAAATGACTTGTTAGACCTTGTACATACCGATGTATGTGGGCCTATGAGCATTTGTGCGCGTGGTGGTTATTCATACTTCATCACATTCACCGATGACCATAGTAGATACGGGTATATCTACTTGATGCGTCACAAATCCGAATCCTTTGACAAGTTCAAAGAATTTAAGAATGAAGTTGAGAACCAACTTGGTCGAAAGATCAAGGTCTTACGATCCGATCGAGGTGGTGAGTACTTGAGCCATGAGTTTGGCAACTATCTAAAGGAGTGTGGAATCGTTCCACAACTCACTCCACCCGGAACACCACAATGGAATGGTGTATCCGAAAGGAGGAATCGAACTTTGCTTGACATGGTTCGATCAATGATGAGCCAAGCCGATTTGCCTATGTCCTTTTGGGGATACGCCCTTGAAACCGCAACTTTTACATTAAACCGTGTTCCATCAAAGTCCGTTGAGAAGACGCCCTATGAGCTTTGGTTTAAGAAGAAACCAAGCATGTCGTTTCTCAAGATTTGGGGTTGTGAAGCTTATGTGAAAAGGCTAGTGAGCGATAAGCTTGGACCCAAATCGGACAAATGTCATTTCGTAGGATACCCTAAGGAAACGAAGGGTTACTACTTCTATAACCGCAACGAGAACAAGATAGTTGTTGCTCGTTATGGTGTGTTCTTGGAGAAGGAGTTTCTCTCAAGAAGAAGTAGTGGGAGCAACGTGGTGATTGAAGAAATTCAAGAACCGCAACAACAAAGCATGCCTCAAGTAGGCAATGTGGTTGTTCCCAATGTGGTGCCAAATGAGGTTGCACAAAATGTGGATGCACCGAATGAGATTGTAGCCGAACCCATTCCACAAGTTGTTGTGGAAGAAGAGATTCACGAACAAGCTCCCTCAAATGAAAACTCAAACATATCGCGAGTCGATGATGTTGAGGAAGCACCTTCACTTGAAGTTCAAGAACAAAGTCCACAAACCGTTGTGGAACAAGTTCAAGAACCTCAAACTTCTACCCTACGAAGATCGGCAAGGCCAAGTCGTCCACCTATAAGATATTTAGGTTTGCACGACGTTCTCGTTATGGAGAACGATGAGCCTTTGACCGTTGATGACATGAGAAAGAAAACCGACTCCAAGGAATGGCTAAAAGCCATGGAATCCGAAATGCAATCCATGTATGACAACAAAGTATGGACCTTGGTTGACCTTCCCAACGGAGTAAAACCCGTTGAGAACAAGTGGATCTTCAAGAGAAAGGTCGACATGGATGGCAACTTGACCATTTACAAAGCACGACTTGTAGCGAAAGGTTACAAGCAAATTCATGGTATTGACTATGAAGAAACCTTCTCGCCCGTCGTCATGTTCAAGTCAATTCGGATCATGTTAGCAATTGCCGCATTCTATGATTATGAAATTTGGCAAATGGATGTCAAAACCGCCTTCCTAAATGGAAATTTGGAAGAGGATGTGTATATGACACAACCCGAGTGTTTTGTGGATCCAAAGAATGCTAACAAAGTATGCAAGCTTCAACGATCCATTTATGGATTGAAACAAGCATCACGGAGTTGGAACAAGCGCTTTGATGAGGAAGTCAAGAAATTGAACTTCTCTCAAAGTGAAAAGGAACCTTGTGTCTACAAGAGGTTTAGTGGGAGCGTGGTTGTGTTTCTTGTTCTATATGTTGACGATATACTCTTGATCGGGAATGATATTCCCGAATTGAATGCAGTCAAGGATTCATTGAAGAAAGTGTTCTCAATGAAAGACTTGGGCGAGGCCGCCTACATCCTAGGGATCAAGATCTATAGAGATAGATCAAAGAGGATGTTAGGTTTGAGCCAAGATGCATATATTGACAAGGTGTTACAAAAACACAACATGACGAATTCCAAGAAGGGATTCTTGCCTATGTCACATGGCATTTACTTGAGCAAGACTCAAGGTCCGACAACGGAGACAGATCGGGAGTACATGAAGCGATTCAAGTATCCATCTGTAGTCGGATCGATTATGTATGCCATGCTATGCACTCGCCCCGATGTGGCACATCCGATTAGCGTGACTAGTCGATACCAAGCCAACCCGGGCATGGCACATTGGACCGCAGTCAAGAATATCCTCAAGTATCTCAAGAGAACCAAGGAGAACATTCTCGTTTACGGTGGAGACCAAGAGCTTGTTGTAACTGGTTACACCGATGCTAGTTTCCAAACCGATCGAGATGACTCCAAATCACAGTCCGGCTTTGTATTTCTGCTTAATGGTGGTGCCGTAAGTTGGAAGAGTTCCAAGCAAGATACTACGGCCGATTCCGTCACCGAAGCGGAATACTTAGCGGCTGGTGAAGCAGCAAAAGAGGCCGTATGGATCAAGGAGTTCTTGACCGAGCTAGAGGTGGTTCCAAGCATCTCGGGTCCAGTGGATATCTACTGCGACAATACGGGAGCCATAGCTCAGTCCAAGGAGCCTAGGTCTCACCAGAAGACTAGGCACATTCTACGACGGTTCCATCTCATCCGTCAGTTGGTCAATGACGGATGGGTCAAGGTCAAGAAGGTGGACGGTGCCGCGAACACAGCGGACCCTCTGACAAAGCCTTTGTCTCGAGCCGCGCATGAGTTGCATGTTGCATCCATGGGGATTAGGCGTATGCCTGATTGGCTTTGAGTTGTATCTTTTATTTAGGCGTTAGTATGAGACGTGTATATTTGGATATTACATTGAGTACTACACACTGGCTAGAAGTCACTGTTGATTGACTCTAGGCCAAGTGGGAGATTGTTAGAGATATGTCCTAGAAGCCAATCTTTTTGGCTACTTCTATGGTTTTATGTTATGGATGATTTTATATCATTTGTTCCTTGATTTATGTGTTGACAGTTCATTCAGGTTGAGGATCTGAATTATAGATCACTGTGATTCATTTAGTAGTAAATGACAACAATAAATCTAAAGCGTCCATAATCTTGATAATTAACAAGGAACATTAATTATCAATAAGATTAGTATGCAAGTTAAGTGTTGATTAAGTTCTATAAATCAAAGGTTAAGAGTAACCAACTTAATTGCATATGTTTATGTTATTTGAACATAGTACAGGACATGACCCAACGAAATAAATATATGGATTGTGTTTTGGTGTCATTATTTATTTCGTTATGATTTTGATTCTAAGTTTGAGATATTTATCTTTTCCACATGAGGATAGGTTCAATAAATATCGTCTACCGCTGATTCCCGATAAGGGCTGCTATACGGACGTTATTTATGTTCTCTTGAATTGTGCGGGGAAAAGTTAAATAGTCAAGAAAACCGTATGTCCCTCATTAATTCACTTAGTGAGTGACGATATCTGTTTGGGCCCCTTGATGGAGATAGATTGTTTGCTAGCAACTGATACAATTATCTCTAGATCAAGAAACGTATAATCTGCAAGAATGACACATTCCTATCTTGGATTATACGATGATATCGTGAGGCATAGGAATCAAAATAGAGATATACTTTTATTCTCTTATGCAGGATTGAAATATTGTAGCTGTACACTATTTATGCGAATTGGGAATCATAACGTGTTGCTAGATACCGCTTATGATTATTGGATTTAAATAGCGATTTAACTCCATGTCCAACGTAGCATAAATCCTCAAAGGGTCACACAGAATTGGTGTTTTAACCATGCTTGCATTATTTATTTATTTGCAATAATTGGTATTGCAAAATATGATGAGTTGATTAATTAATTAAATAGCGTTGTAGACCGTTATAATTAATTAAATCAAAGGGATCATATAGAAATAAATTAATGCATTATCTAATCCCTAAATAATTATTATTAAGTTAATAATTATTTATTTCAACACATATGCATTTAATAGGGCTTTAATTAAATAGTTAATTAAAGGCCCAATAGGGAGTCAAATTGGGAGCAACAAGAAGGGCCATTTAATAGGTGATTAAGTGGACCCAAGAGGCAATGCACATAGCCCATGAAGGGCCCATAATGTGGCCGGCCATAGCATGTGGTAGGTGGGGTGGCAAAGTTGTAAATAGGTGTTGAGAGGTAGGTAGGGTTTGAGCTCTATATAAAGGGGTATATGGTAGCAAATCCCTCTCTCTCTCTCTCCCACAAACCCTAGCCGCCCCCCCTCTTTGTGGCCGGCGCCTCCCTTCTCTCCCTCTCCATTAGCTCATGTGTTGAGCCCCCTCTCTTCCTCAAATCAATTAGTTCATTTGCTAGAAGATTGGGAAAACTAGGGATTAGGCATTTCCTCCAAGTTACTAGCATAACTTGTAGAGGATTTGGTTAATACCAAGTGGACTCGAGGCGATTCGACAAGGAGGCGCGAGCTAGACGTGAGCACAACCACCTACAACCTAGCCGGTTCGAGCCTCTTGATTACTAGCTCAAGAGAGGTATACCTTGAACCTTTCTCTCTTGTGTGAATGGCTTAGTGCAAGATCCGTGTTTGTGCATGATTGTTTATGGATAATTAGTAGTATTTAATCATAAAATGAAAATTATGCACACAACTAACAAAATTGGCTGCTAAATGGGCAAGAGAACTGGATTGAGCTAAAGATAGATAGCATCAATAAGTTGTAAGATTTGGTTCTGTAAAATAAACATATGATCAGTTTATTTTGTTCTGTAATTTAAAATTTTCTTGCTATTTTAGAAAGATATATATGAAAGAGAAGGGATGGATGGTGCACTCGTAAATTGTAAGATTTGTATTTAATACAATTAATCTCTGCAGCTTATCTTAATTGTAAGATTTGTATTTAAACAAAATTTGGTAAATTTAGTACATCAAATATTAATTTCAGTAAAAGACTCACCAGATTGTCTATTTATTTGCCAAATCCTCTTTGCTGATGCCATCACATTCATTTTGTAAATTAACATCGTCTTATGTACCATGACAACTCCTACCAATATCAAGCTCCATACTTCATGTACCATTACAGCATTACTGCTGCAAACCTAACTTCAAAGCCTCACTACTGCTGCAAATTAATTATACTTAAATATATTATTATATATCATCTATCATCTATAGCAATTAAACCACGTAGGCTTTTCATTAGTGGGGCATGCTTGTATGTATATACTTTTTTATTTTTGAAAGTCCAAATATCCATAGGCTTTTCATTAAAAATAAGAAGCTACAAATTGTGAAATTGGACAATCTAAAGAATCCTTCTTCCTGGAACCCTGAAAATTTACCAGTAACACCCTAATGCAGAACTCAAATTTACCAGCCATTTGGTGCTGGTACTTGCTGGTAAAGCCAATTGAGGTGAACTAAGTACTTGCTGGTACTCGGATTACCATTCATCTCGAGACCTCCGCCAATCTAAATGGCAAAGCCAATTGAGGTGAACTAAGTAACTAACCATGAACTGTGTCTGACGAAAATAAGGAAAACAACCATAAGAAAATCCATGACGGGAAGTTCAAATAACGGACACCTTTGGAGCCCAAAGAAAATCACTAACAAGTTCATCGTGTCAATTAGAAAAGCATACTATTATGGATAAATAGTATACTGAAGTGAACAGTACCAACTGAGAAAAGAAATAATATGTATTGTCATTACTGATTCTATCACCCCTCTAGCTCTATCAGCATATAAAATTGATTTGAACTCTACAGATCAACATTCAACTTCTAAAAACAAAATTAAAGAAGAAGCTATGCAGTCTTATAGATAAAAAAAAAGTTATGTCAAAACCTAAAATCAGATTCAAAATAAAATATTAAATTAAATAAACAATTATTAAAACTGAAATTAAAAAGAGTCAACATATTAGGATGATAACATTTTAAAAGAAACTAACCACAGAGGTCGAACCTGTGAGATTGTTGTAGGAGGATCGAAGACACGGTTTGTTTCTCCCAAATTCCTTTCACGTACAGGTACGATCACTTTCCCTTCGAGCTCCTCAGTTTCTCCGATGCTCTCCTGAAGTTCCACCACCTCAGAGACAGCGACACGGAGCAAAATCAAGATCTTGAATCAGCGCGAAGCCATGGCCATGAGAGGCGAGAATGGAGAGCGGGAAAGCAGAGTTGCTGCCTGAAATTGATCAAATTTATTGAACATTAGCTAAGAAGAAAGATGGATATGAGACTTAACTCTACATGAAAATGAAATTGTTCAATCAACACCATGAAACCATGCACGGAGGAAGGTCGATCTTGTGCCCTATGAAAGAGAAGCCCGGCTCGATCGACAACACTGTCTTGTCGAAGGAAGAGAAGAGGTGCGCCGACATGGATCCAATCTGGGAGAAATTGGAAAAATGAAATGACCCTAATGGAAATTGAATTGTTGCTTAGAATACGGAGGCAGCGAAATTAATGTTTTTTGCTCAATGTCAAACCTAACGATTATTTCTAATTCAATTGAGGTAGCAAAATTTCCATTTGTGGTTTCGTTTTGGAGGAGGCGGCGGAACCCAAAGAACAAACCATAGAAAGGAGAAAGGAGCGGCAGGTGGAATAGGGAAGCAAAAGATGAAAGAATGAAAGGGACGCTGGAGGAAAATAATTAAACAAAAAAAAGTTACAGAGACTGGACTCGAACCCTTGCATTGTAGAATAGCGAGCGAGCGCGACTCCGCTCCGCGCAGATGTTAATGTTAACATTTGTTAACATGTCTAAACTAAAGGTTTAAACCTTTCATTTCACTATTAAATCTTACCACTAATTTGATCAAATCATAAAAATAGACGGTCCATATTGCATTGGGTAAACATTTGTTTGCTCTTTTCGGTTCAAATTTTGGATAGACCTTTGGACCGGTGCTTTTATAAGCAGTAAAGATAAATACTCTCAGTGTCCAGCTCATGTCAACGTGCAGCGCTGTCATGACACGCAAATTGCAGCGCATCACTTTTGAGCCAGCCCATTTTTGACGCGTGGGTGTGGATGTCAGGATGGCAAATTGTCAGATGTCTCGTATCAGCTCCGTTCTTACCTTCCGTCGTGTATTCTTTCTCCCGCCGCAACTGACTTCTTTTCGAGTGAGAGTGAGAGTGAGATCATCGAGCTCAATCTAGATCTTAAAATTCTACTCGGTGACTCGGTCTAATCATTGAAAGCCAGAGGTCAAGACGGGATTGGGCCGACCTTCCAGCCGATTTGGTGGCAACCATAGCCAAGAAGGCTTCCACCGCCAACACCGAATACATCCACCTCCGGATTGTTTGTAAGGCCTGGCGAAGAGCCCTGACTCCCAACCCTCGCCATCTCCCTCCCCAATTCCCCTGGCTCCTGCTCCCTCGAACCTCTGTCGATGTTTGCAAACTTGCTTTCTACGATCCCTTTCAGTCAAAAACCCACCATTTTTTGTTGCCATACATCAGTGGCAAGCGCATCTGTGGCTCCTCCCATGGCTGGCCGGTGCTGGAGCATTTCTGGAGAGTCTCGTTGTTCAACCCAATCACACAAAGCACCATTGACCTTCCTGCAAAAGTTGATCCTTCTGAACAGAAAGGGGTTTATTGTGTACTAAAAGCAATTTTATCTTGCAATCCTTCTGAGGATGATTGTTTTGTTGTGGCTTCATTTCTATCATTGTCATCATCAAATTGGAAGTTGGGCTTCTGCCGGATTGGGGATACTCGCTGGACCTGCCTTCTGATGAACGATAAGCAACGATTTCTGATGGGTTTTACATGCCATAAGAACATAGTTTACACGCTCACTAGTGAGATGGAAGTGTCGGTTTATAACCTTCGGGACCTTTCGGTAAGGACATTACCTTCTAAACTCTACTACAACAGCTTATATGACCAAGTATATCTTGTTGAGGGAGATTCAAAATCTGGTGAGCCCCTTGTAGTGCTAAGTACTAAAAATCATGAAACAACCAAAATTTTAGTGCACAAGTGGTTTGATGATAGGCAGCAATGGCAACTAGTGCGGAACATTGGAAAGCTGGTGCTTTTTCTCAACCAGAATCATTCTATTAATCTGCAATTGGAGGGAGGGCAAGGGAATGAATTGTACTGTGTTGTACAGTGCCCTACGGACATAAGGCATTTTAGTCTTGCCATCAATCGGATCCATTTGGATACTGGGAAGGATGTTCTGCAAAATGCTTGCCTCACGGAAGAATTCGGTTCATTGTGTGGAGACCCCATGTGGTTTACACCTAGCTTGATCTAGCTGGCTTAGAGACTTGAGAAATATGATGGCCTCTGCTTATGCAGGTATAGATTGATAAAGTAAATATCATATGATTTAGGATGATTGCCAATTGTTTCGTTTGGTTTCCAACTAGCTTCCCGACAATAAAGCATGTTTTGTTTTAGCGTACATGCAAGATCTCCATCATTTAATGCAATGGTGAAATCCTCCTTGAATGAAGTAGTGAAGCATGCTAAGTAAAAGCAAAAGGACTAGTCTTGTTATATTATTACTTGGACCCATCACTGCCGCCAAAACATAAAGATTGCCCTAGGAAGTAGCATGGTAACATCATAGATATGGTTAGTGTACCGGCACATGGAACATATTACTGAAAGTGAAAATTTAGGGCTCAGGGTATCATTTTTTTTCCTTCAATATTTTTTCTATTTTATTTAAATTTTGAAGCTTCCATCTTCCAATATTAAAAATTAGAGCTGGATCCTACCAGTTGGGTTGGCATCACTAGTATAATTTATCACGGTGAATTCCAGTAGGTGGTCTGTATGACATAATACAATATTATGATATTTTACTACTATTATGTACATTGGACCTCATATTTGAGTATTAACCAGCCAAGCAACTTTGTAGCTTATTATTTCTGATGTGATATATTCCCTGTACTTATATGCATATAGTAATATTTGATTTGGATATTTACTAGTGATAGACGAATAATACATGTTGAACTCCAGTACTTTGTCAGGCTGAATCCCCTATACCTATCAGATCAGGTCTGATATTTTTCACTAAATCAATTGTTCTGGACTTGGATTTATTGGTTGAAAACAACAAAAAGACCAAGGACATAAATGGTGGGAAAATTAGTTAATTAGCAATTTTCCCTAGAGAAATTTCCAATAAAAAGCATGGAAATTTGGTTGATATTTTGATATTATTTGCTGGGGGTCTTAATGCACCTTAGACCTTGCTGATATTTCCCTAAAATAAGGACGCAAGCTGATAATTATTAACCTATACTTTTGGGGAAGATTTCCTCATACTTACTATTGATGTATCAATATATTTAAAGTTTTTTTTGAAGCAAAAATGAGGCTCTAAGACCTCATCTTAAATTAAATAAAAGTCAATTTAGCGAGAAGCTAAACTTACGAAAATACAACAATATATTTAAAGTTAACAACATGACGGTTGAACTTGAAATCTTGTGAGCCAACATGCTGTCTTTCCAGAATTTGGAACTTCTCAGCTTTAAATGCATAGATAATTTGTTTAAGAGTAATATATACTAATTGCACCTTTCTTGAAACAACAGGAATCAGTAATTCTAGGATGGAACTTGATATGCATTCTCTGTCCCTGGCTATCGTACGTGATTTCCTTGAACTACATGAGTAAGATCAGAAGGTAGCATTGCTGGAGCGTCTGCTAATCTATGGTTTGAGCATGCAGTGATCTGAATTTGAAACACAAATTGAATTTTGATTATTTTTAATTGTTTGATTTTAACTTTGTTCAAATTGAAATTCCTAATTATTTTTAACTTTGTTCATACATGAGTAAGGGGTTCATCTTGTAAGGGAACCGAGCAACCCTGCAGGCTGCAGCCCTTTTAATTGGAGGAATCACATCCTCTACCGACCTTTTAAGGTTGGTAGAGTGACAACTTCCGATCTAAACCGTTAGATCTAATCTCAACGGTTAAGGGAGCCCCGTGCATGTAACTGAGATTGATAGGCCCGAAAAATCTTAACCGTCGAGATTAGATCGAACGGCTCGGATCAAGAGCTGGCCCTCTACCAACCTCAAAAGGTTGGCAGAGGATACCCTCCCTTAATTGGATAGCTCGATGCCACCATCCAGTCTAAATGTTTGAATACAATGAACTCATCACAATTAGAGAAAAATCTGATCTCGTATGAAGTTAGACTGAGGTACTTGACAATACCAAAATTACAAGTTGAATCGGATTTGTGTCAAAATCTTACTTCAGTCTTCCAATCCCATTAAAAAAAAAATGAAAAAAATATCCATCTACAATCTCAAGGACGAACTGCTGTATTAAGGAACCAATAACTATAAAAGTCAGATCTTCATGTGGTTTTCAAGTCCGAGGAATTGTTCAAAAAGTGAAATTAAAATACATGGTTATTGAGTATATTTTCAGAACCAATCCTCGCTCAGGTTATTCCTTTTTTTTTAGTGAAGAAACTACAGGATATTCTACCTATTGATGCCGCTGTAGCTTATACAAAATGGTTTTTCCACGATTTAAAATTGTAGAAATTAGCTCATCAATTTAACAAGAGACTAATATGTGAGACAAATATTAATTATTTATCTTCGGAAACTGCGAACTTATTCATCGGCAACCCCACGGTATTCTTGGTTGAAGCAGCTCGAAGTACTAGTTGCTTCCCAGCTTTCAACCTAAAGTCAAAAAAAAAAAAGAAATAAAATAGCACCTGGTTCGAGAAAACAAACGTGTAAACGCGATTGGATTAATTAAGTAATAATTTTTTGCCTTTAAACATCCTTCCCCCTTTTTAGTTGCTCATTTGTATGCTTCATTTCTCGGTCTCAAGCGTGTCAAAGTGTGATAACATAGTACAAACAAATCAAAATGTTCATGGTCGCTCATTAAACATTGTTTAGTCTTACCAGAAAGTCAGATCATTATATATTAACCAGTAAGTTGATACTTCATTTTGATGAAGATGACACGGTGTTAGTTCAGAATTCACAAGTGTGTCATATATTATTTAGATCCTGATTATTTGGTGTAGAATATTTGTTCCAACTGGCGATCCTTAGGAGATTCAAGGGATTAATACACCTCTTGAGAAAAAAACACAAACATGGCGAGGTGGCCAGTTGGCCGGCGACCCCCTTCTACCCAATCTCCCCGGCACGGCCGACATCTGCCTCTGAAGCAGTCCTATGCCAGAAAATAGGACGGCCATCTTCAGCCTCTGAAGCAGTCCTATGTCAGAATATTACACGACCATCCTCGGTCTCTGAAGAAGTGCTAGCCCGCAATATTTCAGAACCATCTTTGGCCTCTAAAACTATTGTTAATAGCCACATTGCACAACCATCTTCAGCATCTGAAGCAACCTTAGGCTGCCACATTGCACGCCGATTAATCCAGATTGGAGTCAAGGATGTCTTCTCTGTTCCCCGTGATTTTAACCTTACCTTACTGGATCACCTCCGGTCTGAACCTGAGTTGAACTTGATCACATGTTGCAATGAATTGAATGCTGGATACGCTGCCGATGGGTATGCAAGGGCCTGCGGTGTTGGCGCCTGTGTCGTTAGTTTCACAGTTGGTGGATTGAGCGTGCTTAATGCCATAGCTGGTGCTTATAGCGAGAACTTGCCATTGATCTGTATTGTCAGTGGGCCCAACTCGAATGATTATGGCTCAGACCGGGTATTGCATAACCCTACAGGGCTACCCGATTTCTCTCAGGAGCTACAGTGCTTCCGGACAGTCACCTGTTACCAGGTCTAACACAAAAGAAATTTATTGTTCCTCTTGTTGGTTTATTTTATTTTTTCCTTCTTTTATAACATTTGTAGTGAAATTAGAGAGTAATGATTCCCTTTTCTTTTGAGAAAAGGTTGATAAGCCAAATAAAAATACTTTAATCGAAAATGCCTCGTATTTATATACAATTACAGGTGGTGGTGCATAACTTGAATGAAGCACATGAGCAAATTGACAGGGCTATTTTTATGGCTCTTGAAAAGAGCAAGCCAGTGTATATTAGCATCAGTTGTAACCTCCCTGCTTTCCAACACCCCACCTTCAGCTGCGAGCCTGTCCCCTTCTTCCTCAACCCCAAGTATTCTAACTTACCTTCAGTTTTTAATGGTTTCTTAAGATTTCGGTAACATTTTCTATCTTTTTGTTGTGTTGATGAATAGAGAACACACCAGGTCTCATCTCTGTTTATTGTATGGTATGGACAACATTTCAGCTGCTAATCTGATTACTAAAGTAAATTAATTGGTAATATATAATTATTCCCAAATTAGGATGAGCAATCAGATGGGGCTGGAGGCAGCAATAGAGGCGATCTTGACAGTACTAAACAAGGCCGTCAAACCAGTACTGGTCGGTGGGCCCAACATCCGCATGGCCAAGGCAAAAGATGCTTTTGTTGAACTGGCTGGTGCATCAGGCTACCCAGTGGCAGTCATGCCATCTGCAAAAGGAATTGTGCCAGAGCACCTCCCACACTTCATTGGTACATACTGGGGCGCCATTAGCACCGCATTCTGTGCCGAAATTGTTGAGTCTGCTGATGCTTACGTCTTTGTCGGCCCCATATTCAATGACTACAGCTCAGCCGGCTACTCTCTACTTCTTAAGAAAGAGAAGGCAATTATCATACAGCCAGAGCGTGTTGTAGTCGGCAATGGGGCATCTTTTGGTTGCATCCTCATGAAGGACTTCCTTGAGGCTCTTGCAAAGAGGATTGAGAAAAATACAACTGCTTTTGAGACTTACAAGAGGGTTTACGTGCCAGAGGGGCAGCCACTAGAGTGTGAACCTAATGAGCCCTTGAGGATAAATGTATTGTTTAAGCATATACAAAGCATGCTTTCTGGTAACAATGCAATAATTGCTGAGACTGGTGACTCATGGTTCAACTGCCAGAGGCTGAAGTTGCCTGATGGTTGCAGGTATGATTTTCTCTTTACATACTCTGTAAATTTCTTTCTGGTTTCAATGTAGCATATTAGCTGGAAATCCTTTGGTTGTGAGTTCCTTCATTTTTTTTTACAAAATGCATATTAACTATTAGGTATGAGTTCCAAATGCAATATGGATCAACAGGCTGGTCTGTCGGGGCAACATTGGGCTATGCACAAGCTGCTACAGACAAGCGCGCGATTGCGTGCATTGGTGATGGAAGCTTCCAGGTATAACTAAAATCCCAATTGGAACAGATTAAATTCATCCACATTTCAATCTTTAGTTTTTATTCTAGATGTAACACAGCTGAAACTGACGAAGGAACATCGTAAACTTCTGCATTCTCTCAGGTGACAGCTCAGGATATATGGACCATGATCCGTTGTGGCCAGAACAGCATTATATTTCTGATAAACAACGGAGGTTACACCATTGATGTAGAAATCCATGATGGACCCTACAATGTGATCAAGAACTGGAACTATACTGGCTTTGTAGATGCTCTCTGTAAAAACCAGGGAAAATGCTGGACCGCTAAGGTGGATCAGGCCTTGAATTGATGTTCTTATCTGCAGTGTTAAATTTGAAAATTTTGATAAAGAATTAATTAAATGATAAATCAATGCAGGTCAGGTGTGAGGAAGAACTGAAGGCTGCTATAGAAACAGCGACCGGGCCGAAACAAGATTGCTTGTGCTTCATAGAAGTGATAGTGCACAAGAACGATACCAGCAAAGAACTGCTAGAGTGGGGGTCCCGCGTGTCAGCTGCTAATAGCAGGCCACCAAATCCTCAGTAGATAGTTTGGATTACTTATATATTGAATGCCAGCATTTTCCATTTTCATGTGCAGCTTTATCTTTTTTATTTTGTGTGTGAATATAAGTATTAGCGCTATAGTTTTTCAAAACTTCTGATGTAGAAGTGCAATTTCACTTTCACATAGTTGTTTGTAGAAAGACTGATTTGAAGTATTTACTAGATATAATTGAATCTAACCTCCCTACTCGTGTTGGGTTTCTTTCTAGCCTACCCCAACTTGTTTGGGACAAAAAACTTAGTTGTTGTTGTTGTAACCTCGCTACTCGAATCTGCGACCTCTATGAAAGACTTAATTGGCACATATAGAAAGCCTTGTGCAAATGAGCCAAACCAATTGCTCACGAGAGACCGGGATTGCTTCGTCTCATGATGTTTTAGAATGTGTGTGAGCATATTCGTTGTGACTGGATGTCCTTTTAATAAAAGATTCTGGGGCACTCGCATTTCATTCTCCAGTGGTATGGTAACCACATGAAGTTCCATGTTACATGAAATGAATGAAGTATAATTAACATAAAACAGAAACACACCGAAGTTTTGCCTTAGAGTTGTGAGCAATAACAATTTTGAAAACTTCTCAATTAAGTGAATCTCAAAGAAGAATACGACTACATTTAAACAGGAAGACAATATGCAGCCAAACTGGTTCTCTTGCAAATAGCCACTTGTTATGTACTACCAAGGAAATTAAGCATGGAGAACAAGATGCTGACAAAAAGGGTATATTGTGCTCATATCACCTGTACAAACCATAAACTTCCTCTTTCATGCATAATTTCCCAGTTTTTTTTTTATTTTTTTATTTTTTTTAGACTAACTTATGTTTAAGTCATTGTTCGTTGCTGAAAGAAGCCTGCTGTTTTGAAGGAGATGTGGAGGATAAGATGCTCTACACTTGGCAATGTGTGATTTCAGCTTGGGTATATTAGGATGTGCGCTC
The DNA here is from genome assembly GCA_028095005.1 of Rhynchospora pubera. Lineage (NCBI taxonomy): Eukaryota > Viridiplantae > Streptophyta > Magnoliopsida > Poales > Cyperaceae > Rhynchospora > Rhynchospora pubera. The sequence goes on along the minus strand of CM051462.1, from coordinate 146,985,819 downwards.
TTACATCTGTGGCACCGCAACTCCATTTCTAACAATTTCTCACCACTTAACTTTGCTGACCCATGTTCTTCAATTTCATCAATAACATCAACAGAATCACGAAAGAAGGCAGTGTTAAATGAATTCCAGTGTTTTTTGTTTTTGAGTGATGGCGAGTCAAAGTCCTGGCTTATGACATGGAGGTGCAATTGCCGCATTGATGGCACCTGAATTAATAGCATAAAACAAAATGCATAATAAATCTTAAATGTCACATAACTAAATAATATGAAATAATGTAATCAAAGTTTCTCATAACCCTTCCAAAACAACAGTTTAACAAAGTTTTTCCTCGGCTGGAAAAATAACATAGAAATCCCTCCAAAAGTAAAGTCAACAAACCTTTAATGGCAAAATTAACTCTCATTAAATTTTTCTTGTATTGGTCAAGAGCGGTGCCACTTTCATGAAGTCAGTAATGCGGAATTCCTTGTTTTGGAAGGGTAAATTTGGGGTATGCGGAATTCCTTGTTTTGATAATTCAGAGTTAAACATCCAAAGGTAATGTACAAACCGAATGATATCCTAGTCTGAAGTGCGGAGAAGGATCTTCGCTAAGGAATTTCTTGACCCATTTCACACCAGCAGAATGCATAGATTTTAAAATAGGAAGGTGTTCTCTCTTAGCGTCTTCAAGACAATCTAGGCCATTCAATCTCGACAGCACAAGAACATGCTTCCTAGCCTAAAAAATGTTTTTTGTGGAAAAAAAACTCAGTAGACAAGATAAAAATACTGAATTGTATAGGATCTTTTTTTCCAAATGAGACGCAATATTATGCTGAATTTGTGTATTATCCTAGTACATGTCATGCATGCAACCAAAACCCCGTAAACAGTTTGTTTGCCAAAAAATAAGCTAGTCCTTTTTAAGCCAAATTTCAACATAAGGAAGCAAACCAAACTTATATATTGGTCTTCATTGCTCATATAGCAATTTGGTTAAGCCGGGTGAATTAACACAAAAGTCATAGCTAAGTCATTTAAAATTGGTATTTCTGAGACTGAATGAAACCTTTAATATGAGTTTTAAGATTGCTAAGGATACCTCATACCTGCAACTTGCAAGTCATGAAAATGTAGACGAGGTTAGAAATATAGACTTCAGAAGATGGCATACCTTGGGATATAAATCATTTAATACAATAAAATCATCTGCTATCTCCAACAAGCCATCTTTATATTTCTCCGGATCCATAGCTGTGTTATATAGTGCAAGTGCCCATGACCCCCAATTTCTTGATTTCACCTCTTCTCGGTTCTCTTTATTCTTTGATTCTCCACTGGTTGTTGTTGTTGTCGTTGTTGTTTGATTTTGATTTCTTGATTTCACCTCTTCTCGGTTCTCTTTATTCTTTGATTCTCCACTGGTTTTGTCTTTTAATTCCGCAAGCTTTGGCTTCTTGTTTCTCTCGAGACATGCAACTGATGCAAAACTCTCAAAAAGAGAAGAGTATGCATCACGAAGGATCTTGCAACCTTTGGTGTAGTCATTTTGAAGGTAATTTGGTCTCTGTGGATTCATGTTAGGTCCCAGAACATGTATGACATGAGTTACCCCTTCTCTTTGGTACAGAGGAGAGGTGGAAGGAAGTGGTACAGCAACTGAACTGCCTGGATTTAGGGTTTCAGCCCGTTCCTTTGTTGCAATGTCCAAAGCCTCTCCGGCTGCTTTGAATATTGCTGCATTTACACCACCACCTCCAGGTTTTAGCCTCCTAACAATCAGAAGTATAGATTATCTTTAGAATAATGATCTTTTCTCGAGGAAGATGTCATAAAAACATAAAGGTTTACAGGGAATTCATATTAATTAAGATTACCAATTCGCAGCATTTGCAATGGCGGTACACCTCAATCCTCCTTTTGAATACAACATAGTAATATCTCCCACAAACGTAATAAAACGGTTTGAATCAATCCCCTTTTTCATCACTTTTTCTCTAACCAGAGATATAATTCTTGACTTATCGCTCAGATCCACCAATGCCAGCCTCACATTATCTACTCTTTTCAGGAAATCTTGGGCCGACTCAACTATGATATCAGATGCCTTATCTAAGTCAAACTGAAAATCAGCAGTCGAAATAGATGGAAATGCAAGAGTTGGGAATTCATTTCCAGCCCCATTTCCTGACGAGCTACCTCCTTCTTTCTCCTTTTGGCTATTCTCTTCTCTAGCTGATTTCTTAAAAAATTTCATGATACTTTGTTGCCCACTTTCCTTTTTACTCTTCTTACCAAACTCGCCAGGTGAAAGCTTATCAGCAGGGCCCAGTTCACTATACATTTTAATCGCCTCTTTCACATCACTGTCATTCTGACAAAATGTGATTCGAGAGAACCCTTCATTCAAATTCGGAGCCTCTTTGTTCTGTAGCATTTTGTTTACAATTACAGCAGCTCGACCACCCTGCACGTTGCCTTCATGGCCAGTCCGGTTGACACAACGGGAAATGCACACTTTAGCAGGGAGATCAAGCACAATTGCATGCATGTCAGTGCGGGACCCGCAAAACTTCAAGAAATCAGCTCGTTGTTCCCTCTCTAAGTTGCACCTGTCTATGAAGACGCTTTTCCCCTCATTCAGCGCATCAACTGCACCTTTCAGACACTGTGCCTTTGTTCCAGTTTTGCCATTGCCAATTGTATCCTGTATTGCCATTACTAAATGTCATAATTATATACAGCTTCGATTCAAGGAAATGTAGGTTAAAATCTTTCGGATTGAATCACAGTTTTGGTGATAAATATGCCATAAATACAGGGAAAAATCAATAAAAAAAAACCTCCCAAGCTCAAAACTATAAGCATTAAAAGAACAGAAATGAGACCTGGCAGACTCGAACCCAGGGCCGCCTCGAAGCACTGATGACAGCTTCACAGAAGGTGCTCTTGCCACTGCCAGGCGGGCCCACCAAGATCGCCAGGACGGTTCGATTTGACTCTTCTTCTGAAGAGAAGTCGGATAGAGGTTCTCGATCAGAAAGTAAAAAAGAACAGTAACTACAATCGGAGAGAAAAAGGAGAGCTTGCCTTTGCCTTTGGGAGAAATGCGCGAGTCAGATGAGGCACCGCCGTCCATCTCTCCACCTCACTTGTCCGGAGATCGGACAGTGCAGTCGTCGGAGAAATGAGGTTTTGCTCTGAAACTATTAAAAGAGGAGAGAGGAGGTTTTGCTATGAAAACAACGGTAGGCTGGAGTCAGATCCGGTCCAGTTTAGGCCCAAGATGACCCATCATTCGAGAACATAATATAGATTCGCCGGAATCACGTCCTCTGCCGATCTTTTACCGTTTGATTTAATTTTAACGATTATGGAAATCCGTGCATAATATAGATTGATAGGCCTAAAAATTTTAAACGTCAAGATTAAATCGAACGATTCGAATCAAAAATTAATTTTAAGGTTGACGGAAAATACGCTCCCAGATTCGCCAGGGCCCAGGTCTTGAAGTGAAGAGCAATAAGAAAAAAAAAATTGTGGCTGCTGGGATTCGAGCCCAGGTCTCCACGGGAGCGTATCCTCTACCAACTTTTTGAGGTTGGTAGAGGGCCAACGTTTGATCCGAGCCGTTAGATCTAATCTCGACGGTTAAAATTTTTCGGGCCTATCAATCTAGGTTACATGCACGGGGCTCCCTTAACCATTGAGATTAGATCTAACGGTCTAGATCAAACGTTGGCCCTCTACCAACCATAAATGGTTGGCAGAGGATGTGATTCGGGTCTCCACGGCCACAACGTGGAATTCTAACCACTAAACTACAGGCACCGATATTTCTTTTCCGATAATTATTTAATAACTAGAAACGCAACTTTCTGAAGACAAGCATTCAGAACCTTCCAATCTAACGCATGTGAAGCATAAGAATCATCATTACCTAAAGTTCTGAACCTTTCGCCTATCCCAATTGTGACAATTCATCTGATTTAAATGCACTACCGTATTTATTTATTGTTTTTTTTTTTCCCACTGGTAGTCTAGGACCCTTTTCAGCTGAAATCACAGGCCCTAGTTTTCAACCAAGAATTCAAATATTTTCTTTTGAGATCATAACCTACGGGGATGGCAAAAAAAAAATAATAAAATAAAATAAAATAAGAGAAAAAAAATACAATATCCGAAAAATTGGTTAGAAAGATAGAAACAGAATAAAGAAAAATGCAAACAAGAGGTGACGTTATTAGATACAACCAAATACTTTGCTAATTACAAATTTTAAATAAATTCTTACCCACTAAATTGAGAATCAAAGCATAGAATTGCTTTCTAAAGACAGTGGACTTTTTTTTTTTTTTTTTGCAATGCCCAGCTGTCTATCAGTTTTGGGATTTGTTTAACAGGTTCAATTCTAGAGGGATTAGGATTGCTGCTATTTCATTAAGAGACATTTGGATATTTGGATGTAGTATCAGTAAAGATAATAGGATTTTCTTTAAAACTTTATTTGTGGCTTTCCTTTGGACAGTTTGGAGTTTTAGAATAAAATTATTTTCCAAACTGACATGGATGCTTATAGAATACACATATCCAGTCTCTAGAATTTTGCTATGGTGAGTTGTAACTCACGGAGGCTCTGGTGAGTCGCAATCCAGATCTTTGGATCTGCATAAAAAATCGCAAAGATCACTGAGATTTGATTTGCGCTGGATCGACTATTTTCTCCGTTCTGTTTCTCCGTTAGTCGCAATCCAGACCTCTCTCTCTGTCTTCTTCCTTTTATCTGTACACATCGCCTCTCTCTCTCTCAACTCGAAACAAAGCTGAGGCCTACGCCTCCTCCTCAAACCCTAGAAAAAAAAAGAGAAAGAGCGGGTCGGAGCGCCTCCTCACTCGATCGTCGCCTCCTCTCTCCTCTCAGCCTAGTTGATCCGTTCGTTCAGGCCTTTGATTGGAGCGGCTTTGATTCTCAGCCTCTTCGATTTTGAGCTTCTTTTAAACCAGGTATACTCCTCTCTCTCATAAACCTAGAGTATAGGGGTTTAAAAGAAGAGATTTATCTGATATTTTTTAGTTTGAATTTCTAGGAACTGCATCGGTACTTCATCAGTTTTGAAATAAAAAGGAAAAAATTTCTGGGAACTGCATCAGTTTTGATATTTTTGAGTTTGATTTTTTTTGTAGTGAATTTGTCGATAATTTTGAAATAAAAAGGAAAAAAAGTTCAGAGATATTAACTACAAACTTTTAATGACAGTACTGACGTACATTCAGTTATTATTTTATAATGAGACACTTACGTGCAAGTACCGGCTGGTACCAGGAGACAATAAAGTGCAAGTACCAGCTTACCATGTACCATATTACATGTTTAGTTTGGTGACTCATTAAATCAATTTTAAGTCTAGTTTGGTGACTCAAATGAAGTTAACGACTTTAAACCTCCTTAAGAATTTTATTTCAGAATCAAACTATTAAACATTTTTATTGCTCACATAAAGAGGAGTCAGTGGAACACTTGTTCTTTTAGTGTTCTCATGTACAAGAAGTTTGGAGATGACTTATGCATTCTGTCATTTGTGATAAGATTCCACAGAAGTCAGGGGATGTTTTTGTAATTGTAGATCGTTTCCAAGGCGATAAACAAGAAGTAGTGAAATTACTTTGTGCTGCAGTTTGTTGGGTTTGTTGGTTGGAAAGGAACCATTGTTGTTTTCATGCTTCTGACCCAATTTCATTGAGAGTATATTGCAGAAATATTAAATCCATCGTGTATTACTAGTCAGAAATGTGGACAACATCAATGCAAGATTTGGTGAAAAATGGCTGTCAGACATGGAAGAGGGGGCAATGCAAGTGCAACTACCAGGTTGGTAAGATGGCAATGGAGAGGAAGGTGGGGTATGGAACGCCCTCCTAAAGAACACTTGACTTGGGTATTCAATTGATACATGGCTGAAAGCAAAATTTTGAAATGACTTGTGAATTAAAGTTGTATGTTGGATGTTGTTTGATTTTAGTGAGAAGTTTATAGATAGGTGACAGGAGGTGTGGCAACAAATTTGCTTTGTGCTGCTGTTAGATGTGTTGAGATATTGATTGTAACTTTTAAGTTTTGTACCACAAGCTCTTTTGTTCAATGAAGAGTGGTGGGCGCTACTTACTTATTTCTAGAAATTTTTTTTTTATTGCTCACAACTTTTTTATCACATTTTTATTGCTCACAACTATTGAACTTTTTATTTGTCCTGCTAAGAATAATCGAGAACAATTACTTTTAATTCAAATTAAGAGCAGTTTAAGAGGAAATCAATGTGAATAACTATATCATTTTCTCTGGTAAAACTATAGGACTCTCCAATGCACATGGAACTTGAATAACATGAATCAGAATTACATTCAAGCAAAGTTAATAAGCATAGTACTTCAAAGTTACATTCAAGCAATATTACTGCCTAATTAAGCTGTCCATATACTAACTAACATACCCATATCCATTTTCTTAATTACAGAAAATAAAATTCCAACAAGAATTACAAATAATGCAATCACAACATAAATAGCTTGATTAATCTTCTTAATCAACATATAATTTGTCTTCTCTATTTCTTCTAATTGCTTCCTTGTTGCTTTCAATTGTTGTTTCAACTCTTCAAATTCTCGATTTATAGGCCTAAAGCTCAATTGATCACATTAGTTGCATGTTCTCGCATCTTATGCAATAAGGAATTGCTCCACTAGTGTTGCATCCATGATGACCGCCACTTGACGTACTCATTTGATATCCTATAAAAAAAAATTAAGCTTTAATTGAAGTCATATGCAACAATTGAGTGAAATATGGACAATTATTGAAAGAAAAGAGATTACTAATACTCATGACACTAACTAAGTTCTAATTGACACTACTGATGTAAGAGTTGTCTCCACAATAGAAATTATGAAATAAAACAATTTCTTCTAGGAAAGTAAAGAAAGTAAATAACATGTTATATCTTCTGAATGGAATTAGAAAAGTAAATAACAGATTATAAATAATATCCCATTGGCAAAACCAGACTACAAAACTAGTTTCTGAAACTGCTAAGACACAATGTAAATTTAACACTGCCAGCAACAAAGCAACATCATGTTACTTTAAGTTACCAATGGACATGTTTTAACCGGGTGGGTCAACTAATTTAACCTAAAAATGTAAAATTGGCTAAAGCAAAATTAGGCATGCATTACATATTATAGAAAAATTTCTCCATGGTTGAAAAATAAGAAAAATTAATCAGGTGGCAAGCACAACCAGCAAGATTTCATTGAAAACATTAAGACTAGAAATGTTTGATATAAGGACAAAAAAAGGGGAAAAAAACTAAGGAAGGGAGTAACTAAAAGAAGTAAAGGAATATTGTAGAACTGCACAATGGGGAAAAAAAAGGAAAAAAAACACTAGTTCCTACGTCATGACTCATGACCCGATTTTTGTCCCCTTTACTAAAGGTAACAAGCACCACACGATAAAGCAAAATAATGCAGAAGAACAATATGTTATCTGTATTAACAAGCATTTCTATTTATTTCTTCAGCATCATTTATCTGTATTAACAAGTACCACACGTCATGGCCCGCTTTTTCCCCCTTTACTAATTCCATTATTCAACAATCTGTACTAATTTGTGTACTAGTTCCTACCAGAATAATTCCATTATTCAACAATATGCACTTGACCAACAATCATTAAGAGTATTGGTTTGACCAGATACAAAATATTTTGAAAAAGCTTTATTGTATGTACCTTATTCAAACGAATCGAAGGCAAGTTGTGTGGTAGCAGATAAGAAGCAACAATGACGATTGGAGTAAAAGGTTGAGAGGAGAGAGGAGGCAACGGTCGCGAGGAGACGCTCTCTGACTCCGATCCACTCTCAGGCTCTGATCCACTTTCTAGGGTTTGAGAGGCGCTCTCTAGCTCAGATCTGAGAACCGATTTTTTTTTTCAAAGAGAGGAGACGAAATAAAGAGTAGAGAGACTAACGGAGAGACGAAACGAAGAAAATAGTCGATCCAGCGTAAATCAAATCTCAGCGATCTGCGCGATTTTTGATGCAGATCAAAGGTCTGGATTGCGACTCACCAGAGCTTCTGTGAGTTGCAACTCAGTCTCTATAATAATATTGTGTCTTTATTATCTTTGGACAGGTTCTAAGACATGTTTGGAGCAGCAGTTTCAACAGGCCAGTGCAACGCAGAATGTGGCAGTAGAAGATGAGGAATTGAGGATCTACTAGAATAAGCTGACTAGCTGAGTTGTTGGGGTTCTTTTGGTTTTTGTTAACTTGGGCTGTTTTTCTGGTATGTGTTGTTTTGGACCGTTACTGGAACTTGGCACTTCTAATTTGTTGTAGTAGTTCTCATTTTGCTTTACTCACTGTACAGGGGCAGTTTGGATCGCTTAGGAATAAGAGGAATAGTCTATTTCTAGACGGAAAATATTGGAAAGTGTGTAATTTTGTGAAGAGTTTGAATGGTTAAGAATAAATTTTCGTCCGAAATTTGCTATTCTTGCCTATTCTTTATCCATCCAAACAGCCCCACAGTGTGACTTTGTAAGACTTTTCTTGTTGTGTATCAGTGTATGTGTGTGAAGCCCAAACGGGCCGAGCCCACTTGGCCCATACGGAAGAAGTAAAAAGAGGAGTGCGTGAAAAGGGGTCAAGGATTCAAGGGAACCAGATCCTCTGGTCTGCCGACCAGAGAAATCCTCTGGTCGTTTTTAGATCTGAGCCATCTGATTTAATCTTAATGGCTATGGATGCCCCGTGCTAGTACCACGATTGATAGATCCGAAAAAATGTTAACCGTTGAGATTAAATCGGACGGTCCAGATAGAAAAACGACCAATGGTCGTTTATAAAAAACGACCAGAGGATCCGACTCCAGGATTCAAGGGTCAATCTCCAGAAATACATCTCTTGGAAGTTGGAACAGCTCTCTGTTTTCTATTTTTTTAATATCTTATTAATTTCACTTTTAAATTAAGAGAGAGTGTGAGTAAAAGAGATAAAGATTGATAGCTTGATGATTTTCATGTATTGTAAGACGATCTCTTGATTTAGTGGATTTGCACCGATAACTCTCGTGATTTTTTTCTTTTCGGATTTTCTACGTAAAATCTTGTATTTTTTTGTGCTTGATTGTGTAATTATTGTTTGATTCTCAAGTTATACCATCATAGTTTTATTTTAACAGATATTGTTTTATATATGGCACGTGTTTGACAAAATTACTCTTTATTTATTTCGGTGTGTTAGACACCGGTAACGAGGGAAATTGCCCAACAGTTCTTTGCATGCTTAATGGATGCATGCGCTTGTGTTAGGGTGCTTTAGTTTAAAAAAAAAATGCTTTCTAAAGGGTGCTTTGTTTAATGAGAACACACACACACACCACCCACCCCACGTATACAAAGCATGGTAGTACTAGTTCGTGCGAAATGAACGTTTAGTTGCGCAATTGTTGCATTCCTATTGAACCATTATATAACATTCGCAATGCAATAGTGGAAACTAAAAATTTAAAAAATAAATAAATAATCTAGTTTCCAAAAACATAAATTTTAAAATTTTGCTCTGAAATGTATGTTTCTACTCAATTTATGTGGGTTAGGTGCAGTGGATTGCATTTAGCATCCTAAATCAGTTACATATATACTTTCAGCTGTTACGTATGAGAATTTGAGATAGAATCTCACTCAATAATTACGTACGTGGTTTCAATTATTATTATTATTATTATTTTTGAAGTTCTTTCATTTTTTTAAACACCGTTAATGTTGAATTCAAAATACTAAACTACAGTCACTTTGTTGTTGACGCACAATATATGTCTTATATTACTGTACCTGGTCAAATTAAAACGTTTAGGCTTATATTGATTATTATTGACTTTGAACTTTTGAAGTCAAGCGCTTATAACTTCCAAAAAAAAAATAGTCAGCATATTATATATGTCTCTTGCGATATATTATTTGTATAATAATAAGACCCATTTAACCGGACATTATTAATTTAGATGATTCTTATGAAAAATCTATTGTCTGATCTCTTCATGAAAAGGCAAGCCGTCTCCCCAGTGCATCTTTAAATTAATTAGATATATATATGTGTGTGTGTGTGTGTGAAATTATACATTCGAAAGAGCACAGAAATGGTCAAATGGAAGCAGTACTATAGGCTTGGTCAAGGGCACCTAAGCCTTGCCTCTTTAGCTTCAATATGCCTATTCCAACTCCGATGAATACCCTGCAAAACCTTATGAAGTGCCGGCTTATAATAGTGCGTTTTATATATTCACACTCAATTCAAATGGTTTCTTCCGGTATATATATTCTTATGATGGTTTTCCAAAACGAGAAGAAAGCGAATTAAAAAGCCGCTTCTTATACATAATTTCCCACACGCAACGTTTGCCAAATTAAACATTTTGTTACTAATACTTTTAGAAAATAATATAATTAAATAAAACATCTTAGCAATTACGAAATAATTAGAAAGACGATTCTAAAAAGTTATTGCCAAATTTTTTTTTTGAAGACCTCATCAATCAAAATGGTTCGAGTAACTAATTTTACAATTGTAGACATTATTGCACCACTTTTTCCATGCACTGCATGCTTACATGTATATAAGTCGACGATAAGTAAATAGTTAGCAACGATATATTCAATTCAGACCAATATTAGACAATAAGTAAGCAGTCACATAAGGGCGGTCTTAAATTATAGAGAAAAGAAAGGCTGACCCTTAACCCAGGGGTCACAGTTAGTTTCCTAATTAAGGTGGCTTAATTTAAACTAAGAATAGGATAACCAAGTCATTCCTCCTTTTTTGGGGCAAAGAAAAAGGACCAAGCCAACGCCTACCAGCTGTCAACTCCTTTTCTTACTTTCCTATATATATGTAGAAATCACCTCACATGTAATCAGCGGCATCTGAAACCTATTGGCGCTTGGAAGCCATCTCAATAGCCGGACCTAATTATTTAGGTCATCTCTTTGAGGGGATAGCTATTGCACGTCTCCTATGGCATCCACCCCAAAGACCTTTTCAAAGGTCTTCAACCGCTTCGACGTAAATGGTGATGGCAAGATCTCACCAGCTGAACTCGTGGAGGCCATGCAATCGATCGGCCAACAACTGAGCATTAAGGATGCAGAGGCGGTGGTTGAGTCTGTTGACTCTGACGGGGACGGCATGCTGAGCATGGAGGAATTCAAGAAGCTGATGGAAGAAGGGGAGGATGCCGGTGAGGAGAAAGAGTTGAGAGAGGCGTTCGAGATGTACGAGATGGAAGGAGAGGGGTGCATCACGGCAAAGAGCTTAAAAAGAATGTTGAGTCGCCTAGGCTCGTCTCGAAATTTCGAGGAGTGCACAGCGATGATTCGCCAGTTCGACCTTAATGGGGATGGAGTGCTTAGCTTCGAGGAGTTCAAGGCTATGATGATGGCTTGAAGTCAACGTCAAAGATGCTTGTTTTGATAATTATTAACTGTATCTACTTTCTTTGCTTTTGGTTTTTTCTTTGCTGTCCAATTGGATATGTTTTGCAAGGACAACTAATTGTACTTACAAATTAGAATTCCATTTTGGATCCAGGATAAATATACTGATTGCATTGTATGCGTCTGTGCATTGGTTTTGTGCTTTTCGGATGGTTTATTCATTTGATACTATAGATAAAAAAAGAAGTGCAAGATACATCAGATAGAGAACAAATAAAGAATTAGTCAGCCTGGTTTTACATGTTCAATTGGACCCTTAAAATAGACCATGTCTTGGTAGGGGCAATGAAAATTAAATTTTGGCCTAAACATGTCATTTGTACAGAACCAGGCAGAAAGCTTCTGCAGTAAGGCTGTCAGGATTGGTGTGGGTGACCTGCACATACCTACTGCCAAGTTTAAAATTGGGTTATGAATTCTCCAATAAAATATTAACAACAGAAAGAAGTTCAGAAACTCCACAAGCTAACCAATTTATCCTTACAAATTTCAAGGACCTAGAGATACTATCTCTTCATCTTACAATCATCTATCACAAGGAAAATACTTACAATCAGTACTCATTAAAATGTATAGCACCAACCTTCCAGACAAGATAAGTGGTGCCAAACATCAATGTGGTAATTAAAAGAAAAGAAAACGCAATTGCAAGCGCATCTGAACCAGAAGGGAGATTAAAGGTCCATTTTCCATCCGGCAACCCCCTTTTACTGTCATCGAACAAGTTTGTAGGTGCCTCTGGGAGACGGGACCCCTTTCTCTTTCCCTTGTCAGTCTCTCTGATAGCATCCAAAACTTTACTCCCAAATTCCGACTTCGAGGGCTTTGAGTTCGGCTCAGTATACTTCGAGAGTACACGTGCAGCTCGTAACCTCTCACGCGCTGTTAAAGGAGGCCTCTTGCTGTTTGCAGATGGAGGGTAACTTTCGTCATTGTTTTGTGGTTTTTCTTCGGTGTTTGTTTGCTCTGACAGTTTTGATTCAGTGATTGATGGGCTATTTCCATCAGGTGCTGCCAAGATCATAGTGCATCTATTCTTCTTTAGTGCATAAAAATAAATTGCATTTTGATTACAGTGTCTATTGCCAAGGTAGTGTTGGTTATGCCGTGTTGGAGTCCTTGGTAGGCTGCCTAGATTTACCTACAGCAAGTCAATTTGGAGTTCACTGTCAATTAGTTCATCACCATTTTCCAAATTCTAGTACTTATAATGTCAACTCTTTTAACTGCTCTATGCAAATTGCCTATTTCTAATACTAAAATGTCAACTCTTTTCAATTGCTCCATGCAAATTGCCTAGTCAGTCATGTGGTCAGATACCAGGATGACCTCCAAAAGGTCATGGATTCAAAGCCTTCATTGACACAATAGTAGATGTGGGACTTGTGAGACTTCTCCATTTAATATTAGCAAAGTCAGTAATTTGTCAACTAGAACCAAGTATAATTATTGAAATAATTAATTCAAGCAAAAGACGGAAAATTGTTTTGACTTTTGAGTTTTGACAATATATTGGAATTTTAAAATTGTTTCATAGAATCAGGATAAGGAAAAGTTGGCTCAGGAGTCAGGATCTCCATCAGAAACCAGATTATTAGCACTGAATTTCCAAAAAGACAACATTTTCGTTTAAAATTAAAGGACTTGAGGCTACATATTCCCTGTAACTAGCATGATGAAATCGGAAAAATATAAAATTCGGTAAAAGGAAAAGTCAGGTGTTTCCTTAGCTTCCTCTTCGCCACTCAAAAAGTAAATGAAAAATAGAGGACTTACACGGGACCCGATCTCCCAAAGGGAATTCATTGAAGTCACCATCTTTCCACCATTCGTTTCTCCACAGAGACAAACAGAGAGGGAGGGAACGGGTGGATGAGTCTTCCCTTCTCCGTAGTCACTCGTTGCCTAGAGAGAGAATTCAGTATTCGTAAGTCGTAACTTGAGACGTCAGCATTTTTCGAGAAACGGTCAGAGACTCGTTGGTTTTCATGGGCTGGGGCAGAATATGAGGCCCAACAGGCCTTCTTTAGGGCCCGAAACAGCCCAACTTTTATTGTCAGGAAACGGCTGTTCCATTTCACTGTTTAAATGTTCAGGTTCTCATTTTGTTTATACTTTCCGTTTTGCTTTTAATTTTCAATTTTGATAACTTTTTCAACTTTATTTTATTTCTCCTGATTTCTGAGCTTTCTGTATGCCTCGTCTCCCTTCGATTTTCTTCCATGCTGTCTTTTAACGATTAGAGCTTTGCTTCTATTCTATTGTGGCTTTTTTACTTTCAATGGATGAGGAAAGCCACTCTCTTATTAGTTACAGTTTACTTTCCGTCTTTTTTTAAAACTTTTATGATCTGTTCTATTCCAAAGTCTACGTGCTTTGTGATTATTGAAACATCACAAATATTGTAATGATGGAGGTTAAGATTTGCTTAGTGACAAACAATATGACCAGGTAATCCTGGAACCTACTATCAGGTACCAAGATTTTTTCGATAAAATTAAACATCAAATAAATTGGACAACACCAAACACCAACTAGAGGAGTCGTCAGAGTATTCGTAAATCATTTTATTCATACTAAATGAAATATAATAACAACTTTATAATAATATGCACAATCTGACAAACATTTAATCAATGCCTATAGTAACGAGCAATGTGCCCATCGGCGCCCTTGGGATAGAACCCCCCAGGGATACTCTCGTTTCCGGTGCCATACACGATCCTCAATATCTGGGCTGGTGTTCGATCATAGGCCACGGAGTTCACGTCACCTGCGATGACATTTCCATGAGTCTTGTGTTCAGGACCTTCCGCCAATGGCACGACTAAGCCCTCGTCCTTCACACCTCTCTTCCCTAGCTTGTTCCTCAAGTTGGAGATGCGGCTTGTGAACTCCGCCACTGTAATGTTGTAAGGCAACACCTTTTGTCCTGCTCGCTCGTACAACAGTCCACGTATCACCGCATCTTGAGCTGATTCTACCCCAAGAAGTCCAGCTACAAGCTGTACATACACCGCAAGCAAGACATTACATTTAACAATCTATGTTTTTCTTTTTTAATTGTAACAAATTTTTTGTATGTATTAATTGATAATGTGGTTAAATGATTAATTACCCTCTTGGCTTTCACACTCTGGAGCTTGGGGCTTGCACCGACATATCCGGTGAGACCGACATATGGTATGATGTATGAAGCAATCAAATAGTTGACTCCATTTGCATAGGGATCAAAAGGTGGATTCAATTTGAACTCAAATGCCTCGTCAACAATTTTTGCAAAGTGAGCGGCACTAATATCAAGCTGTGGTCTTGGAAATCCCTTTACAGTCTTCTTTATGGCCCTTATATAGGTTGTACAGTTAAGACCACATAACAAGTTATTACATATTTTATGCATAAAATGACTGATGGTAAAGCACATCAATTTTCTGATCATGTGAAAGACAATCAGTTAATTTAATTATTATGGCTGACCTGAGATGGCCAACTTCTTGGTACGCAAATTGCAAAACAACGTCGTTAATCAGAGGATCGAGATTCGCCTTCCTGCCGCCAATGGGAGTTGGACCACCCTCAGCAAGCTGTGGGACCTCCTTGTCAAGGCCATGGCCCAGTGATCCCCATAGGAAGAATTCAGCTTCGAGATACTCAAGGTTTAGCGGAAACTCAAGAAGATCGACATCTGATTCGGGAAGAGAGATTTTATGTAACTGGGCTGAAGTAAAGTTGGCAAGGAGAGCGGTGAAGAGAAAAAAGGCAAAGATGGCTGCAGAAATTTTCGCAACCATGGTTAACTTTTTAACTTTGAAATAATATGGTACTTGATTGATCAAAGTTGAGAATATATATATAAAGAATCATGTAACAAGGCGTTCTGCAGATTTTAGAGTGCAACGTTATTTTTTTTCCAAAAATAATTATTAAAAATGATTGGTATGTTTAACAGATTTCAAGTAGAAGTTTGAGTACTACAATATTCCAACAGCAATTAATCCTAAAATTATCTAAAAATGAGTCAGGATTGTTGATATGCAAACTATAATTTTTTTTTTTTGCTGATCTTAATTTTAACCTCATATGAGTCATATCAACTAATATATTATAAAAATGGTGCATCATGCAAAATGAAAATATGAAGAACCAAATATGATGTGTCATTTATTACAGAGGTTCTTTGCAGGAAATATCTCATGCGTCTCTTCTCCGCTAAATTGAAACAACAAACGCACAAAAAAATGAACAGAAAGAAACTGCGACAAGCATTTAAGGGTGCTTTACTGATTGAGGTGTTATATAATAGTCATCGTTTTCGTTTTGCTCGTTTTGTGCATCATTTATAAAATAGAAAAGGTGCGTTTTAGTTAATTCAATTGTAAATGGTGCATCATGCAAAATGAAAATATGACGGACCAAATATTGTGTTGAGAATTTATTACTCAAGTTCCTTAACAGGAAATATAAGAATACGTCTGTTCTCCGCTAAATTGAAACAATAAAAGAAACATAATATAAAAAAAAAAACAGAAAGAAACTGCGACAAGTATTCATGGTGGTTTGCTGATTGAGGGGTTATATAATTCTCACGAAGTGATAGATTTGCTCGCTTTGTCTCGTATTGTGCAACATTTAAAACAGAAAAGTAAGTTTTAGTTAATTCAATTGGAACAAAATTTTAGAATGGAGAAGTTAGATGGTGACGCTGTAGACGATTAATTTGTTAATTAGCATCTTGGATAAGTGTACATTTTCTTTTTTCTTTTTTCTTTTTTCGTTTTGGTGCAAAAAATGAGGGTCAAGCCACTTAATCACATGAAAGATAAATGCACATTATTAGATACACACTGGGATTAAATGTAAAAATGCCTGCCCCATTTAAGACAGAATAATTAGGTTGTCTTAAGATTTCTCTTGCAGGAAAAACTACAGAACAAAAGCATTTTGAATCAGTTGTCACGCCATTGCCATCTCCTCGCTAATATACTTTGAATAGATATAAATTGCACATTTATTTACAAAGAATATTCCAAAATTGAATAAGACCCGACATGTTATACAAATTATCTAAGAACTAATTTCTGCCTCACATTTGAAAATTGAACATCCCCATTTAAGACAGAGCCCACAAACTTCTCTGCTTCCTCCATCGTCAAATTTTGTGTCAAAGTTGCAAATCTACCCTTTCGAGGCTTGTAAGCCACTATGAGCTTATCGTAGGATTTATATCCAGATTTATCGAAGGATGAAAGAAATGCTGATTGTTTATTTGCATCAAGCAGTGCATACTTCACTGAACTTCCATACTGTCGCCTCACCAAAGTCTTCTGAGAAATCTGAGACAACAAAACCAAAGAGGTGAGCAGCACTCTGGAAAGTTAATTGCCTATATTTACCTTTTGAGAAGTTCAAGGAAAGGACTTGTGGTGTGTACTGGTACACGTACCTGTACACAGTTGAAATGAGGCGTTTGTTTGTTACAAGAAATACAACATTTAAGTTTTTCTAGGCAGCCAAATGCCGCCAACAAAATGTTTTTTATTAGAAACCTCTGAATTGTTAAACAGTTGACGGTTTGGTAGTAACATTGTTGGTGGAATTTCTGCAAAAGTCTGTGTTTATTGATCATATGGCAGAATATGGTAGTGTACCAGTTTACTGGTATATTAGGTTGTAGTTAGTAGATTTAAGCTACGATAATCTGAAATGTAAGCGGAGGTTGCAGTACATAAAATGTCCATCATTGCCAGTAACAGATAAAAGGACTAAAAAGGGAACAAAGGACAATTGTGTGTGCTTCGCCAAGGATGCAGGTGTTGTTGTGTGCTGAGTCCAGTTATAGGGGTTTGATGAAGTTTCTGGGGGTATTTCACTTGATCATATTTAATTATTGTGTAATTCCTTGCTTTTTCTGGTAAATGCAACAGGCTTATTCTTTTTTTCAAAAATAAATAAATAAATGACAACATTATTACTGTTGTAAGTTCTTGGAATAACTTAACTTGCTATTGCTAGCTAAAAAGAGAAGAAATTACGTACCTCTGCCAAAATTTTCTCCAGCATTTCCTTGGACTTAGAAGACCTGAACACACCGATGACACACACTGCAACCTTCTCACCACATACATTATCAAAATTCGATGTAGAGAGAACGGGAACAGAAGTCTCTTGCTGATCTGGCTGAGATTGCTTTGTGGACTTGTGCGAAGCTGCCACTTTCTTATTTTTTTTCTCAAAGCTTTCGAGCATAGACTTGAGTTCATCGATGCCAGATTTCAAATCTTTAACAGAGATTCCTGCTTTAATAACATGCTCTTTCCCATCTACTGTTCGACCAATCACGGCTGGCAGGCTGGTTATACCTAATCTTCTCATGATTGGATTTGATGCATCATGGACCTATATATGTAATAAGACAAGAAAAGCACATCATTTTCCCATTTATCAATTTCTTCCTGAAGATTTGATTATTAATCATAAAGTTCTAATGCAATGTGATTACATCAAAAAATAGAGCGTTAACGATGTTTTAGGAAAAAAAATGAGGACTGTACCTGTGCATCATAAAACAAGAAGCGCTTCCTATACAAGCCACTAAGAGCACGCCACATCACCGGTGTATCTTTCTTGGTTGAAAGTAAAAGAACCTGAGGAAGATTTTCTGCACTGTTTGATGGAAAAACAAATTGACTGATATCTACTCTTTTAGAAAACCTTGGCAAGTGTTCCTGACAGAATGCCTTTAAGTTCTTTGCAGTGTAGTCCCCAGTGTATTCAACCAAAGATCCCTTATCACTTGATGTGTAGGAGTATACATATAAGCGGGCAGATCTACCACCTGTTAACCCCGCTTTCTGACAGATACTTTTCTCATTTGCACAGTTTATTTTTCCAGCCTTCAATGCTCCGTCTAATGAGTTAGCTACATCCTCCGTTAGGGTTTCGAGAGTAAGGTATTGCCTTGAACCAGGGTTGAAGAATATTAGAAGCCAAGTCATTCCTTTGTCAACAATTTGTTTATTAAAATACTGAGAAGTGACATCCACAATTTCAGCAGTAGTAACTGGTCTGGAATTAGGCTTTGACCCACCAAAATTGCCAAATCCACCTGATTGATCCCCACTTGCACCACCAAAGAAGTTGGAAAATATGTCACCAAATCCAAACCCGCCACTGGGATCACCACCGCCGCCAAAGGAGAAAGAGTATGTTTTGGTGTTTCCTTGACCTCCCATTGACTGCCATCCACTCTGATCTGATCTGAAAAAGTTGCTGCCAGGTCCAGCCCCAGCTCCACCACTTGTGAAGTAAGTGTAGCCATCTCGATTTCCGCCGAAGTTACTGTTCTCGAAACCTGGGTTAGGAGTGTCATGTCCATAAAGATCATAGTTCTTTCTTTTTTCTTCATCTGAGAGAATTTCATAAGCTGCAAAACCATTATTTAATCAAGAAATTAGTTCTGGCAAGTGGTTGGGCAAAATTTCATTTTGAAAGAACAAAGAGTACGAAATAGCAAAAAGGAAACAAATAGGCAGTAGCACTAAAAATTAACTTACCATTGTTTATCTCGGCAAACTTCTCTTGTGCACCCTTGGCTTTGTTTTTATCAGGATGGTACTGCAGAGAAAGCCTGCAATTGTTTCAAATAATAAAAGAAAAGGCTCAGGTAAGTTACCTACTGATTTGAAATTATTAAGAAATGTTGTAAAATAAAATATTCCATACTTGTGAAAAGCTTTCTTGATGTCTCGCTGGCTTGCATTCTTGTCAACTCCTAGGACCTGCAAAGTAGTATAGTTTGGCCTGATTATAAAACTAATCAGAGTAAGGTGGAAATTGGCTGAATCCAGATAAATTTGTCATGCAGACTGTTAAGCTAAAATGAACTTATTGGCTTTATTGAATCAATAGGCAACCAATGGTGAGATCATGTTGGTAACAGTTAAACAATTCATTGTATTTTTCAGATTCAACAGCTAGCTTCAAATGATCTTGTTATTTCTAAACTGCAAATCACAATAACTTGCAATGTGAGGGCAAGGTTTATAAACAGCAACTCAACCAATTGGGTTTTTGTTCTTTTTACTTTGAAATGTTCCAATGGAAGACCTCACTATAAGATACTGGCTTCAATTTGCAATAATATACCCAACAAAATTATCTTTGGAAAAAAGAAATTATAAGCTAAAAAATGACTCAATTGGGAACTTCTAGTTTCCTATTTACCAGGTTCTCTCCCCCAACAATAATAGCATTATGCAAGAAATCGAACAGACAAAACCCAATAAAAATCGAAAAGCACAAAACTTGATTAAAAAACGAACACGAAATTGACTTCTCCTCACCTTATAGGGATCTTGAGGTTTCGATGCATCAAAGAGAGGTAGCACATTGAGCACGACAAAAGAAACCAAGAGAATTCGTCGCGCCATAGTTGAGCTTTGTCGCAATTACAATCACTCTATTTCTTTTTCTCTTTCCTTGTTTGAAATCAAATTGGTGTCGTTTATCGATCAATCGTTGTCGAAGGAAGTATTTTCCGGATTTTATAAGAGTCGGTCGGAAACTGGCGGGGTTTTCGCTTTGGCAAAGAAGCTTCGCGGTGTTGAGATTCGAGAAGTTTCCGAGTTCTGGACACGCGGCGGCATCATATTTTCCCACGATATCTGACCAATAGGAATTCAGGATTTGGCGTGGCGAAATTAACGGGGAGTAACCGTGAAACTTAACTGTTTCTAATCTTCTCCAGTGAATTCTGTTCAGAACATCTCTTGTTCTTGGTTTCTGACCAGGGATATCATTTCTAAATTTAATTTTATCCGAACACTAAAATATAATATTTTAACCATACATATCCATATCAGGTTGATTGTAAATCAGATTAGCTTAGGACCATAGCACTCTTCTATAATCACCGTTATCAGGGAAGGATCCAAAATTTTTTAAGCATAGGCACATTAATGAAAAGAGATATTAGGGCCGTTTGGATGTTGTAGGAATTTGAGTAATTTACAATTCTTAGACATAAATTTATTGAAAGTGTGTAACTTTGTGAAGAGTTTGGATTGTTTATAATAAATTTGGCATATAAAATGTCCGAAATTTGCAATTCCGGCACCATCCAAACGGGGTCTTAGAACCTACTAAAGTTTAGTTGGATGCTGATGTGAATCCTACAGTGAAAAATAATCATTACAATCTCAAATGCACACCGGCCGTCGGATCTGCCATCAGATGGTTGAGATTGATTCTCAACTCTGGATTGCTGACGTCACATGCATCAATATTCCCGCCTATGAACAGTGCGGTTTGTCAATATCTTCCGAGAATTATTTCGTCCGTTCGCTTGGGATCCAGCGGCTCAATCTTCGTCTGGGATGGGGCTGTGGTGCATTTTGTTTTCGTGCGCCCGTTCTTCTGATATTAATGTGGACCGTTTCTATTTCGACTGCAATTACTGTTGTTGGTCTACCGCATTTAATTCCATTCCGTGCTCTTATTTCCTCTGCCTCCTTCGAAGCCGCCTCTTTCCTCTCTCTTCTTCGGATTGCTCTCCCACTTTCCCAACGATCGCCGGCGATGAAGGGGTGAGAGATTGCTCTGATTTCATTCTGATTTCACCTATTTCATGAGTTTTTGTATTTTGGTCCGTTTCTGCTTTGCGCCTCTTTAACATCCATTGTTTCTGCTCTTCGCCTCCTTTTTTTGGTCTCTTTCTCCTCTCCATCTTCCTCCCAGGCCTCCCTCTTGCTCTCTCCTTCTGTCGACCAAAGGAGGAGGTGTGTCCTGGCTTCCACTGAAGATTTATTTTCCATTCTCTTCTTTGCGGTGTGTGTTGATCTACTTTCTCCTTCGAGACAGACAGAGAAAGAAGAGCAAGCTGGCCTTCAGCTGACAAAAAAGAAGTCAAAAAATAAGAGCAAGTTCGCCTTGAGCAATTAGGAGGGAGGGAGCGGACAATGGCAACGGAGGAGTGGAGCAATCGGTGAATGATTTCCCTCTGATTTGTTCCGTTCACGCCGTGTCTTCTGATTAGACCTGCTGCACTTCTCCAGTATCTTCCCGTATGTTTTTTTTTCTTTCCTTTTTACTCAATTTTTTACATTTGATTTTGGCATTGCAGTGCTAAATTTTATCAATTTATGCTTTTTCCAATCCTTTGTTTCCTTCGTTTATTGCCCAATCGGATTTAGGTGCAAAATTAATTGGGTGCTTCTGTTCCTTTGTTCAATTAATGTTGTTATCCTGGTAGCATTTATAGCAAATAAACTATCTGAAACACGTTGTATTGAATTTTTTTAAATTGTGCTATTAATAATTATATACTCATACTCTCCATTTCCTATCTCCAATGAGACAATAGATATTTAGACAGTTATAGAGATTTATTTACCTTTTATTTTTCTTAACGGTGAGGGACATTTTTGGAGTATATAGTTTTCAGTTACTAAATTACATATTTAAGGTGAGAATTGTTGCTACTTAAAGTTCAATGTCTTATAAAATATCCTTATTCATCTCTGCAATATATTTGATGATTTTGATCTAATCCATGTAGTCACAAAATTATTGTGTCAGTCTGTTCTTCACCTAAATTAATATGTACTTATATTTTTTAGAAACTCTATCTCAGTCCTTAATTAAAACTTCTTTTTATTCTTCCACTGTATGCAGGGATGTTGGAGCTTTCAACTTTAAGGTACTAATCATTCTTTTTTTATTTTGGTTCACTAATGTTGTCAAGAGCAACTGTAATACATCTGTATTTATCAAGGTTTTAAAATGCGATTTGTGCGGTTTAGCGGTTGGGTGGTGATTTAGCGTTTATCGGTGATAAACGGTGATAAAACGAAAAAAACGGTGATATAACGGATTAAACGGTTGTGCGGTGTGAACAAAAATCTTGATAAAATGGCGATAAAACAAAAAAAATGGAGTTTTTTAAAAGCTTGGTATTTATACACTAATAACTTAAACATGGTAAATGTATATGATAAATGCTTGATATAGAATGATAACTTAAACAGATTCTTGAACTGCAGTATTGAATTGATTTTGCATTGTTTACAACAGGTACCAGTTCGGTGTGTACCTCGATTCCTTACTGGTAGGCAAAGAAGAGGGAAGTGTGTGAAGCACAGTCAAGGTGTCCTTAAAAACTAAGTTGTTTTCTATTTCTCAATATTTCTGTTTCATTTTCGTTTACTAAGTTAATCTTTATTCGATAGGCTGAGACAAGAGCAATGCAGTCAAGGCAAATAAAGCAAGACAGATATGCTGAAAGCCTGACACGCAAAACTAGAAGGATGAAGATTATGGCGTCCTAGAGACTCAGTAGGTTTTGTAAGCATTGCAGATTTTTGTGGCTTCTTCAAACTTTGAATCATCGTATATACACCAAAAAAAATGAGGATTAAAATAACACCATGAAATGACTGCGACAGTCATACCCTGTTATCTTGATGTCTCCAAAAGAGTACCTGATTTGCCCCAGATATTAACTAAACTATGAAATAATAGGAATATCTAATGATTTTAAGGATTATTCATAAGAGAAGAAAATATTGTGAGGAGTTATTGATCTGTTAATTGGGTGTTTGAATTTGGAAGAATACGAATGAAACATTTTCCCTGGCTGTTTGTGCATATTTTGTCCTAATCGTTCCTCATAAAAGTCAATTGTTAAAAGGATTTTACCCTGTGATTTAGGTACTAAGGAAGAATAATAAAAAAAGCCGGTGGTTGTAATGGATTTTGTCTGTCTTTCAGTTATGAGGATTCTAAGCTTATTAAAATAATTGTTGAAAAAATTGATAGTATAGGGAGAGGGCCGAAGAGGGGCAGGCTGAGAAGGGGAAGGTCAAGAAGCAGTGCTACATGGACATGAGCTGTTCAAGATTAATTTGTCACCGAGTGTGAAACCATAGGTTATTTAACAAAACACCACCTCTCTCACTGTTTGTTTTCCCATTCTGGTCTACAATTTCCTATGTTTTTTCTTTTCTTTCTTTTTGAATTTGGATGGGTCAGGCATGCATAGCCTTATCACAGACAAAAAGAATAATGTTCAACGACACAATTTGGCTTTGGTAGATGATTAATAACAACTAAAATTTCACTTTTTCTTAGTCCTTAATTAATTGTGTTGGTATAAACTTACAGAAATGGAATGTCCCAATTAATTAGCCCTTTATAATAATTGCAATTGTACATACATAATTTCCCACAACACTTGTCTTCTTTTGTTTTGGGCTTCTATTTTTGAGAATATATCACACAGCAAATATATAAGCAATTTTAAGCATTCCTAGGGTAAGAAAAGGAAACAAAGGTATGTACAGTATCACTTCAGGAACAGTTGACCAGAAAGGCATTGATTAGAGTGTGAGAAGGTTATTTTATATATAAACCTCAGAAACAAAATATTATATAATATTTTATTCTAAACTACGATCAGGTCATCTGGTGGGGTGCCAAAAGTTTAGCAAACAAAATTTAGGACTTACCAGTATCAGGTCCCACGCAGTTCTATTCAACAAATAGTTGTCGGAATAGCAGTCGATTCCAATTCAGAAGCAGTTGCATAACTATCTGTCAAAACAATAATGGATGTTATTGGTGACAGTACCAAAGCATGTGGTCCTGAACTTTAAAAGTCTATTATGATGACACTTACTTCAGGTCTATTTGATCCAACCTTAAAGTTTCTTTTAGGTAATACAATATTAGTCAAAATTTGTAAGTAATTTGATATTCTACCAAACGAGTTAAATTATTAATGACCTCCCTGACTGCATTGTACCTTAGTGCAAATCATCAAACTATTTGTGTTAAAAACTTAATAGTACGCGCCATAACTAAATTAGATATTGATAATTTCTTCTAATAAAAACTTTCCAATTTTACAGTCTGACAGCAATTACTCAGCTTGTACATCATGGAATGATTTTTGTACCAGTGGGGTACACATTTGGTGCTGGCATGTTTGAAATGGAAAAGGTCAAAGGAGGCTCTCCTTATGGTGCCGGTACCTTTGCTGGAGATGGGTCCCGCCTACCTTCTGAGCTGGAATTGGGCCAAGCTTTTCACCAGGGAAAGTATTTTGCTGGAATTGGCCTACTTGAACGCTTCATTAAAACTATAAGATAGACAAAGGAAATTTGCCATGAATAAGACGTATATCATTCTTATTTGATTTGTCAAAAGATATGGATTATTCCCTACAGGTGAGCTTTCATATATAGTTAAATAAGCTTGATATATTTTCATTTTTACATTTTTGCTTTCTCTTATCATTTTGCTTTTATTCACTTTTGATGCATATGGGTTTTATTTTCCTTTTTTTGTTTCACTTGCAGTTCTGGCAATTCAAGATCAGGGATTTTTGTCCTTCGATTCTAGCTATTATGTTCTTCTAAATGTTTAGTTTAGAATCTCTGGAAAAAAAACAAATATGATCGACAAGGTAAATTTTTTTGTAGTTCTTCCTTTGATCAGTATAAACTGTTGTACTTTCTTTTTAATCAACGTTAATGGAGCTTATTGAAACATTTACTATGAGCTTCATGAGAGAAATTAGGATCTTGCAAGCTAGGCTGGTCAGTTTGTATAAAAAGTAAGTAATATATAGATCTAGATGTACCAAGTTGCAATCTACTTAAAATTGTGATTGTTTTTCTTTCATTCTTATCTTGCATGATTTTGACAGTATCTTATTATCCAGATTGAGAAAATCATGTAAGACCGCTCTGATGTTCATAGAAAAATCAAATGAACTTACGGCAAAGATGGTGATCCTCAATGAAGTACAGGTAGATTCAAGACCTTGAATTTCTCAAAACTGAATTAAATGAAAGAAAAATGTTATAATTTGGCCAACTTAATGCTTCTAGATGCTCCTCCACAGATGATAGGTTTTGTACTTCAAAATCCCTAAAATATATGTATCGGGTAATCATTGCTTAAATGTTACTATTTTTTTGTTCATTACTGAAATGGAAAATAGATGGAGCTTCTTCTTTACTGTCTTTGTGAAAAAAAAAAAAGAAAGAGAAATTGATGATAGTAGAAGAAATGTCATTTTCATTTTCATAGGTTTTTATGACGTCCGCTGCATCTTAGAAATCACAAGAAGCTTCTAACAGTTCCCTTTGCTGTTTGCAAAAACCAAAAGAAAGCAGAATATCACTTAAGCTCAGGTCTGGATTGATATAAGAATACTATCAATTCTCTTGGTTCCATTTTATTTCTACGGATGCTATATTTGTGTTTTTGCAGAATTCTATGGTGGAATTGTGTGGGTTCTTCTTTCTAATTTTATCCATATTCAGATGCAATCCCAATTTAATCAAATTACTGGTCATTTTTATGATGACTTTAAATTTATTTCCTTCTATGGCTCAATATGAGAATTTATACAGAATGGACTGTGTTGTCTGTTTACTTACTCAAGTCTCCTATTAAAAGTTCGTAGATTAATATCCAAAATAATCATGATTGGACTATTTTTCTATATTATGTTTCTGAAAAAATTTCGCACAGGTTAAAAAAAATTACACTTTCCTGAATGGATATTAATTGCTCATTTTTCTTTATAGACAATTAATGGAAACTTTTGTTTATCAGGTTTACATTATTTACTAGCACTATCTAACTTATACTTTTGTTTCATATGTTATGTACTTATGTTAGAACACTGGAGGCAGTAATAGTTGTAATGGAGAAGTTGGTCTTAGCATTGCGGTTGCTAATCAGCATCACAACTCATCAAAAGCACATGCCACCTCCTTGGCTGTCTCAAATGTGCCAGGCCACACCCTCATTTTCCTGGTAATCGATAATTAAAAAAATCAATTGAAAACTGCTGAGTCATATTTTGTCAAAAATTATTATTCTTTGTTTGTAAAATTTAATTCTACAAAAGGATTTATTATTTAGATGAGGGATGAATGCTTACAGTAAAGAGTGCATGGTCTCAAAAACTCAAGAACTTCGGTGGCATTGCCTGACTCTTAATTTGTTCAACTGTATCATGTTAATTTGGCCTTTTCTTCATATTACAATAAATTGTGTCCTGACATAGTGACATGCCCACTACCCCTTTATGGCAGGAGGACAAGGGGATCAGAGAGGACACAGGGATCAGAAAAGAACATAAGAGACATGAGAGCAGTAAATATGAGAGATGGATGGATGCTCTCTCTGTTTTGTTGGATTTCACTGATTTAAAGAAGAACCCATTGTCTCCTCTTAAGTACAGAAGGTTCAGACATAGCACTACCTGTCGGCCCCTACCATTTCTATAGGTAAATCAATCCTGATAATTCTATCAAGGGCGAAAAAGTGAAAAATAATTTTTATGCATGTCAAATTGCAGAAATAAATGTCTTCACATCCACACATGTCGAATATTTAATGGGTGTCAGTAAAATTAGAAACTGAGTGATGTCGTCAGATAATGGCAATGGCAAGGTACAAGGGAAATTTAGCCTTTCTCAGCTATACCCAAAGGCTGGATATTTGGTGCAAGAAAAAATACGTGTAGCATGCATTCGGGAAGTATTCAATACCCCTTTTAACATTGTTTTGTATTTCTCTTTCCCTTCTTTTCTGCTTTCTCAAATAATCATATTGCCACTTTTTCCTTAGCTCTCTATGAAAAATTATTTCCTTCTAATTTTGATTTTCTTTTTACACTATTAAATATTCTAGGCCTATGATAAAAAAGAATTCTTAGAAGATCACACAAGTGGTAAGAGCACTTGGCTCTCTTCTAAGAGGTCCAGGGTTCAAGCCCGCATGCTTGCGATAGGCTTGGCGAGCCAGCGTAAAAAACTCAGCCATATATTCAAGAAATGAGCAGGGTCGGGGTGTCATTTCTAGCCTACCCCAACTTGTTTGGGATAAAAGGCTTAGACTTAGACTTAGACTTAGACTAGAAGATCACACAAGATAAGATCACTATTATTCATTAAAGTTTATACTGCTCTCACTATTATTCATTGGTGTTTCTATTTTCTTTATCTTTAATATTTTTATGAATTTTTCTTTAGTTTATCATTGATATTGAATGGGGTTTCCAATTTAAATTCAGTTTCAGCCAGATAAACTTTGTTTACCTCTCAATTGCAGGTCCACTGCTTGCAGGTTAAACAATTGCCATTGGCTTTCCAATGATCTGATGTGAGTTACACTTGAAAATAGACATAGAATTATCAACAATAAT
This sequence comes from Rhynchospora pubera, assembly GCA_028095005.1. NCBI lineage: Eukaryota > Viridiplantae > Streptophyta > Magnoliopsida > Poales > Cyperaceae > Rhynchospora > Rhynchospora pubera. The sequence goes on along the minus strand of CM051462.1, from coordinate 146,958,061 downwards.
TGTATGGGGCCACGTAGATGAGATTTTCTTTCTGTACTATGAACTTTTCAGTTTGCAGACACTACATACAGCTGGACCTGTTGCAATATCAGGCATTGGATCAATTTTCTGGACATCAGGTATGCATATTTAAGGGTTTTGCAATTTATGTTTTGTAATCTGTTTGAAGTAACAGAAAGAATACTACCTCAGCCATGATTCTTATATTTTGTAATATGTTTAAATGTTTTGTAATCTCCTACTCCGATAAGAGATTTGAAATTAAATCTTAGTCCTATGTTTTTCCTATATTTTGTGCATTATGTTGATTGCTTTGTTTTGGATAGTCTACATGCAAGAGCAACAGATCTGGATTCATACTGAAGAAACAATCTGATCGATGTATATTTATCCTCTTATTTTTATTCTGTTGTTGTCATTGCATAGTGATTTTTTACCATTTGCATTATCTACATTATTTCAGATATTCAAAATTTACTTCGAGAAATGGATTTGAGAGCCTTCAATTCTTATAGTGGTTCAGTTCTAACGAATCTCAACAGGTACATGATCGGTTTTCCCAAATCGTTTTACAACAAAATTATTTGTCGTTACAAAAAATAAAATTTTGCTTCTGTTATGCCTTTAACTAACCTTTTGTCTGCATTCATGTAGAGGCCGACATAGTAATGATTTGGGCATTAAGAGATCTTTCTCAAAGCATTCATAGATTGAAAAGTTCCAATTTTTATATAGCACAATGCAAATTTTGAAGCTCAACTTCAGTTATGATATTTGTATGGTTAAAAATCTGACACTAATTTTAAACTTTCTTCATAATTTATCTATATGCATTGTGATTGATAGATGTGATCAATTCATCTACAAATAGTATCTACTATGATATAAGCTAAAGTGAGCATGGACTTGGAATTTTGCAAAAACCAATCGATTCAGCACAGGACAACACTAATGTTTATATCAGATGAGTAATTTATAGGCCTGGACAGAGAAAATTTGATTATGTGAATACCATTGTAGTTTAGATCTTAATTGATGAATTACAATTTAAAATTTGTGAATAATTGGTGTACACATCCACCTAATAAATTTTTAGTTACAGATCTCTTTTTTCCTGTTGGTTGTAGAGTCATTTATATGACACAAATACTCTTTTTGGTTTTAATGGAACCCCTGCTTGGGGATCTTGATTTCAAAAAAAAAAAAAATATTGCGGATCAGATTTTTTTTTTTTTAGTAATATTTTTATAGCTTTTTATTCGACTGACAAAACAAGGTCGTGATTAAAACAATCTCAGTGGTCCATCTATTTGAAAGTATCTCATCTTCTATTTCTCTACTCTTTCACTCACTGAAGAAACAAAGAAAAATAAACAACTAATATTCATAATCTATAAATTCTCATATATTACCAAAATATTGCATTACACAATTTATTAACAACTAACATTAATGAAAAAAGTAGATCGTGCAACGTGCGAATAACCACTAGTATATATTAGTATCTAGTGTAATAATATTAGTCGCGGCTTCGCCGCGACAGCAAGGAACCTAGTGTATAGTATTGTTGAAAGCAATGACTCTGCTTTCTTCAAAAAAAATTGAACAAAAATTTGTAGTACTTCCATAACTAGATTATACATTAATGTTTTGAACATTTGGAGCAATGGATGTGTGAAACACTTGAAACTGCACCAAAGAGAAGGAAACAAAGAAAACAAAGAAAAAGAAAGAATCCCCTGTAATTGACCAGATAAATACAGAAAACGATCCACTTCTCGGTTTATTATCTTCATAATAGTACTTATATTGGGTGAAAACTTATCACCACAATTTTTGAATAAGAGAGGAAAATTGATAAATAAGATTTGGTGGTTCTGACTGCAATTTTTATATGCATTAATTATACCGAAGACCAGGCATTAATTTGTCTCCGGTACCAGCTTGCCATTTGTCCATAGTTGCAGCACTTATAGTAAAATTGCAAAATAGACCTCCAAAGTTTTGTGCAGTTCGTGGTCGTCCCTGACAAGGTAAATTAGAGGACAAATTACATAGACTGATAGCTGTTAAAAGTTAAATAAACGCAATTACATAAACCGATAGATAGCTGTTAAAAGTTAAAACGCAATTAGACTAGAACAAATATCTTTTTTTACTGCGAAGTCATTTTAACCCAGGGGCAAGGACGAGGCCGAGTGGGCCCCATGTGTTAGAAGGACTGGATTGGCTTTGCTTGCACATGAAGGAATTAGGTGTGAAAAGGAGGATTAATACATGATTCTCTGCTAAAAAAGTAATTACGTCCCCAAGAAATATCGCAACCAAGGCAGCTCTCAGCATATTTCTGAGAATCAGGAAAACAAAGCACCTGCATTTTGGCTTGGTCCTGCCCTACAGCTGATGTTTCGTTCCATATTTCTTTCCATCACTTTCGCATTATGCTCTCCGCCACTAGTTGGAAGTTAAATAGTACATGTATTAGTTAAACATTAAACAACTAATTCTTAATTTGTGTAAAATTGTCGATTCTGATAAGTGATAACCAATGTTTGAGATTTCATTGCTTTTCATTCTGTTTATTTTATTGGTTGCTTCACAACCACTAATTAATTAACGCATTGGAGAAAAGAATTGTGAAACTGTACATTGCTGTATAATTGTGAGATCTGATAATTTTGTTAGTGTACACTGCTGTGTAATTAATATGTATAGAAGAATTACATGTTGGAAGTTGTACAGTGGCCGGTGCCCGAAAAATCGCTTGCAGCTGGACTTGCATGGAAATCATTTCCTTGTGGAAGCCTATCTGTAACAAGAAAATCAAATAATGATGTCATTCATTTATAATTTCAAAAGAAATCTATAAATTTTTTTCACATAATTCAAAATTTGAAATTCCGGCCTAAAGGAAAGGCCTCAGTTAGCCGAAAGGACCATATTTTGAAATCCCAGCACTTTAAGGGTCAGGTATTCAAACCACGACCATAAATTTAAAATTAGCATTTTTCTTTAACTCTGAATAAAAAAGATTTTCTATTTGATTGCATTAATTAGGACAATTCAGAGCGAATTAAATTATGTTGACCCTAGTCTTAGACTCTTAGTTTAGTAGGCCCTGAATATTTTACAAATTTGGTCATCTTATATTGCAAAAATATTCTGAGTACAAAAACTGCATTTATTTAAGTTAGAAAAACATGTACACTGGCTGAAGTAATGTTTGCAGGTGCCTTTGGATCACTTTGTAAAGAAAAGGAAAACAATCACGTGTCATCGATCACTTAATTTTAGAGAATCAAATAGAAAGTTTGGGATTATTGTGGTAGAAATTACTAACAAAGGTGTGTCAGTGTTACTTTGGGTGGTGCTTGCATAAACAACTAAAATTGACAAAATCTGATAACAAATGTTTGGGATTTGTTTATGTTTATTTATATTTGTTGTTTGACAACCACTCATTAATTATGCAAAGTTGATTTGCGAACAGTAAGTATATATATATATATAAAATAAATGAAGACTAATTAGAAATGCATAACATATCGAAATTGTGTTAGTGTGCACTGCAATGAAGGCTACAATCTTTTAGAATAGATATGCTTTAAAATGAAACATTTAATTCAAAAGCAGAGTGCAGAGGAACTAATCATTGTAATCAAATTTAAATGAATTATTTTTTAAGGTTTTATGAACTAGTTTAAGACTGGTTGGATTTTATATATTTTAAAACAACTTCAGGTTATTTTGACCGAGTTACATGATGCTCGTTGCAAAATGCAAATACAAAACATAATGTATATGGTCCTGGGCACAACAATAATAATAACGAAAAGTGAAAACTTTAAACATTATAGAAGAATTACCTGCTGCAGGTGGACTTGCCTGGAAATCACTTCCTTGTGGAGGAGCTGGATCTGTCACATGATAAAAAAAAAAAAACAGGATGTCATTTATTTAAAATTTTAAAAGAAATCTAACTGCAACTATAAAAGAAATCTATAAATATTTTAAATTGAGTTCAGAATTTGAAATGACTCAGTGTAAAGCCCTGGCCAAACGGATCGGAAGGACCAGATTTTCAAATACCAGCACTTAAAGGCCGGATAATCAAACCGCAATTTACCACAAATTTAAATTTTGTCTTTTTTAACATACTGAATCAAAAGATTTGTATATGATTGTATCAATCAGGAAAATTCTAGGCGTAGTAAATTATTTTTCACTTGGTTTAATAGACCCTGAATTTTGTTTAAAAGTTATAAAACTCAATTAGAACAAATATCTTTTCTTACTGCGAAGTCATTTTAACTAGGGGCAAGGAGGAGGCCGAGTGGGCCCCATGTGTTAGAAGGACAGGATTGGTTTTACTTGCATATGAAGGAATTAGGTGTGAACAGGAGGATTAATGCTTGATTCTCTGCTAAAAAAGTAATTACGTCCCCCAAGAAATATCCCAGGCAAGGCAGCTATCAGCATATTTCTGAGAATCAGATCAACAAATATCCTTCTTCTGGGACAAACTATGTACTCCAAAACTTGAGTATCCAATCCAAGAGATACCAAATGCATTTACCCAACGGCTCTTTGGAGACGCTCTCGCCATCCCTTTAACCATTTATAACCAGAGGATCCTTGATTCCTCCTCTCTCTCTCTCTCTCTCACCTTGTTCCAGAAATCCCTAACGGCTATTTTTCTTCTCCCTTCCCATAGCTCCCTAAAATCCATAAACCTCCTCTCTCTCTCTCTATCTGTTTCTCTATCTCTCAAGAGAAACGAGTTCATGCTACCTGTCCTGCCATGTTGTCCCAGAAACAGAGAACCAAAGAAGAAGGCCTCCTGATCTGTTGTCATTCACGAAGAGAAGAGACTTCACAGAGAGAATCTTCCAGGTTTGCCTTTCTTTGGTTTTATTTGGCTTTCTTGTGAATTGATATTTTGAATTGATATTTTCGGGGCTTTTCTCTTTTAGTATTTCAAAATCTTGATATTTTCTCACATCTCAGAGTAGATATTATGGTCTTATTTGAATACTGTGCACACTTTTGATACTATGGTGCATTAGTCTCCAACTTTGCAATAATATATAATTATCAATGGTTTCGTATTTTTTACCTGAATTAATGAATTCGCCTCTTACAGATAAAAGTAATCTTTACTTTTTTTGTTTTCCTTCAAAATACATCCAAACTAATTCTTAAAACTTTCGGTCCTTGTGGAGGGTTATTTTACAAAAATTAATTCTACAATAGGTGTTTTCTTATTATTCCAATTATGCAGTTTAGGAAGTACTTGCGAGTCTTGTAAGAAGTTTTCTTAATTTGTACTGATGGATGACACGTGGTTATTTTTCTTTGATTTAGTGATCCAAATGTACTTTCTCCACCAGAAAGTGATTCTCAAGCAAGTCCATTGTCTCCTCCTACTGGTACATGCTTTTCTAACTTTGATAAATGTATCTTTTGTACTTGGTACTTTAATTTTTTGCAATATAAGATGACCAAAGTTGGCAATATACACAAAATTCAGGGTCTATTAGGTCAACAAAATTCAGGGTCTATTAGGTCAACAAAATTCAGAGTCTACTAAACCAAGTGAAAAATAATTTACTACGCCCAGAATTTTCCTGATTGATACAATCATATAACAAATCTTTTGATTCAGCATGTTAAAAAAAAGACAAATTTTAAATTTATGGCAGATTGCGGTTTGAAAATCTGGTCCTTCCGATCTATCCGGCCAGGGCTTTATTCTGAGGCGTTTGAAATTCTGAACTCACTGCGAAAAATTTATAGATTTCTTCTACAGATGCAGTTATATTTCTTTTAAAATTTTAAATAAATGACATCTGTTTTGCTTATCATGTCGCAGATTCTTCACTTCCCAAACTCCCAGGGAAGTGATTTCCAGGCAAGTCCACCTGCAGCCAATGTTTAGGGTTCTGGCCATTTCCAACTTCCAGCAGGTAATTCTTCTATAATGTTCTTGAAGTTTTCACTTTTCATCATTATCATTGTTGTGCCCAGGACCATATATATTATGTTTTGTATTTACATTTTGCAACGAACATCATGTAACTTGGACAAAATAACCCGGAATTGTTTTAAAATATATAAAATCCAACCAGTCTAAACTTCAAAAATAATTCATTTAGATTGTAAAAGATTGTAGCCTTCATTTTATTCATAAATCAGTGCACATTAACAAAAATTTCTATATGTTAGGCATTTCTAATTAGTCTTCATTTATTATATACTTACTGTTCGCAAATCAACTTTGCATAATTAATGAGTGGTTGGTGAACAAAAAATAAATAAACAAAAACAAATCCCAAACATTAGTTATCAGATTTGTCAATTTTAGTTGTTTATGCAAGCACCATCCAAAGTGACACCGACACACCTTTGTTAGTAATTACAATAATCCCAAACTCTCTGTTTGATTCTTTAAAATTAACTAGCACATCTAGTTTAATAGTTTCTAATGGAGGTAGCATTACATTAGCTATACAGCAAATCTTTTTCTAACTTAAATAAATGCAGTTTTTGTACTCAGCATATTTTTGCAATATAAGATGACCAAATTTGCAATATCTATTAAACTAAGAGACTAGGGTCAACATAATTTAATTCGTCCTGAATTTTCATAATTAATGCAATCAAATAGCAAATCTTTTTGATTCAGTGTTAAAGAAAAATGCTAATTTTAAATTTATGGTCGTGGTTTGAATACCCTTAAAGTGCTGCAATTTCAAAATATGGTCCTTTCGACTAACCGAGGCTTTTCCTTTAGGCCGGAATTTCAAATTCTGAATTCTGTGAAAAAGATATATAGATTTCTTTTGAAATTATAAATGAATGACCTCATTATTTGATTTTCTTGTTACAGATAGGCTTCCACAAGGAAATGATTTACATGCAAGTCCACCTGCAAGATATTTCGGGCACCGGCCACTGTACAACTTCCAACATATAATTCTTCTATACATATCTACACAGCAGTACACTGTACACTAACAAAATTATCAGATTTCACAATTATACAGCAATGTACAGTTCCACAATTCTTTTCTCCAATGCATTAATTAATTAGTGGTTGTGAAGCAGCAAATAAAATAAACAGAAAGAAAAGAAATGAAATCTCAAACATTGGTTGTTTAATATTTAACTAATACATGTACTATTTAACTTCTAACTAGTGGCGGGGAGCATAATCTCAAACATCAGCTGTAGAGCAGGACCAAGCCAATGCAATGCAGGTGCTTTGTTTTCATCTCGATTTTATTTTGCGGTTTGAATAAAAAAGCAGGCATTTATTTTCCGATTTTATCTTCCGCCCAACACAAACCATCCAGAATCAGGTCTAAAAAAGCAGGCATTTATTTTTCGAAAAAATGGTTTTAAACTCGATTTAAATCAGGTAAGTTTTTTAGACCACTGATTAAATAAAACATAGAAATGAAAGTTAGATGAAGAAAATAAAAGTAAGATTTAAGACTCAAATATTAAAAACTAGGAATTAAGAATAGAATAATAATTAGGAAGTAGGGACTTAGAAACATAAAGAAGAATTTAGGACTTTGAATTAGGAATTAAGACTTAGGACGTACTTAAAAATTAGGACTTAGTACTTAGAAATTTTAGAATAGGAATGGGAGTGGGAGTGGGAGTGGGAACGGGAATAGGAATAGGAATAGGAATAGGAATAGGAATAAGAATTAGGAATAGGAATTAGGAACTAGGAACTAGGAATAGGAATAGAAATTAGGAATTAGGAATTAAGAATGGGAATAGGAAGGAATTAGGAACTAGGAATAGGAATTAAGAATAGGAATTAGGAATAGCCCTATTGAAACCAAGAAATATAGGCCTGCCTGCCATCCACACCAAAATAGATAGGAATTAGGAATGAAATAAATAGGAATATGAATAGGAATAGAGAATAGGAATGGGAATAAGAATAAGATTAGGATTAGGAATTAGGAATAGGAATATGAATAAAAATAAGAATATGAATTTGGATTTAGGAATTAGGAATAGAAATAGAAATAGGAATTAGGAATAGGAATTAGGATTTTGAAATTATGAATTAGAAATTAGGAATTAGGGAAGAGGAATAGGAATAAGAAGGAATAGAAATAGAAATAATAGGAATAGGAATTAGGAATCGAAGAAATAAGGATTTGATGGTTTTTTCGAGTGAACAAATTTCCTCAGGTCGTTTTTTCCTCGAGTGGTTTTCGTCGGGTCGGTGAGTTTTCTCGAGTCGGTAGTCAACAATTTTCACAGGTTTTCCTCGAGTCGGTAGAAATTAGGAATTAGGCTGGTAAATTTGTCTCGAGTTTTGGTTTATATCCTCCTATATTTCTATTCTTATTCCTATTTCCCTCTATGTCCTAATTTCTACCTAATTCCTAATCCTATTCCTATTTCATATTTCCTAAGTCCTATCATTACCCTAATTCCTAAATTCCTAATCATTTTATTTCCTAATTCCTTTCCTAATAACCTATCACAATTTATCCTCCGTTGGCGTTAATTTACCTTCTAGTTACCCAAGATCCCAGCACCACAATCTCATTCCAATCTAAATTGCAAGGAAATGAGTCTTCCCAGATCTCAGTATTTCCTTAATTCCTATTCCTATTCCTATTTCTATTCCTACTATATTCCTAAGTCTTATTTCTAATTCCTAAGTCCTAATAATTTCTACCTAAGACCTAAAATTTCTAAGTACTAAGTCCTAATAATTTCTACCTAAGTCCTAAAATTTCTAAAATTTATAAGTACTAAGTCCTAATTCCTAAATCCTAAAATTAAAATTTATAAGTACTAAGTCCTAATTTCTAATATTTCTATGTCCTAATTTCTAATTCCTAAATCCTAAATTCTAAAATTTCTAAGTCCTAAAATTTCTACGTCCTAAGTCCTAAGTCATAATTCCTAATTCAAATCCTAAGTTCTACTTTATATATAAAATGTTTCTATGTCCCTACTTCCTCTTATTTCTATTCTTAATTCCTAATTTCTAATTTTTTAGTCTTAAATCTTACTTTTGTTTTCTTATTCCTATTCTTATATATTCATATTCATATTCCTATTCCTAATTTCTAATTTCTTATTTCTTATTCCTATTTTCTATTCCTATTCCTATTCATATTCTGATAGGCGGGTTTCACATCGAAATATTCAACCCTTTTAGACCTTAATTTCAATTAAATGTTTGTGTTTTAGTTAGATTTAATGCAGTTTAGGTTAGAAATATGGTACTGCTATTTGCCCTTGTCTAATTTAAGGTTCAGTGATGATTTGGAGCAAAATTGGGCCCAAAGCAGTGTTCAAGCGGAGCAAATCAGGGTCCAAGCGACTGGAGCAAAGGAACAGGGTCAAACCAGACAAGTCCCCTGTTCTGGCGACCCGCCAGGATTTCTGTCGACCCGCCAGGATCCTGGCGACCCTGCCAAGATCCTGTCGACCCGCCAGACACAAACCGACCTGCCCAATTTGGAGAGATATTTCTGGCAGAGCACTTTCTCTATTCTTGGACGAACCAGACATGATCTCAACCTATGGAAACCGCCTTTGAGAGTTATTTAAACATAGGAAGAGCTCCAGAAAGGGACAAGTCAGTTTAGAGAGAGAGAAATTGAGAGAAGATAGCAAAAATTCCACCCAGCTGCCTCCTGTCGACCCGCCAGGATCTTTGTCGACCCGCCAGAAGACAGGCTGAGAGTTGTTTGCTGTTGTTTCTTGTCGTAAACTTTCTCTATTTTCTGTCTTTTGATGTTTAGTTTGCTGAAACCTATTGTCTTTATGTTTGGTATGACTTGTAGTGAGTAGTTTAGTTTAGGGGCAATTGTAGGGAACCATGACTTGGTAGATTAATGAAGTTTGATTTAGTTTTCTAATTTTTCTAAGTTGCTTTGCTTTACTTGAGTTTATTTGCTGAAATTGTGAATTGAATTGAATTGATTTGAAGGTTTGCTCACTTGGTTAGGCCTGACCTCGTAGATAAGCAAATAGAACCCTAATTTCAAAACAATTTGTGTTCTCATACCATAGTTAGTATACCCAAAAGGTGAAACCGGAACTTAGTCGAGAGGTTTTATTCTCTCCTAAGATCGAGAGATCTAGGATATCCTACTGAATAGTTAAAGCAAACCCTAAAACTTAAGCCAAGAAACGAGACTTGAAACTTAGGTTTTTAGGGAGGTTTAGAGGTTAAAACTTAGTGATACCAAATCAAGAACGAGAGTTAGTATTTGACCAGAGTTTAAGCCAAAAACCTGAACTTAGAAACTAATTAAACTGAATTGTCGTACTGTTCTGGCGACCCGCCAGGAATCCTGTCGACCCGCCAGGAACTCTGTCGACCCGCCAGGAATCCTATCGACCCGCCAGGATAGTGCCTGGAAGTGGAACCCGATCAATTGACCCTAGTTTAAGTCCTTAATTTGAGTTTAGATCTTTACCTTAATTTTTAGAGTAATTTAGAGATTAATCAGAGTTTAGAATTAATTCCTTTAGTTTAAATTTATTACTTTTAATTAATTAACCAACTTTTTGACTTGTTTACCCCTAGATCAATTGAACTAAATTACTTAAAGTCTATAGTTTAGAATAATCGTCCCTGTGGATTCGATCCTCAAACTATACTGCATTAGATTAGATTGAGGTTTAATTTGACCTAGGTTTTACCTCCGATCATATTCTATTCCTAATTCTTAATTCCTAATCATCCTAATCCTAATGCTAATCCTATATTCCTAATTCCTATCCTAAATTATGTCCTAAATTATGCTAATCCCAATTCGTATTAATAAAGGTCCTAAGTTCTATTTTATGTTTCTAAATCCTAACTACTATTCTTATTCCTAATTCATATTCTCATGTTCCTAATTTCTAATTCCTAAAAGTCTTCTAACTTTTAATTCGTGAGTCTTAAAATTAATTGTTCAGGTGCTTAAAATAGTATATTGATGTATATGGTTTCAATTCCCAAGAAGAAAAAAAGATCAAAGGGTGCGTTTGGATAGGTGTGGGAAGAAGGAAAGAAGGGAAGAAGTATTGGGAAGTGTGTAACTTTGCGAAGAGTTTAGATTGTTTATAATTTTTTTTCTTCTTCTTTCTTCTTCTTTTTCTTTCTTCCAACGATCCAAACGCATCCAAAGGCGACAAGTAAATTTACATGCAAAGATTTTAGAACCTCATTGATCATATAAGACTTAATAAACTTTTTCAAAAAGACTCAATAATGCCTGGTTTTTTATTCAAATCGGAAAATAAAATCGAGATAAAAAACACAGCACCTGCATTTGTTGCTTGGGTGGTCCTGCTTTCATTCCATATTTCTTTCTTTCCATCAGCCCCACACTTTAGGCTGTGCTTGCATAAACATTAAACAACTACTAATTCTTACTTTGTGTAAAAATGTCAATTTTGATAACTAATTTTTGAGATTTCTTTTCTTTTCTTTCTGTTTATTTTATTTGTTGTTTCACAACCACTAATTAATTAATGCAAAGTTGATTTGTACAGAGTGTTTAGTAGAAATGCATTGGAGAAAAGAATTGTGGAATTGTATGCTAATAATCTGATAATTTTTTGTTAGTGTACACTGCTGTATAATTAATATGTTTAGAAGAATTAAATTTGCAGGTGAAATTGCATGAAAATTATTTCCTTGAAAGGTCTCAGTTAGCCGAAAGAAGGACCATATTTGAGATCCCAGCACTTTAAGGGGCGGAATATTCAAACCACGACCATAAATTTAAATTTAGTATTTTTCTTTAACATGCTGAATCAAAAAAAATTGCTATTTGATTGCATTAATTAGGAAAATTCATGGCGAATTAAATTAGTTTTCACTTGGTTTTAAGTTTTTACTCTTCTTAAACAGTAGGAATCTTCCAATTATATTGACCCTAGTCTTAGGCCCTGAATATTGTGTACATTGCAAATTTGGTCATCTCATATTGCAAAAATATACTGTGGCATTTATTTAAGTTAGAAAAACGTGTACCATTAGGAGGTGAAACAGTGGCTGAAGTAATGTCTGCAGGTGAACTTGCTTGAGAAGTACTTTTGTGGTGTGGAGGTGTCTTTGGATCACTGTATAAAAAAAAAGAAGAAGAAAAATAATCCCGTGTCATCGATCACTTAAAATTAAGAAATTTTTTTTTTACCAGACTCACAAGTACTTTCCAAACTGCATAATTGGAATAAGAAAAAGCATTAATTTTTATAAAATAAGCCTTCGCATGGAGCTTTCACAAGAACTGAAGGTTTAATAATCTGATTTGGATTAATTCTGAAGAAAAAGATGTAAAGAATCCTTCATTTTTTTTTAGAGGCTAATTTATTGACTTAAATTCAGGTGAAAAATACGAAACCATTGATAATTATTATTGCAAACTAAGAACAGAGAGTATACTTATTGCTCAATTCACAAGAAACCCAAACCTGGAAGATTCTCTGCATGAATTCTCTGCACCTGCGTTGCGTGCTGCTCTACAGCTGATGTAATTAATGCTACCTCCATTAGAAACTATAAAAGTAGAAGTTCTAGTTAATTTTATAGAAACAAACAGAAAGTTTGGGATTATTTTGTAGAAATTACTAACAAAGGTGTGTCACTTTGGGTGGTGCTTGCATAAACAACTAAAATTGACAAATTTGATGTTAGTGTACAAATTGTGTTAGTGTGCACTGCTGTAACATAAGATTTAAAATGAAGGCTACAATCTTTTACGATAGATATGATTTAAAATGAAACATTTAATTCAAAAGCAGAGAAACGTATCATTGCAATCAAATTGCAATTAAATATCTATTTTGAAGGTTTTATGAACTAGTTTACTTTTTTTTATTTACACCAACATTATTTTATTAACTAGTTTAGACTGGTTGGCTTTTATATATTTAAAATAACTCCAGGTTATTTTGACCGAGTTACATGATGTTCGTGGCAAATACAAAAAATAATATGGTCCTGGGCACAACATAATAATAATGAAAAGTGAAAACTCTAAGAACAATAGAAGAATTACCTGCTCAGAGTTGGAAATAGCCCCTAAACATTGGCCCCTAAGTTTGGGAAGTGAAGAATCTGTGAGACTGTGATATGATAAACAAAACAGGATGTCATTTATTTAAAATTTTATTAAAAGAAGTCTATAAATTTTTCGCATTGAGTTCAGAATTTGAAATGCCTCAGTGTAAAGCCGCAATCTACCATAAATTTAAATTTTGCCTTTTTTAACATTCAAAAGATTTGTTATATGATTGTATTAATCAGGAAAATTCTGGGCGTAGTAAATTATTTTTCACTTGGTTTAATAGACCCTGAATTTTGCTTGACCTAATAGACCCTGAATTTTGTGTATATTGCCAAATTTGGTCATCTTATATTGTAAAAAATTGAAGTAATGAGTACAAAAGATACATTTATCAAAGTTAGAAAATCATGTACCAGTAGGAGGTGATACAGTTGCTGAAGTATTGTGAACTTGCTTGAGAATCACTTTCTGGTGGAGAAAGTACATTTGGATCACTAAATCAAAGAAAAACAAGCACGTGTCATCGATCAGTACAAATTAAGAAAACTTCTTACAAGACTCACAAGTATTCCCTAAACTGCGTAATTGGAATAAGCACACACCTATTGTAGCATTAATTTTTGTAAAATAACCCTCCACAAGGACCGAAGGTTTTAAGAATCTGGTTTTGGAAGTATTTTGTAAAGATTAGTTTTATGTGTAAGAGGCGAATTTATTAACATAAATTCAGGTGAAAATACGAAACCATTGATAATTATAAAGTTGGGGACTAATGCACCTTAGTATCAAAAGTATGCACAGTATTCAAATAAGACCATAATATCTACTCTGAGATGTGAGGAAAAATCAAGGTTTTGAAACACTAAAAGAGAAAAGCCACGAAAAGATCAATTCAAAATAAGAACTCAGAGTAATGCCCAACTCACAAGAAAGCCAAATAAAACCAAAGAAAGCCAAACCTGGAAGATTCTCTCTGTGAAGTCTCTTCGCGAATGACAGATCAGGAGGCATGAATTCTCTGTTTCTTGGACAACATGGCAGGACAGGTCACATGAATTCTCGTTTCTCGCGAGAGAGAGAGAGAGAGAGAGGAGGTTTATGGATTATAGGGAAGCTATGAGTAGGGAGAAGAAAAATAGCCGTTAGGGATTTTTGGAACAAGGTGAGTAAGAGAGAGAAGAGGAATCGAGGATCCTCTGGTTTTAAATGGTTAAAGGGATGGCGAGAGCGTCTCCAAAGAGCCGTTGGGTAAATGCATAATTGGTATCTCTTGGATTGGATACGCAAGTTTTGGAGTACATAGCTTGTCCCAGAAGAAGGATATTTGTTGATCTGATTCTCAGAAATATGCTGATAGCTGCCTTGCCTGGGATATTTCTTGGGGGACGTAATTACTTTTTTAGCAGAGAATCAAGCATTAATCCTCCTGTTCACACCTAATTCCTTCATGTGCAAGTAAAACGAATCCAGTCCTTCTAACACAAGGGGCCCACTCGGCCTCCACCTTTTCCCTGGGTTAAAATGACTTCGCAGTAAAAAAGATATTTGTTCTAGTCTAATTGCGTTTTAACTTTTATCAGCTTTCTATCTGTTTATGTAATTGCGTTTATTTAACTTTTAACAGGTATCGGTCTATGTAATTGTGCCTCCAATTTACCTTGTCAGGGACGACTCCGAACTGCACAAAACTTTGGAGGCCTATTTTGCAATTTTGCTAAGTGCTGCAACTGCAACTATGGTAGCAGGTTGGTACCGGAGACAAAATGACAACTGCCTGGTCCTTCGAGCTAATTATAATTGTTCTAAATAATGAATATAAAATTGCAGTGGGAACCACCAAATTTTATTTATCATTTCTTCCTCTCTTATCTTATTTATCATTATGAACTATGAATGTAACAAACTGAAAGTTGGATTGCTTTCTCAATTAATCCGGTCAATTGCAGGGGATTTCTTCTTTTCTTTGTTATAATCTGCAGGGATTACTAATTTAGATACTATCTATGAAAACACATTAACGTCTAAATCTAGTTGTGGAAAGTACTAAACATTAATTTTTATTCAATTCAATCCCTTTGAAGAAAGCTAAATCATTGCTGAACAATGCAATACTTCAAATACAAAAAATGATATTTGGCTCCTGAGTTCAAACTTCCAAGACAAAAATTACTAAAACATGATATAAACATCAATTAATCATTATCTGCCTTCACATGATCAACAATCATTAAGCACTATTATCTGCTGATTATCATCATTAAACAAAGGAACCCAAATTAATTTTTCAAGTTCACTAATGAGATACAAAATAAGAAGAGCAGAAAAAGGAGAATTCTTTACTCTAAATTCTGTTGAATTTGTCCTGGTTCCATCTATCTCGCCTTTTATGAGAAGAATTAATCTATTAATTGCAATTTGAGAAAGCCGGAAGTGAGCTTGGCCATGCAAGCTCAGGGGAGCATGCGCCAGTGTTCCTCTCAGAGATGAGAGATGATAGCGATTTGATGGGTCTAGGCAGGCTGTTGCAGCGTGGATCTAATCGGAAGAAAATTCATGAGCAATCGCTTATACTTCCGTCGCCATTGCTCACTCTCTCTACCTCCCTCCCAATCTCTCTAGCCTCTAGGTGCTTTTTTTTTGTCTGGGAAAGTGAAAGAGGTCTCCAGAAGGACTGATAAAGCAACCAATCAGGAGCGATCCAAGTGGGGAAACAAATTTCTTGCGGTGAGAGGGTAGCGAGATACAACACGGAAGCAAGGAAGATATGTAAGGTAGGGAATCATGTACGACGCAGGTGCGGAGACTCGGTGGAGGAGAAGGGCGGAGATGAAATCGATCACGCAGAGAGGAAAATTGGACAGCCCAGATAATTGAACAGTAACGGCTCGGTTTGAAATTGAGGTATTTAAGATCACCACAAGCCTACAACACAAGGCATCATTGGTGAAAGATATAAAACTTATATTAGAAGTGCCGGACAACAATCCATAATTATAAATCTTATATTTGCCTTCCATGAGCAATTGCCATTTAACTTGGTACACAAATGCTGAAATGCTGTACCAACATAAACACAACTAGCAATTTTGAACTTTGAAGCACCTGTACTCTTATCCATGCAACCCATCATATGCGTTAAATTAAGGCCCAGTACACTAACTACAAGTTAGAGATGCATATTTAAATCGAGTAATTTCTGTACCTTTATCAAACTTTGCATCCTTACAGGAGATTGATTCTAAACTGATAATCGATGCACAGATGCAAGCAATTATCACCATGCCAATATCAGCATACAGACAAGAGAAAGGCATCACTTAACCTCACATTTTGTAAGCCATTACCAATTAATACATAATTATATTCATTTCTTGCTACTTAATCGAGTAATTAAATTTATCACACCTAGTGCACCTTTAATTTTATAAAACCAGATGACTGATCCCTTTCAACATATATCAAACTTGTGGTATCCCAAAGACAAACAATATAGGTAAACACATGGAGCAACTTATATCATCTATTTCACTATCTCAGACTCCATCTCGCTTTAATTGATTTAAGTCAAGTAACTAAATTCTCAAAATCGCAATTCCAACCATTAAAGGCACATCTTAACTGATAAACAACTGGATACCTCCAAAATTGAGTTTCACAATTAATTCCTCCCTTTTCTCATTCAAAATGAAACCAAATGCAATATCAGATTTAGTAAATCCGATAACCAATTCTTTACCAACATATATCTTTATTGCTCCACAGATTATTATTTGAATAAAACAGAGGGTTACAGATATACCGTAGTATACCAGAGGAATAGACAAGGGAGAGAATAAATTATTTTGGCTTCAACACCTTGCTTTGCTGACACCCATCTCCTAGCCTTGGCTGCCACCAGCTTCAGACTGATCAACTTAGCTACCATCCCCGCCACCATCTCGATTCTCTCTCTCTCCTTTATTCTTTCTAATTCTTGTTCGGTGGTTCTTCTCAATTTTATTCAGTTGGGAAATAAAAAGAATCGGTGAGCAAAAAGAGACCAATCGGAATAATGATATTTACAAGTTCTTTTGTTCGGTGGGATAATTATTAACAAGGAATGTGCCTAGGCGGTAGAAGATTATAAACTCAGCCAATATTTTAATCTTTTTCTTTCCATTCAGTCAACCAACAAATTAAAAAGTTTGACTGGTCAAAGTGAAAAATGCCGGTCAACTATAGTCAAAGCGGTGGGATGCCACAGTGACCCCACTGCTCGAACCCCTCCCCCATCACAATTAGTTATTATTAGGATAATAAGCGTATTTATTAGGATAATTATTGGATGTCTTCCTAATTTTGTGTATCTATCGACTATCGGGACAATTAGTATAGTTATAAGCACAATAAACGTATTATACCGAGACGATTATTGGATTATCTTTCTAATTTCGTATATTCGGGACAATTAGTGTACCTATTAGGACAATAAATGTATTATACCGGGACAATTACTGGATTGTATTGCTAATGCATGCATCTATTAGGACAATTAATGTAGCTACTATGACAATAAGTGTATTCTACAAGGACAATTACTGGATTGTCTTGCTAATTTCATGTTTCTATCGGGACATTTAATGTCCCCGGGACAATTAGTGTGGCTATTAGTAGAACAATAAAGCGTATGCTATGAGGATAATTGTTAGATTGACTTGCTAATTCCTTGCATCTGTTAGGATAATTAGTATAGTAATTAGGACAATAATTGTATTCTACTAGGACAGTTAGGAGAGGCAAGGCCGTTGGGCGAGGCGTAGAGAGATGAGGTCGTTGAGGGGGTGCGGAGGGACAGGGGACTTCTTGGGTGGTGGGGGAGTGGTCGACGGGAGAGGGCCTGGAGTAGGGATAAGGGACATGAGGGGAGGGGGAAAAAAATAGAGTGAGAAAAGTACAAAATGAGAAACATACTTAAAATATAAAAAAATTGTAAAAAATAGAAATACAAATATGTTAAAAACAACATGGTGATGATAGTGATGATGTCGATGATAAAAAATTGTGTTGGTCTTTATCAGCTGCGAGCCTGCAATTGTAATTAAGTTTGTAATTATATCATTTTTCTTTTAAGTCTTTACATAGTTGAATATTTCCCGATGGAAGAAATAGCTTTGTTTGGTGATCAAGTTATATAATTCGGTGGCCTTTTGGTTCTTATTGTCAGTCTGTCACTCTTTCTTACTCGTAAAGTGTTTAAGCCGAACAAAATGTAAACTAATTATCAATCAACTTAATAATTGTTTTTTTTTTGTATTGAATATAAATTGATTCTTTTTTTTTTTGACAAATCAGACAATAAAATTGTAATTTCTCTTCCCGTTTTTATATACCATCTTTTGTTTATTTACTTATTGTGTAGCTTCGCCTATTTAAATCCGGATATCTTTCACATTAACACTAAAAATTAAAATTAAATATTTATAAGATGACAAAAAAAATAAAGAAAATAAAAGGAAAAATTAATGGAAGCTTCTAAACTGGGAATTCATGTTGTCCTTGCATCTGATACCTTCACAAATATGGCGACTCATATAAATTTGATTCCGAACTGTGAAAGGAAGGAAAAAGAAATGTTGTTTTGAAATACGACATTTTGTCTAAAGATAGATTTAAATAGTGAAGAATATATATATATATATATATATATATATATATATATATATATATATATACACATATTTTGATGTTTTGGGATATACGATGATTACTTAATCGTGTTAGAACTTTTCACTTAAAAAATTCTATGCTTCGAACATCTTTTCTTGTTTTCTACCTACATTGTTTTTTTTTTTTTTTTTTTTGAAGAGTAAAAGCCCGTAGGCAGCTAGCTACATTGTTGCCACCTTATAGCCATGAACGAATCTGGAAAAAAAAAATTAAATTGAAATCACACATCATATTACTCATCTGATCAAAATAATTATATTGTAATTATTATGGATTTTAATAATTAAGCAATTTTCATATATTTATTATAGGGATTAAAAATATATTTCATAAAAAACAAATATATATCACTAAAAATGATATTATCATAAAATGTATTGTTTTAAAAAAATGAGTCAATTATCCTCCATTTTCTAACAAGTGGATCCACCGCTTGCAAGAAAACCTGTGTCAAGAGCCATATAGTCATTTTCAGCTCTAAATGCTGGTCAATGTGTTTGGTAACACCATAGATTATTATGATCAAGGATGAAAATTAATACTTATATACAAATTAAAAAATAATTTACTAACTTAAGGGGATTATAGTAATACCATAAGTTAGGGAGGTTAGGAGTTAAAGGTGAGTAATTTTAGAGTTAGTAACAAAATTTGTTGTCAAGTTAAATTCCTTGTTTGAGATTAAGTTAATAAAAGTTAGTGCTAACAGAGTACTAACTACATTGACTTCAAGCTTATTTGTCAATTGTAGATTAACAAGTTAAATTATTGACTTACGGACCGTTTGATAATACAATAAATTAGTGGAATAAAGATTTAAAATTAGTACTCTCAAGCAACTGTAGATTAATAAATTAATTTACTAACTTATTAAAAATTAGACAAAAGCTCCATACTAATTAGGCTAATCTCATTTATGCCAAATCAAGCCTAGAGGTTAGAAGACTGAAAGCACGCTAAGGCAACTAACGGGTAAATGAAGTTCGTCCTCTACGAAGGTCTTGCTAGTCGGAAACAGTGTTAAAGTGACACGTCAACTCTCCGACGGCGTCTTACAATCAAACATACACCTGGTTCATTTCACAGCCAAATAGACCATTATTTTACACCCTGGGGCCCACAGACAAATCCCAACAATCCAATGCAGCCAATGCATGATTCCTCTCCAGTGGTCCCTGGCGCCGGTCCCTCTTTAACCTAAAAGCAAACCGCCTCTACAGCCAGGCAAGGCAACGCCACCTCTTCTCCAGTCTCTCCTCTTCTTCCGAGCAGCTTCAATTCCATTTCCACTTTTCCAGCCGAGGTCGCGTCGCTTCACCTCTTTCGACCTCTCTCTTCCTCTCCGTAGCTCTACTTCCGATCACTCGCGACCCTCCGATCACTCCTCCGTCGATCTCAACGGCGATGGCGCTCTCCGCCGACGATGTGCAGACTATGTATTCTCTCCTGTTGAACTCCCTCAGCTCCGACGTGGCAATCCGCCAGCCGGCCGAGGCTGCTCTCTCCCAATGCGAGAACCGACCTGGATTCTGCTCCTGCCTTCTTGTAATTCGCTCCCGCTCCCTTTATTAGTTTTCACTTCAATTTTGTTCGTATTTCGGCCAGTTCTTTATGGCATTTCTATCACTCACGCAATGATGATTGTAGGAAATAATTACAAAGGGAGGAGTTGCAGGGAGAGAAGATGTGAGGCTCTTGGCCTCGGTTTATTTCAAAAACAGTATAAGTCGCTACTGGAGGCAGAGGCGTGATTCCCTGTAAGCTATTATCTTTTCTCCTTCGCACGCTGTTGAGAGTATATAGGTCGGATTGAACTGGGAGCAATCACCTTTTATAGTTCCGATTAAAGCTGGGAAATCATGCATGAATTGCTGAAATTATTTCTATTTCCTTAATTTATTATTAAAACTAAAAGTCCAATGTTGAGCTTTTTCTGCTATTTTGGTACAGTGGAATAAGCAATGAAGAGAAGATTCATCTTAGGAAGAACTTACTATTGCATATTCGAGAAGAGAATACACAGGTTTTGCCTCATACTAGCTGAAGTTGCATTTCTCTTAACAAATCAAATTCTTTACTGCCAAATAATTTCTTTTATTTTATTTTTATCCAGATTGCGCATGTGTTGGCTGTTCTCGTATCTAAAATTGCTCGTATTGATTATCCAAAGGAGTGGTATGTTACTCAACTGACTTATACCCACGTGCAACAACCAACATTCAGAATTTTTATGTGTTGTATAAGGACTTGAAGAACTTTTGAAGTATTATTTTACTATACCATATGGAAGTATATACTGGATTAAATAAGATATTGATGGGTTGTCTCTATTTCTTATTCAGGCCGGATCTATTCTCTTTCTTAGCGCAGCAATTGCAAACAACCGACATACTTGCTTCACATAGGGTTACTATGGTTTTATTTCGAACTCTGAAGGAACTTTCAACAAAGCGTCTTTCCGCAGACACAAGGAATTTCTCTCAGGTAAAACCAATTAAAGAAAAACAGCGACAAAGAAGAATATAAAAAATGAGCTACCAGCTAATTGACATATGTACTTTCTTCTGCAGATTACAGCATCATTATTCGAATATACATGGAATTTTTGGAAGAAGGATGTGCAAACAATTTTACAAAATTTTTCTTCTCTTTCGCAATGTAGTAACATTGACTCCATTTTGTCGAGTGACCTTGGTTTGATTGGTGAAAGATGGTTTTTTGGTTTAAAAATTGTCAGGCAATTAATTGTTTCTGGTTATGAATCTGACACAACTTCTGCTCAGGTACAAAAAAGATGTGAAATTTTTACCTGCCATTACAGCAATACTTATTATTACAAATAAGTCTATCAAGCGGCATTAAATATTTATTTTTGTAATTCTATTAGGAGGTCTGGCAGGTGAAAGAAGTTTGCCCTACTCTCTTGAACGCCATTCAATCTTTTCTACCTTATTGTAGGTTACTTCCATAACCAAGTTTTAACCTTGCCAAGTGCATGACACAATAACTGCTATAAGCAAGTTAATTCTTTTGTGATCTCTCTCGTTCTCTTGCTACAGATTATTCATTCAGGGATAGACATGCCAAACTATGGGAGTTCACAAAAAGGGCATGCATCAAATTAACAAAAGTTCTCATTGTGATACAAAATCGGCACCCCTATTCATTTGGGCACCAGACAGTTCTTCCTACCATAGTTGACTTCTGTTTAAACATCATCACCAATCCAGACCAGGCAGGCTTAGCATTTGAGGAATTTCTGATCGAGTGCATGATTTTGGTCAAGTCAGTATTGGAGTGTAAGGAGTACAGGCAGACCCTCACTGGTCGAGTGATTGATCAAAATGGCGGGACTTTAACACTAGAGGATCGGAAGAAGACTATTTCAGCAGCTGTCAATGACATGATGAAGACCATCCTGCCGAATGATCGTGTTGTGTTGTTGTGTAATATCTTAATTAGGAGGTATTTTGAGCTTTTGGTTTACATTCTTAAGTTTTAACTTTTATAATGGTTATATTTCACATAAATCACACATACACATGCATGAGCATGCATTAGAAGCACCGTGAATGATATAATATTTTATTGCTTGAGAATGTAGTCCCCCATACACTCCCGCATTCCTTAGTAGGGAATGCTTATCACAAGTTATTGCTATTCATTTAGGTAGGCTGCCTTTTTTGCAATTGGTAGTGCAAGAATAATACATTAAATGAATTTTTTATTGCAATTGGGTGTGATGGAATAATACATTAAATGGAAATTTGTGGGTCTATCTTAGGAGATGTTCAGCATGTTTCAGATTTCCTTACTGGCAAAATTTCATTTTGAATTCTTCTCCCCAATTAGTGGTTAACAATATGAAGTAGAAATAACAAGCACAATGTTCATGTTTATGTGGCATTGGCCTATTGTGATGGGAATCTTTTTTATATTATTAATAACAGGCATTTTATGTACACGGCAAAGGATCTGGATGACTGGAACAGGTACCCTGAGTCATTTCACCATGAGCAGAACCTTGTCCAGTGGACTGAAAAGCAGAAACCATGTGCTGAGGCCCTTTTTATAGTTCTTTTCGAGAAGTATAAAGAAGTAAGTTTCCTGAATTCATTGTGTGGTATATTTTATAATTTTCTGGTAAGGATATCAGAGTTTGTTTGTGATTTTATTTCAGATTCTTGCACCGGTAGTTGTTTCAATTTTGCATGAAGCAATGAGCGCATCCCCTCCAATGGAAACTGAACTGACACCTGGCATGCTCTTGAAAGATGCTGCCTATACTGCTGCAGGCCATGTGTATTATGAACTCTCAAATTATCTCAACTTCAATGAATGGTACATTTTTTTATTTATGATATATCCACCTTTAATTTTAGTATAAATTTGTCAAAGCTGAATATGGGTGTACCAGGAAACTGCGACACAAAATTTGAGTATGAAGGAAAGGTGAAATACCATCAAGAGGCAAATTTATGTATAAAGAATGAGGGACAATCATGTATTGTTTTCAATAAAATTCATTTTATATAGTATTTTAGTGTTAGGCATCTAATTTTGTTAAGAGAAATACATATGCAAACTCCATGAAAATATGATTATTGTTCTATTGTTGACCCTTATCTCTACTCATAAACGCACGGATCCAAGAGGTATTACACGCTAGATCTAGCATGTATCCACCTGTTTGTGTTGTTCGATTGATTTGATCTGTGGTTGGATATCAATCGCTAGACGAAGCAACAATATGTTTGGGTTTTCTGTCTAATAAGGAAACAAATTGAGCAACATATCTACTTGGATCATGGTAAATTGAGTAACATATCTTTATTGCCTAACATTATTTTGTTTCTTCATTTTCCCACTTATGAGGCATCTTTCGCTAGTTAACTATTAACCATAATGTGATTATTATAATGTTATCAGTATTTGGAAAAAAAAAAAGATGCTTTTGCCGACCACCATTGAAATTCTTTTTGGCTCCGCCTGCTACAAGTATGACTGAGATCCCAATTTGCTAGAGGAGTTATCCCTTCTAGGTGTCAATGAACTTGTTGCATGTGCATTTACACTGATACTTTGCTCAAATTGTTGAAGGTTTCATGGATCTCTGTCTATTGAGCTTACGAATGAGCATCCTAACATGCGCATCATTCACCGAAAAATAGCACTGCTAGTTGGCCAATGGATTTCTGAGGTACTTTCTTTTAGTCTGAAATTAGTGTACTTTATTAGTCTATACTTTTTTCATTGTTAATTGAATTACTTGAGCAGATTAAAGGTGATACAAGGAAGCTGGTATACCATGCCTTGATCAAGTTACTACAGGACAGGGATGCAGCTGTCAGCGTATGCTTCTGTCTTTGTTTGTAGATCTTTTCCGGATTCTCTAAAAATATATTTATTTTTAAGTTGCCGTTAAGATAAGGCCATTTCCTTCGTTTTATTTCAGCTTGCAGCCTGTTCTTCCTTGTGTTATCTTGTTCAAGACATGAACTCGTCAGAGCAAGACCTACTGGAACTTCTACCCTTGTGTTGGCCTCTTTGCTTCAAGCTCATGGATGATGTTCAAGAATTTGATTCAAAGGTTTTGATCTTTTCTTTCAGAAATTTTAATCCAATTTTTAGGGGTTAAGGCTTATTTCTTTCTTTTTTCTTTTCAGGTGCAAGTTCTGAATTTGATATCTATACTTATCGAGCATGTAGGCGAGAAGGTGATGCCATATGCAAATCAGCTTTGTCAATTCTTTTACAAGGTGCTTGCTTACCTCTAACTTTCCTTAAAAACAGATTTGTTTTAGTTCATCAGAAACCAGTTTTACTTATCATGACATGCATATGATATTGTTTTGTATGTCTGTTAGCTATGGGAGGAATCTACTGGAGAAAGCATACTACAAATGCAGCTTTTAGTAGCATTGAAAAGTTTTGTGTGTTCTCTTGGATACCAATCACAAGCATGCTACGACATGATTCTACCAATACTACAGAATGGTATCAATGTTGACAGCCCCGATTCCCTTAATCTACTTGAAGATGCTATCCAGGTTAGTATTTTATTAGACAATCAATTAGAACATGCTATCCAGC
This sequence comes from Rhynchospora pubera, assembly GCA_028095005.1. Classification (NCBI taxonomy): domain Eukaryota; kingdom Viridiplantae; phylum Streptophyta; class Magnoliopsida; order Poales; family Cyperaceae; genus Rhynchospora; species Rhynchospora pubera. The sequence goes on along the minus strand of CM051462.1, from coordinate 146,933,204 downwards.
TCATAGCTAGGCTATTTTGTGGGGTTAAAACCAATGGTACCTCAGGTAGTCCTGTCTGTCTGTACTGTGTCTCAGGTTTGCTACTGCTACGAGTACTTTTGAAATATGACCTAGTGCCATTATGACCTGAATGAGACTTAGTACTAGGGATGACCAGTAATATTGAGTGCCTTTTGTAAATCAGATTTAATTCTTCATTTTTTTGCCTTTGTTTTTTTTTTCCCCTGTGGTGAAGCTATGGGAAACCACTCTATCAAATGCATCTTCAGTCCCACCTCAAATACTAGATCTCTTCCCCTATCTCGTCTCCATTGTAGAAAGAAGCTTAGACCATTTGGAGGTTAGGTTTAATTTTTCTTCCTCAATGTTCATCCTATATTGGTGTATGGTGTGATATTTGAGAAGGTTCTTAGTACTTACAAAGGTTCCTTTTTATAGGTGGTTGTCAGTATAATGGAGGATTACATAGTTTTGTGTGGAGCTGAGTTTTTGAAAAGGCATGCTTCAAGTCTAGTTAAAGTTCTTGATACAATTATTGGTAATGTTAATGACAAGGGGCTGCTTTCTACACTCGCTGTTGTAGATATTCTTGTTCAGGTAAAATTATTTTGCAGTTCTTTGTTTACTTAAGTTTAAGCTACTATATAAATTGTTAAAGCATATGTGGGGACAATTTAAATAACCTTGATACTCTTTATGAACTGAAAAGGAAGTATAAATTGTTAAAGCATAAAAAGACATTATTTCAGTATCAGTTCTGTCAGTTCTTTTTCTTTTTCTTTTTCTTTTTCTGTTTCTTTATTTTATTTTTATGTTAGGGAAGGATAATTTTTTTTGTTCCTTTTCTCATTTAGAATGTCTTTTCATAATAGTAAGGTTGCAGATTTTATTTGAAGTGTGGTATTGATTATTCATAATCTAAATTAATAAGCTCACATGGGCTTGTAATAAGATTTCTTTGATTTTAACTTTATTCACTAAGTTTAATAAGTGAATCTAAAGGTAAATAAGAGATTAGTATGTTTAAACTTTGTCTTTGAACACGACAGTGCTAATCCATAATCCACAATAACAATATTAACATCTATTTTTTATGCAGTTGTTTCCTATGGAAGCACCACCATTGATCACTTCAGTTCTTCAGGTACTCAATTCAATCTGACTTCAGACTGACTATTTATTTTGTGCTTTTAACCATATGTGTACCCTCTAATTTGGGTCTTTTGTCTTGTAAGAAACTGGTGTACATAAGCTTGTCTGGGGATGATGTGCACGAACCAACCAAGACAATAGTGTGTGTGACAGCTGGCGCCATTCTGGCAAGAGTACTTGTCATGAATACTAACTACATAGCCCAGTTGACATCAGAGCCTTCTCTTGTGACAGCCCTTCAACAAGCTGGCATAACACTCAAGCAGAATATTCTCCTTTGCTTGGTCGACATCTGGGTTGACAAGGTATGGTATCAAGGACTTCATTTCATACTTCCTTTTCAGTTTTATCTGTTACCCACATGTCTTAATGGAAAACACCTATCAACAACCAAATTGCCAGAGACCAGAGCAGCTTTAAGGACAGTGGATGAAGCAGCTGAACTTCTCTTTTTGTTTAGACAATTGGAGACAAATTATTCCATTTCGTAGCTGATCTATCTTTTATTTAAACAGATGGATAATGCAGCATCTTTACAGAGGAAAGCCTATGGTTTGGCTCTTGCTATTATTTTGACTTTGAGAGTGCCTGAGGTCCTTGATAAACTCGATGACATCCTAAGGTAAATTTTTTTCTGGCAAAGAAGTAAATAGATATCTGCACGAAGGGTAGTTTGAGAGAAAGCACGCTTGTGAATTTTCATATGATAAAAAGCAACAAATTGTATGTAACACTCTCATTTGAATTGTTTTTATATGAATTTTTGCATCTACATGCAGTGTTTGCACCAGTGTGATTATTGGAGCAACAAAAGAAGATCAAAGCGAGGATGAGTCCAGGTAGATATCGTCATAGTTTATCTTGTCTCATCATTGCATGTTGTATGTTTCTAGTTCCTTGATTGAATACCACTACTTAACTGCTAATCTTGCCAGCGGGGACATAACTAGCTACAGTGAGAATATCGGATATGCTGCTACTTCCAGCAAGGAGTTTAGAAAGAGACAGGTGAATTTTGTATTTCTTGACCTTCTGGCAATTTTCTTAACCAAGAAAGAACTTACAATTTGGCCCGGGTAAGCTTTTGAAATGTTAGTTTTCACTTTTTAGATAAAAGATTCCGACCCCATCAAGCAATTATCACTAGAAGATATGTTGCGAGAGAATTTGAAGACCTGTTCATCTCTTCACGGAGAAGCAGTATTTAACACGGCCATTAGTCGTATACATCCTTCAGCATTTGCTCAGCTACAACGTGCACTGAAGATGACCTAGTTTTTGATACATAACAAATATAGATATCAAAAGGCTTGATTCTTTTATTGCATTTTTGCTGGTTTCTTTTTTGAGAATAGATTGTGTGTAAGTTTTGATCTCACTACCCTTGTCCCTCTTTAGTTTTGCTTCCATCTATTCTGCAATATAACATTGGTTCTAATGGTACTTTCTGTTTGATGCAGGTACTGTTTCATTTTATGGTCATTGATGATGTGTTGTGTAAAGAGGCCTTGAAGCAGTGTGAAGTTTTTTTTTTTTTTCTTATGATTGATTGTAGACATACCTTGGGAAATTTTGTTTCCTTTTATGTTGGAATACATGGACGGCGCAGGCAATTTTTCTTTAGTCCTGCTTGGTGGCAGCCATGTCTAAATTTTTCCTTTTTTTTTCTATCGAGAAATCATGGAATAGAAAGGTGATGTGGATCAGAACTCCTAAAGTACAGTTATGCTGTAGTTCTGGATCTTTGCGTTAGTAATTATGTGGGAGTAGCATTTTTGCAAATGGCATCTTTAGGATTGTTTCGAACTGCCTCGTTTAAATTGTAGCGATCTATATCAGCTCTGTGCACGGGACACTGAGTGTTTTCTGAATTCTCTTTTTTAATCCCTGTATCGACACCAACGCAGCTCAGTATTTGATCATTTTCTCATTAAATTTTTTCCACTTCCGCATTAGGGGAATCAATCCTCTACCCTGACCAATCTGACATCATTATGAGTAGGATGTTCGGGGTAGTTGCCAAAGTGCTGACTATTTTGATTCGGCTGAGGTCAAAATTATGGTCACTGTGACAGTAATTATTGGAAAGTGACATATTCAAAACAATAATCAAGATAAGTTTATACTGGTAGATGCTTGGCCCAGAATATGATTAGGCCCAACGACCCTGAGAGGTTGATACTTTAATCATTAGGGGATGGAAATTACTATCTAGTGGTTTGTAGTTCACTTTATTCAGTTATATGTTCAATTTGTTTATTTGTGTTCTCACTTTATTCAATTATGAGTTAGATTTTTATTTTTTGTATTGTTGTTCAAATTTTTTATATGCATATTCAGTTTATTTTTATTGAATTTATTTGTTTGTATGTGTTCATTTTGGTTATTTAAATATTCACTTTGTGTATTTTATATGTTCACTTTGTTCAAGCGATGGTAAAATTACATATTGCAGTTATCATTTCCGATAGAAAATTACTTACAACCATCTAGCGTCATCCAGCGCAGTTCAGCATCACTCCCTCCCTCTTCGTGCATCCACTTCTCCCTCTCTCTTCCTTTCGTGCTTTCTTCCCTGTCACCATCTCAATTCCTTCTAACACTCTCTTCTCCCTCTTCCTCTACAAGTGTCCAACACTCTATGCTGGGTTCCTTCTCCTCTTTCCCACTCGTCTCTTCTCTTTCCTTCCTTCCATCGTAGTCTCTGTGACATCCTTTCACTTTTTCTTTGATTCCTCCCCTCACATTCCCTCTCTTCCGCTTTATTCACACTCTCATTCAACGTTGTCTCTACTCCTTTATCTTTCAAGATATTTGTTCAAATTGTTTTGTATCTGTTGATTTTGTTTCAGTTTATTTGGTCACGTTATCTACTTGTTCAATTTTTTGTTATAAATGTTTACCTTAGTTTTCAACTTATTTTTAAGTATATATGTTCATATTGTTTATTATATTTAAACAACTTGTTTTTGTGTATGTTTTATCTACTAATAATTTGTATAATTTATTTCCAGTATATTTGTTCAAATTGTTGTATTTGGTCAATTTATTATTTGTATTGTATTTGTTCACTTTGTTCATTTATATGTTCAATTTGTTTTTAGTACTATGGGAACGAAAGGAGAGAACAAAAAGGCAGAGAAAAGGGGAGAGGCTTTGGTTTCTATTTTTATATCATCTTTTTTGAATGTGATGGTGCAGGTGGCAAATCGGAGTTTGCACGTATCAGTTTCCGATTATGGTCCGATCAAAATCCCATTTCTTAACATGGAATTTAATTTCATTTCATTAAAAAATTCGCGATCAAAATGAACAGATTTGGTATCATTTAATTAAAATTCTCATATAATTAGATCACCGAGATACTGTAAAATTAATTAAAATGAAATAAAAAAGAAACCCTGCCTAAAAAACATTTTGATCATGACCTATATATTTTATGACCCAATCCCTCGTTCTTAGCGCAAGCAAAAAGGGTGAAAAGGCCAGAACACCGATTTGTCCGGGATGAGGCATAGTCGTCAGCAGCACCTGCATCATACCGTTCAGTTGTTAAAAATTAAGATTTAGATACAAAACACCCAAATGCTCGGTGCTCGTTTTTGCTCTCCAACACCACAGCACCACAAAGCTTTAGAATATTCAATTTTGATTAGTAAACATTCGATTCATTTCGTATGGAAAGCCCATCTTGACAAGAGCTAATTCAAATTCACAACTGACGACAAACAATATATTAATATTGCAAATCTTTCACAACCAAAACGCAGATACTAAATCCAAAAAAAAATATAACGAAATAAATTTGCAAAAAAGTTATCAAATAATAGACATAAATAAAATGCATTTCGCCATCCGATCTAACCATATCATGAAAACACACGCCCTTTTACACGTTCACCAAGGCTAAGGAGAGTGGCAGACAACAAACTCAAGACCCTAACGGATCAAAACCTTGTATCTCGGTCCAAAGACAAACAGAGCCTGACTTAAAATACCATGCAGGACTTTTTTTCTTTGAAAAGAAAATGTACTGATGCTAAGTTCAGTAGACAAACAAACATAAAACATGCTACTTAAGGGATAGAAAACCCATCGGAAAAAGACCTAAGTAGATGGTGATGATGCTTCTTCCTTGCTCGGGGTTGCCTCAGTTTTTTTCTCAGAAACAGTCAAATTATCCAAAAGACCAGCAGCATCTGAGGCATCTTTGTCCTCTTCCTTTGTGTCACTTTTCCTGACTGATTCGGCAATCTCTTCGACCTTATCCTTGAAACTCCTGCAATCTAGTATATTAAAAAAAATAAGCATATTATCATCAGTACACGCTAAGGTGCAGAAAAGCAGTTACCATAAATCTGAAACCAAAAATAGAAAGGACCACTACAATGAAACTTCCAAGTACATCAACAAGTTTTTATTTAGATATCCATCCTGCTACCCAAGTAATTTGTGTATCTATACATTCCAGACTAAGATAATGAAAATATAGAACTTACAGACAACGAAGACGTTATACACAGCAGGGAATTTACTTTATATAGATTAAATATAAATATATGTTAACAGTCTAGGAGATGCCTATTATACACAACACGGAATTTACTTTATACAAATTGTTATGTATTACATAGAAATTAAAAAACAGATATATGATAAGGGGCTTCAACTTACTTTCAATAGAGGCAAATCGTATACAAAACATCTCATCCTTCAATTCTCCATCAGAGAAATCGGTGGCATGCCAGACACAAGACTTCTCATTTCCCACATGTTCTTGCATCTTAGTGGCGGCAGTAACTACAAGCAATAAACATATTACTGTAAGCTATTTACAGATTTGACAGTGGATAGCACAACATCATAAGATTTATTTTCAGTGTCATAGTCGAAACTTGGAAGGTATTTTGAATTTTAGAACACAACAAAACAGAAGCCTAAACTCATCGTTAGGCTATTATCTGGTGCATATGCTGAGACAGAAATTAGGTTGATTTTGATACTGAAGACCTAAAAAGGCTAGACAGCAGCTCCATAGCTATTAGCATTATAAGTCCATGAAGTCTGGGTCCTATTTGTGTAAGTCACAGAGAGATAAATTTGATTCAATGATGAAAATTTGTTTCGACAAAAATGGATGGTTGGGGATATGAAGCCTGTTGATATAAGCTGAAACCAATGAAGTGGTTTCAAATATAGGTATGATTTGGATGCCATTTTGGCTGGTGTATTATGTTGAAGAATTTGTGATAAAATAAGTTGAGTGAGAAGCTGATAACTGATAAGGGGAGTATTTTTTGCATTGACTTTTTTATTTCAGGAGTAAATTAGTAAATTTTGTGGGGGGGGGGGGACAAAAACGATTTTTCTTTTATATAAATAGAATTCGTTCTGTTATACCACTTATTCAATAACAATTTGAGTCGAAAAAGTTAATCAGATAAAAAAAGTTACAAGTTAAATTGAAGAAAGAGAATAACCTAGATGATTAGCACAGATCTTCAGAGTCTTGTTCTGGCGCATGACCAACCGGACCTTGCCAGACTCCTTGTGCTTCAACAACTTCACATTTCCAGTTCCCCTCTCTTTCCACTGGCTCCCTTCCTTATCATACCTATAGAGCTTCGCCTTCCTGAAATCAAAGATTCAGATCAGATCACAAAACACATCAAAGAATCCGAAAACAAATCAGATCAGATCATACTCTACTATTCCAAAATCGATCTACTACGCTTCTCAAAATCGAGATCGAGAGTAAAAAGTAAAAGTAGATGCGCGAAACCCTAGAAACTAAACAATCAAGAAAGATGCGCGAAAATTTAAAGCGACAACATACAAATCGAGAAGAGCATCTTCATCTTCCTCTCCAGTAGTTACAGCTACCTCCTCGAGTCTGACAATCGGAGCGAACTCAGCCCCGGTGTCTTCCTCCTCTCCAGTGGCGGCGGCGGTCGTGTTCTCCTCCTCCTCCTGGACTTTCTTCTCGGGTTCGGTGCTCGCCATGGAAGAAGCGAAGAGAAAAGCAACGAGATAAGAAGAGAGAAGAGAGGCTGCGCAGACTAGTAGAGAAAAATTAATCGGAAAAGAAAACTTCGATGGTTCGAGAAATTAGAAAAGTAGGGTTTATGTACTTGGACTTTAGTCGGCGTAAGCTAGGTTTGGGTACTGGATTCGGATTCGGGTCCTAATGAAATGACCCGTAAATGCTCAATTTCGTCATTGCATAGGTCAATGTTTCTTTGGGTTTACTGTATTTGGATCTTAAACCCGTTAATAAATTTTATTATAAGCTTAAAACCAAAATAGCGTCAGATTAACGCCAGTTAGTTTAAGCAGTAACGCGTTGGTCGGAAGCTTTTTTGTGGGAGCATGACAGCATGTTTACCCAACAGAAAGCAACTAATCCATCATCTGCTCCCTTTAATTTTTTTTTATATTTTTAAATATAAAATTATGCATTTTAGTTTGACAATCTATTTATATTTTAATGAATATCACATTTATTTATAACTATTATTTTTATTTTGTGTCTCTGCAATCAAATTTGCAATTATAAAGTGCTAGTTGCCTTTGTTCACAAGTCTGTTAAAATTTATTCAATTATATATTTTTAATGATCAATATAATTGTTACTTCAGCGGTTGTAATTAACTTAAACTAAAATGCACATTTTAGAGTGCACGGTTTAATATTAGCTATCTAAACACCTTCAACTATTTACAGACAGAGAGTTAAAATAAATGATTGTCTTAATAGTGAACGTAAACAAATATTATATCAAACGAATAAAATCTCAATACTGCGAAGTCAGGGGCGGATCCACCACTAGAGCGGGTGGGGCTAAAGCCCCACCTACCGCCGTCGAGTTTCTGGAGTCTCTCTTTAGCCTTAGCGAATTTTTTTTGCTATTGGAGCACTCAAAGGTGGAGCTGAAGAACAGAAAAAGAAAAACCATTCAATCAAATAATTCATTGAACTCAACCCCACCTAAATATTTTTCCTAGATCCACCACTGTGCGAAGTCGAACTGTACATAATACTAATACTAGTAATCTAATAACGACGACATGGACTAATACTATCAAGCTAATGCATGTCAGATTTCACGACAGCCAATATATATTTCTTCTCGATCTACGCATCTATTGTGTACACACTATTTATATCATTGATTGATTTTATATGTGGTTTGGACATCAATCAATAGACGAAAATGATATTTAAGTTATGATTTTACATCTACAATGAAAAAAGCATTGATTCAAATAATAATAATATTTTATTTAGAAATAGAACACAAATGAAAAAGCTTTTATCACTTACAATTTTTCGATTTGTTACGAAGAAAACAAGAAATATATTTTTCATGAAACTATGTTTTCTACGTTGATGTGTTAATTTTAATTTTGTTGAAGTATAAATATTTATAAATTTTTATTTGCCCACAATGCGTGGGTTCTTTTTTTTTTTGTATATATATTAAGCTACTGCTACTATCGTGGCGCTAAGATTTATAGCATTATAAATACCTCATAGAACAAAATTTTTCTGACATTAAAAGCGAAAATTGGTCTTGGATACAATTTTTTTTCTTCCAATAGGGTGCGTTTGGATCGTTGGAAGAAAGAAGAAGAAGAAGAAGGAAGAAGAAAAAAAAATTATAAACAATTCAAACTCTTCACAAAGTTACACACTTCCCAATACTTCTTCCCACTTCTTCCCACACCTATCCAAACGCACCCTATAGAGAGATCGCATGAACATATTAAAACAGACGAAAGGCCGGACGATCTGGCATTTTTCTAATAAAAAAAATCAAGCCAACCAAAAATATATATATAATTGAAGAAAAGTATTTTTTTTCTTCCTTCTATTTGTTTGATGTTATTATTCTTATTGGTGTCACTTATGTTATATGCTTACTAATTTTGTCATTATGTTAATATTGTTGCCATTCTTATGTTGATAGTCGACACAAGTATCCTACTTATTTTTCGTTTAGCCAGCCCTAAAAAATCAACTCTGGTTTCAGATTTGACCCAGAAAAAGAAAGAAGGTACTTATTATGAGATTAGATTTGAAAATTTCATTTCATTATGTATCTTGGTTAAAACATAAGTTCAGGATTCAGATTATAAGCACGTGTGGAAGTTGAATATTCCGTCTAGAATGCAGATTTTTACTTAGCAGATGGCAAGAAACAAAATTGCAACAATAGATAATTTGAAACGGCGGGGCCGGTTTATTCCTAATCGGTGTATATTGTGCCAAAATGAAGAAGAGTTATGTTCAACACTTATTTAATACTTGCTACTTTTTCAAATAGTTTTTTTTTTTTTTGAACCAAAAACTCCCCAAGTAGGGAAACCAAGCTTTTCCCAAGTTTTAACATACGAAACATCAAGAGGTGAAGGGTCCTTAAGGGATCCCTCCAGATCTAACAAGTGTTAACAAATAAAACATCAAACATCAATGACCTTTAAGAGGTTTATTGTCCTAACAAGTTTTCTAATTGAACCATACAACAAATTTTAAAAGGCATACAATCCCTGACAATCAAAACAAGAAAAGAGTATCTATATTGAAGATGTGTCATCTTTGGAGCCATTACTGCTCTTCTTTGCAGCCTCTTGTTTTTTTGCCAGGTCCATGAAGTTTCTCTCCATATATGTTGTCAAACTAGTCCAGTTAGTAAAGAGGTTTGAAATATTAGTATAAAGAGTGAATAAGGAGACATGGTTTTTATCTCTGAAAATTATATTGTTTCTCTCATTCCAAATAATCCAACACCAAGCAGCAAACAAGGTCTTGACAACAGAGACGGAGCTACATAGAGGCAAGCCCAGGCAAGTGCCTGGGCTTATTTTCTGAAAAACAAAGCCCGATTATATAGATTTTAGAGTGTGCCTGGGCTTTAAATTATATCGTGCCTCTGTTGGACTTGCTGGCCTGTAATTTATTGTCTATTCTTGCATGGTTCTCTTCGTGAGTATTCTTCCTATTTTCGAAAAATGAAAAAACGGATCCCAAGTTCCTAACTCTCTTTCTAATCGCTACCTATGAGTTATTCTGTCTGGTCGACTGGTCCCTTTTCTATTTTTTTTCCCGTACTCTTTCCGTCTTTCGTAACCCCTAAAGAGGCTCCAAAATTGCCCCTGCACTGTTGGCGCGAAGGTCCACTGCACGTAGCTCGCCTGAGCCTCCTTTCTTTTCCATCTCAGCCTCCATTTTTATTGTTCTTCGCATATGCAATCCATAGCTCTCTGACTGTATGCTTCCCTTCAAGGTAAATTTATACAAATTTGAACTAATTCAAAGGAAAATCAATTTGCAATTGTTATTGATCACGGAAAGATTTAGAAAATTAATTTCATTGGTCTATTGATGTATTAGTAAATAAGACTTTGTTCTCCTATAGTCATATTCTAAATTATAATTTCAACTCGTACCAGTATGAATTTCCTTTGAATTTGTGCTTATTAATTTCATAAATACATAATTTGTTTTATGTTGATTATTTAGTGTATGTTAATTCTCCATAATGGTAAATAAAATATATTTGTGATTTCTTGTCCAAAGACTAGAGGAACAATGATTGAAATTGATCACTAATTAGTGTGTTTCTGAATATGAATTTTAATTTAACGGACCTCTTATGATTTAATTTGTAGTTATGGAGAGGTTTTTCAAGAAAGCAGTCACACCATCACTTGGAACTCAAGGACAAGAATCGAACCGTAAGCGAACACGTTTGGATCTGAATTCAAACTTTGAGGTCCCTCTCGATCCGGGCCTTCGGCTGCCAATTAGCAGTTATGATCCTAATGATCATGATTTTGTAAGGAGGCATTATCTACTAGCTGGCCCGAGACAACCCATGTTGCAAGATTTTCCTCAAACACTCTTCGGCGATAAACAAAGGAGATTTAATAAGGCATGGTATAATCAATATCCTTATTGGTTAGAGTATAGCATACAAAAGGATGTTGCATATTGTTTATGTTGCTATCTTTTCAAGGCTGAAAATCGGGAGGACGGCGGAGATGCTTTTACAAGTGTTGGGTTTAAAAATTGGAAAACTAAGAAAAGCCTTAATGACCATGTCGGTGGATTGAATGGTGCTCATAATGTTGCCGTAAGCAAATGCCAAAACCTCATGAAGCAAGGACAAAGCATCCAAACTGTTTTAGAAGGACAAAGTAAGCGTTCTCAAAATGCATATCGACTTAGATTGACTGCTACAGTTGATTGCATTCGGTTCCTTTTGAGACAAGGTTTAGCTTTTCGTGGAAATGATGAATCAGAGGGCTCGAGTAACCGAGGTAATTTTCTGGAGTTGCTTAAGTTCTTGGCCGACCATAATGTAATGACAGAAGGTGTTGTTTTGCAAAATGCTCCTAACAACATGAAATTAGTGTCACCTGAAATCCAAAAGGATATTATTGCTTGTGCTGCTGCTGAGACTACCAATAAAATTATGGAAGAACTTGGAGATGAGTTATTCTCTGTGTTGGTTGACGAGTCCCGTGATGTTTCTGGCAAGGAGCAAATGGCCGTTATCTTGAGATATGTTAACAAGCAAGGAAACATTGTTGAGAGGTTTCTAGCGGTCGTGCATGTCAAGGAGACAACATCATTGTCACTTAAAGCATCACTTGAGGAGCTCTTTTGCAAGCACAAGCTGAGCTTTTCTCGTCTTCGTGGGCAAGGCTATGATGGGGCTAGTAATATGCGAGGCGAGTTTAATAAATTGAAGGCATTGATTTTGATAGAGAATAGCTCTGCATATTATGTCCATTGCTTTGCACATCAACTTCTATTACTTCTAGTGGCGGTTGCAAAAAAGCATAAGCGCATAGCTACTCTTTTCAATACCCTTTTAACTGCTTAAAATACTGTTTGGGGTTTCTTGTCAAAGACGTGACAAGCTATGCGATGAGCGTGCTGCTGAGGTAAAAAAAGGCTCTTGTAGAGGGTGATATTTCAAATGGGACGGGTTTGCATCAAGAGGTTAGTCTTGCACGAGCGAGTAACACAAGGTGGAGTTCACATTACAAGTCCTTGTCTAACTTAATTATTCTCTTTGGGACTGTTATGATTGTACTTGATGACATTATGGAGAATTCGAAGGACGCTGGCCATAGAGGTAGTGCTTCAGACTTGTTAGATTCTCTTGCTTCTTTTGAATTTGTTTTTAGTTGTTTGTTTATGAAGAAAGTATTGGCCATAACTGATGAATTATCACAAACATTGCAAAAAAAAGAGCAAGAGATCATAAATGCCATTGATTTGGTTATGGTAGCTAAAACTCGTTTGCAAGACATGCGGGATAACGGTTGGGACTCATTGTTGGGTGAAGTTCACTCTTTTTGTGTGAAGCACAATATTGATGTGTTAAATATGGAGGATGAAAAAGTTCTTAAACGGTCAGAACGTGCTGCTAGAGGAATGACAAATGGTCATTATTACCGCATTGATTTATTTAATTCGGTGATTGACTTGATACTTCAAGAGCTCAATGATCGGCTCACAGAAATAAACACCGAGTTACTTCGATGTATGTCATGTCTACATCCTCGTAGTAACTTTTGTGCATTTGATAAGGTAAAATTAATTGAGTTGGCTCATTACTATCCAAGTGACTTCTCAAACAGTGAGCTTTGTATTTTGGAGTCACAATTTGATTGTTACATACATGATTTGCGAGCCGATCAAGAGTTTTCTCAATTGAATGCGATGGGCGCTCTTGCTCAAAAATTGGTTGCAAAGAGAAAAGATATTGTTTATCCTTTGGTGTATAAATTGATTAAGTTGGCTTTAATTTTGTCGGTTGCAACAGCAACTGTTGAAAGGGCATTCTCTGCTATGAATATTATTAAGACCCGTTTAAGAAATCGAATGGGGGATGACTTTTTGAATGATAATTTGGTTACTTTTATAGAAAAGGATAAGTTTCGAGAGGTTCCCAATGAAATTATTATGCAACGGTTCCAAACTATGAGGCCACGAAAAGGATTGTTGATTGCATTAGAAAAACTAAAATTATATTTTGCTCTTTTTTGGTATTTTTGTTGGCAGATATAGGCATATAGCTAGAATTATGGAAAAAATTATGAGTTATGTAATGATACAATTATATATATATGAATTGACTTTTTTATTAAAGTTATTGTTTCTTTTATTTTTTTTCCTTTTTATTGTTGAATTAATTTTATTGTTAGTGTGCCTATCCTTAAATTTTGGTTGGCTCCGTCCCTGCTTGACAAAGCTTATGTTGTTTGAGCTCAATTTATTTATATTTAAAGAAGGAATCTATGCTAGTACAATCTAAGCAAATATTATTTTCAAAGAGTTGTTGTTCATGCTGAAATCACAATACACGCTTGTATCTTCTTTGAATTTCACTTCTAATTTCCAGTACATGCTGGATTCTACAAAGCTAAAGGCACATAGAGAGCTGATGGCCATTTTGTGTTTTGTTATTTGGAGAGAGAGATGCTCTAAAACTTTTTCAGGAAGTTTACATGTTCCCAAATGATCTTGTGCGCCAGGTGGTTCTTGAATGGGAATCACTCAATCTAATGAATTCCTTGAGATTATAGCCAATCTGATCTAGCTACATGCCTCTTTTCAATCTGATCTAGCTATAGTATTTTGGGTTTACTTTTTTGTTTGCATTTTTGTTTTGGCTTTTTATTTAGCTGCTCGCTAAATGTAATTGTAATAACTTTATTTAATTTAATTAATGAAAAGGTGGCTTTGACCTCCATTTTTTGCTCAAAAAAATAAAAAGAAAATTAGGAGTATAGTGTAACCTTCAGTTCGCTTTGGTTTTATTGGATGACAGGCAGGTTACAGGTTCAAATAGCTTCTCCTTTTTCTCTAACAAAACAATTTTTCTCTTCTGCCTGTAAATGCTCAGTGGGGTTTTAGGCTGATAAGCAATTCAAGCAGAAAAATTTGAATCATCTCCAGTGCAGCTGAAAGAATAAAAAGACCAATGAAAGTTTGTAGTACACAAAAATAGTATTAAAATTGGATCATCTCCATTTTCAAGACTTGTTCCATAAAGTTTGTAGTACACAAAAATAGTATTAAAATTGGATAGCATCATCATTGCGCATATAAAGCCGAGGAGAAGAACAAGTCTAAGATAACAAATCAAAATGCCACAAATCTTCTATTGTTCCATCAATCTAGACACATCCACACCAAACCTGCTAAAACGGGAAAAGAAAATGGTAAGAATAAAGTTAAGCAACATATCCCTATCATTCATTTTCACAATCGTAAAACTCACACAAGTTCAAAATCATTTGCAGACTATAGTTCTAACCTCCTACCTAAACTGCATCCAGCTTATTCCACGCATTATATTAATCTGTGCTTTGAATATTCCTGACTTAAATCTGCTGACGATGGTGTAGTTTAAGGTGTTATAAATTATAATGAGGAATGATCTATTGCATTCTTTGGATACAAAAACCCAACATTTCTAACCATGGGTGAAAATGGAACAGAGACTGCAGATAATGTTAAAACCACATCAGCACCCACATTGTAAAGAACAGATATAATAATATGAATATGAATATGGTTATTAGTTCAGTACTTTATATTTAGTGACATAATAAGAAATATACAAATCCACATATCTAAATATGTTTAGTGACATTTTCAAATAGTCACAAATTCACATATGTAATTTGATGACAAAATAAGTATAGAAAATTTATGAGTGCTTTTTCAACCCAAAAAAAAAAAACCAGGAATTTAGATAGGTTATTAGAAATTCAGACATCTGTATCCTGTATCCTATCCATATTACCATAATGTAGCATATAATAATTATCCATATGAGTATATGACCATATCTGATATTACACGGATGCAATACCAATACAATAATTTACAATACATAAGTTATCTTAACAATTTCTCAATAACTTTTTGGCAGCAAAGTCTCAAGATCTTGATATGAAGCAATCCAGTAGGGTGAAAAACTGAAATGCAATTTCACTCTTTATAATTACTATGAAGTTCTATTTCCAAACAAACACAATATTATTGATTGTTGTAATTATGATGTCCATTCCGGGATTTTATGCTTGAAAACCAGACAAAGTGGCCAAATTTTGGAAATCCCCCTATTGCATTCATATCTCATATATATGAACAAAAATCCATACCTTTTCATATGCTATGTACAATCACTTATCATGATAGCCACTTGCTCTCACTATATATACCTGAAAATAACTCTGATGTTAATCCTTAATCCATGTGTCGCAGAAATTGCACACTAGAATAAGGCAAACTGAGAAAGATAAAAACTGAATATTAAAAAACTAAACCACATTGCTTGTATGGACAAAAGAATAATATGAAGGATTTAAGAATAATAAATTTTGGCCAAATAAGAGCTGGACCCATGCACTACCCCCCTCCCCAACACACACACAGAGAATACCCACAAAAAATTGAAGAAAGAAGGAAACAGAATCCTCAGACTAAGCCTATCCATACCTCAACGACACCAAAGAATGCAATTCACCACATAAGCAAATAGTGATTGGCGCATAATTCGCTTTCAATCTTGTTTAAAACATCAAATTAAAGAGTTAATACATTTAAGTAAATGGCACAAACAGCTAAAATGTTTACAATTTTGTTGCTACATTAAATGATTTTGTTTTTTTCCAAATTGAAGCAAACATTGAATTAAAATTCTAAACACAGAATACTAGGAGTCAGAAACTGTATTATCCTTGAAAGTTATGCATTAGATACTTATGTGACAATTATACCCTTATCTAGTACATGTATTAATTGCAAGTAGCAGCACAGGAAAACAAAAATGCCTGGTGCAAGTTGCAGAAAAAATACATGAAGATTGTGATCATAATAAATTCTAACAACTAAGGTGGTTTCTAATGACTGCAGTGAAAAGAAAGAGAGCACTAAACTTCCAAATATAAACAAAGTGCAAAGGAACAATGACTCGAAAGGGTCCACCAAACCATGAGCAATATAAAAGATGGTAAATTAAAAAACTTGTCCTTTCCATTTTTAAATTCATCTTTACTTAGGAAGTAAAGTGTTCACCAATAAAAGAGAATAAATGAACCAATAGAACCATGACATGCACACAATGTTATTGAAAATGCCACCTTAAAAGTTGTGGGAGCAATCAGTTGGAATACAACAGCATCGCCATCAACGAGCTCATGCTTTATAGCAAAGCCCCTCCAGCCACCACTTAGACCTCGTTTACTTGCAAGGTACAATGTTTTAGACTTGACTCCATCTTCATCAAGTAAATACGTGTCGGAGTCTTTTTTTGGCAAGTGCGTCCTGCAAAAACCTACTGGAAGACCCTATTGCAAGGTTCATATTCATTACTTTAGGTTTTATTGTGCCAGTACAGGTCTGCATCAGCATTTTACAGCTGGTACTAAAAATAAAAAGAGTTCCACTCTGATCTCTAGTTGTTCTGGGTCTACCAAACAGTACGTTTCCTAGTAGGGCACATATTTGAATCAGATAGAATTTTTCATGCTTATAAAAGAATTGATGGTGTAATTTATTTTTCCTTTTTGTGAGGTCAAAAAGAATGAAAGGTTCTATTGGGCTCATAACTTTTGAAGTCAAATGCTCACGACTAAAAGATTATTGATGCAGATCTTGCTTGCAAGTGAGTACAACATGACCTGGCATGTGATATATCATTGTGAGGTTAGAGTTAAACACACTGGATAAGTTCATGTCCAGGGTAGATTATATAGACTTACTGGAGGGAAATTTACCACCTTTCATTTTTTTTTAACAAAAAGCATTAGGTGGTGAAGCTAACCACACCGATCCAAGCCCACTGCTCATCACCGTTTAAAATAATGAAATGATGCCACTCTAAGGTAATCCAGTGAAGCCTGGTTAATTGGCAGTTCTAACAAAGGATTAAATAAACCTAAATTAAAGAGGGAAACAAATGTTCACCAGCCAGAAGCCTCCAGTAACATGAGATTGGAGCATTGACTTGAGAAAAATGGGAAAATCTGAGCCAAGCGATTCTTCAAGTTCTGCTGCCTTTTCCATTGCATATTCTCTTTCCTCATAAGTGGCGTACACTCTTTCATCTAAGCCCTTCCGTTTGGAAGAACCTCTTCAAGTTTGGCCAATTAAAATACAAAATATAAGAACTGCTTTCAAGGTGACAATTATTAATAATACTGTGGTTGGTTGGACAAGTCCTAAAGATATGCACATCAGAAAATTGCTTCGTAAAACAAAAACTTTATTTACAGGAATAATAGTTCCTTTTCAGTTTCATATAATGTCATTTATTTGAAAAAAAAAGCAAAAGACTTGAGAATCATATTTATAGCACACTGCTGATGATTATGGGTCAAATCAAAATAACATAACAAGTAGCATTGGGAGTTTCTCCTCAAAACCTAATTTTTCTCAATTGTGATCAAATATTCCCAATGAATTCATATAAAAGCAACATACCTCCTTAATCTAGGGATGATGTCGAAACCAGCCTACACAAGGACATGTGAAAGAGGAAAGTTTTACAATGACGATATCACAGAAATAATGTTATGTTAAAACTTAAAAGTAAACAATTATAAGAAAAATTATGCATTTGTTACATCTTGATACTTGGGCCGTTCTGGAAGACTAGCCACTCGTGCTGAACGTCTAGCTGTCACAGGCGGCTCAGGTGCTTTCCTTTTTCCCAATTTTGCCTGGTTACAAAAAAAAAGGGCACCAATGAGAGACAACTGAGCATATTATACGCAGCAAATATACACTTTATTTAACTTGGTTTAACTCCGCATCATGTGTCAAATTGCCAAATTTTGTGATGTAAAACAAGTGTGTTGCTCAGTAATTTTACAGCCATAAAGCTTTATGCAGATTTGGACCTTGTTAGGTTTCATTTCTAGCCTACCCCAACTAGTTTGGGACTAAAGGCTTTATTGTGCGAGTGTGTCTGTTAGAGAGAGAAGAGGAGAGAGAGGTTGTCACCGAAGAGCGTTTAGGGGTAGCAACGGCTTTGCGAAGAGAGGCAGAGATGTGGCTGAGCTTGAGCTCTTCGATCTTCCTCTTGTTCTCCTCCAGCTTCTTTTGCCTCAGCTCTTCGTACGATGATACGGCTGCCATCGCCATTGATGATCGCTCCGACTCGACTCACGCCTACTTATTTGAAATTTGAAATGGACTCGTCTCGCAAAAAAGAAAAGAAAGAGAGGGAATAAAAAGGGCAAGAAACCAAGAAATACAAATAAATGGAAATGATAAAAAACTGGGGAAGAGTGAAGACGAAGGGTTTAGGGCTTCGTTTTCATGACCGTTCGATCGATGAGCCTCGGGATCAGGGTTTAAGAAGGGAACTTGCCCGTTTGACGAAATATTTGACTGAAAGGGGTGTATAAGGCTGTGCTCCAGAAGTTTTTAGTAAAGGAATGGAAGAGAGGGGAAGGGTTGGGAAGTAGAGTAAACTCTTACACTCCAATTTGGAGGGTACAAATTTGTATAAAAGTAGAGTAAACTCTTTTCATTATTCTTGTTTCATTCATATCCTAGAGCAAGTAAAAAGTAAACTTCTCTTTACCTTCCTCTTCTTTCTTCTAAATTTTGCTTCTCTGGAGCAGACCCTAAGTGTATTTCGGATAAGAAAATAAGAGATGCTGCTCCGGGAGAAGAGTACTAATATGCACCGTCTCTATTTTTCTTTCTTTGCCAGATGGATCAACCGCATCCGCATATTTTTAAAATGGAAAAATATCAATATCATATCAATCATCATTAATCAATAATCAATATTATAAAAACAAGGATACAAAGAGGATTGACCGTGTGATGCGCCTGGGCTTTGCAAAAGAATTTGGAGGGAAAGAGGATGGCAATCAATGAGAAAGAAAGAAAAAGAAAAAGTCGATAAATCTCAAAGGTGAACTAATTTTCCAGTTTTTCATTCTTTTATATAGAATTTTTTTTTTCCCAGATCCTTCCCAATTCAGCTCCATTTTTTTTTTAAATTTATTGATTTGGAACAAGTTAATCAGTAGATAGGATTTTGTCAGGAGTCAGGACACCTCTCTATTTTCATATTCTATCCGAAATGAACACCGCACGGCCTTAGGGGAAAAACTTGGTTGTCCTGTAAATGCTCCATTTTTTCCGCCCCAATTTTGTAAATTTTTTCACAAACAACATATATGATTACGGAGCATAACACAAAGGGGAGTTCAGTGTAAGCGTGTAACCTATATTTTTAGACAAAATCAGGTAAATCCATCTCAATTTTTCTCTAATAAAAAATGTATCCTTTAACCTTTAATTCGGATTGACCTTTCGGATCATAACGTGATAAAAATATTTATCCTTTTTCTTGAATTTAATAATATTTTAGTTTGTAAAAAAACAATTTTTGGAATTAATAACCACAATGCGTCAACCTAGATTCCTCAATGGCAATTCATATTCCTGCCTAAATCAACGCAGCAATCCCGATATAAAATACAGCATTAATAGAAAATAGAAAGATACAATTATGGTATAGAAAGAATTATGCAATCGCTACGGGGATATTACGCTGGGATTGCCTAGCTATATCGACAAAATGCAAAATGTCACGATTCATCTGAAAAGTAGGCAAAGTACAAGTGTTGGCCGAAAGCTTAAGAATAATTTTAATTAACATAAATGCGTTAGATCAAAATACGGGAGGCATATACCTACAAAAGCTTTGAGAAAATTTTTTTACAGAGGTCTAAGAATAATTTTATTAACATAAAGGCGTTAGATCAAAATACGGGAGGTATATACCAACCTACAAAAGTTTACACAGGGTTACATCCAATTTACCCCTTTAGCAACAAGGAGGTTCTAGCGTCACCAATTTTTTGTACTCCATTTTATTAGTATTTCAACAGTATACAAGTGACCTGCCCACTAATCATGCGGTAAACATTGGGATGAGACGTTAAAAAGTAATTTCAGTTACCAAAGATTAATCTGAACAAGATTACCTCATCAAACAAAGCATTAAACATTACGCTCTTCATTAGTACACTAAATTAAAAGGGGCTTCAGCAGCAAAAGTTACTCAATGTAATGCATATCATTCTATAGCTGAAGCTATGGACACTTTTCTCACCAAATAGTTTTGTGAAATACACAAAGCTGAGTCTCTAATGAAAAAAAGACTAACACCAAGCAAATCTGATTTGCCAAAACTGTGACATCCATATATCCTTAGGCTGTAGCATCATTTGATGTTTCATCCATGGGCTCTGTCTCAGCTGATTCTCCTTTCTTTCCTGTTAACCAGTAAACAGGCCAAAAACACAAAAAGAAAGGAAATAAATTTTAATTACAAGAAATAATTGTGTTGTTTCAAAGAATCAGATACTTGGTATGTGCAAACATATGGACCTTTTTTCTTTTTGCCGCCTCCCTTCTTCTTTGTTTTGGTACCCAAGGCAAGCCATGCTTTAATCTCAGCATTGTCATCAATGGACTTGGTTGGTTGCAACTGCTGAAGTGGGTGGGATGTGATCCTGTCAGATCCGTTTGGCATCAACAATACTGTGAACTTTATATGAGCAACTAGGTCACCTGCAATCATCCAATATTAGTGGAGTTAATATCAAATGAATAAAAAGTATGCACTCTTAAAACATGCAAAGTACCAGAATAGAGTAATTCAAACATAACAACACTGAAAGCAAAATTTATTTTCTTTTTTGAAATCAATTGTTTTACTTATTAGCTGAAAGATGCAATGTTTCTGCAATCACGACATTATTAGTCTGAATAACTTTGTTTAAAAAAACCTAAACAAACTGATATGCATAAGAATCGAACATTCTAAATTGGATGTCTCAAGTTGTCAGCAAGTTTGAACTACTATGACATATAGTTATCTTGATACCATCATTCCCTTCTTGGTCATCGCTATCGTTACATATAAAGATTCAAATGCTTTGGCTTCCAATCCTCTCATTCATGTTAACTAAACAGAAATGAAATATAAACTGGCAGCTACCCATAGCTTGGTAGCAAAATAAAAACCTCTATTTGGTTAAAAAAAAAAGATGAAACAAGAATTTAACCATAAATTACGGCAATAAACTAGAAGTAGAGTCTGAAATATATAAACCTGGTTTCTCATGAAGTACAGGGTATGGCTGAAGAAGCTCATGATTAACGCACTCAACCAATCCCAGTCTGGCACGCTTCTCTTCCAATGCTCTTAAAGGTAGCAAGATAATAATAAGTGATTACACAAGCCTAAAAAGTAATTCTACACAAGTAGCATACTTATATTATAACAATGAGAACATACCTGGCAGTAAAAGGCATGATAGGAAACTTCTGGCTGATCTCACTAAAAATGAACCGGGAGGCCTTCATCTTCAAGTGGTAGTTCTTATCCACCGCCCTTTTATAGATTGTGGTCTGCTTCTCATCCAACAGCTTTGGCTGCATACATATTGCTCCCAAATTTAGAAATCTATACAACAAACTGAATAAATATTGTATCACTTGAATTTGAATAATAAGATTCTGGTCTGGACCCACAAACTTTAGATGAGAAAATTAAATTATTGCCATTCAAAAAACTTCCTAGTGATTCTTACAGTAACAAATTTGTTTAAAAATAAAAAAAACTACTATTTTGCATCTATCCACTCAGTCAAGGATCAACATTAGATTCACATAGATTGATGCTCTGATTCTTACCACATTTGCTCCAATCACCAAGCATTTTCTTTTGGGGACTTGAGTGAGTTAACGAATCAGAGAAGGAAATCAATCAGAAGTATGTTTATTGGTTAAGTACATATGTACGAAGCAAACCCTAGTTAGTGTTAAGGACAGCAAACAGAAGCCAAAATAATACTTTACGTCTTTACCTTTCCTTCTCCAGTGCTAGTGACAATATCGATGGAATAGACCTCATTCTCCTCAAACTCAGCATCATCAACTCTGGTCTCAGGATTGGAGACGCTTAGAATGGCCTTGTTTCCATCGATGACAAATTGCTTCAGCTGATGGCTCAGAACACCTTCGACAATTTTGCAATCATATGCAGCTGCCACCTTCTGGATTGCTTCTGTCACATCTTTGTTCTGTGATAGCAAATTGGGAAGTCAAATAGGGGATGGGGAGAAATAGAGAGGTAAATGAATTCTATCAGTGTAACTATGACAACAAAATAAAGCACCACGTGGACTAGTAAATCCATTGCTTGGTCTTAATTATCATCATCTAGAGATATCATGTAACAACACTCGCTTCACGTCTTAATCTTAATGAAGAGAGTTCTTTTGCTTATTAACAGATCCTCACATAAAAATTTCTTAAAAATTTGGGGAATTACTTACATTCTTTCCAGGCCTGACAAGCCTTAATGCGACCTCAGCTGCAGTATTAGCAGCTGCAAGTACATCTGCTGCACGTCCAGTTACTGGTCCAGACTGGATGGCATGCGTGTGAGCAACCACAGCAATAAATCCATCTATATGGCACCCCATATCTCTGCAAAAAGGAATAGCAATAGAATTTCATATTCTACCCCGACAAAAAAAAAATAAAACTGATAAGGAAAAAGAGAAGAAAAGTTTCTGAACTTTACATCTTGACTATGTCATTTTCTTCGAGCACAGATTCATCCGTGGCAAGTGGAGAGAAATGGCACACTGTATTGTTGACAGATAAGCATGTTGGGAAAGCCACACCTTTCTCGATCTTCTTTTTCGCATTCTTGTACATATTCCCAGTTTGCCTGGATGATTAAGATCACATAACTTCCACTATGCACAGAAATAAAAGAAG
Organism: Rhynchospora pubera; assembly: GCA_028095005.1. Taxonomy (NCBI): domain Eukaryota; kingdom Viridiplantae; phylum Streptophyta; class Magnoliopsida; order Poales; family Cyperaceae; genus Rhynchospora; species Rhynchospora pubera. The sequence continues at coordinate 146,910,200 of CM051462.1, read as the reverse complement.
CTAGTTTTATGTATAATGAGAAAAGCACAGGTAATTACTCTCTGATGAAATTGTCCCCCTTCTCACAGATATCAACTATCTTCGCCTTTGGCTTGCACTCAGAGATAACCAACTGAAGTGCCTCTGTCATAACATCCCAAAATAACATAAGCTTCATGTAGAAAATAATACGACCGTCAAATAACAGGCTGACAATCCATAAGGACCAGGGTTATCGGAATTTGGTACAGAGATTCCATTAATAATAAGTCGAACCAGGGTACAAGAATGTATTGCATTGGGTCCATACTACATGTTTGTAGAATCATTCAGAAAGAGCAACCAAAGTACTGACAGCAAAACTAGCAATCAGAACCTAATCTTAATTATGAAGGAATTATTATTTTCATAGAGCATCGAGTCTATTACTACCTGTCTGTTACATGTTATATTATACAAATTATTTCATAACTCTCACAAAGCACTGTGAAATTGTTACGGTTTCAGCCAAGATAAAACAGTCATTGCAAGTAAACCTAGGGTTTGTCAATTACTTATATTAACAGAACCAATTACAGTAATTCACCTTATGCCAAGTTTTTGCTTTATGAATCAAAATCAGTTGTTTAGCAAAATCAACAATCAACAAAACTAATCAAAGGGGAAATTAAATTAAATTAAAATGAGAAAATTACTGTTGACGATTTCAGCGGCGGACTTGTACTTAGTGACAACCTCATTGGATGACAGATCGAGCTCCTTCTCCTCCTTTAATTCGTCGTCAGACATTCTGGCTTCACTTACGAAAACTAAACTGAAGAATAAGCGGAATGAGTAAAAAATCGGATAAACTAGAGCAAAATTAGGAGAGAAAAGATAGAATTAGAGGTACCTTAAAAAAGCGTTATCAGCTAGGGTTTCGGTGGGGATGGAAATGGAATGGGGTTTAAAAGGGGGTTTGGCGACCGGACGGAGGAGAGAAAATTAGGGCATCGCTTCCTCAGGATTTATATATGGTGGTCGCACTGTGACTTCTGGTCACGTGATTTGCACGGGAGTTCGCCCAGTGATACCCCCTTATGGGCTGGGCTGGTTTCAGCGCCTCATTGTCATGGGCTAGAGATAAATTATTCGACTCATTACAATTTAGGCCTCTCACAAGTTATTGGGCCTTAATTTGGTAAAGTTAATACTACTGCGGAATGATAACTGATACTGCAGTTTTGTCATTCCTGCAATCATTAAATACAAAGTGAATATATACAGCAAACAATGCGAATATATGGACGATCTAAATGAACACTTACAAACAAATAAGTATTGTCATCACTTGTTCAAAAGTTTACATGCATATTCAACTTATTTTCATTGAACTTATTTGTTTGTATGTGTTCACTTAGATCGTCTATTATTTATTGTATATGTTCACTTTATATTTAGCGATGACAGGAATGGTAATGCATACGGCAGTAATCAATTTCCCTTGTTTTGCGCCTACTTGTTATCAATCTATTTTTGCTGTCACATTTCTTGTATATGTTCTTTTCTCGTTTTGCGTTTTGACATGGACATATGGTACCCGTGCTTAGAGCTGTCAACGGAAACTGTTTTCCGTTTTACCGTCACGTTCCAGTCGAAACGGAACAGTTAACGTAAGCGAAATTTATTTCGTTAGTGAAACGAAACGGCAAGCGAAATAGACAGGTATATCAGACTCATAAACAGAACGATAAACGAAATAGAGTGTTCCGTTTCTGTTTTTTCGTTTTCTCGTATAGTATTTTAGCGGTGTAGAATATAGTTTCATAACAGAGAAAATGCGGAGAATTTGAGGGGAGTCATTTACTTCCTGAGTCCTTTGTCCCCTATTTTCTTCCTTTGTCTCCGCTCGAGGCTGTCTTTTTTCCCTTTCTCCAATCTATCTACCCTCTCTCTCTCTCTTGCTCAACCCTTCAACCTTTCCCTGCCAAACGAAGAACAACAAGCAACTTAAGAAGCGCCGGTCCGAATCCAAAATCGGAGTCCCAAGCCCGCTCAGTTCAGGATCGAAAGATTGGGGAAAAAGAAAAGAAAAGAGAAAGGGAATGGTGCTTACACTGGGATGAAAAGCTGCCATGGTGAGCGATTTAGGCGAAGAGGCGTGAAAGGATGGGGGTGACTTAGATCTATCCTCTTTCTGTTGAATATGAGAGATCTGAATTAAGAGTGACAAGTTTGGGAGATCTCATCCGATTCTCTCTTACATGGAAAATTTGTTTGATTTTTTGTGTTTTTTTTTTAATGAAGGCCGTAGGGATTTTTTGTGTTTTAGTATTATTATAATTAGGAGTCAGTAAGTCATTTTTGAAGTTCATTTTTTTGTTCTTTTTTTTCTTTTTTTTTCTTTTTTAGGGAGGATTTTTTTTGTGAACTAAGTTTGGATTTCAAATTGATTTTCTACTGGATCCATTGTATAGCACACATAAACGTTAAATCGTTTATATCATTTAGTTAAACGAAACGATTAACGTAGTTAATTTTTGTGACGTTTAATTAACGATCTGATTAACGGCAAATGAACTTGTGTTGTTTAATTAAACGAAACAATAACGATAACAACCATTATCGTGATCGTTGACCACGTTTGACAGCCCTACCCGCTCTTTATGGTTTGGTTTTTTTTTTTATTATTTCCTATACAGTAGTAATGTTGTTATACCTGTCAAACGTTCACGTTGTTAACTTAAATAGCCTCTTATGTTTAATGTTCCGTTTAAGAGGCATAAATTTTTTTTGTAACGTTTTCACTTAGTAAACGTAAGTATTTTTTTGCTTTCGTTTAATGTTTCACTTGTTTAAACAACACAAAAATTCATTAAGAAAACATTAAAACATTTAAACGTAATTAGTTGGCCCATTTTCACTTACGTCTCACCGGTCCAAACGTAAGAATTTTGAACTCCGTTTAACGTTTCACTTGGCTAGATGAAATATTAAAACGTATAAACGTGTCAACATTGACGGGCCTAAATGCAGTATGGAGTTGGCAAAAGGATACTCTAGCTTTTTAAAAACAGAAAATTACGAAAATTGATTACTGTCATCTGCAATTTACCATCCCTGCCATCGCCAAATAAAGTGAACATATAAACGATCTAAGTGAACACATACAAACAAATAAGTTCAATGAAAATAAGTTGAATATGCATGTAAACTTCTGAATAAGTGATGACAACACTTTTTTGTTTGTAAGTGTTCACTTAGATTGTCTATATGTTCACCTTATTTACTGTATATGTTCACTTTGTATTTAGCGATGGCTGGGATGGTATATTTGTCGATCGCACTTATAATTTCTGGAAAATTACTCTATAGAAATAGCATGATTATACATGAATTATCTGTTCTAGATAGCCATTTAAAATTCTGATTTTGTAATTTGGTACATCAAATGGTTGTTGAAGATCTCTGACTCCCAATTAAGCGTTGTTAATTAATAATATAAAGTTTTAATAAACTGAATAATTCCATCATATTCTGTTCAACCTGTTTTTGTCTCTGTCAAGATTCTTGTTTGGAAAGTATCAACAGTACAACTACCAGAGAACAACACTTCGCCAGAAAAAAAAAGGCATTGTACCGAATAAATTCCCTCTCAGCACAACTATGTGTGTTATTGTACCGAATAAATTAAAAATAGCTAAATCAGTCATGCAAAACACAAAACAGACACAACCAAATCCAAAATAAGAACAATTGAATTGTAAACATAATTTTATTATTATTATAAATCTCATAATTTCCAATAACAAATTAGTTATTAAACAATAAAAAATCAATAAAACCTTGCAACAAACCAAGGCCCCAATTGGGCCAACCAAACAACCTTTGCAACTGTACTTGCAGCAGCAACAGTCACAATAAAAACACCCGCCGCAGTCACAGTTACTGCAACCGAAATCCCTTCTTTCCTCCCCACACACCCAATTCCCACTTGCTTCGCTGACACCTTCTCCACCCATTTCCCCACTTTCCACTGGCCCCCTCTCACAATCCAAAATTTCTGATTCGGTCCTTTCCTGTCCCTCCAGGCCCCACCTGACAGTCTCCCAGCCATCACTGTCCCATTCCAAACTCTCCTCCTCAGAACAGAGAGCGCTTACTCGCTCCATTGCAGAACCAAATAGCTCTTCTTCCAAATCACCAAATTCATACTCGTTTTCTTCATTCTCATCTCCGAATTCCTCGCTGTCCCAATCTAGGACACCTCGTGGAGACGGGCCCGTTGAATCGGTTTCCGCCACGTCAGCTAGGAAGGGATGACGAAGCAATTTCTCGCAATCCCACCGGTTAATTGGGTTGAACTTTAAGCATTTGTCGAGAAAATCCTTTGCGTCATTCGACATGTTGGCTGGGTATTTCGGTAAAATTTCACCGTACCCAATCCGGACCAACAACCCGGCCACGTCAGTGTTGCCGATTCCAAGCTCAGCCCATGGGTGGGACCCAGTGGTCATCTCAAGAACGGTACAACCGAGAGACCACACATCAGAGGCTGGGCTCGGTGCCTCGCCTCTCGCCACTTCCGGCGCCATCCAATAGGGAGTGCCACCAATCAAATTCACCCCTTTCTCTACGTCGGCTAGATACTTGGCGGATCCAAAATCCGATAGCTTGGCACCATCTGGGCCCGACCCGACAAGCAAATTCTGCCCCTTTACATCACAGTGCACTATGCCGGCAACTGAGTGCAGATAATGCAAGGCATGTGTCAAGCATCTAGCATACCCACGTAGCTCTCTCTCCTCCAGTCCGCCTGTCTTACCCGCCAGCTCAGCGACCGTACCCCCCGGTACGAACTCCATGTGAAGATTTCGGCGCATGACCAAATTGGCCTCCTTTGTTGTATCATCGCCCATATAAGATACAATATGAGGTGAATTGACCTTCTTGAGAATTTCTATTTCATTTTCCAATGACAAGATCGAAAGAGGCGAAGAAGATGTCGGGTTTACGGACTTAACAGCGAAAATCCGTCCGGTGGACTTGTCATTGGCGAGGCTAACAGAGCCGAAGGAGCCTGATCCGATAAGGTTTCCACGAATCCAGCTCCTCTTCTCCATTATAGGGGTCGAAAGAGGAGCTTTTCTTTTCTTTTTCAATTGAAGAGGTGATGGAAAGAAGAGAAATGGGACACAGTTAAAAGGTTGTGAGAGGCTTCTGCTATTTATACAAGACCTGGCTTGGGACCAGGGGGTTTGAATTTAAAATGAGGCACACTTTTGTTTATGAACCGTGGGAAGTTATTTGCTTTGATGTAGACCCTTATGGACTTACTAGTGTATCTATGTGTGATTGTGTAGATATACTTCTCAGTGTTGCTATTAAAATGGTAATGTGTATGTTTTTTTGATAAAAGTGGGGCGGACCCAAGCTAACAAATCTTTTAAACAAATGTACTTTTATGCGGATTTCATACAATCATATGTAGTGTATTGGAAAAATTCGCTTTAAAACACAGATTTAATATAACATAATTCAATTGTATATTTAAAAAGTTAATAAATTAGTAGCACGCTTAGTTTTGCTGAAACAAACATAATAGTAAGTCATTATCTTATTGACGTTATGCAAGAATACTGATAACTCAAACTTGAAACAAGCTAACATCTCATTTTAATTAGTTATTCTATGATGTGTTATTCTAAAATGCCGGTGTTTAGCAGCTTTTTAATATGACTTTTTTCCATTCGGTCCAGTAAAAGAGCCAACAAGAAACGGTATCTAGGATCTTTTTTTCATTATAGAAGTTGAAAGGGTTTACATGAAAAATTGATCCCCTAAAAGTGCGCATGTGGATAAAGAATTAATTTCAGAGCGGGAGGAGTCCAGGGAGGAGCAATTATCCAAAAAATTATCGGTTTCTTCTCTGGACATAGCATGATTTGCAAAATAGGCAGAGGTGAAAGAAAAAGAGACTAATAAATAAAATGATTGAGCCGTGTGGTGCTTTGCAATTCTAACCCTACCTTGTTACAACGCTGTCAAAAACCCATCCTTATCCAATATTTTGTTTTTGCCCTAAAACCCAATTCCCCACATAAAAATCAAGGGATATTTATATTCTAGTTCTAGTTGTGGCAGTAAAGATTAATAGAGAAGTAGATGTAAGTTTGGTGTTGGATTTACTTGCAAGTCTAGTTTACCTGCAAGCCGGTTGGTTAACCAATTATATATTTATATGCTTATCCGGTTCCCTTCTATATTGTAGGATAGGGGTTTTCTCTGCCATGTTGAAATTCTCTTGTTCCCATCATTGGGGGTTTATGGGTTTATTCTATTTTGTCATAGGGAGTATTCTATTATTCCCTTTCTTTTTTATGTTTAGCATGTGAATGGGGAGGTGTATGTATAATTATTATCAGAATGTGCGTTGGCGAGTGATTTAGAGATACTTGGTTTAAGTGGGATGACAAAGTCTGCCTTTTGAGTTGGATCAAGCCAGAAAGGTGATTTAACTGCTTGTTGTTTTCGGTTAGGATAAGGAAAAATTGCTTCATTCAACTTGTACATAGATGTTTAACGATTTCTGAAAAAAAAAAAAGTTAGCAATTTATGTATTTTTCTTCATATTTTCGGTTATTTTTTTTAAGCAACCGTCGCTCTTGCTAGTGCAATCGACTATACGTAAAATAAAATCTAGAATTTAAAACGGTAATAATATGTAAGATAGACATCTAAATCTGATAATGTAAAATACAATCCTCATTTGGCTTCTGAGAGCACGCATTTAAAAAGCAGAACTAGATGTAAAATTGAAAAATTATAGACATAATTGCATATTAAAACATCAACGATCCGGAAGAATGCAGTTTGGAAAATTGAACGTAGTTGTAAGCAACGGATTAAATTTGATAATCTTAGCAATACCCTTTTGATCATGTTTAGAAAAATTTTAAAATATTACGAACATATTGTCGTTGTCATGTATTGTCCGTTTATAAAATTTTCATGCATTTTAGTGCAAATCGTTAAAATACATTTGCACCAACTTCCATCAGTTTATTATCTGATACATATATAAAATAAAGATATGCCCAAATTACTGAATTCTAAAATATAAATTTGAGTATTAATTATTGGCGTACTTTTGGAGTAAAAATATTATTAAGAGATCCTTAATTACCCATATATCGTGATCCTTAAAATAAAATTCAAGTCACACTTAACACACCGCATCTCGGGTGATTACGAGAAATCATTGGATCTTATTTCATCAAGTGGAACGTAAGATATGAAAGAATTCATTAATTTATTATATGTAAGTATAAGGTTTCACATGGGGGGGAAAAATAAGAAACTATATATATATATATATATATGCATGGTTTATATATCCAAATAATCTTGCTCGTGAGAAGGTAGATCGAGTGACAATTATGTATGGAGGTTAAAGTAACCCATTAGTTTAACCACGTCCTCGTCATGGTTTATATATCCAAATAATCTTACCCATCATTGGGATCCTTATACTTTTAATTAATTTAGATGCTAGGATAAGTAAACTGCTTACTTTAACCCACGTACTCGTCATTGGAGGTTAAATTAAATGGGCATGGTTAAGTAGACTGTTTATTTTAACCACACATTCATCATTAATTGGAAGCTAGAAAAACCAGTGAAAATTGTGGCTAGATTAGATAGTCTGTTTAGTAAAAACCACGTCTAAAAGTGTTTAGAAGAACAAGAATTTGACTTCCGATCGATGTATAGTTGCTTTATGCACTATCCTGATAAGACTGAAAAGTACCAAACATTGAAAATTTACCTCAGGTGAAAAGTGATGATTGCAACATTGACCATCAAGTAGTAGCAGGCTAGCAGCGAATGGATGTTTGACAAACAATAACAAAAAGACGTAATTAACCTCTGTGTTTTATTTGACCAAAAGTTCAAAACTGTATAGTCAGTGTCAAACTGACATGCATCTACCACAACGAATAATATTATCTGATACAACCAACTTATATGTGAACTTAAAAAATAAAATAAAAACTTATATGTGGACTTGGAAACTCCTATCAAATAATATTGAGGAGAAAATAACTGCATTTTTTTTAGAAATAACGCTATTTAATTTATTTACCATGCATCAAATTGGATACTATTTTAAAAATTATTTAATACCTGATCAAATATTTTCAACAAGACTAAAATAATTAATTCAAATCATTTGAGGTTGATGAATCATAAATCAGTTGCCATGATTCTCAAATAATTTTTGTTGGCAAAAATTAATCCAGACAGCGAGATCTCCTACTCAAATTAATTTACGTATTCTTACAAAATCCGCCAACCATCAACCTCACCTCACCTCCTGGCTCCTGCGCATTTTAGGCAGCAGAGCAGAGAACGAGAAATACAGAATACTATCTGTGTGGTTTGCGTGACAAATCCGCAGGGTCCCACACAAAATGGGATTACTACGTGGAAACATGCTAGTGGTCAGGAATCAAGATTGTCGCTCAGAAAGCAAAAAGGTAGAGGCCTCAAACTTAAAAGGTTGGGTTGGGTTGGGTGGGAATCACATCCTCTACCGACCTTCTAAGGTGGGTAGAGTGACAACTTCCGATCTAAACCGTTAGATCTAATCTCAACGGTTAAGGGAGTCCCGTACATGTAACTGAGATTGATAGGCCCGAAAAATCTTAACCGTTGAGATTAGATCAAACGGCTCGGATCAAGAGTTGGCCCTCTACCAACCTCAAAAGGTTGGCAGAGGATACCCTCCCGGTTGGGTGAGGCCTGGAGACGGTGGAGGTGGCCGATTCGTGGCTTGTGGGTGTGGTCTTGGCGCGCACGATTCGTACCTTTCCCTCTCTCTCAGATCTTCTGTAACCATTCCAAAACCCCAAAACATGTGTCAAATAACTGACATGAGTTTTCTGACATTAAATGAGTTGTCAGTATAGTACCACATAATTATGGCTATAGGGTTGGACACAGAGATTCGGATGCCTCTGGGTCCTTTTGGCCTCAAATTAGAGACGTGCACCCATCCATAGCCATTCGTATATATCTGAATTAAATTAAGGGTATGAGAACAGGGAAATTATTTGGTATATTCTTCTCTTGCTTGCTTGCTTCTGGAGTTAGGTTGGCGTATTTGTGTGCTTGCCTGTTTGGTGATATAAATGTGTTTAGTTACTTAACAAGGAAAGGACATGTTGATATCTTCTACATTAATACTTCTCCTAACTTATTGTATGAACTATTTCATTTTTTTGTGGCTCTGGTTATGACAACTCAGCAAATTATGAAGCAGATTTGTTAGCTGTGTATGAGACATGTTAGATCCAAAAAAAACCGTCAATATGCGCATATCATATAATTTCTGAATTGAAATTTTAACTTTCCAGGGACCTTAAACTACGGTAACAACAATTTCTGAAATATTTGAATTTTATTTTTTCCGAATTTTTGTTTGAAAATAAATAAAAAAATTGAGGTTGCTTTCATATATTATTTATTTTGTAAAAAACTTTAAACGTCGCTTGTATTTTTTTTTTTTTAAACTACGGATCTGTTGTTCTGTCGGAACCTGCCTAATTGTTTGATCGCATATTAAAGTGATATAGGGTGCGTTTGGATAGGTGTGGGAAGAAGGGAAGAAGGGAAGAAGTATTGGGAAGTGTGTAACTTTGTGAAAAGTTTGAATTGTTTATAATTTTTTTTCTTCTTCCTTCTTTTTCTTTTTTCTTCCAACGATCTAAACGCACCCATAAAGTTTATTTATTTGTGTGACTAAAGAAAGCGAGACAAATGGTTTGGGAAATATGGTTTGATAACTTTATTGGTTGTCATCTCATGAGGTGGTATGCCTAAGATGTCAATACTGGCAAATCTAAAATTTGGATAAATTATTATATCACCATTTTTGTCTTTTTTTTTCTTTCAATTGAAGCCCTCAAAGCCCCTTCATAACTCATAAGGACAGTGAAAAAGTAGTTCACCATGGAATTTTTAGCATGTATACTACTAGCATAATTGTGGTCATGCAAGTTGGTGCAAGTGCATGATTTTTATGGTTGTTATCGTTATTTGGAGAATGTTCCCGTGAAATAAAGTGCTGATTTCACTCTAAATACGAGCTAATAATGAGAATATCCCAAGGATCTTCATTACACCTTTGGGACAAGCATCATATCCACAAATGATAGATTTGATTCTTGTGGCAAAAGATACTGCCTTAGTGTTGCGAGTCACTACAATACGTTTAAACAATCATAATATTTAAATCTTCTGTCAGGAGGAAACCGCATGGAATGAATGACGCGCAATTGGCACAGAAAAAACTGGGTTGTAGCATACAAGTGTGCTCAATCTCTCTCTGATTTGGCAATCAAGTCACGTGCAAGGATCAAATAACATTGCGGCCCGAATTAAGAGAACCAAATCCCTTCGGTTTAAGTTAAGATTTGGATGGGTTTGTTTAAGTGTAATTGTGTAAATTGATGTGATCGCTTGGTTATAGACTTATAGTGAGGCGATCGTGTTAATTGTTTTTCTAATGGTAATCAATAATTATTAGCAAGATATAAACGTGAGGGGATCCACTCAACCTAAGCGGCTCTAATAGGCCCAATTTTAAATTGTGTGTTTTGATCAATTTTAGGATTTTATGAGCTGTTCCTATGTGTGTCTATACTTGTTAATCTAACCAATAATCTACAAATATTAATATACAATCATTAGGCTAGCTCATGGCATATTTGAATAAAGCATTGGCTGTACCGTACAATATTCCTTGTTGGTTCGCATTTATTGAACAATTATTTTTATGTAAAATAAATATTAGCTGATTATACAAGACAAAATGGAAAATGGGCCGCGCATCTTTTTTTTTATTGAAAAAAGATAAATACATAGTTAAATCACATGCATTGCATAGGAGTAGGACAGGAGTTTCAAATGGTGAAGTAATGCGCTCGCTAAAATTGTGCTCCATTCGAATGAATAATAAAATGACAAATTAATATCTGCCATGCTTTTACTAAAAAAACATTAACCATACTTTCTCGCACCGTATTATGTGAGATATTTACTTCCGTAATTCATTATTCAAAACAAAAAGTTATCTAAAAGTCAAAAGATCATATAATGAATTAATGATGGACCAATTAGATGGGTTCTTTCAACAGCCTACTCGGCCCTTTGACAAACAGTTCTAGCAATAAATGGGATCTGGTTTTGTTAGTTATGTATTCGGTCTGTTCAATTATCATCCATAGAAAAATAAGGGCATATATATATATATATATATATATATATATATATATATATATATATATATATATATATATATATATATATATAGAGAAAACCTATTGTGCATACTAATGTATTGGGGTTTCAGTGCATACTAATTTAGATCGTTGGATCTGCTTTAAGATCTGTGCAGATCATGTCGCTAGATCAAAAAATTAACTTGTGCCTTGTTCTTATTTTGCTCCGCTCGGACCTCTCCTCTCTTCCGACTAAATGGTTCCCTTCTCTGAACAATTTCCCCCACGGATGAAAACCTAGATCCGTCGATCTTGCTCTCTTTCGCCTACCTCTCTTCCAGTCCACTCACACTCTCCTAGCCAGGCCACTCTTCATCTCTGGCTCCTCTCGCTCACCTAGTGGCGCCTCTCTTCGTCTCCTCACATTTCTCGCTAAAGCAAGCAAGTCGAAGCAGCTGTCTCTCTCGCCTCTCGCTCGTCGGAGCTTCGAAAGGTACCTGGTCTCTCGCCTCCCTCTTTCGCTCTATCTCGTATCTAGTCTCAAGGTTAATTGCGAGGTTTGATTTTTGGAATATATCTCGTATCTATGATTTCTCAATGTTTGTCCTTATTAGCTGTCCGTTGTTGAGAAATACGGAATAGGAACAGTGGCTTTATTTGACATCAACCTTATATCGTTAATGTATTGTTTTTTGAATCAAATAGTTATGGAAATTAATTAGCTTGTTTATTTCAGCTCAACCTTGTCATAAATTTCAAATTATTAACCATTTCAAATTGCTGAAAGAGAACTTCAGCACGATGAACCATTGAATAAATAGAGAAAATTAATAACTAATTTATTGTACCTGTCTATCTTTTAGTCTTTATTTTTCGGTTTTTCCCTTGTTATTTTTGGTGTCAGTAGCCTACTTATCGAAGCTGGTAAATTGGTACCAATCTTTTTTTTAGGATGTTGACAGCAGCTGTTAGAAGCAAACCTTTTTGTGACTAGTATTACAATAATTACATAAAATAAAATTGGTACCGATCTTACTGGCCTGATTTACTAGTATTACATAAAAAATATATATAGCTATCTTTTTGTGACTATTTTTTTATACCAAACTTCATATCTTGTAGACTGTAGCTCCATGGAAGGTTCATCAAATGTGAGTAATGGTTTTCCACTTTGTCATTGTAACGAGCTGGCTCTTTTCAAAACTGCATCAACGACTTCTAATCCCGGTAGAAGGTTCTTTGGATGCAGATTCTACGATGTAATTTTACAAATAAGGAAACAAGGAAATTAATCCATACATGTCAGCCATTAATCCATGATAGAGAAGAGAGTGACTGAGGCAATTTGGTCATTAGCAAACTTTTTGGGTGATTTTGAAATATGTGCTTTGATGTTGTTTTATTTATGAATGGAATAATGTTCTTTTAAGAAATATAGTAAAAAGTGGTACCATGCACATGAATGGTACAAGAGTAGTCAAAATGTTCTTTGATGTTCTTTTAAGCAAATGTTCTTTTAGCATTTTATACTGATCTTTGTATGCAACCTATTGAATGCTTATTTTCTTGAATGGTACAAGTTATTTTATGTACCAGATACATGATCAAAATGAATGAGCACGCTATCTACTTACTGTCTTGTATTATGCATAGGTATTGTCTTGAACAAACAACTTACATTGACCACGCAATATTTTCATTCTCAGATAAGCTTAATTAAACAACAAACAATTTACATTGACTACACGATATTTTCTCAGGCAAGCTTAATTTAAATAGACTAAACATCACTAAAACAACAACAACAACAAAATTTGTTAGCCTAAATTGCAGCTACCGGTCTCGTCTCTTTCAAAGCATTTTTCTTCCATACAAGAAGTGAAACAAACACTACGAAACAACAAAAAGACACTAAAACAAGTAAATTAACTAATATTATAATGAGAAGTTTTTCCTTTTCGAGTTTATTAACATAATCAATAATAAGACACGAATTTATTAACATATTAATAAGTCTATTAGTAAGTCTATTAATAAGTCTATTTGTTAACATATTAATAAGTCTATTAGTAAGTCTATTTGTTAACGAATTTATTAACTAATTTTTCTTCCTTTTCGAGTTTATTAACATATTAATAAGTCTATTAGTTACTTCCTTAGCTCGGTCTTGAACAAGTACATCGTATCAGCTAAATAATCTACAGTTGCTTGATATCTACAAAAATATAAAATTGGAAATCATTAGTTCTCAGAAATTCTTCAAAACAGTCACCTTGTTACAAGCACTTGTTACAATCATGTAATATTTTTCTTTACTTTACCACATAATTGCTGTTAATTTATTTTGATGTAACAACATAAAGTAACAACATTTGAGATCATCTATTGCTTCCGCTTGTCACTGTTGACTGAAACCAAGCACGTGCCACTTAATCCAGGCCTAATATGTGTTGTTTTTATGTTGTTTAACTTATTTGATGTCTATTGTTGTTTTGTGGTGTAAATAAAACTTGGTACCAGTCTCGTACCCATCTCTTTCTCATTGCTGGTACAACCCTAGCTAGTTAAACCAACCTTACCAGTAATATGTCATATTATGTGCATCTTTGTAAATATTTCATTTTCAAACAAACAATAGAATGGGAAAAAAAAATTAAGAATCAGTTGCAAGTCACACATGGTCAATCGAGACATAATAATAAACGGTAAAATCTAGGGTTTCAGTTCTGGTATAGAGCAAACTTTCTGTACGAGAGAGAGCGGAAGGAGGGAGACAGTTGCCTCGACTTGCTTGCTCCAATGAGGAATGACGGAGACGAAGAGAGCCGTGACTAGGAGAGCAAGAGGAGTCGAAGATGAAGAGAGGTGCGAGCAGGAGAGACTGAGAAGCGAGAGAGAAGGGGTTCGACAGATCTAGGTTTTCAATTTCATTGTTGTCGAGAAAGAGAGAGAGATGTAAACAACGAAGAGGAAGGATTTAGACGGGAGAGGAGAGCGAAACAAAATAAGAAAGGAGGTGCATCTTAATTTTTTGATCCAGCGACTTGAATCTGCACTAATCTTGAAGCAGATCCAACGATCTAAATTAGTATGCATAGAAGTCCCAATACATTAGTATGCACAATAGGTTTTCTCTATATATATATATATATATATAAATGTTGTAGCAGAGAGTTGTAACCAAGCATGAGTTGTTGGCAGCCAGGATCTTGGCAAAAGGAGACCCGCAGGTGTATGGTTTGTCTGGAAAGTACATGACAACCAATGGGAATTGTTGGAAGTAGGAGAGAGTATATACCAATATTAGGCATTAAGCCATGGATTCATGTAGCAGCAATTAAGTTTTAATCATAAATAAATAAAAGGGCATCTAATGTTGAAATATATGTGTTTTCTGAATTTAAAGTGAACATAATTATATAATTTGAAGTTATTTTTTTTAAGATAAATTGAAAGTCTAAGCCATCCAACTTATTTTTAAATTAAATATCTATGAAAGACTCCAGCCGGATTTCGATAATTTGAAGTAATATTAAAACTAAATGGTAGTGTTATGTGTTAAGATGCGTCTGTGGACGCATAGACATATCATATATGCGGCTCATGTCATTTGTATCATTATCATGACAATAATAAGCAGTGTGCAATATTTTAAAAAGGGGACAATGTACTTTAATTGATTATTAAAGGCGGGTCGAACTAATTGGATGTAATGTTTCTCGCACTTTTCTCTTCCATCGTAATTGAATTACAATTAGATGCTCTTTGCTTTTTTTTCTTTCTTTTTTTTTTGGAAGAAACTCTATGCTCAAACTTAACCATGAGATTTTTATTTTTTGAGTTTAATGACAATTATCTAAAATAAAAAATTAAATAAAGAAGTTTCACTAACATTTGCGGTTATCGGTCCAATGAATATGTACAAGACCATAAAAGTGGATAAAATAAAAATCAATTAATGTCGAACAAAATTATAGCAAAAACAAAAAGACGGTGACAACTGACAAAGCGTTGCAACCTGCACGCATGCATGATTTTTTGGTACACACGACCAAGGGAAATGGAGACCCGCCATGGCGTGGTTTGTCTTGGAATCCCCTGACATTTCCTTCGGATCGGTGGAGTAGAGAGAAGTCTGAATTAAAAATGCATCTAACAAATACAAATAAGATTTTAAGGCATTAAAACATGGGTTTATGGGAATCCCAAATGCTTGGCTACTTGCCTCCCTGTAATCCTGGACCCCAATTCTTCTCTAAGGCTCCGTTTGGATGCGTTGAGAATAAGGTAGGAAGAAGGAAGAAGGGAAGAAATTTATTGGGAAGAGGTAAATTTATTGGGAAGTGTGTAATTTTTGTGAAGAGTTTGGATGGTTAGAAATAAATTTATTGGTAAAAAGTGGTTATTCCTTATTCCAAAAAAAAACCATCCAAACGGAGCCTAAAATAAACCATGGCCTATTAATAATTAATTAAACCCTTTCCTTTATATGAACTCGTGCATGTATTTTTTTTTTAAGATAAATTTGAGGTCTAAGCCACCCAACTTATTTTTAAATTAAATGTTTATGAAAGACCCCCCAGCCGGGTTTCGAACCTGCGACCTCTCATTCAAGGAGTCAAGGTGCATTGCTATTTGCCACTAGACCAAGAGCTGGTTCTCAAACCCGTGCATGTATTTGAAACTACCAATATTGTTTACTTGTAGACCCCATTATTGCCTCGACGGTTTTCGTTGGCGATTGACATGCTGGCACGCACAACTGTCAAGATAAAAAGGGATGTGCTTCGTCAGGAAAATTTTAACTTTTATTCTAACAAATTTTGAAATATATTTCCAAGTATGCTGTTTGTTCTTGTGTTTGTTATAAAGTTTGAATTCGCGTACAAGAAAAATTCATGGGGAAAATGTTCGCTTCATAACGAGGCACGAGAATGTTCTCTATATTTTTTTCTCCATCATTATTTTTTTTATAGCTATGATAATTATGAAATAGCAAATATGAAATTTTTATTAATTGAAAATTTCTGAATTATTTATAACTCCCATAGAAATGCGATTACATATCTATAGTTAATGAAATATTATTTTTTACGTGATAATTCCAGTGATTGATATAAAATTAATTATTTAATTTTTAATTACTTTAGAACCCTCCTTTAATTAATTTCTTGCTCTGCCGATGTGTTGTGTAGGACTGAGCAAAAAACTCGGCCCTCATGAGCTAGCTCGAACTCGAATCGGATAATACTCGATAGCAACTCGAGCTGTTTCAGCTCGAGCTGGAATAACTCGAGCTACACCGGCTCGGAAGGCTCATGAGCTGAGTTCGAGTTGCCTTCAGCTCGCTCAGCCCAACTCGTGAGACTTAACCCTATTCGTTTGTTTAGTCTGTAACCCAGCCCTGTTTTTAATCACTATTCTATAACCCTAAGTTCTTTTCATTTTTAGGGGAAAATAACTGTATCTTCCTTCTGATTTCTTCGTATGCCTTTTATGTGCATTTTAAACATTGTTTAATATTTATGTTGTTTGCTTTTTAGTTTAGCCCATTAAAATTCTCAAAGTTTGATATTTAATAACGAGCTAGTTTTCAAGCTATGAGCCAACTCGAGTTCTAATGAGTTGAGTTCGAGCTGCTAAAAAAACTCGAAATTGCCTTGGTGTGCTGAGCTGAGCCAGCTCGACTTGAGATGAGCTTGAGTTCGAGTTAGTCTCGGCTCGCTCAGGCTCAGCTCATCTACACCCCTAGTGCTGTGATAGACTGATAGTCCACATTGCTGTCTCCGACTCAAAATGTTCAGTTATATTTTCCCTTTTCTACTATATTGATAATATTCTTAAAGTAATAAAGCTAGAGAAATTAAACTTTTATTCCCCCCCCCATAAATTCAAGCAGAAGCTAAATTTCTAACTTGTATTTATCACGCAAAAAAGTTACACCTATGAAAGCAAAATATTTCGAACATAAATCTCGAAATTTATTTTTTATATATTTAATTGAGTAATTCTAGAATCAAACATATAGGACATCAAACACGATCCAAATGTAGCACATTAAAATTTCAAACGGTCGATCCAAACCGCTCAATATGATCTCTATATTAAAATATCTTTGATAATCAAATTTTATATTTTTTCATATTTTCTAACTATTTTTTTCGAATTTTCAAAATTGAAGGGTTCAGAACTTTTTAGATTGAGCATATTGAAAAATTCCAAAAAAATAGTAAAACAATTTGAAAAAATATAAAATTTGGTCTCCATGAAGATTTTATAACATAGAAGAATTTGAGCGATTTGGATCGGCCATTCCAATTTTAAAATTTAAAATTTCATCGCGTTGGACAAGTGTACGTGTCCTATATGTTTGACACTAGCAACTCCCTATTTAATTTGCCTACTCTGTAAAATTTCCTGGCGTCTCCACTGAAATAAAGAGATACCGTTTGTAATAATTTTTAATAATTGTGGATTGTCTTATCTTATTTGAGCCGCAATTTTAATAGTACTTGCTAAACCACATAACCGTGTCATGGTAATTAACAAGCATGGTAAATAGTAACATAGACTATAATTGGCAATATCATATACCAAAGGAAGAGCATAGCAGTAAAATGGCAGAGACAAGTAAATCTCGGAGGGAGAATCTAATCTACAGCCTAGTCACACAAATCAATTGATTCCCAATGCAAGGTGAATATGGTTTCGTATTTCTAAAAAAAAAAAAAGAGGTGAATATGGTTTCTTGCTCTGAATCTTGTGAATAAGAGCCACCTGAAAGAAATATTCTATTTTCTAATCCAAAAAAATGGGGGCACAATTCATCATAGAAAAAGTCACTTTGTCAACTCCTTTTTTGACATTAAAATCACCCCCGAACAAGGAGACACATCAAGATATTTTTGCAAGCAATTATTTTTTTTTTCTTTGGCATGAAAACAAGGATTTACCACCGCCAAGTTCAAAGTTGGATTTTGGTAAAACCAGAAAACGAGTTCTATTATTGAATTTTAAATTGAGGAATTTGTGCATGGGGAGGAGAGAGACAAGGTCCGTGAACTCAGAAACCGCAGAAGTTTTTGACAAAGGAAAAGAAATATCAAGACTCACGAGTCAAAATTTTCTCTGTTTTACGTAAATTATGAGCGAAAAAAATCTTTGGATTGCTGTACACAGTGGGGGCACCAAAGATAATTTGTTAAAAAAATAGGATATTTGAGAGAAATAAATGAGCCATACCGGCCATATACATGGGACAAGACAACTTGAGCAATAAAAAGAGAAAATTGGCACTTGAGCCAAGTGCAAATTGGCAAAAGATAATCAAAACATATATAAATAGGTGTTCCACTCACTACAGTTGTTTCACTGTAGTTAGCACTATTTAAGAACAGTGTGTGTGGCTGACAAGTGGACCCCGTTTGACAGACTCGATTTTAAATACTATTTAAGAACAGTAATTCAATCTAGACCGTTCATTTCTTTCTATCGATCTTAGCCATTCGATTCGCGTCTCCTTCTCCGTTCGATGGGTTTCTCTCACCTCGATAGCCTCTCTCTCTTTGCTCGCTCTCTCAGATGCCTACGACGGACCGGGTAGATGGGATACAGCATGTGGTTCCTGTACGGCGCTGCAATCGCTGCTCTTTCCCAGATCTTTTTTCTAGAGAGTTCTCGGTACATCTCTATCTCTCCTCTTTCTTCTTTGCAGTCAATTCTCTCTCCATTTTGCTCAACCCAGCAATTCAGAATTTTTAGAGAAGCGATTCACAATTTTTTTGCTCTTTCGTCTTTACTGGTGGTTTTCTTTATCGTAGTTCTTCTCTTTTCTTCTTTGCTTTTGTTTTTATTTCGTTTTGGTCTGATTTATTTCATCATCTCTCTCTATTGCAGGATTTTAGGGTTTGTCTCGCCGATTGCTATCATTGATTCCTCTCTTAACGTTTGCGCTGATCAGTTTGCCTTCGCTTCTATTGTGTTTTATCTTGGTCAGTACTCTTTTCCACATTCATTATTTTAGATTAGTGTCTTTGTTCAGGGGTTATTAGGTTTATCTGTTTTAGAATTCAATGTATGGAGTTTATGCTCAAGCGGCTGCTAATCATGAGTTGCTATTGCTTTGTTTTCAGAACTTGACAGCACTGATGGTACTCTTGAGTACTTTGTTCTTGGTTCTCCGGTGATTTTCAGAGATCAACATGCACCGTTGTTTCTTAAGCTTGCATTTTACTTATTTTTTCTTCTATTTCTTTCTAATAAGGTATACCTAGGAACATAAGATTGGCCTTACAATTTTTTTGGAGGGACAAAATAATTACAGGACAGAACTAGAAAGAATTTCTGTTCAAAACTACTGATCTATGCGTAAGAGGTTCAATTATTTTGTAAATTTGTGACACTGTGTCATGATCAATAGCTATGTATGTGCTTTTGTATTTTTCAATCTTTTAAATTTTGAAATTGATGATTTTTATTGATTTTGGAGAACTACAGAAGGGATTAATTCAAATTGTGGCATATATGGAAGCTCAACAGAAGAACGTTGCCATGAAGATGGTGCAGGATGCAAGGCCAAAGTAAGCCATATTTACCTTTTCTTAATGATTATTTTTAATATTTTCTTTGTGTTTGGTTGAATGCTCCTTTCTTAAATGTATATTTTAACTGTCCATGTGTTAGATTAAATGCTCGATCTAAGATCCGTGTGACATTTAATCCCTTATTTCTTCTTTTGGCCTTTGTCAGTTGCTTTGTGACAGATGCAAATGCGAAGGAAGGGTTATGACAGACAAGTAGACCTTGCCATGTTGGCAATAGGCCAAAGACATGGTCATGCCACGTCAGGATGACCGTGTTGTTGAAGCTTTTCATGAGGTGATTACGAAAAAGTATTTCGAATTACAAAAAAAAAAGAGGCTGATGTTGGCCAAGTTAGGTTTACCTCTCATTTTATTTTTAACAAGGTTTTAATTTTATAATTTTTGTATATTTTCTAATTTTTGCATTGTTCTATATTTTTTTAATTTTATAATTTTTGTATATTTTCTATATTTCCTTGCAGATTACATGTTTATGTTATTATATGGGATTGCATTCACTGAGATTGGCAACAAAAGAAGAAAAATAAGTCAGCATATCACCCTTACCAGTAAGAACATCAATTTTATTATTTTAGGTATGAAATTATTTGTCATATTGTGTTGTCAATTTCAGAATAGAATAACAGGGATGTGATCTATCTTGAAATCTGATTTGGCCGAGATAGTATCATAAGGTGTACTCTATACATTGGGCCTGTTATTGTGAAGGGAAAAATCCAAATAGAAAAAATACCACGATATATAACTAGATCATGAACACGAAGATGCTGGAACATTTCCATTGCAAAGGTTATTCAAATTGAAGTCTTCTTCAGTATGCAAGTTTTCCAATATAACAAAATAATTGTTGAGTTGTATCTAATTTAAATGCAGGATGCATAGATCATTTCAAGTATGATAATGCACAAGCAGATATACTGAGCCAACTAATAGGTACTTTTACAGTTTTATTCTTCTTTGTTAATATTAGAGAATAATTGTGTCAGTAGAGAAGAACTGTCTCCATCTGCTATCAGAAATAGCACTACGAGGAATGGAAGTTCCGAGTAAATAACATCCATTATTTTCATGCTAAAGATTTTCTTGGAAAATTCCTTCACTTCTATGTTTGCCTCTCTATATTCAGTATAATTATACAGAAGGTTGGCTATTGAGATACACCTTTGTAAATGCAACTTTTTATCATCCAAAGTGCAAACATATTTTTGTACTATGATTGCTCAAATTTCATATGCAATTTCTCTTTCCTGCTACTTTTTTTTCGGTACAGTCTAATAGGCCATTGCTTGCTTCCTGAGGTAATTTATTACCTATTGTTCATTATATGTGTTATTATCGTTGACTCTTGCTTATATAGCTATACAGTAAACATAATTAAGTCGAATAAAATATGTATTCAATAATGAAGGATCTCTTACCGGAACAATGGACGATGGACAACGGAGGATCCCTTTCCAGAACAAGAAATTGGGATAAGATATTTTTATTGTTTCATTGTTGAAAAAAAAATTAAGTTCGCAATATATCAGGTAGTGGATGATGCCTCTTCTGCATGTGTGTTCTGAATAAGGCATTAGAAGAAAGATTTTTTTTTTCAAAAGCTTCAATTTGGTTTGTCTGATTCATGTGTTCATACTATGTCAAGTTTGGTATCTTATTTGACCATAAATCTGAGTTAATGTGGTATAATTATCTTAAGGACTTTTGCGTAAAATTGTCCACCATATATCTTCTTTCATAGCTCACACTTGCTTTGTTTATTTGATCTATCTTTTAGGTATTCAATACTCATAAACGACTAACATAAACTTTTATAAGCTTGGATATGTGGCACAATAGTTCATCTGTGGTCCCATAACAGTGGGTCCTTATATCAGGTATGGTAAATTTCAATTGTCTTATATGATTCACTGATCAATTTACATTTACGACAGGAATGATGTAAATGTATTTCTTATTATAGATGTAATGCAATGAGAAATGATGTATCAAAAATTATTTTAGTTTGAGTAAAACATTGATGCTTTATTTTAGCCCTTTTATAGAACTAGGGTACACTGGTGCAGTGTCATATTGCATTTAATGCATATCAACAAAACATGATGAAGTGCATCTTGGGGAGTTCAGTATTGAAATCTGTTGTTGGCTGTTCCTTGAACATACACATGTATAAGCATATGCCTCCAAATCATAGTTAGATGCACTTATTATGTTCAATTTTAGATAAAAGATGAGTTTGTTTATCTTCTAAAGTGTCTTCGTATTGGACCTGCTTAATATGGTATCGTATTTTTTTACTATTTTACTCTGGAAAATAACTTATGAAAACAACTTTAATTAACCATATTTTCTTTATTTATTTTTATTTCATGTAGATGAGTGCATATTGTAATAGGATAAACAACTCACTTCTAATTTCAAAGAGGAGATAATTTTAGATCCCTCCTAGGATGTATTTGGAAAGGTATATTCACCACCATGCATTGTTGATTTTTAAATTTTGACATCTGTTGGG
Organism: Rhynchospora pubera; assembly: GCA_028095005.1. Lineage (NCBI taxonomy): Eukaryota > Viridiplantae > Streptophyta > Magnoliopsida > Poales > Cyperaceae > Rhynchospora > Rhynchospora pubera. Next base: position 146,887,839 of record CM051462.1, on the reverse strand, counting down.
TGTTAGATTTTAACTTTTATTTTTGTATGTAAGATGACATAAGAGTACTCCAGTAAACGACCAAAATAAGAATCTTATTTCGAGACAGCCAAGACATGGAGTCTAAAATTATTGTACCGGAACATGCGATTCTTATTTTGAGGCTGTTGAGATTCTTATTTTCAGATGACATTAGTTGGTTATTTTAATTTTAATTTTGCTTTATTGTCTATTTTTTTTTCAGTTTATAGAATTTAATTCAATGCTCCTACATTAATATTATTGTACATTCTTTGTGTGAATGGCATCACTAAGCCATGTTTTGTTATACCGAGCTTCAAATTACGCAAATCAACTAATATTCACCTTAAATATTACGCACCTTCTTAGATCCGTGTGTTGTGGCCAAAAAAATTTATACACAATTATGTTCTAATAACTCACTGGCAAGAATAGATCGCGCAACGCGCGAATACCCACTAGTATAACATGGTTGTGCGTGCAACGGTGTAAGTGCCACTGTCACTCTATTGGGTTGCATGGGGGCCTCCCTTTGATAAATGCTGATCGCATTCGGATCTTTCAATTTATGACTGAACGCTAATAATTATTTCATATTTCCTTTTTGGATTAATCAGGTTTATGAGATTGTAAATATTAGAAATTAGAGAAATGCTATCACTGAATGACAAATTATTTTTATGCCATCACAAAATGATAAAATTAGATTTATGCCACCAAATAATTACTTTGACCATTATATTTTTTTAAATGTGCAATTATAAAATAATAAAATTAGAAATATGTCATTATAAATACTAAAATTAGAAATATGTCGTTAAGTAAATAAGTGATTTTACACCATAAAAAAATTTCAAATTTAAAACCTCAAAAGATGAAATTTAAAAATTTTAAATTCAAAATTTTAAATTTTAAAATTCGAAATTTCGAAATTCAAAATTGAAAGTTCAACATTTTTTATTTTTAAAATTCAAAATTTGAAAATTGAAAATTTGTAAATCCGAAATTTTAAAATTTGATTCATGTCAATAAATTTCTTTTTCATTTCTTAATGAAAGGGTATTTTGGACATTTTGAAAAATTATAGTGACATTTCTCTAATTTGAGTGTCACATCTCTAATTTTGACCGAAAACAATGGCATAAAACTAATTTTAACCATTTTATGGTGGCATAAAACTAATTTACAATTTAAGAAAGATATATCTCTAATTATCTATTTTTTTACAGTGGCATATATCTAGTTATTCCATCCTTTTAATTTACATTTTAATTTTTCATTAATGTAATGATGTTCGGATATTTCAATTTATGACAACTTTACAATTATTCCATATTTTCTTTTGCGTTTTGATTTTCAATAATGGGGATCTTTCAATTTATGACTAACATTACAATTATCATACAGTTTTATGATTACTAATAGTGGTTACGGGGATCTTTTCGGTAGATCTGATTAGGAATGATCTGTTGCCCGTTATCGCTAGGAAGTAATATTAACGGTTTTTTGAGATCCGAGTAGATCCGTGCCCATTAACTGTTAATGGTTGGGTTCGTTACCCTTGACCGTGCGTCATTTGCTCAATTTCCAAAGAGGAAGTTAAGTCGTTGGCCAATGAAGAGTTTTTGCGACGTAAAGAGCAATTAATGCGCGCCGCAATCAACTGCCAATAGGGGAGCACCGGCCTCACTCCTCAGCCGTTGATTTTTTTTCTTTTTAATTTTTTTTTCTCGTGACTGAATAATTTGCTAGATTTTTATTTTTACTTTCGGCCAGATGAGCATATCATGTTCATTCCCCTTGGCAACCTTTATCTTCTCTCCATGTGTTTTCTGCTTTTAGCTTCTCAGACAGTTTTGAAGTTTTATCTTTTCCCTGTTTGTGATGTATGGAATTTTGTTAAAAATAAATTTATTTGATATTTGACAGTCGTCAAAACTCAAAAACAACGAAAATTTCAATATTTAACACTAATATATATTATATATGCTGTCTAATTTTATAAAATTTATTGTAGGTTTTATTTTCAATAAAAATTTACATTTAACAATTTTTAACAGAATACAAAATAGTATTAAAAATAAAATAAAATAACGAACCCATAAGACTGACAATATATCTATAACTTTTCTTATTATTATTAGAACTTTTTTTTAATTGTATGTTAAAATTGTCAAGTTAAACAGAGTTTTGCTATGGTGAGCCGCGACTCACAAGAGGGTCCGTGAGTCGGACTCAAAACTCTTAAATCTTATTCAAAATGATTGATCCAAACTATTCAATACGATCTCCCTAGCGAAACCTTCATACTGACCAAATTTAACATTTTTTCGAAATTTTTAAGTATTTTTTTGAAATTTTAGAAAATCGTTGATCTAATTAGTTCTGAACCGTTTAAAATAGCAGTTTTTTAAAATAAAAAAATGCTTAAAAATTTCGAAAAAATGTAAAATTTGATCGGTATGAAAGTTTCGATAGGAAGATCGTATTGAACGGTTTGGATCGGTAATTTTGAACAAGATTTAGGAGTTCTGAGCCCGACTCACGGATCCTCTTGTGAGTCGCAACTCACCATATCAAAACTCAGTTAACCATAAGTGGTCCCTTCCCTTCCTTCTACAATTCTCCTTCTTGTTGGTTAAATATTTTCTCTCGATTTGTCGATTTGCAAAACAACACCAAAACCTTCAACTAACAACTCTATTTAGTGTTTAATAGCTAGATTATTTGAAAAATGAATTAAAACAAGTGTGGCATAAATTTTGGAGCTTCAAGAGATTACTTTGGATTAGTTAGAATCAATAGTTTAGGTATAATTAAGCCCTAAACTAATCTCAATCAATTTGCTGGTAAAATGCTCAGTTTTTTTGTCTCGCGTTATACAACGTTGTTTGCCATTACACAACGCTCAGTTAATTCGTTCTTAAATTGCAAAATTTCTGACAAGGTTGAAACAGCGTTACACAACGCTAAGTTCGTTTGTTTTAGAACCTTTTTAAATCAGTTCCATCTTATTGTCAGAATGTTGTACAACGCTAGATAACGTTACACACCATTTTCGCTTTTTGTGTTGTGCAACGTTAGTCTGATACAGGTAACTCTGCATTGCTCATACAGCGCTGCTGCATGCATGACCCATGTCCCATGCATGCAGCATGAAGGCAAGTCAGTGTTTTTACATGGAAAATTGCAGCCTCCGTTAGCCAACGTTAAACTGCGTTGAGCAACGTCTGCGTTGTGTAACGCTCTATAGCGTTGCACAATGTTAGCCTGAACCATGCTCCTCTACATCGCTTAAACATCGCTCTACAACGTTGTTGCATGCATGACCCATGTTTCATGCATGCTGCGTGCAGGCAAGTTAGCAATTTTATATGCAAAACTGCAGGCTCCGTTAACCAAGTTGTTTAACGTCAATCAGCGTCGCATGACGTTCTGACAATGTTGTTTGAGTTTTGTCAGAGCTGCTTCGCTTTTTATAGCCTTCCGTTGACGATCTGACATGTTCCAACGGAACCATCGAGTGTCCTCTTTGGACTTTTGTTAATCCGTTGTGCAACGCTGCAGGACGTTGCACAACGCTCTGACAACACACAACGGCATTGTCTGTTACCGTTTATTTTTCCAACGGCTAGAGTCTGTTTTGACTGGTTTTTGGAGCTGTTGGCGCCCTCTATATATATCAGCCTTCTTGGAACTGTCTAGACACTTTTGAATCCTTTGAAATTCCTCTCTTCTGAGCTCAAACCAGTTAGAACAACTTCTTTCTTGTGTTTTAGCGTTTGATTTGCAAAATCATTAAGATTAGTGTGCCTAGAACAATCCCATTGTCTAATTGCTAGATTTGTTGAGTGATTTGGTTAGAGCCTCAATCCAATTGAGTGTTTGTGCTTGTTCTTTCGAGTTAGGCCGATCCACCTTGAGATTTCTTGTAACAAGGTGATTCGGTTCGAAGTTGTAGACACGTTCGTTGTGGAATTGAACAGAGCGCGTCCTTTCGTGGTTGCGAAACTCCCGGAGACGTACGACTAAGGCTAACCAGTATGGTCAAATTTTGGTTCAATTCAAGTTTTGTCTTAGCACGACACAAGTCACAAACAAATCACAATTCAATTTAAGTAAAGAGAGAAGAGAAATAAATGACACGGGAAACCAAAATCGTGCCTATTCACCCCCCTCTAGGCCTTTCTTTAGGGACAACACTTCTATATATATATATATATATAGGGGTGATAAAATACACTCTGGTGTACGGATCGTCCTCGTACACCACAGTCGTTTTTGAAATCCAAAAATCAAACGGTCGATCCGAACCGTTCAACTTGTTCTCCATATTGAAAAACTCTCGAAAACCAAATTTTATATTTTTTCGAATTTTTTTGCTATATATTATGATATTTTCAAATTGGAGGGCCTGAAATATTCCAATTGTAGTGTTTTTTGAAAATATCATAATATATAGCAAAATAAATTCGAAAAATGGTAAAATTTGGTCTCCGAGAATTTTTCAATATGGAGAATAACTTGAACGGTTCGGATCGAATGTTTGATTTTTGAATTTCATAAACGACTCTGGTGTACGAGAGACGATCCATACACCAGAGTGTATTTTATCAATCCTATATATATATATATATATTTTTTGTATTATAAAAGTTTCCGAAACGACTGTTCATAATCGTCGTCATTTATTTATTTATTTTCTCTGGGCGTCAATCCATTGTCCATGCCTCTTATTTTTGTCGTAGTTTGTCTTTTAACAATTAAAAATGTAATGTAAATGGCGATGTTGTGAGACCGTAACAAAAGTACAGTTATTCTGGTTAGAATTTTGGGGACCAATTGTCATTACCGAGATGCAGATATTACAACAGTTAACCCTCGGCGAGGCTCAAGGTTGCATCAACAATCATATAGTTTGTATAAATATTTCTTCCTTGAAGAAAAAAAAATGTACCCTTATCTAGTCAACGAATTAATCTGGATATCCAAATTGAGCAGTTTGCTGGATTCAATGAACCAACTGAAGCTGTTAAGGACAGTTCGCAATAGGTGAAGTCAAAAAAAAAAAAAAAAATTGTTCCGGTCTTGTATGTGTGCAATTTGCACCAGCTGGTTTATAACTTTATATACGGTGACGCTACAAAAAAAAAAAAAAAAAAAAAAATGAGAGGCGATTAAATCGGCAAGTGATGGTAGCCACTAGCCACAACCCACAAAGGCCCAATTGGGATCGGGAGGGTTTTATCTGAAAAGGTAAGAATGCCTCCAGTATAATGCATTGGAGATCGCCATTTCTTAATTACTTAACGAGTATATTATCTATTAGGATTTTTATTTAATATGGTCTGTATGCATACTATAAAAAGTTAGAGGCTTTCACTACTTGGCTTGTAATTTAAATATGAATACAGGATAATTTTTGTCGAGAGTTCTGATTGATTTTTATTATGTTATATACTTATATTTAATGAGAAAAAAAACTATATCTATCGACGGATGGTATGATATATGTATATAACAAATAATTCTCATAATAATTTAATTTAAATTAAAGACAAAGATATATGGTGGACAATACATTAAATAAACAACTTTGTGTGAGAAATGAAACCTTATTTGCGAGGCCACTTGTTATCTGCTATATCGATTGGTTCAATAATTCTTAAAATTTTTTTAGCAATGATCATTTTTTTATTTTTTATTTTTTGAAAAAAAGAGAATATTCTGCGTGGACCAAATGGAGAAGGTTCGTGTAGCGCCGTCCTCATTTCCCAACTGGCCAACTTATGAGAATCGGATATCAATGCTGTCAGCAGCATTGATATCCGATTTCGCCTTTTTTTCATATCCTGAGGAGCAAAACCAAAGAGCGCAACGGGAAAGAGATGTTTAGTAACTAGGCCGCAAAGCCTGGCCTCTTTCTGCACCTCACAATAAATTGGAACAAAGCACACAAATAATTAACATACCGGATTCCCAATATTCCAATAGTACAACACCCACCCAATTCATGTAGTGAGTGCCACAATATCAGTGTGGAAACCATACAAACAAAGTTAATACCACAGTGATCAGAATAGACTATCCTGATGAGCTCACCAGAACTTAACCAACTGGAGACCCAAATATCACACAGCTTTGACCAGATCTGACCCAACCTTAAAACCAGAACTGATTTTATGCTAAACACAATCCTATCCAACCCGATATTATTATGGACCTCCATCTTGACCATCATGAAACCTTATTACAGATGGTCAAAATAATTACAGATGCTGCTAGAATTTTGAGTCCTGGCAGAGGCACACTAGTATTAACACATCAATAATGAGCATTGCAATTAGAAACATAACAGAATAAAAACTTTTCATGATTACTACTTTCTTCTAAATGATTTACAGATGCTGCTAGAATTTTGAGTCCAGGCAGAGGCACACCGGTATTAACACATCAATAATGAGCATTGCAATTAGAAACATAACAGAATAAAAACTTTTAATGATTACTACTTTCTTCTAAATGATTTCTTCCTTCTCCCAGCTCAGAGATGACCCGCTTAACTTTATCTGAATTCTCGCACTTGCTTACGGCATCTAGAAGTATGTTAACGATGACTTTATCTGGTGTAAGGCCATGCTTCATCATCTTCTCAACCAATTGCAGAGCCTCATTGATTCTGCCACTTTTACAATAACCATTGATTAAGACATTATAACTGTGCTCGTCCGGCTGAATGCCCTTTATAGTCATTCTTTCAAACAGTTCTGTTCCTTTATCGAGACAAGATTCTAGGACGAATCCTTGCAACAGTGCATTGTGGTTTCTCCCCTATTTTCTCCATTAAACTGACCAGCTTCTCTGCTTCAAATGTTAGTCTGTGCTTGCACATTGAGTTTATTAGTGCGCCGAAAGCCACCACATTTGGTGAAATGCCCTGGTTTAGCATATCACGAAACACCCCGGTTGCATGGTTCCACTCACCTATAGCTGAAAAACCATGGATTAGACAAGTGTATGTGCTAACATTGGGCATCACCCCCCTCTCTATCATCTGCTGAAGAAGCTTTGTTGCACGCAAGAAGGCACCATGTTTGCAACAACCATCTATTAAGGTGGTATATACCTAGACATCTGCATGAAGGCCACAGCCAACAAATTCTTCATACACTTGAAACGCCTTGTCAATGTCACCGGCTCCACAGAAGCCATGAATAGGGTCATTGCACGTATGTAAATTTGGAAGTACCACTTTAGCAATCATTTCCTCAAACATCTTCAAAGCATTATGCATCTTACCCTGGTAACAAAAGCTATGGATGAGGATGCTATAAGTACAGACATCGGGAACAACCCCCTTCCTAACCATTTCATCAAACATCCTTGAAGCACTAAGAGTATCACAATGGCTGCAGAAGCCGTGAATAAGACTGTTGTAGGTATACAATTCAGGAAATACTCCATAGGCAGGCATTTCATCATACAACTTTTGTGCAGGTACCATCAATAAGAATGCTGTAGGTACGTAAATTAGCATTAACTCCAAGAGCTGGCATTTGTTCAAACATCTTTCGAGCTGCAGTAACATCCCCATTCTTGCAAAACCCATCAATTAGAATGTTAAAAGTGACCGTGTCAGGCTTCATTCCTCCAGCAACCATTTCTTTAAATATCATCCTAGCCGCTGCAATCTCACCCTGTCTACAAAATCCATGGACGAGAGTGTTGTAAGTGGACACATCCAATTGGAGGCATTTTAGCGAGCAGCTTAGCTGCTCTACCAAGTTGGCTCAGTGCACAAAGCCCATTGATAAGAGAATTGAACATGATGGTGTCTGCACCGCATCCTTCTCTCAGCGATTGACCAAGGACGCAGAATCCAAGATCCACTCGATGGATGTGACTGCAGCAATGGCTGACAAGGCCGAAAGTATGGATGGTCGGAGAGATGGTCGGAGAGATGCTTCTCTGGTGTCTACTGGTGCGCTTCAGGTGATTAAAGAGAGCGAGCACCGTTGCGTTGAGTAGCGGTCTGGATGGTTGGTTTTGGCAATGGATTTAAGAAGGCCATTGATGAAGCGGATGGACGGCCGGTGATTGTCGCGGGAGAGATGGCGATGAAAGAGAGAGACGGCTTCCTCCAGCTGAAGGTTGCCCTCCTGGCATCTTTTCTTGACCAGCCTCGCCAAATGGCCAGTAAGAGGTTTGCGTTTGGAAATGGGATGGGAAGTGGCAACGGAAGAGCAACAAAGGCTCCAGTAGTCCAGTAGCGTTTGGAAATGGGTATATGAGCGATTGTGTGTATATTAGTTTGGGTAATAACTGGCATTTTTTAGTAGCGTTTGGAAATGGGTATATAACTCATATGAGCGATTGTGTATATGTTCAAAATGCGGAAATTAATTAATATAAAAATTTAGACACAAAAAATTTTAATATACAGAATTATTATTTTTTTTTAATAAGAAGAAAGTTCCAACGCGTTTTAGAAGAGCGTTTAGCAATTTCCCTCCGTACGCGTTTATAAAACGCGCTCCAGGACTCCGAACGCGTTTTATAAACGCGTACGAGGGAGAGATAAGTTCGCCTCTTCAGTTACGCCTTTTGAGGAGCTGACAGCTTCGTACGCGTTTATAAAACGCGTTCGGAGCCCTGGAGCGCGTTTTATAAACGCGTAGGAAGGTGGTAATTTTTCGAGAAGGGAGAAGAGAAGGAAGAAGAGAGAAGAGAGAAGAGAAGGAAGAAGAGAGAAGAGAAGGAAGAAGAGAAAGAAAGTTGCGGCCGGAGAAAGAGAGAAGAGAAGGGAGAAAAGAGGTTGTCGTGCGAAGAGAAGAGGAGTTCGAAAGACAACGTACGCCGATATCGAGGTTTTGATTTTGCATTTACTGAAAATTATGGATATTATTGAAATTGTGGAAATTAGTGAATTATTATTGTGGATTATTATTGAAATTTGTATGGAAATTGTGGAAATTGTGGAAATTGTATGGATGATTATGGAAATTGTGGAAATTGTGGAAATTTGTTATGGAAATTATTGAAATTGTATAGATGATTATGGAAATTGTGCATTTACCTATTTGTATGGATTATTATGGAAATTGTGGAAATTGTGGAAATTTGTATGGAATTTGTATGGAAATTGGATATTTTAATAAAGTGAGTACACAATTTTAGTAACGTAAATTGTATGGAATTATTGGAAATATTATTGGACATTTTAGTAAAATGTTCATGGAATTTTTACGGAATTTAGTGGAATTTCTATGGAAATTGTGTAGGAATTTATTGTCAAATTACTGTAATCTGTATGCAAATTGAATGGAAATTAGTCGAAATTTTAGTAAATTGTATGGAATTAGTGGAAATTGTATGCAAAAGTAATTATTGTAAAAATGTCAATTACATAGAAAAAAATTTTTGGTTTTGTTCGTTTTTTGTCCAATTAGCTAAAAAATTATTAAATTCATTGTTGTTTTAAATTGTTGTTCTTATATTATTTGAATCAGATGAGTTCAGCAGAAGATGAGGCTGGTCCTTCTGGTGCTTCACCACCTCCCACCGAAGCACCCCCACCGAAGCAGCCTCCACCCAGCCTCGGCCAAAAAGACGTAGGCGTCGCGCAGCCCGTCCGAGCGCGCAAAATGTCATTCCACCTGTGCAACCGGCCAACGCAGAAAACCAACAGGTTTTGTTTGTTACGGATAACGAGCATCTCGTTGGTTTGTCTTTTGAGGAGGTAATAGATTGTTTTATGTTAATTTATATTTTTTTGATTTAATAATTTAGATTTCTTAATAGACTTATAAATTGTATTAAATGTTTATTATAATTTGTAGTAAAATTTTAATCGAAAATGCTTATTATAAATTGTATTATAAATTGTATTTATTGTAAATGCTTGCTTATAATATTTTTATGTTCAATGTAATAAATCGTATTTATTTTAAATGCTTGTAAATGCTTAAAAATTGTATTAAAAATTGCAGCGTGAAAAACATTTGGAGTTGAGATCGCACAAGCGAACAATTAAGGTGGACGAACGGATTGAGGGAAGGCTGATCAAACTGGGGCTCAGTCACATTATGAAGGTGAAGCATGTCAACATCGACATGCCATTACTGAAGGCAATGGTCGAGTTTTGGCGTCCGGAGACGCATACTTTCCATTTTCCCGTTGGAGAGATGACCGTTACTCTACAGGTAATTTATTTAAACTTGATATTAATTTTTTTTAATATAATTTTCGTATTAATTTTCATAATTAATTCTAACATATAATTTTCGTATTAATTTTCACAATTAATTGTAACATTAATTTAAACTTTATAATTTTCATAATATTAACATGAAAATTAATTCTAACATATAATTTTCGTAATATTAACATTTTCACAATTAATTCTAACATATAATTTTCGTATTAATTTTCACAATTAATTATAAAATTAATTTAAACTTTATATTTAAAATTCAAATTTGAATATTAATTTTCGTAATATTAACATGACACAAATTGCAATATTTACATGACATAAATTTAACGTATTTTGTAATTGTTACCAGGATGTTGCCTTCTTATATGGTTTGCGCTCGACGGGCATTCCAGTTAGATCGAATACGAGAGGGCCCTGGGAGGAAAAGATTCGTGCAAATCTTTATCCTCATGAAGATTTGGGAGAGTGGCACCGAGAAAGGAGTAGCAGGGAGTAAGTGAAAAGAATAAGAATGCAATATTGATTTTGCATATTCAATATATGCATTGCTTACTTGTATTGATTATTTTAAATTTGTACAATGCAGGGGCAATGTTGTTGTGGGCAACAACATCAAGTTGAAATGGTTGCGGCAAAATTGCGGGATGGCGCCACAGGCAGATGCTCCTGGTGAGGAGTTAGACCGATACACGCGTGCAGTGGCCCTAGAGCTATTTGGGACGTTGATGTTTCCCGATATTTCTCAGAATTCCGTCCCAGCATACTTTTTAGAGCTCGTATCGGTATAATTTTCTTAACTTAAATAATATTTTTATTTGTTTACGAAAATAGTACAATTCAATGTTACAAATTCAATATTTTCATAATGAAGCTGACACATAATATTTTTTATTTTTATAATTTCGTTAACAGTCTAATTTTTAAGCAAAGATACTTTTGTTAAAACATATTAATACATCAGTTAGTATCGAAGATAAAGAAATTACCAATGACAAAAAAGGAAAAAAAAATGTTGAAATGTTGAAATTATTATTCAATGTTGCAATTTAATTTTGTTATTTTCAATGTTGAAATTATTTTTTTTTTCAATGCATTGTTTAATTTAAATGCAGGGCAATTTGAATGAAGTTCCGGACTTCAATTGGGGAGGTGCCACGCTTGCTTGTCTATATCGTGCTCTGGATCGTGCCTCCATGCGTTTCAAGGTTGTGACGGGACCTTGGATGCTACTATTGTTTTGGGCATGGTCATACCTCCCTGTTTGTCGTCCAGAGGTTGCTCCTATCGGTGGATTAGGACAGCCTAACCTAGATTCATGTGTGCCGTTTGGCAGGTAATAATTTATAATAATTTTCCAATAATTTTATGCAAATTACAACACATCAATCCTAACCTTCAAAATTTTCAGGAAATGGGGCGAAGCTCGGTCTTTCTCACGGAGCCAGCACCGCGGGGCAGTGGAGAACGCACGGGACTACCTAGCCGTGTTGAACGTTGAAGACGTCAACTGGTTTCCGTACGTACTCGACAGGGCTGTCATGCCACGGGTAGCACAGGAGGGTTCCATAGCGGAGCATGTTCGGTTGCCGCTGATTTTTTACCACATTGTTGCCTACTACTACCCCGACCGTTGTAGGCATCAGTTTGGACTGTACCAGTTTACTCCTCCTCCACTACCTGTGGTACGTTTGGTATATTTTTCCGATTTATCATACGATCAACTTCAATTTAATTAGAGTAAAGAACTAACGTGTTTATTTTAACAGAGTTGGGACGTGACACAGAACCTGCTGGGCTTCCAGCACGGTACCTATCGAGATCGCCCAGATTTTGCTACCATTTTTGCGAGTGCACATGCTGAGTGGATTGACGAGGCATTACAGGCACGCCAGCTGGAGACTCGATCCTGGAGTGCTACTGATACACTGCGGTACTTCCGATGATTTTGGCGATACGGTGCCTCCGAGAGACCCACGCCACGAGAGGATGCCGAGGCACGTCTCCAGCGCACTCAGCAGCTGCCTCTTGCTCAGAGGCAGTACACAAACATGGGGTCCAGACTTCGCAATACGGTACATTTTAATTTTTAAAATATGGAATGTATGATTGGTAAATGGAATTGTGCAATATGTCATTATTCTCGTAAATTGCAGGGCAACTCTGCGCTGAAGAATGCACTTCATGCATTGGGACTGGTTGTGAAGAAGGGGTGCAGAAGGGTGGGAAAGGCAATTCTCGCCAACTGTCGTTCGCAGTTGCATGATGCTTCCATCCCTCTGAGGTAATTTTAAATAATTTAATTTTTTTATTGCGTTTTTTGCATTTTAAATTCAATAATTTAAAAATTACAGGTTGGAGGATTTGTTGGAGCAGCGAGGACTTCCAACAAATATTGAGGACATACCAGATTCTGGGGACGAGTCTTCTTCTGCACGTCCGACTGTACCCGCAGACCTTCAGGCGGAGGATCTGATGCATGCGGTTAGTATTCGTTCATATGCAAGTTTCAATTTTAGATACTAATTTATTTATATTGACATTGTTTTTTTTTAATATTATAGGATGGTCGACTGAATACCGGGCGATTAGATGACATTTTAGGACCACGCACGTTCTTTCCTACTCAGTTTCCAGCCTCAGGTCCTACTCCATCCATGCATAGTGCATCAGGATCGACCTCGCAGTTTGCTGGCATTTCTCAGGATCCCACTGGCATTTTCCAGTCTCAGGATCCTCCACCGTACTCCTTTGCACCATTTGGTATGCCTTCCTCTTTTCCTGCATTTACTGTTCCTCCATTTACTGTTCCGTCAGTGCCTACGCCTTCTTCTATTCCATCATTTGGCACTCCGTTGGGTAGTATGGGAGGGACAGACTCGTTCAGCACTTTACTGCGGATGGCCGGAGATGAGGAAGGTGATTATGTCCCTATAGCGACTCCTCAGGATGCTGGGCAGCCTGTTGAGTTTGGGCCCATACAGCAGGAGGCTCAGCAGGACCAGCAGGAGGACCGCCAGGAGGAGGACGATGGGGAGTCGGACTCCACTGACTCGGGAGATGTTACTGCCCCGGGCATGCGAGATAGGCGTGTGGTGAGGGTGATTGACAGATTTTCACCTTCAGGACCTAGGAGGAGGCGGCGGCGTTAGTTATGATGATGGACTGATGATGACAGTTCTTTTTTTGTTTATGGACTGATGATGGACGGATCGTTTATTTTTCGTTTATGGACTTGTGAATGACTTGTGTATTACTGATGTTGATTGACTATTTTTCGTTTATGACTTATGATTGACTTGTGTATTTATTGGATTGTTTATTATGACTTGTGATGATTGACTTGTGTATTATTATGACTTGGAATTTCGGAGTGCAAAGCACTACTTGAAACATAAACGTTTATGTATTGAAACGCCAATAAATGAAATACTCCAAACCACAACTTATAGTGCAAAGTACTACAAAAAATAAAGGAAAATAAAAAACAACCATAAAAATAAAACATTGCATTAACAATTCCAACTAAATTACATTAACAACCATAATAATAAAACACATAAATATTACAATGATATAAATATTTAGAGATTTTGACTATCTACATGTTGTAGAATTTCATCCCACCATGGTTGCTCATCTTCATCATTCGGTTGTTGTTGATTACTCGCACCAGTGTTGTCAGCGAACTGAGCGACTTCGTTCCAAAAAGCAGCATCATCTTCTTGTTGATTACTCGGAACACTGTTGTCAACGAATTGAGCGGCTTCGTTCCAAAAAGCCGCTTCGGTTTCTTCTTTTTCTATCTCTGCCATTCGGCTTGCCGCAATTTATCGAAGTTCATCCCTCTTATTCATTTCTCTCAATTTTTGCTCTGATTTTTTGAGCCTTTTTTTCCTTGCCTCTTCTTCCCTAATTTTTTGTTTACGATCCATTTCTTCATTTCTTTCTTTAATAATCCTCTGCGTCTCTATGTCCCGAGCTCTTTGTTCATTCTCGTCGTGACGTTTGTGCTCATGGTAGTGGTCACGCAATATGTTTTCTTTATAATTGAAAACTTGAGCGCACCTTGTACAGGTCACTGTGTGGTCTCCATTAAAGTTGTATATTTTCTCGTAAACGGTCCAGTGAGTTGGTTCACACGAGAGGTAAGGTTTCGGTTGTTGTTGGGGGATGGGTTGAGGTTATGTGTAATATTTTTTGTACCAGTCATATCGCCTTTCTCGGTTGAGATTCTTTTCGTGTTCCCGCCATCGCCGCTCCTGGTACTCCTTCTGTTCCCTTTCCGGCCCACCATTAATGTGCCATTGGTAGTGTATTTTTAACTCGAGCACGTCTCCCTCTTCAGTCGTGTCTTCATGGATGTTGTATTTCAAAGTGCGATAACAAGAGCGACAAATTGCCTCGTATTCTCCATTTTCTGGTTGATTTCTATTGACAGGGTAATGGTAGAAAGTTGGCCAATACTCAATGCGGGTTGCTCTTCGATAGTTTGGAACATCATTATTTGAGTTAGAGTTATTTCCTTTGTCCATTGTACTGAAGGTTTTAACAAGAAGGAGGTAGTGGGTGATATCATGCATTTATATATATATTCTGGCCGGACTATACACTTAAATCACTACTCAATTCATATAATTCACTACGTTTTTATGTCATATTTGCTAGAATTTGGTACTGCCGCCGCTTTTCATTCATTTCGTAGGTACTTGGTGTAAACAACGCAACAATTAGATCTTTTTGGACAAACCACGCGAAGAGATCACTTGGATGCATGGAGACAGATCCCAATTGGCGTGCCCAAGCCTATTACAAGCCAGATGACTCATTCCTGGCCCGCATGACTCTCAGCCCGCACTGTTTACAGGCCATTCGGCCTACCATTCGGCTGGCCCTGGTCGAATGCCTGGTCGAACACCTCCGTTTTGTTAGGAACTCAAGTCCTTGTGCAATTTTAAATTTTTATTAACGTTTAATAAGCATTTAACTATTGCAAATAACGGATCTAGTCAAACAAACGATTTAACATTTAAATCAAGACGTGTAGAAGGTTACCTCTTCTAGTATCGTAACTAGAAGGTTTGAACCCTTTGCTTTGGAGTCGGTGGCGTGCTCGTCTCCACCACCAAGTCGCCGGCAACCACCTCGAGTCCACCTAGAAGTTTAACCAAGTTCTAATAGTATGTGCTAGCACACCTAGAACAAAGCTAATTCTCTCTTCTATTCCAATTAATCAACTTGTTTAATTAAGTGGAACTAATGCTCAACACATGAACTCCTATAGAATGCAAGAAAGAAGAGAAAACCATTTTTCTTTTCTGCCTTTGATTTTTGATGGCGGCCACGGAAAAAATGAGCAAAAGGAGAAAATCATTTCTTAGGTTTTTGGCCGAAAAAGATTCTTCCTTTTTATATTCCATTTCATTCCTTTTTTAAGTGTAACTAATTACACTTAAATGGCCGGCCCCTAATGGCCATAAATGGGCTAATTAGTCCAACTAATTATATGACCATTTAACACATATTAAATCTTATATTTAATGGGCCTTTCAATTGCATTCCATTGAGCTCAATTAGACTTGATAAATTAGGCCTACTTATTTAATATAATTCTCACGACTATATTAAATATTGTTGAACAAGAATAATTGTTAACTCATTAATAATTATTTCAGGATTAGCATGTACATTAAAATATTTCTATATGATCCTTTTGATTTAATTAATTATAACGGTTCACAACGGTATATAATTAATTAATCAAACCATCATATTTTCACAGTACTTACTACTGTGAATAAATAATTAATGCACAGTATGGTTAAAGTCCTATTTGTGTGACCCTTTGAGGATTTATGTTATGTTGGCCATGGAAAATTAATCACTATTTATTTCCAATAATCATAAGCGGTATCTAGCAACACGTTATGATTCCCAATTCGCATAAATAGATATTGGACCAATACAATACTTCAATCCTGCATAAGAAAATAATATCTTATTGTTTTGATTCTTATGTCACATGATATCCTTGTATAATCCAAGATAGGAATGTGTCATTCTTGCAGATTACACGTTTTCTTGATCTAGAGATGATTGTATAAGTTGCTAGCAAACAATCCATCTCCATCAAGGGGCCCAGTAGATATCATCACTCATTAGGTATACTAACGAGGGACATACGGTTATCTTGATGACCAGTTTCTCCCCGCACAATTCAAGAGAACATAAATAAAGTCCGTATAGCAGCCTTTATCAGGAATCAGCGTTAGACGATATTTATTGAACCTATCCTCATGTGGAGAAATTGAACCATCTCAAACTCAGAATCAAACACTTATGAAATAAATAATGACACGTAACACAATCCATATATTTATTTCATTGGGTCATGTCATGTGCTATGTTCCAGTAACATACACATATGCAATTAAGTTGGTAACTCCTTACCCATGATTTGTAGAACTTAATCATCACTTAACTTGCATACTAGTCTTATCTGATAATTAATGTTCCTTATTAATTATCAAGACTATGGACTCTTTAGAGATATTATTGTCATTCTAACGAATGATCTACAGAGATCTACAATTCAGATCCTCGACCTGAATGATCTGTCAATAATAATCTCTAGGAACAAATGATCAATCATCATCAATAACATAAACTAATATAATGCCACCAACTGATTGGCATCTAGGACATATCTCTAACAATCTCCCACTTGGCCTAGAGTCAATCAGTAGTGACTTCTAGCCAGTGAAGAACTGAGAACGATGCCATATATCTATATATATACATGTCTCGAACCTCAAAAGAAATAATACGCTTAAAGCCAGTTACTCATACGTCTATTACGTATGGATGCTCAATAGAATCTCGTATACTGCTTAAGGTAGAGGTTATATTAGAGTGTTCGCTGTGTTCGCGAACCTATCCACTTTTGTTTGAACCTGTACATATATATACTCTTATATACATGTTCTTGATCATCATCATATGAGATCAAGTGATACTGTCATAGATCATACTTGGATCACCAATTAGATATTGGATTCTTCAAGATTAAGCTACGGTTCGAGATGCACAGAACCATATTAGCTTGACTGAGAACTTGTTGATCCAAACTATCCTATTTCGTTGCTTCACAAGTTGCTATGTATTTTACTTTGGTGACGGAAACGGTTGTAATATCCCATTTAGAACACCTTTCTAAATTCACAACACCACCTTTAAGCAAAACACGTAGCTCAATTGTGATTATATCAATCTTTCGAAAAATAGCATCAATGTAACAACTTACACGAGTTTTTTTTCATCATAACAAATGAAAACATATTTATCTTTCTCATAAGATACTCGAGAATATCATTTGATCATTGTCCAAACATATTTTTCTTGTATTCACTTGACAACTGCTTGTCACATTCCTTGAATACAACACATTGGAGCATGTTCATAAATGGCGTACATAATGAAATCCGTAACGAAAGAATGCTTGAACTGTTTCATGCACTTTTCTCGAATTGAGTTGCAATAAACTGAGTCAAACTCAAGTTATATGCCACATGACGTGGTTTGACATCCTTTATTGGAGTCTACCTTTCATGTTTCTAGAATACTTCATCATTATATGCACATTTGCTCAAACCTAACATCCATCATAATCTATCTCCCTAGATTCTGTTTCCTAGGATTTAGGTTATCTTGTCCAAGAAATCATTCATCAATGAGATCGTGACAATATTCATTTAATCAACGTTATTTCCCAATTAATATCTAGTTATTTTGTACAATGCAAGTAACACAATTTATGCTCCCACTGAATATCTTGTCTATACAAGATACTTTTGACGAAGGTCAACTCCTTGACTTTCTTGTCAAAATATTTATTCCACAGTGCTCGCTTCGATCCATTAATAGATCCTCGAAGCACGCATATGTTCTTAGCAATACATCAATCAAGACCTCGATTTGTGTCATATACACAACATCTTTCTTCATTCAATCAATGAAGGCGGTTTTGATGTACCTTTCCATACATCAATATATATGAAATGTAACTATTGCTAGAATGATCTTTATTGACTGACTTATACATAGCTACAAACGAGAAGTCGTGCTTTGTACATAGTCAACTCTTCATCGATTTGGACATAGCTACAAGCGTGAAGCTGTGCTTTGTTCATAGTCGACTTACTATCCATGTCAATCTTTCTTTTAAAGATCTGAAAGTTCTTGACGGATTGCTCATTCATGAACATCAACAAAGGTCTATACCTTGTTGTTACACATGGATTGCACTTAAAGATCACATGGGTTTAAAGTTTAAACCATACTTGTGGAATCGGGTATTTCCATCGATTCTTTAATTATCAACGGATCCTCATATACCAGGTACGAGGATGTGGTGATGTCTATGCACCTTTTGGTTAGACAATCACTTTCGTTGACCTTTTGTAGGATTAGTGCTCGAGATTCATGAACTATTTTCACAACGACTTGTAGAACAAGTTCTTGATCCTCATATATATTGAGTTTCTCAAACATCATCAGCTCGTGAGATGTTTAAGTCATCATTAGTAGCGAGCGTGCTCATGAACTTCTTCCTTTCACAATGACTTGCGAATGAAGTTCCGCTCAGCTCCCACTAAGCACCATGTATGGAGTGATAAGTTTCCTACAAGGGTACTTCTTGTAGTGAAGCATAAACTCTTTTATGTTCACCTTACTCCCACCACTTCTTCTTGAGAACTTATTCTCCAAGACTACGTCACGATTAGCAACAACTAGTTTGTTCTTATCATGCTCGTAGAAGTAGCACCTTTCAATTAATTTAAGGTATCCTACAAAACATTAAGCATCCTATTTGGGTCTAAGCTTATCAATCAACAAACTTTGAAATAAGCTCCTTAACACCAAATTTTGAGAAACAATGTACTTAGGGATCAAATCTCATAAGACATATTTCTCAATGGACTTCGACAGAATATCATTCAGTGTAAACAGAATTGTCCTCGAACACGAATCCCTAATATGAGTCAATTAAGTCAATCTGATTCATTACTAATCGAACTATATCAAATAAAGTTCGATACCTCCATTCTTAGACAACACTATACTAATATATTGTTCCTAATGGAGTGAGTTATGAAACTATTTTCACACTCTTTAGATAATGGTTCAAATCATATGACTTAGCTATTTACCATGATTAATTGTAAGATTATTACCTTTCTTGAATGATCTTTCAACTTCACTATTGAACTCCTTTGAACTTGTCAAAAGATTCACACTTATACCTTATCAAATAGATATGTTAATATCTACTATGATCGATGGCTAAGTGGTAAAGTCTCAACAATCTTTCATTACACAAGTACATATAGGTCTACATACATCGACATGTATAAGTCCGAATCAAGTCACTTGTCTTTAAACCTTTATAGGTCAAATGCACTTTTGTCATGTAATAAACATGATCTGCATATTGTCGCGGCTTTTTCGTCATTATTCCTCTCGAAGGAATTCCTCGAAGAACAATGGGAACATAGCCTTAGATTCACCTCCCTTAAGGTTTCGATCTCTATGGCGGGTATCTCTCGAAACAAGAGAACCCTATAAAGAGTCGCTACTTAAAGAAGTTTCTTGATTTAGCGGGTCCTTTCTTTCCAATAGGCGCAAGCCCCTATTGTTAATTACCCCGTAGTTACCTACGAGAACCTCTGATTAAGGGACGTAAAGGGAATTGACGTAATGGGCTAAGAAAAGGGAATTATGGAGTGCTATTATTTGTTTTAAGGAGGCCTTAATTGATGGTACCAGACCTAATCGACGGGACCCAATTAAGGATCACCGAACTATTACTAAAAGACTTTGAACTTGGACTTCTAAAGAAAAGTAAACAAAGAGGATTTGATTTTGGTTTAGAAGAGGTTTTCGCTCGGGAGGAAAGAAACCTTCACTTAGAGTCGCTTTGGAGTCGTTTTACAACCTTCGGGGCATTTGGCGCCACTTGTGAAAGTTGGTTCTTTTACAACCCTCGGGACATTTGGCGTCACTTGTGAGAGTTGGTTCTCGGGCCATTTGGCGGCACTTGTGAGAACAAAAGGAAATTTTACAACCTTCGGGGCATTTGGCGCCTTTGAGCGAAAGTTGGTTCTTTTACAACCCTCGGGACATTTGGCGTCACTTGTGAGAGTTGGTTCTCGGGCCATTTGGCGGCACTTGTGAGAACGAAAGGGATTTTTACAACTTTCGGGGCATTTGGCGCCTTTGAGCGAAAGTTGGTTCTTTTACAACCCTCGGGACATTTGGCGTCACTTGTGAGAGTTGGTTCTCGGGCCATTTGGCGGCACTTGTGAGAACGAAAGGATCTTTTACAACTTTCGGGGCATTTGGCGCCTTTGAGCGAAAGTTGGTTCTTTTACAACCCTCGGGACATTTGGCGTCACTTGTGAGAGTTGGTTCTTTAACGACCCTAGGGACCATCTTAATCGGTCTTCTTAATAAGAGTCGGTTCTCGGGACCATCTTAGTCGGTCTTCTTGTGAGAACGAAAAGGATTTTTACAACTTTCGGGGCATTTGGCGCCTTTGAGCGAAAGTTGGTTCTTTTACAACCCTCGGGACATTTGGCGTCACTTGTGAGAGTTGGTTCTTTAACGACCCTAGGGACCATCTTAATCGGTCTTCTTAATAAGAGTCGGTTCTCGGGACCATCTTAGTCGGTCTTCTTGTGAGAACGAAAATGGAATTCTTTGGACGAGGGGGCCCGTAAGAATTCGATTTCTAAATCATCTAAGGTTGATCTCAACCCTAGTGAGAGACTTTTCCTCAAACGAAGAAGTTTCGGTTTTGACTTTGGGTTTCGCGTTTAGACTTTTAATTTTGATATTTTCGCTTGGGACATTGGTGATATTATTTACTTTGGCCTTTTGCACCTTTGATTTTTAGAAATTCCTTTTTGGATTTTTAGGATAATTTGTGAAGTATTTTTGATATTTTGAAAATGCCTTTCTTAAAATTGCTTGGATATTGAAAGTACTTAACTTTTGATTTTTTTTTTATAAATTTCATTTAAAAGGTACAATTGATCTATAATATTCTTATTTAAAAATATTTGATTTCGGGGATATTATATTTAGGACTTTTATTTCAAAAGTATTTAGTTTTAGTTTCAGAATTTCATAAATAGGTTTATTAGTTTTCTAATATTTATGAATTTCATTTTTAAAGTGAAAATACTTCAAAAATACAAAAGGCCGCTACTTTGACATATTTTCACATCAAAGTATCAGTGAAACAAGTTTATTTTGTTTTTTAGGATTTTATGGATATTTTATTTATGTTTTTCTGAACTTCCTGCTATTTTTATCGAGTTTTATAATTTTCTGTTCATTTGTAGTTTTCCTATTGGTCCACGTTATCAGACTAAGCTGAGGTGGCGTAGAGAATTAGACTTCTGAAAATGGGCTTTGATGACTCTAGGCCGACGTTCTTCATTTTATTTCACCCTGCACCTTATCTGCTAACAGGAGTCGAACACATGGGTTTTGCTATCGCCTTGCCGCAAACGATCAAGGACTCCATGGCGCTGACACTCGAACGAAGAAGACGAGTTGGTTTCGTCGTTAACGGGTTCGACAGATAGCGGGTATAAACCTTCTAACGTTCCCGACCACCACTGCTCACGAGCTTGAGTTCCTTAGAATCGTGACAAAGTGAAGAATGCTGTAATGATTTCCATTTCTGCTGTGTCTCCTTCATTGGGTTGGAGGATCGAAGGTTTCTCTCGTTAAAATTCAATTAAGTCCCTGTGTTTTTACTATTCCATTTGCCGAGGATCAAAGTCCTCCCAGTCGTCTCGCTTGGGCACGTTAGAATCAAGAAGGAGAGGGGAGTACGAGGGTACACTTAATTTAGGTTGCGTCTACCTAATTTAGTGGAGATGCCACGGATTGGTATCGCAGGGTACAGTAATTAAGGAACTGATATGAAGAGGTGATTAGGGATTGTTCCGGTTTGGTTTTCACAAATGTACCACATTAATTTCTTTTAATCCTATTTATCATATGTGTATGCCTTAATTGTTGATGAGACTCGGTAATTGGCCTATGCCTTCATGAGAACAGACCTGTAGCAAACTTAGACAACATATCATTCACTGGATCTTACACATGTGATCAGGTTTTGAGGGCCCTAAGCCATATATAGCGTTCACTGGTACAACATGTTCTTGGTACCAAGGTTATGTACAGCATTAAGTTGGTTGTGGTATATTGTTCATTTTGGGGCTTGCTTATACCATTTGTATATTGATGATCAATCAAGATAACAAGAATGAAACATTGAATAAGCATCAAACTGGAGAACAATTAAGCAGTCAGGGTATATCCAAAGAGAAACTGTACTTCACTATCGTTCATGAAATCAAAATTTACTAAAAGACATCACAGAATTTGTAACACTTGCTAATTCCTCAGTAACTGAACAATAGGGATTGCTGGTGTTTCATAGTTTCAGAAATTAAATTTCACAAATAAAAGGAACATACTTGACCACAAGATCACACATAACTATGATTTCTGCTGGGATTACAACTGAAAGGAAAGTCAGAACTTAGATGCAAGGAGTATCTTTACTAAAGTCTAGAAACATTCAAGTGTTCCACATTTGGCAACTTGATTAAGCTATTTTACCAAATTACGATTCAGAAATGACCAGGTCATGTCAGAACACTTCTCAAGAGTCACATTTATGCATACTAATCCAGAAATTGAGAGAAATAGCACAAAACTAAATTTTGGCAGCATTTCGACTTGGATTTGTGATAATTGCTTAGAGATCCTCTAACTTGAGCTCAAACAAGCATCAAATTGGAGAACCAAGGTCTGGCACTGAGGAACCCTCAGCCGAGACCAGTAGCAATACCTAGTCATGAGGAATCCTCATGCTAGATTACCTTCTCCAATCTATGACTAAGGAACCCTTAGCGTAGATTTTGACGGAGGTAGGCAAAAGGTTAGACCAGAGATTAGGGAAGAGAGAAAGCAATCAAGAAAAGAAGTCAAGAGGAGTAAAAGTTTGCAATCAAGACACGGGAATTACATTTCTGAAACTGACATTGAACTTTTCCTGTTTTCTTTTACTAAGCAATCACCTAATGTCATGGAACCCATGGCACAGGATCTCACATTCCTAAGTTTCATCAAGATGAGACGGGATTAAGAGAAGGTAGAAAATTTCCAAGAAAAGACCAGAAAAGAAGAACAAGCTTTTTAACTACTGAAACCTCGTTATTAAAACCAAGATTATCCTTAATTCCTCTTGATTGATCACCTAATACCATGGATCCCATGGTATAGGATCTCAGATCTCAAGGTTTTTTTATCAAGAAGAGCAAGAAGTCGTCATCTAAGCGAAATCGATCAATTCACACTTTCAGAAACAGAAAGCAAGCCTCAATCTAGGCGAAATCCATCAATTCATTTCAAGAAAACAAGCAATTGTACACAGGACAGCCATGGTTTACCTCGTTTCTTGCCTACCTTGCTTCGATACAACTTCTTTCTTCTAGTTAAACTTGCGAATTCTCCTATCCTATCCTATCCGACTATGCACACCAAGTGCTTGTAAAAATGGCTACCTATACTATCCTATCTGTGTGTGTTTTGTGGAAGAAGAAAGCTTGGAAGCGAAGTGAAATTGAAGAAGTTCTAACCAAGTCTGCCCCAGATCCTCTTTCTCTCCTCGATGCCTCTATTTATAGGCGTTCTTCTCTTCTCTGATTGGTTGGGAATCTTCTGGAGCCCGGCGGTTCTGTAACAAACCAGCTCCAACGATTTTCAGTTGGGAATTCTCCTCTTCTTTCTTTCACGTCTTGGCTGCTCTTAGTTCATGGTGAACCGAGGTTCTGACAGTGGGGTTTGGTGATCCTTCCATCTACTCGGTCTTCATGGTCTGAGCGTGTTTGTCCTTTGTTTCAAGAGATGGTCAATTTGTTGACTAAATTCACACCCTCAGCGACACATTCTCTTCTTTCCTCTGTGTGCTCTTGGTATCCCATACACCATGTAATACTATCAGATTTGCTGCTCATGGTTCATGAGGAACACTTGCACCCATCTTTAGTGCACAAGCGCTCAAACTTGAGCTGAAGCGCGTCTCTAACACCATTTGTTGCGCCGTTTTCTCTGCACCCGTTCCTTGTGAGCCGTGCATTACCCTTCTACTTCATCTGCTGTGGCGTATGTGATCCCAGCGCATCTGAGTTGTTCACTGTACGGAGGGAATTTTGAAAAATCCTTCATCTTCTCCGTTTCACTAACACTGGAGATGTGCAGTGATTCGCTGAAACTTTATTTGTTCTTCTGATATGCCTCGTTTATTCACCTTTGTTTCATTGTTTTGATTAATTTCTCAACTCTCTCTTATACGCCTCATGCTAATGAGCTGAATTTACATGCCACTGATTCTGTGTACACCATGCAGTTCTCCCTCTTTTTTTTTTATATGAGAAATTAGTTACTTCCCTCATTTTTATTTATTCTTTTTTTTTCTTCACCACCTTTTTTTATGGTTCAACAAATGCCCCCACCAAAGCATCATTGAGCATGTGTAAATGACCCTGAGTTATTTCCATGGTTGATGTGCTTTGGTGCCTTTATGCAATATTTGATTTATTTCACCCATCATTCTTCTTTGAACATCATTCCTTTGCTGCGTACAGATTCTGCTCCCTGTATGGTCACATAGCATCCTAGTTCAGTTCTTATCCATTGGTACCAAAGGTGTTGCATTTTTGTCTTGACTCGCCGGTACAAAAGGAGTTGCATTTCTGTCTTTATCCGCTGGTGCAAACTGTGCCATCACCAGAATAGTACTGGGACCAGAGAAGCTTCAGATGACAGCTGCATCCTTACCCGTTTTGTTTCACCAGCTACCCTGTCTACGCCTGGCATACATACTACTATCACATTGATCACTCTTTCACTAACCCGGCTCATGGACTTGGCTCATACAATACCGTTTCATCTCAAATTGAATCCCAGGGGAACGCCTGATGGGGCCCAGGTTTCAGTGACTTGTTTTTCTCACCACAGTTGACTGTGTACACGTGTTATTTGACTGAGCAAACCCTAGCATGCTCCAGGCTTTATATACCCTTCATTATGTGCTTCTCTCTTCGCCTCCTCCTTTTCCTGCTGAGTTAAGTTTTCCCTTTCTCTCTCAATCATTTCTTCTCTTCCATTTTTCCATGGTCTAAGTCAGGGGATCCCTTTCTCTAGACTATTCACAGCCTAGCTCAGTGGTTCACTGGGTTTAGGTGTTGCTTTGTGATCTATGCTGAGGGTTCCTCGGTTCTAGATCAAGATCTGTGGTAAGAACTGAAGCTAGTTCATGCCATGAGATCTACTCGTTTGCCCAATTTACAAGGTTACTCGCTTTTTTGATCTTTCTTTTAACTTTCTTCTCTTTTAGCGTTCACAGATCTGCTCGATGGCAGCATGCCTCTTCACCAATTGCTGGCAGACTGAGAGGTTGACAGTTCCCCATCATTCAGGTATTTCTCCCTCTTCTCTTTGTATCATTTTTGCTCAGTGTTGCACACTACCATTTTCAAGCATGCTTCTCATGGTTTTCTTCTTATTTGGCTTTTGAACAGAACTTCTTCTTCTCTGCTAGCAATTGACTGACAAGCTCTGTGCTTTTCCTTTGTTCACATCACTGAGGTATCATCTTCATTCCTCTTTTGCTCTTCTTTTCATCTGCATCTCATCTGTTTGCCATTTCTAGTTCTCACCTCAATTTTGCTCTTTGACTTTGAATCAGGCCTTTGTTCAATTTCACTTCTTACTGCTTCATCCAGCTAGTTGCCGACGCAACTCTCTCGTCTGTCTCAGGTTATCATTCTTTTCTTTCTTTCTTTTGCCTCCACATGGCTTTAAAGTTCGCCTCTTTGCTACTGTCTCTTACATTCCCTTCCCTTTTTTGCTATGTCATTTTTATTCTATCAATAAATGGGTCACTTGTACAAAGTGTCACTCCTTCAGTTTTTTTTTTTATATGTCACAATGAGGCCCTTGTTTCACAGCCGTCCCAACTTTTCTTTACACTAGCTGTTCATCCTTCCTTTTTTTTGTTTCCTTCTCTACTCCTTTATTCTGCTGGGGTTTGACAGGACTGAGTACATCGCACCCCTTCTTCTCTTTTTTTCTTTTCTTCTCTCTTTTTTTTTTGTGAAGTGTTCCTGTAACTTTGTTGCCCTTATCTTTGAAATTTTATTGAACTGCCACCTTATCTGTTCTTACATGCATGAATACCTGCCCTCATGGCACCATGTATTTCATTCGTCACTCGCCTTGTTCATTTTTGGATGGGTCATCTCTTGCAAACTTCTCTTGTTTCTTTTACTGGGTTATTTTCTGAGACCGAACAATATCTGTACTTGGGCTGGGCTTCTTCTCTTTTTTTTTTATTCATTTATTTGCTCACTTGGGGCTTGGGCCGTGGCTTCCATATGGGCTAAAAATTCAGAAGGCCCATCTCCATTTCTTTACTTTCCTTCGGCACCCATTTTACACTATGTACACTGTTTCCTTATATCATCATTTTTATTATTATCAATACCATCCAATTCGGTATTAACCCCTTTTCCTTTTATTTGTACAGATCTTTCAGTCTCCTTTTATTTCCTCAATTCGACACTTCGAGCCTCCTCTTCAGGTACACATTTCTCTCTTCTTTGACATGCATGATACCCATTGCGTACGTGAAATGCAAAATGTAAAAAGTGCGTTATGAATGTGAATGTGATGTGTGAATATAGAATGGGAATGTGGAGATATTTTGGTTTGGAACTTAAATTGTTGGGGTTAAGGTTTAGTTATTTAGAACGATATTGGATGATTTGGAATTGGATTGATTTAAGTTGTTTGGGGTTGGCTATTTGCATTGGGTATTTGAGTTGGATTGAATTGCTTAGAATTGGGTTTATTTGGGTTTATCTGAATTGTGGATTTGAGGTTTAGTCAAAGGGATTTGAACTGTTTGGGTTTGGACTTGGTTAGGTCATCAAACAGGTTTAGTTAGGCTCACTAGTTTAGTTCTTGAAATAACACTTCTTTTCATTTCCTCAAAAGAATCTTTTAATGGCGTATTGGAAGCGGCCTGCTGATTTACCCATTCACCGTCCTTCAGAGGATGAGATCAAGGCTTTTATTCGCTCTTTTGACCCTAAGAACCGTTTTCCTGAGCACCATCCTGATATACGGGCTGAAATGCTAGAAGGGAGAGATTTCTCTTCTGGCAGAATTTCCCGCCATGATGCTACTCCTTTCTTATCTCCAACTGATCCTTTCACCCTGTTTCCTCGTAAAAACCCCTTATCTGAAGGAATCTCTACTCTTCTCTATGATCATTTCCCTCATCGTCGTCGCGTGATGCAATCGGGTCCATATGAAGGTTCGACCATGGCACTTCGTTCAGTTGAGGAGCCTAATTGTCATGATGGTCCTGCGACTATCCTTCATCCTGTCACTGGCGCCATGACTTATCCAGCGGTGCGCCTTCCTGGAGCTTCTATGATTGCGGGCCTTACAAAGCCTTGGCATTCTGCTACTTTTCACGTAAGAGGAGGTCTTTCCCAATGTCCCGGTCAAACTGAATGGACTCTTTTCTGTTTGAAACGTTACGGCGGGCGTTTGAAGAGAGCGGGAATATTTGGGGCGGTAGCTGTTACCCCTTTCGATTATCATCCCAATGTCCCTGTTTTCAAGGCTTTCATGAGCAGCTGGAACTATCCCACCAACACCCTACTGGTAGAGGATCGATTCATGACTGTTACTCTCGATGATCTTAGGGATTTGGTGGGTCTTCCTGTTAAGGGCTCTCCTTATGAGGAATTTTCTCCCCGTGATTCTGAACTTTTCGGGATGGACCCGAATGGGAATTGGTATTATTCTGCTGCTGTGCGGCGGGTTTATGAGATCTATAATGAGATTTCTGAGGAACGCTTTAATAAGGATAAAGGTGCTAAAGTTCCCCTACGTGCATGGGTGGAATATTTCACCGACCGTACCGCACGGTCCAAGAGTTGGCCTTCTCCAAGTATTCTGAATGAAAAGCTTCTAAGAGGTGACACGTCTAAACCCAGCTTGACAAGTCTCACTTCTAAGGCTTCTTCTCTTGATGATGAAACAGTGCTCACAGCCTTCATTGCTTGGTGGCTTTGCTATTTCCTTCTACCTAGTCAATCTGTTGGTGTGCTAAGACCAGAGACTTTCATAGCTGCTAATGCCTTGGCACGAGGAGAACAACTCATTCTAGCTGTTCCTGTATTAGTTAATCTCTACAGGTCTCTCCGAATGCTTGCTTCTTCTCCCGATCCTTCTTGTGTTCCAGTAGTGATTCCATTTCACCTCTTATTTGGGTGGATACGCTCTCGCTGGCCTCGAACATATGATGCGCCTACCATGCCCGAGTCTCTTAGAAAGTTGCTCCCTAAATTAGCAGCAATTGCTCATGTGAACCCTGCTGGTTGCCCAGACCCGTGGAAAACACATTTGTATTTCATTCAAAGCCGTGAAGCAGTTGTCACCCATTCTCGTATCTCTACCTCTGGTTCATCATGGGACAATTCTGAACATGAGATCGAGGACACAGCGCCTTTTCATCTTGGTCCTTTTCCTTTATTGGAGAATTCTCCCAGAAGTGCCGAATTCTTGCTATGCGCGCGTGAAGCTCTTCTCCCCTACCGTTCAGGTGACAATTTGTCCGCTGAAGTTTATTACCCTTCTTTGGTGGCGCACCAATTCGGGTATGATCAGTTCATACCTGCCATAACCATACCTCCAGCTCAAGATTTCTTGTCTATGGATTTGGTGAC
This sequence comes from Rhynchospora pubera, assembly GCA_028095005.1. NCBI lineage: Eukaryota > Viridiplantae > Streptophyta > Magnoliopsida > Poales > Cyperaceae > Rhynchospora > Rhynchospora pubera. The sequence continues at coordinate 146,858,739 of CM051462.1, read as the reverse complement.
TCACGCACGTCTTTGGCATTCTTTTTCCCAATTGGGCACTGGGGTTAAGTGTTGGATTCCTTCGGCGAAACGTGTTGGAACTATCACTGCAAGATTCTTCAGGTGGTTCACACACTTGGTTGAATCTTTCCATGAGCGTCTTCAGGAGGAAATTATAAGGCGCATGTACCCTACAAATGTTCATGAGCGTTGTTTCCACAAGCAGCCTCCTTGGGGCCCCCGTACCCCAGATGACTTTCGTGGTTTGGATGGAACCATCCGCTATCTTTCCAAAGAGGAAATGTTGACTTCTTTCTCTAAACACCCACTTCCATCCCTTCAAGGTTTGTGCATACGTTTCTCTTCTTTCTTCCATTATTTTCTTCATAACTAGCCTCCCTTTATTATACACTGACTTTGCCCACAGCTGATAAAATAACAGCGGAAATCCCCACTAATGCGAACACACATGAACCCACAATTCCTGCTGGCGATGTCAATGCGAACAAAGTAAGGGAAAAGGTGAACGGAGAGGAGACCAACGATCGGTCTACTCCGCATTCCTTTCCTTCTCCTGTTGATAAAGAGTTTGACTCCTTTGTGGAGGAAGGAGAAGTTTTTGCTAACTCTTGTTTTGAAGCATCCCCAATCGAAGGTATTTTTCACATATCTTCATTTTTATCTCCATCATTTTTATTCCTCATTGTATCTCTTCGAACCTTATCCAGAGGTCGTCCCAAGTGGTGAAACAGATGAACCCCATTCAACAAATGTAGAGAAAGTTTTCGCCCCACCCACTGCGGTTAATCCTTCCAGATTGCCCTCTCCTTCTTTTGTCAGAGGCGAATCTTCTTCACATGTTCCTAACACCTCCAGGGGTCCTAAATCCATTACTTGGCTTCCCCCTAACATTCAACTTCCGGAGGAGCCTGAAATCATTGATATAAGGGATGAGCCCGATCCTGCTCCACCAATGTCTTTGGATCCCCCAGGAGGTATAGTTTTCTTCTTTTAGAAATCCCTCTCCTTTATCACTCAACTTCTTTACTTATTTCTCCTTTTCCTTTTCTTCATTCCCTTCTTTGATCATGTAGTCTTCTTGGTTGATGACGTGGCACGGCTTCTCTGGAGACTTGCTGAAACATGCGGTGAGACTTGCCTAGGTCGCCAGTTCTTTGACTATGGCTGTTTTCAATTTTTGAGGGGGGCTGATCGCAATGAAGTTCTTGAGAATGTGGCCAATTTAGGTTTGGTACCTCTTCGCTTTCACCTTCACTTCATCACCAAGGAATATATCCAATGGGAGTACTCCAAGAGGCTTCGTGTCCTTTCCTCCGCTACTCTAAGAAGGGGACATGCGGAATCAAAGGTGTTTTCAATCCTTGAACTCCAAAAGGAGCTTCCTTTGATGCTTGCTACCAGTCGCCACCAATTTGAGCTTCTTAGGGCGAGCCATGATTTTTCGAGAGTTGATCTCGTGGCATCGGACATTCGTCGTCTTGAGGGGGATTTGAAAGATCTTCCTTCCAAATTAACGGACACCACCTCTTTCATGCAATCCGCATGGGCCGATCATGATCATGCGGTGTACCGCATGAATCGCCTTTGGGAAGATTGTGAGGAACACACTAAGGAGGCTCAAAAACTGATTGCCTATGTAACCACAACACTTACTGAACTTCATCAATTTCTGAACTCTTCTAGGCGTATGATGAGACCTCATAGGGATGCTTCTGTTCGCTCTCGCCCTTATTAGAGGATTCTAGACATGGTTTCGTTAGGGTTCTATTTTACTGGTTTTTTTTTTGTGGGCTTCCTTGAAGCTTTGTATCTTTTATCTTTATCTTGGCATATCAGGTTGTACTAGACGTTGTACTTTGTTGGGGAAGTTTGTATGAACTCTTAATCTCTTTTATTCCATTAGAGAAATGGGTTTTATAAGCTTCATGCTTCATGTATCTCTCCTTATGTTTTGCTCGTGTGGTTGATTTTTGGTGCTTCTTTCTTTTGTGCATGTGTTTATTTAATATTTCAGGTCGACATGGATAGCCCAGTTGGCCCTCTGCCTCATGAGGGTGAGGACGGACTTTCAGAGTCCAGTGATGCTCCTTCCTACCAGGAGCTTCGTGTCACCGGCATTCAGGAGTATTTGCGTACTCCTAGCCCCCCACCTTTCTCCAGAGGTAAACTCTTCCACTTAATCTTTCATTTATCTCTTTAGCGCTAATTTTTATTGATCATCTCTTATGCTTCATTTCTTCTTTTCAGCTGTTACAGTGGTGGGACTGAAGGATGCTTTGACCGCCTTGCGCTTGGCTTGTAGGGGCACTCCTCTCGTTCTTTCTCCTATTCGTGATAGGATTTTTGATGGGATCTCCTTGGAGATTCAGCCTAACAGAGGGGTTGCTGCGCTAGTGCTTTCTCTCATTGGTGAGTGTCACGGGATTGTGGAGACGCTCAAGTTGGGACATTTAGAGCAGGAGTATGTCCGCAGGGGCAGCCATCTCACCTTATGCCTCCAGTCGCTGGGTAGCACCTTCGAGACCCTTACCTCCTTCCACACTAGGTATCATTTTCTCTGCCAGTGGTCTATCTCTTCGGTCACCGAGTGGGTGGCCGCTCGCCGAACAGCACCCTCTTCCTCTGCTCGTCACACTGATGTTGGGCGTTGGGGTTCAGATGTGGTATTCTTTCATTCTGAGATTACGGAGCTTCACTCTCAGCTAGTTCTTTGGTCAGGCTACTACACTGATGCGTGGAGCCGCTGTGCTGAGGCTTTCAGGTACTTTGTTCATTTCCGTGATGAGGAGGAGAGACGGATGGAGACTGTCCATTCCCGTTACAAGCGCATCATTCGCATCCTTGATGAGGCGAAGGGCAGGTCATATATGCATAGGAGGGAGGCAGACCTTATAGAGGGCCTCATATAGGGCCATTGAGTATCATTCTGGTTAGGGTCTTAGGCTAGGCTTTGGGGTTTTGATGCTAGCCTTGTATCTTCATTTTCTGAGTCTTGTCTTTTCTTTAGGTCAAGCATTTAACATTTTGGATTTTGTGCTGGCATTGTATTTCTTATGTTAGGTATCTTGACTTGTTTGGCTTGTTTGCAACCTCGTGCTTTTGATTTGGTGGCATTTGATTTGTCCTTGTGCCTGACTGAGTTCTCACGCTCGGGGTTTCCTTGCGTGCTGGCTTATGATGTAACCAGTAATCTTTCTTCTTAAAATGCGTATTCCATCGTTCTTGCGCCTGATTGGGCTTCTGCGCTCAAGGCTTCTTCTTTATAACTTGCGGGGTTCGAATAATCTTACTCTTACCACCACTTTTTTCTTGGATATATGGGAATTTGGCCCATACTCATTTTTCTTTTGCTTTCTTTTTAAGGGATCTTGAACACACATAGGTCCATTCCACAATTTAGGTTAGGGTATTTTGGCCCGTTCCTGTATTTCCTTGGGTTTGGATCTACATGGGCCTTGACCCAATTTGTTAATTCTCTTTTTTTTTCTGACACCGCCTTGAGCGCCTCCACTTCTTCTACGCCTTCTCGACTTCGTACCGTTTCTTTTGGAGCACTAGTTTGAACGGTTTGTTTCCACTTCTTGCCACTACAGCCTTAATTTTCCCGTGTTTTCACACATTCATACGTCTGCCATTAACTCCAAATTACAACCTTTCCTATGCCACGCCTATAAAAGCGCACCCTTGTTTCTTCTTTTCCTCACATTCAAGCTTCTCGCAGTCTTTCTTCTCTCTACCCTCATTCTCCAGTTTATTGTCACCATGTCTTCTCTTCCTTCATCGAAGCGTGCCAGGGAGACTTCTGGTTCCTCTACTTTGCGTCTGGATTCCACCTTTCCAGACTGGTCCCTTACTCCTGACAACCGCTATCTCTTTCGTGATGAGACTGCTTTCCTTTCTTATTATAATGACATGGGCAATGCAGAGAGACCCGTAGCTGATTGTTACTTCTTTCGTCCTATGCGGAGGATCCCTGTGGAGCAAGTGAATCTCATCAGGGGTTGGCTTGACTCATGGAGTTTGGCTGGCTTGGTAGATTGTGATCAGCCGTATCATCCCAGAATTACTCGTCTCTTTTACGCCAATCTCAGGGTTTCTTTTAACCATTTTGGGTCTCCTTCGGCCTCTTCCTATCTATTCGGCCGCTTCTTTCATATCACCACTGGAGATTTGGCCGATTATTTGCAAGCTGCCAACACCGTCAACGGTGCTACCATTTATGCTTTTCAGAGGTGGCCTCAAGGTTTCGGCAGTTATCAGGAATGTCGCCAATGGTTCAGGGTGGCGGCTCCTGATATTGAGAGGGTACCTACTTTCCATCTACCTGCTCTTCATAGGTATTTTTCTCTTTCTTCTTCTGCTTCATTTTGACTGTTTCTCTTTTCTTTCCTTATTCCTTCATGATTTTCAGGTTTCTTTTCTTGGTGGTTAATGACATCATCTTTCCTCAAGGAGTAATGACCCACCTCGCCAAGCCTGGAAGTCTCTTCTACCTTCGCAACCTTATTCAGAAGCAATGGCCCATCAATTTGGCCCATATGATTCTCCTTCATATGCACAAGGTGGCGATTTCTGATCGAGAGCCGCTTCCTTACGGTCATCTCATTGAAGCCCTTATGCTTAGAGCTCACATCCGCGTGCCTGATATGTTGTGGGGCAATCGTGTTTTTGATGCTGATGTGGCACATCCTTCCAACCTCCTCCTTTCCTTGCCCCTTATTGGATGGGTTGAGTCTTCAATGGATATGCTGGTTCCTGATCCCAATCAGCCGGTGAATGACTATATCTTGCTTCCTAATGCTGCTCCCAACCAGTATGGTCCTATGGGTGTGGATTCCCCGCCGGATGATAATTCGGCTATGATGGCTCTTGATGATCCTGCCCCTGTCTCAATCCGAGCTTTTATTGACCAGCGCTTTGGGGAATTAAATGCCCGCTTAGAAGGTTTGGAAGGGATGCTTCAGGTCATTTCGGCCACTCTAAACAATTTAGCGGGTGGCGAAGCTGTTGCTGAAGATGGAGCCGCGGCTGCCCCAGAGTAAATGGCCGTCCTGAGTAGTTTTACCCTAGCGCTGCCCCAGTGTTGCCCCAGCGCTTATCTTTAGGGCACCTTTATCTTTATCTTTTATCTTGCACCACTTTAGTTTGTATTAGAGATTATTTCCTTTTCAGTGTTGTTTTAGCTTGCGTTGGCTTGTGCTTGTAACCTTCTGTACTCCTTTTATCATCAATGAATGACATTTTCTTTATCTGCCTTTTGCTTCTTTGTATATATATATTTTTTTTTATGAACGTCGTGTCATGAGATAGGGACACAGTGGAGGTGGGTGGAGGGAGCCCTCAGATACCTTCATAGGGCGGTGCCTTAATGCCTTCAGACGCCACAAAGGCTTAATCTTCATTAGGCATAGGTGTCTCAGAAAACCACCAAGGCTTCCCTTGACACGGCTTCGCGTTCTCCGGGACCCGAAAATCCCATCGTTGACCGCGGATTGTGATTAGGGTAAATTCTAACATGCGGGGAAATAGGTTCCTTTTCAAAAACCATTTTCCAAACCATATCCAGCGAAGGACACGGTGGGAGTGATTTGGGGGGAGCCCTCAGATACCTTCATAGGGCGGTGCCTTAATGCCCTCAGATGCCACAAAGGCTTAATCTTCATTAGGCATAGGTGTCTTAGAAAACCACCAAGGCTTTCCTTGACACGGCTTCGCGTTCTCCGGGACCCGAAAATCCCATCGTCGACCGCGGATTATAATATAGGGTAAATATAACCTGGCGGGGCATGTTTCTTTTCAAAAACTTGCCCCTTTATTGGGTTTTGGGTTTTGATTGAAAGGTTAAGTTAAGGTTTTGGGTTTTATGGACTCCTAACGTTTTCGTTGGGCTTTATTCTAAAGTTTTATTGGGTTATGTATATAATTTTGTATATGATTTTGGATTTAATAGGTTTTTATTGCCATGGGCTTTTATAGAGTTTTGAATTTTATCGGGCTAGGCCTTATTTTGGTAAGTTTTGGTTATTATTATTTTTTGGTAAAGTGGACTGAGAGGACGGGCCCTAAGTGTAGTACTTCTTAAGATACCGCCCATTGATTGGTGGGATCGAGCCTTCTCCCTCTTTATCTACGAGCTTATAGGATCCTCCTCCGTAAACTTCCTTGATGATGTAAGGCCCTTCCCAATTTGGAGCGAATTTCGGGCCGTGATGACGACCAATGATGGGCCTTCTCAAGATCAGGACTAATTCTCCTTCTTTGAAAGTACGAGGCCTTACCATTTTATCGTAAGCTTTAGCCATTTGAATTCTATACAACTCTAAACTCTGTTGAGCCGCCAACCTCTTCTCATCCATAGCGTCTAACTCATCCAACCTCAGACGAGCCCTCTTATCCATCGGTAAACCTATTTGCATGGCTACTCTCAAGGAAGGTAGCTCGACCTCCAAGGGCAACACCGCTTCGGATCCGAATGCTAGCGAGTAAGGAGTAGCTTGAGTGGGAGTCTTGTATGTTGTTCGATAAGCCCATAAAGCTTCTTGGAGTCTTTCATCCCAACTTCTATGATTGTCACCCACCGTTTTCCTCAATAGCTTAATCAACACCTTGTTGAAAGCTTCGGCTAAACCATTAGCACGCGGGTTATAGATAGAAGAGTATCTCCATTTGAACTTGTGTTGCCTAGCGAAAGCACAAATTTCTCCGCTCTTAAATGATGCACCATTGTCTGATACAATTTCTCGTGGAGTACCAAAACGATACAACACATGGTTCTTTAAAAACTGAATGACATCTTTGCTCTTGACCTCTTTTAAGGCCACCGCTTCGGCCCATTTGGAGAAATAATCAGTGATAGCTAGAATGAACCTGTGCCCCTTCGAGGATGGTGGGTCAATAGGTCCAACTATGTCCATACCCCACATATCGAACGGCCATGCTGCTACTGTTGGGTGTAGGGGATTAGGGTGCTGATGGATGAAGTCGCCATGTACTTGGCACATGTGGCATTTCTTCGCTTGTTCTTCACAATCAGCAATCATTGTAGGCCAATAATACCCCATCCTTTTAATATGCAGCCTCATTTTAGGACCCGACTGATGAGCTCCACAGAATCCTGAATGAACCTCCTTCATAATCTTTCGGGCCTCGCTTCGTGACACGCATCTCAGCCACAATTGATCATATGACCTCCTATATAAGGTGTCATTCACATACACGTACCGGAGAACTCTTCGTTTTAATTGCTCCCTTTCAGCCTTTTCACTAGGCAAGTTCTGGTATTTGAAGTATTCTACGAAAGGTTTTCTCCAATCTTCTTCTTCATTCACTGCTACCTCCAATACTTCATCAGGCTCCATCATCATGTCTATTTCCCACTCTTCTATATCCACCAAGAGGTTGGTGTCTACTTCCTTCTCAATCTCCAAGAGGTAAGGTGCCAGAGATCGTCGATTCCTTATAGTAATTTGCACTTCTTCTCCATCTGGTTTGCTCAATTGAGTGGCCACTCGAGCTAAGGCGTCTGCCATGCCATTGGATGCTCGTGATACCTTCTCGAACGTGATCTTTGAGAATTTAACCATTAATTCTTGAGCTCTTTCATGGTATTTCATCAGTTCTGGCTTCTTCACCTCAAATGTTCCTTCAATTTGACTCAAGACCAGTTGGGAATCGCCGCATACTTTCAATTCTTTTATACCCATATTGATCGCCAACTCTAACCCGGCGATTAACGCTCCGTATTCGGCCTCATTGTTAGTGCACGGCTCGGTCAATGCTATAGAGTGGCGAAGGATTCCTCCTTGTGGAGTTACAAATACCAATCCAACCCCAGCTCGGATTCGGGGTAGATTGGGTCTTTTAGAGGGTTGTATCATTGATGACCCATCAAAGAACATGGTCCACATGGGTTCTGTTTCTTCTAGGCATAGGCTTTGTTCTTCAGGAAACTCACAATTCAACGGAGAGTCATCAGGAATGGGATGTGCTGCCAGAAAATCAGCCATCGCTTGTCCCTTTATAGCCTTTTGAGGTGCATAGGAAATGTCAAACTCCATTAAAGTAATGGCCCATCGAGCTAGCCTTCCCGTCAACATAGGCCTTGTCATCAAATACTTCAATGGATCCACCTTTGATATTAACGTGATCTTGTGGGAAAGCATGTAATGCCTTAGCTTCTTAGTAGCGAATACCAATGCTAGGCAATGCTTTTCAATGGGGCTATAAGATTGTTCGGCCCCCACAAGCATGCGACTTAAGTAATACAGCGCATTCTCCTTGCCCTCATCATTTTCCTGAGCTAATAAAGCTCCCAAAGATCCTTCCAAGGCCGTAGTGTAGAGGATTAGTGGCCTTCCTTGAATAGGCGCGGCGAGGACAGGCGGTTTGAGAAGGTATTCTTTAATGTCTTCGAAAGCCTTTTGACATTTCGCATCCCATCTAAAAGGCACATCTTTCTTGGTAAGGTGAGTGAACGGCTTGATCTTTCCTGAAAGATTGGCGATGAATCTTCTCACATACGCCAATTGCCCTTGTAGAGAACGGAGTTGCTTGAGTGTCTTCGGGGGAGGCATTTCTCTAATTGCCTTGATTTTGGCGGGATCGATCTCAATGCCCCTGTGTCTTACCACGAACCCCAAGAATTTTCCAGATGATACCATAAATGCACACTTTAATGGGTTCATTTTCAATGAATATTTCCTTAGCCGTTCAAAAACGACTTTCAAATACTCGAAATGCTCATCAATCGACCGAGCTTTCACTACCAAATCATCCACATAACATTCCACAATCTTGTGAATTAAATCATCAAAAATCTTGGTCATGGCCCTTTGGTAAGTTGCACCCGCATTTTTCAATCCAAACGGCATCACTTTATAGCAAAAGATGCCAATCGGAGTGCGGAATGATGTGTGACGTTGATCTTCCTTATCCATCGGTATTTGATTATATCCCGATGATCCATCCATGAAGGAGTACAACACATAAGAAGAGGTGTAATCTATAATCAGCTCAGTCACGGGTAGCGGAAAGTCATCTTTTGGACACGCTTTGTTTAAGTCCCTAAAGTCCACACACACCCTTATCTGCCCATTCTTTTTCTTGACGGGTACAATATTCGCGACCCAAATGGGATTTTCCTCTTCTCGAATGAACCCTGCTTCAATCAGCTTTTTCACCTCTTCGACCACCTTTTCCTCAAGCTCAACTCGCATTCGCCTTGGAGCTTGCTTGACAGGTTTCACACTCGGATCGATCTTTAGCTTATGAGAAGCTAGGGCGGGATCAAGGCCTGGCATTTCAGTGTAATTCCATGCGAAACAGTCTTTGTACTTCATTAAGAGTTGCTTCAATTGCTCTTGCTTCTCAGGAGGAAGAGATGCGCTTATGAAGGTAGGGCGCGGATCTTCTTCGGTGCCTAAATTTATTTTGAGAAGATCATCAATTGTGTTTTGTCCTCCATCTTCTAGTTCTTGAGGAGCGTTCTTCGCCACTTGGATCAAATCCTCCTCTTCGGCATTCTCTTCCACGGACGTTATTCCAACCATGTGGCATTCGACAATCAGAGCTTCTCTGCGTGCTTGCTGATAACCCAGGCCTTTGGTATTCTCTGATTTAGTGTCATAGACGTGAATCACCCTCTTTGGCTCTTGTCTTTCCCCTTCCAACTCATCTTTTATGTGTATTTTTTCTCTTCGACCACCTTTCTCTTCTTCATCATCTGATGATTTTATATAAATAGGAGTTTTTACGGCGCAGATAGTTTTCACCTTTCCTCTGAGCTTTATCTTCTCTTCATTCTCTTCTCGAGACGCCACTCGTGTCCTTAAAGTTGGAGAAGTACTTCTTTGTGACGTTGGAGCATAAAATCGATCAATTTCTTCGAGCTCCACCTCATGGACGCCATAATGTTGGGCATCTCCCTTGATCACTTTTTGTTCTCCATCTTGTAAGTATTTGACACATTGGTGAAGAGTTGACGGCACAAGCCCGTTCTCATGTAGCCACGGCCGTCCAAGTAGAGCTCGATAAGAAGTATCTGCGTCAATGACATAGAATTTTACTAATGTTTCAAGCTCTCCAAACTTCATTGGCAATGTGATGGCACCTAGGGCTCGCTCAGAGTTTTGGTTAAAACCATGTATGAACACATTCTCATCGGAAAGCCTTCTCCCTCCTAGAGCCAATTGATTTAGCGAGTTGAGAGGTAAGATGTTAATGGAAGACCCGGGATCGACTAACATTCGGCTTAGTTGACTCCCGTTTGTCTTGCCTGTGATGTACAATGGCTTGTTGTGATAGGAGGTTCCCATCATAAGGTCTTGGCTTGTGAAAGTTATCTGATTTTCAGGTTCTACATAAAGGGCCTCAGTCATGTGCTTCTCGGCCACGTAAGCTTGGAACCTTTCGGGCTCTTTAAGCATCTCCATCATTGTCTCTCGCAACTCCTTTGACATCATCAGTGCTTCAAACACGCTTATTAATGCTGGAGTGCGCCTTAGGTGAGCCAGAATATTGTACTCCCCTTTTACTTCTCTTGCCCTGTGGCTTGGTCCGGGCTCATCCTCAACCTCTGGGGTTCTAGCCTTGCCTTTTGTTTTGTCATTTTCTTTGGGTGCCTGCCTTTCGGGAATATTCGTACCCGACCGCAAGTTTACATGGCAATCCCTTTCTTTAAACATACCCTTGGCGAAGAGGCCTTGATAAGGAGCCTCGTTTTCATCTTCTGTGTCATCGTCGTAGTAGTAAGTGACCATTTCCTCTTTCTCTTCTTTCTTTTCTTCTATTTTTAACACCATTTCTTTCTCTTTTTCACTTTTCTTTTCCTTTTCTTCCTTATTTTCACTTTCATTTCTTTTTTCATTGCTTTCATTTTTCTTTCCATTGCTTTCATTTTTCTTTTCTTTCACCATCTCTATTTTTCGCAATTCTCTTTCTTCTTCTTCGTCTACTATGACGATGACATTACATTCTACATTTCGCCTTGGGTTGCCTTTCTGAGCTACTACGTTAGCTTGAGCATGTGGGGCGGGCGTTTGCTTGTAACTCTCAGGCAAGACCAGATCGCCTTCTTTAATCATTCTTTCTGCTATATTCTTAAAGACATAGCAATCTCCCGTTGGATGACCTAGGACCCGATGATAAGCACAATAAGTTGGATCATTGGTCTTATGCATTTCCTCGGCCCTTTTACACTCCGGCAATTCTATGGCTTTTCCTTCTAAAAGTTGTTTCAATAACGCCGCGGTCTTCTCTTTCTTAAAAGAGTATGGCCTATTCAACCGTTCGGCTAGCGTGGACACGCGACCACTCCCATTGCCATTGTTGTTGTTGTTATTGTTGCTATTGTTGTTGCGGTAATTCCTTTGCCCACCTTGGCTAGTTGATGCCTCATTAGCTCCCGCTATCTTGATGGGCCCTTGTGTTCTATTTCTCGACTCACTTTTATAGTTTTGCACTTCCTTGGGAGGACCAATATGCACAATTCTTGCAACTCTCGTGACTAAGTCCTCATAGGTATAAATGTCACTCCCTGAGAGAGGTCGCTTTATCCAATCGTCAAGATTCCTTATTAAAAATTCAACCGCCTCCCTTTCGGGCATCTGGTGAGAGCACCTTATATGCATGTTCCTCCACCGGTTGATGTAGTCGAGTGGAGCTTCACCCGATCTTGGTTTTTCGCTCACGACATCGGCCACCGCGAGTCTTTGATTAACCATGGCGAATTTGGCTTTGAAAAGGTCCTCCATTTCTTCCCATGTTTCTATTGAGTCGTTTTCGAGCGAGGAATACCACTCAAATGCTGCCCCAGTGAGGCTTTGGGAGAATTGTTTGAGCAACAAGGCTTCATCATGGGCAGTGTTACCACATGAGTTGCGAAACTGAATCAGATGCTGATTCGGTGTGATGCTGTCTTTGCCCGTTCCATCGAACAAGTTAAACCTGGGCACTTGATATCCAAGAGGATACGGGATTTGTTCGTATTCTTTCGGGTACGGTCTTCCGCACCTCTTGTGTAGATTAGCAAATCGACCGGCTCCCGTGGCTTGGAGTTGTAGATTAATCATCTCTTGAATGACTTGCTTGGTCGGGCCAGGTCTTCTTGCCCCAGTCCGGCGCCTAGCTTCGGGCATCTCATCTTCAGTTGATTCGTATTTCGCCCTATTCCTATTTCCCTTGGGACGCCTTTGATATCTTCTTTCTTCTTCTTCTCCCGACGAATCATACTTGTGCCTATTCTTCCTTTCTTTGGAAGGTCTTCTCTTAGGCCTTTCTTGCTCTTCGTCAGAAGATCCATACTTACTCTCATTCTTTCTTTCTTTTAAGAATTTTCTCCTATCCCCTTCTTCTTCTTCATCAGAACACTCATATCTACTTTTGCTTCTTCTTTCTTTAAGTACTCTTTCTTTGTACTCATCTTCTTCTTCACCAGAAGATCCTTCCTTTTCAAGGTCTTCGAGTAACTTTTTCTTTTCTAGAAGTTTATACATCTTTTTGAGTAATTTTCTTTCTTTCTCTCTTTCGTTCATCATCATTGCCATTTTCTTTTCATTTCTTTCAATGATGCTCATCAATTTTGGCCTTTCACCCTCATTCCAGCGATCTTTACCATCTACATCTTCTTCTTCGTCCCCCATTGGCTCTTCATCGTTTATGATGCGGCTCGAAGAAGCACGATCTCGTTTATCTTTGCCGTCCCTCTTGGTGAAGGGAATTTCTCCATCACTGGCCATATTCACAAAGGCGTGCATCTCATACTCTTCATTTATTTCCACCATATGGACCCGAGCGTGGACCACGAGTTGGCCATCCCCTCGTGCAACATGCCTCTTCTTGTTACGTGGCTCTTGATCCACCTCCTTGGGTTGTGCCTTCTCTTTAGGTACCCAAACCTTCTTTGGTCCCAACCTTTCTTTGACTGGTTTGACCTTTTGCCCCAGTCTTTGATGTATGGAGGAAGATGCCTTCTGGTGACCCTTTGGTCCCAGTCGTTCATGGGCCGATGTTCGCGGAAAGCTTAGCCTCTCCTTCACCGATTGCCGGTTTTGAGGGCTTCTCCCTCTGAACTGCATTTGGCACTTGTGAGGGAATTCTTCCATGGTCTTGAGCACGGCCACAGGGGAGTTCTTCCTCACGAGGCGAAGTGTTGAGAACGGGTTGCTTACAGGCAAATTCGGTCTCACTTCCAACTCATTTTTGTAGGCCCGCTGAACCTTCTTTATTGTCCTTGCGCTCTGAGAGGCCGGCGCATACACCTTCTTCACGGCCATCTTCTTAATAGGGGAATGGCGACAAGATTGGTGCTTTTGAGGAGACGAGACCGAGCTGGAGCGAGCTCGTTTGTGGGGGATAGTTGTCCATGCTTCTTCTTTCACAAAATCAATTTCCATTGGATCCTCAACGGCCTTGGTGATCTCCACCACTTCTTCGAGTGGCTCTTCTACGACCACCCTTGCCAGTTTGAAGCTTCCATCACTAGCTTGGATGACGGGCACGTAGGAATGTCCGAAGGGCAGGCCTCCAAGCGTGAACTCGTCGTTGTAGCAAATCGGCACTCCACCGATCCTAAGGACTCCTGTCGGCCTGAAAGCGTCAATGCTGGTAAATGCCATTTCAACCTGCAATGACACAAAACTTAATGTTACCGTTAGGATTGCTTATTAAAATTTTCTTAGCCCTTACGTCACCCTTCGAGTCCCAAAGATGAGAGGAGAAAGAGGTCCCACCGGGCGTGCCAGAGAATCTGTCGCGGCTTTTTCGTCATTATTCCTCTCGAAGGAATTCCTCGAAGAACAATGGGAACATAGCCTTAGATTCACCTCCCTTAAGGTTTCGATCTCTATGGCGGGTATCTCTCGAAACAAGAGAACCCTATAAAGAGTCGCTACTTAAAGAAGTTTCTTGATTTAGCGGGTCCTTTCTTTCCAATAGGCGCAAGCCCCTATTGTTAATTACCCCGTAGTTACCTACGAGAACCTCTGATTAAGGGACGTAAAGGGAATTGACGTAATGGGCTAAGAAAAGGGAATTATGGAGTGCTATTATTTGTTTTAAGGAGGCCTTAATTGATGGTACCAGACCTAATCGACGGGACCCAATTAAGGATCACCGAACTATTACTAAAAGACTTTGAACTTGGACTTCTAAAGAAAAGTAAACAAAGAGGATTTGATTTTGGTTTAGAAGAGGTTTTCGCTCGGGAGGAAAGAAACCTTCACTTAGAGTCGCTTTGGAGTCGTTTTACAACCTTCGGGGCATTTGGCGCCACTTGTGAAAGTTGGTTCTTTTACAACCCTCGGGACATTTGGCGTCACTTGTGAGAGTTGGTTCTCGGGCCATTTGGCGGCACTTGTGAGAACAAAAGGAAATTTTACAACCTTCGGGGCATTTGGCGCCTTTGAGCGAAAGTTGGTTCTTTTACAACCCTCGGGACATTTGGCGTCACTTGTGAGAGTTGGTTCTCGGGCCATTTGGCGGCACTTGTGAGAACGAAAGGGATTTTTACAACTTTCGGGGCATTTGGCGCCTTTGAGCGAAAGTTGGTTCTTTTACAACCCTCGGGACATTTGGCGTCACTTGTGAGAGTTGGTTCTCGGGCCATTTGGCGGCACTTGTGAGAACGAAAGGATCTTTTACGACTTTCGGGGCATTTGGCGCCTTTGAGCGAAAGTTGGTTCTTTTACAACCCTCGGGACATTTGGCGTCACTTGTGAGAGTTGGTTCTTTAACGACCCTAGGGACCATCTTAATCGGTCTTCTTAATAAGAGTCGGTTCTCGGGACCATCTTAGTCGGTCTTCTTGTGAGAACGAAAAGGATTTTTACAACTTTCGGGGCATTTGGCGCCTTTGAGCGAAAGTTGGTTCTTTTACAACCCTCGGGACATTTGGCGTCACTTGTGAGAGTTGGTTCTTTAACGACCCTAGGGACCATCTTAATCGGTCTTCTTAATAAGAGTCGGTTCTCGGGACCATCTTAGTCGGTCTTCTTGTGAGAACGAAAATGGAATTCTTTGGACGAGGGGGCCCGTAAGAATTCGATTTCTAAATCATCTAAGGTTGATCTCAACCCTAGTGAGGGACTTTTCCTCAAACGAAGAAGTTTCGGTTTTGACTTTGGGTTTCGCGTTTAGACTTTTAATTTTGATATTTTCGCTTGGGACATTGGTGATATTATTTACTTTGGCCTTTTGCACCTTTGATTTTTAGAAATTCCTTTTTGGATTTTTAGGATAATTTGTGAAGTATTTTTGATATTTTGAAAATGCCTTTCTTAAAATTGCTTGGATATTGAAAGTACTTAACTTTTGATTTTTTTTTTATAAATTTCATTTAAAAGGTACAATTGATCTATAATATTCTTATTTAAAAATATTTGATTTCGGGGATATTATATTTAGGACTTTTATTTCAAAAGTATTTAGTTTTAGTTTCAGAATTTCATAAATAGGTTTATTAGTTTTCTAATATTTATGAATTTCATTTTTAAAGTGAAAATACTTCAAAAATACAAAAGGCCGCTACTTTGACATATTTTCACATCAAAGTATCAGTGAAACAAGTTTATTTTGTTTTTTAGGATTTTATGGATATTTTATTTATGTTTTTCTGAACTTCCTGCTATTTTTATCGAGTTTTATAATTTTCTGTTCATTTGTAGTTTTCCTATTGGTCCACGTTATCAGACTAAGCTGAGGTGGCGTAGAGAATTAGACTTCTGAAAATGGGCTTTGATGACTCTGGGCCGACGTTCTTCATTTTATTTCACCCTGCACCTTATCTGCTAACAGGAGTCGAACACATGGGTTTTGCTATCGCCTTGCCGCAAACGATCAAGGACTCCATGGCGCTGACACTCGAACGAAGAAGACGAGTTGGTTTCGTCGTTAACGGGTTCGACAGATAGCGGGTATAAACCTTCTAACGTTCCCGACCACCACTGCTCACGAGCTTGAGTTCCTTAGAATCGTGACAAAGTGAAGAATGCTGTAATGATTTCCATTTCTGCTGTGTCTCCTTCATTGGGTTGGAGGATCGAAGGTTTCTCTCGTTAAAATTCAATTAAGTCCCTGTGTTTTTACTATTCCATTTGCCGAGGATCAAAGTCCTCCCAGTCGTCTCGCTTGGGCACGTTAGAATCAAGAAGGAGAGGGGAGTACGAGGGTACACTTAATTTAGGTTGCGTCTACCTAATTTAGTGGAGATGCCACGGATTGGTATCGCAGGGTACAGTAATTAAGGAACTGATATGAAGAGGTGATTAGGGATTGTTCCGGTTTGGTTTTCACAAATGTACCACATTAATTTCTTTTAATCCTATTTATCATATGTGTATGCCTTAATTGTTGATGAGACTCGGTAATTGGCCTATGCCTTCATGAGAACAGACCTGTAGCAAACTTAGACAACATATCATTCACTGGATCTTACACATGTGATCAGGTTTTGAGGGCCCTAAGCCATATATAGCGTTCACTGGTACAACATGTTCTTGGTACCAAGGTTATGTACAGCATTAAGTTGGTTGTGGTATATTGTTCATTTTGGGGCTTGCTTATACCATTTGTATATTGATGATCAATCAAGATAACAAGAATGAAACATTGAATAAGCATCAAACTGGAGAACAATTAAGCAGTCAGGGTATATCCAAAGAGAAACTGTACTTCACTATCGTTCATGAAATCAAAATTTACTAAAAGACATCACAGAATTTGTAACACTTGCTAATTCCTCAGTAACTGAACAATAGGGATTGCTGGTGTTTCATAGTTTCAGAAATTAAATTTCACAAATAAAAGGAACATACTTGACCACAAGATCACACATAACTATGATTTCTGCTGGGATTACAACTGAAAGGAAAGTCAGAACTTAGATGCAAGGAGTATCTTTACTAAAGTCTAGAAACATTCAAGTGTTCCACATTTGGCAACTTGATTAAGCTATTTTACCAAATTACGATTCAGAAATGACCAGGTCATGTCAGAACACTTCTCAAGAGTCACATTTATGCATACTAATCCAGAAATTGAGAGAAATAGCACAAAACTAAATTTTGGCAGCATTTCGACTTGGATTTGTGATAATTGCTTAGAGATCCTCTAACTTGAGCTCAAACAAGCATCAAATTGGAGAACCAAGGTCTGGCACTGAGGAACCCTCAGCCGAGACCAGTAGCAATACCTAGTCATGAGGAATCCTCATGCTAGATTACCTTCTCCAATCTATGACTAAGGAACCCTTAGCGTAGATTTTGACGGAGGTAGGCAAAAGGTTAGACCAGAGATTAGGGAAGAGAGAAAGCAATCAAGAAAAGAAGTCAAGAGGAGTAAAAGTTTGCAATCAAGACACGGGAATTACATTTCTGAAACTGACATTGAACTTTTCCTGTTTTCTTTTACTAAGCAATCACCTAATGTCATGGAACCCATGGCACAGGATCTCACATTCCTAAGTTTCATCAAGATGAGACGGGATTAAGAGAAGGTAGAAAATTTCCAAGAAAAGACCAGAAAAGAAGAACAAGCTTTTTAACTACTGAAACCTCGTTATTAAAACCAAGATTATCCTTAATTCCTCTTGATTGATCACCTAATACCATGGATCCCATGGTATAGGATCTCAGATCTCAAGGTTTTTTTATCAAGAAGAGCAAGAAGTCGTCATCTAAGCGAAATCGATCAATTCACACTTTCAGAAACAGAAAGCAAGCCTCAATCTAGGCGAAATCCATCAATTCATTTCAAGAAAACAAGCAATTGTACACAGGACAGCCATGGTTTACCTCGTTTCTTGCCTACCTTGCTTCGATACAACTTCTTTCTTCTAGTTAAACTTGCGAATTCTCCTATCCTATCCTATCCGACTATGCACACCAAGTGCTTGTAAAAATGGCTACCTATACTATCCTATCTGTGTGTGTTTTGTGGAAGAAGAAAGCTTGGAAGCGAAGTGAAATTGAAGAAGTTCTAACCAAGTCTGCCCCAGATCCTCTTTCTCTCCTCGATGCCTCTATTTATAGGCGTTCTTCTCTTCTCTGATTGGTTGGGAATCTTCTGGAGCCCGGCGGTTCTGTAACAAACCAGCTCCAACGATTTTCAGTTGGGAATTCTCCTCTTCTTTCTTTCACGTCTTGGCTGCTCTTAGTTCATGGTGAACCGAGGTTCTGACAGTGGGGTTTGGTGATCCTTCCATCTACTCGGTCTTCATGGTCTGAGCGTGTTTGTCCTTTGTTTCAAGAGATGGTCAATTTGTTGACTAAATTCACACCCTCAGCGACACATTCTCTTCTTTCCTCTGTGTGCTCTTGGTATCCCATACACCATGTAATACTATCAGATTTGCTGCTCATGGTTCATGAGGAACACTTGCACCCATCTTTAGTGCACAAGCGCTCAAACTTGAGCTGAAGCGCGTCTCTAACACCATTTGTTGCGCCGTTTTCTCTGCACCCGTTCCTTGTGAGCCGTGCATTACCCTTCTACTTCATCTGCTGTGGCGTATGTGATCCCAGCGCATCTGAGTTGTTCACTGTACGGAGGGAATTTTGAAAAATCCTTCATCTTCTCCGTTTCACTAACACTGGAGATGTGCAGTGATTCGCTGAAACTTTATTTGTTCTTCTGATATGCCTCGTTTATTCACCTTTGTTTCATTGTTTTGATTAATTTCTCAACTCTCTCTTATACGCCTCATGCTAATGAGCTGAATTTACATGCCACTGATTCTGTGTACACCATGCAGTTCTCCCTCTTTTTTTTTTATATGAGAAATTAGTTACTTCCCTCATTTTTATTTATTCTTTTTTTTTCTTCACCACCTTTTTTTATGGTTCAACACATATCTCAATTGATTCACAATCGAATTGATCCACGAGCTCTACGTTGTGTAGACTCTCTTAATGCGACTCTCGTTTATGTATGACTAAGCGGTTATTTCACACGAAAGTCAAATACTTTATGTGAAGTCTTACGCATTTTATTGTCATTCAAAACTCGTTTATCCATTTCAAGCATATTCAAGCAATAGGCATGAAATCATATAAACAAATCCATAATAAAAGAACATCGCTTGTCTTTTACAAAATATAATCATCCATCATCTATATGAATAGAGATAAAGTTTTAGGATGTAAGGAACGAGGTACTTGACCTACAATTCCTATTAGTAAAGATAACTCTACGTATCCAATGGTAGTGGTTTAAGAGAATAAACCATTTCCTTATACGGAGTTCACTTCACTACTCTCGAATATTCTCTTATTCTTCATTGCTTACACATTTCACTAAATGCGAGCTCATGAACTAGTACCCAGTTTCTAGTGTGAATTAGAGACAGCGAGATAATTTGAACGACAAATACTCTCGAAGTGTTAGAACATTTCCAACACGATAATCATGGTACTTCGGACATCCTTTCAAGTGCCTCCATAAACGGCAAATGAAACATCTTATGTGACACATGGTCACAATTGAGGGTCTCGAAGTCTCGACTCATACTTAAGCGAAGTATTTCTTAAATACTTAGTTAATTACAATTTGTACAAACAAGTTTACGAACTGTAACATAATATCCTTCATTTAATTAGGAAGAGATCGTATGACAATATCAACAATTCTTGATATCGGAGATCTTGATATCTCTAGTTGCCAATTAGCTGCTCAAACCTTTCAGTTCGCAAGCCAATGAAACTTTCATGTACTTTCTTAAAAGAAGTTTCTCTTACTTAATTCATGCTCCATTACTCGATCATAAATGATTGAGTCAACATTTACTTTCTCTAAGAACTCCTTCTTGAGTAAGTGAATGCGAGCGTAGGATTCAAGTCTAGTCCGTATGAATTCTCCAATCCAAAGGTCTAGAGATCCTAAAATGAGGATATCGGCATTCGCTTTATCGAATAACTTTTCGCAAAAGTCAATCAATCATCGCGATTCTACATTTGGGAAGTTGAGGAAATAAATTGGGAATTAACATACTCAAGTTTCTCTTCACTAAGAACATGTCTTAGGAATCGGTGTTACTTCTTTAAGTAAATACCTTTAGAAACGAGCTAGTTCAAATTCAAAGATTGATCGTAACGAAATTAACACATTTAGTATCTATGACAATCTCAATTTAAGGTCATTTAGTTTATGCAATGTTTTATTTATAATGATAAACAAAAACTCCCACTACATTTATTTAATGTCCCTAATGTAGTTGGTTTTCCAAGATCCCCGTTTTCATCAAGCAGAGCCTGCTATGGCACGTCACTCTACTTGACTAGACAAGGTAGGTTCTCCAACCAATCATATCAACCATATGACTCTTGGTTTGCGAATATCTATATATTTACAAACTTCGCCCCGATGTCCAAACTCTAGTTGGGTCCATCGATAAACAACTTCTCTCTATTTGCTCCTAACAAATCTTATTTGTACCCCTACTTTCGAGTGACAACCATGACGTCCGCTTGGGCGGACCGCGCCATGAGAGGGCAAACGACGTGAAGGGGATAGAGAGAAGGAGGGCGGTCGGCTTAATCAAATTAATGGGACATTTATTATGCGACTTTGTTTGGTGGTCGTGTCAACATACACCCATACCTATCCTATGACATTTCATAGCATTCAAACAATCACATAATAATAAGCATCTCAAACACAAGCATTGTTGTGGGTTTGTATGGCTCCAGCTTGCATATTAATCTTCACTGCATCTGCATGTAGTAAGACTAATCTAAACCAAGCCCTCCCACTAATTATCTAGATCCTATCTAATAATTAATGGAAATAAATAAACATGTGAAAAATCCTAATTTCCTCCTAGGCCTTAGGGGCATGCAAGCCTCACAAGTTACATTAAAATTAATCAAAATTAATTAATGGCACCAAAGGCCGCATTACACACATTCACACATGCATTCATTTACAAACCACAAGGCATGGAATTCTTGAGCCATACTAAATCCACAATCCTCCTACAAAAACGAGTTAGCACATATACAATATACATGTTTCACTTGCTTATAATTAACTTTATTAATTAGAGTCTTTGTATATGCTCGTCGCTCGTTTTACAAATGCAAAAGAGGTTTAACATTACAACTACTTGTTTAAACCTTCGAAAATTAATCTAACAATTCAAAACAGAAAGGAGTATTCTAATTAACATTTCAACTAACTTGATTAATTAGAATATATTTTAACTAATTAAAATAAATAATTTGGGACCCGATAAAATCTGATATTTTTCAGTCACCAAAAAATCCGAAATAAATCCAGAGAACTCCTTAAAATGAGTGCAACTACCAGTAAAAATTTTATGAAGAGATCATTTACCATCAGGGAGAATCAAAAAAGACAAATTCTGATATTGTGCGCGAAACACCGTTATCAGATTTTCTGTTTTTCATCTCAACCTTTTGGTCTAAAGGACCATCTTCCTCACAGATTCCATATAAACAATTTATACAGAAACCTTAGCATATGCAGTTGGCTATCTATTCATGAAAAAAGAACCAGCAAGGCCTATTCAAAATAATCGAGTTAAATGCCATACAAATAACAAGTCCTGTTCTGAAACAGACTGACGACCGAAAAGTTTTGACCTAGTTGATGAATCAAACCTTAATGAAAAAATATGAAACTAATTTTCACAGATTTCTAACTCAAAATAGAACAATTCCATTCAGACACTTTTCTGCAAAAGTATTTTAATAATTACGGTTCATCAAAACAAGCAACTTGATTGGAAAAACAGATCTTACGATTTCTTTCCTTTTCATACTTGAACACCCATTTAAAATCCGAAATATGTAACAATTTACATATATCCAGAAAGAGCATCAAATTTAGAATAAATCTAGACAAAATATACAGATAGCTATTTTCAAAAAATACGTTCTTTTTGCTAAACAAATAGAACTGTGCAGCAGAACGGCAGATCTGCGCACCGTTACCGTTTAATTCACTAAAAATTCATAACTACTTATAAAATAGTGAAACCAGTGCCAAAAGAACCGCGACTCAAAGATCTATAACCTTCAGTAAGAAAGAAAAATTTTCAGAGAGATATGCATCACGAAAAATAAGCAACAATTCAGAAAAACAGATTTTTCAGAACAGCAAACATACACATCACTAATTAACTTCGTTAATTACTAATCTCTTGATTTAAAAATGTTAAACGTTTGAAAGACGACCAGCGCTCTGATACCACTGTTAGGAACTCAAGTCCTTGTGCAATTTTAAATTTTTATTAACGTTTAATAAGCATTTAACTATTGCAAATAACGGATCTAGTCAAACAAACGATTTAACATTTAAATCAAGACGTGTAGAAGGTTACCTCTTCTAGTATCGTAACTAGAAGGTTTGAACCCTTTGCTTTGGAGTCGGTGGCGTGCTCGTCTCCACCACCAAGTCGCCGGCAACCACCTCGAGTCCACCTAGAAGTTTAACCAAGTTCTAATAGTATGTGCTAGCACACCTAGAACAAAGCTAATTCTCTCTTCTATTCCAATTAATCAACTTGTTTAATTAAGTGGAACTAATGCTCAGCACATGAACTCCTATAGAATGCAAGAAAGAAGAGAAAACCATTTTTCTTTTCTGTCTTTGATTTTTGATGGCGGCCACGGAAAAAATGAGCAAAAGGAGAAAATCATTTCTTAGGTTTTTGGCCGAAAAAGATTCTTCCTTTTTATATTCCATTTCATTCCTTTTTTAAGTGTAACTAATTACACTTAAATGGCCGGCCCCTAATGGCCATAAATGGGCTAATTAGTCCAACTAATTATATGACCATTTAACACATATTAAATCTTATATTTAATGGGCCTTTCAATTGCATTCCATTGAGCTCAATTAGACTTGATAAATTAGGCCTACTTATTTAATATAATTCTCACGACTATATTAAATATTGTTGAACAAGAATAATTGTTAACTCATTAATAATTATTTCAGGATTAGCATGTACATTAAAATATTTCTATATGATCCTTTTGATTTAATTAATTATAACGGTTCACAACGGTATATAATTAATTAATCAAACCATCATATTTTCACAGTACTTACTACTGTGAATAAATAATTAATGCACAGTATGGTTAAAGTCCTATTTGTGTGACCCTTTGAGGATTTATGCTATGTTGGCCATGGAAAATAAATCACTATTTATTTCCAATAATCATAAGCGGTATCTAGCAACACGTTATGATTCCCAATTCGCATAAATAAATATTGTACCAATACAATACTTCAATCCTGCATAAGAAAATAATATCTTATTGTTTTGATTCTTATGTCACATGATATCCTTGTATAATCCAAGATAGGAATGTGTCATTCTTGCAGATTACACGTTTCTTGATCTAGAGATGATTGTATAAGTTGCTAGCAAACAATCCATCTCCATCAAGGGGCCCAGTAGATATCATCACTCATTAGGTATACTAACGAGGGACATACGGTTATCTTGATGACCAGTTTCTCCCCGCACAATTCAAGAGAACATAAATAAAGTCCGTATAGCAGCCTTTATCAGGAATCAGCGTTAGACGATATTTATTGAACCTATCCTCATGTGGAGAAATTGAACCATCTCAAACTCAGAATCAAACACTTATGAAATAAATAATGACACGTAACACAATCCATATATTTATTTCATTGGGTCATGTCATGTGCTATGTTCCAGTAACATACACATATGCAATTAAGTTGGTAACTCCTTACCCATGATTTGTAGAACTTAATCATCACTTAACTTGCATACTAGTCTTATCTGATAATTAATGTTCCTTATTAATTATCAAGACTATGGACTCTTTAGAGATATTATTGTCATTCTAACGAATGATCTACAGAGATCTACAATTCAGATCCTCGACCTGAATGATCTGTCAATAATAATCTCTAGGAACAAATGATCAATCATCATCAATAACATAAACTAATATAATAGCCACCAACTGATTGGCATCTAGGACATATCTCTAACACGTTTTGGCAAGTTTCTGCTATGGAAACTCGCCCCCTCTACCCTAGCCGCCTCTGGACTGCCATATAACCTTCTCCCCTGCCAGAGAGAAGGGAATCCCACGTTTCCTTGCCCTAGATCCACTTTAGAGAGCTCAAAACACTTGTTTCGTGCGCCGTTTTTCCACTACGACGCTCGATTACGCCTTGTACTCGAGAGAGACAGGTTCTAGCACGTGTTTGGAGGCCCTAGTCCACTGTTGCAGCGAGTTCTACCGACCTCGGAGTGGTTTGCGACGCGATGGCGGAGCTATTCGACTCGTACATTCGGTTTATTGTTGTATCACCTACTCTTTATTTATTATTTGCTACTATGTTTTGCTATTTGTCTTCTACTGTGATTTGCATGATGTATGAGACTATGTTAGGCTAGTTTATTTATATGTCTTAGGTATGTAGTAGTAGTCTATTGATTAGGGATGTTGTAGACTTGATTTGTGCTTTATATCATTGTGATTTGTTTGTTGGCATGTTTATTTGTTGTTACTTGCTTATTAATCAATATACACGACTTGATGAATGCGCACATTTAGTTGGGGTATTAAAATATTGAATTGATAGGTTAAATAATAGCAATATCACGAGACATGTTAAAATCGAAAGATGACCAATCGAGTTGCATGACTCGGTTTCTAATTAACTAACCATTAATTAGATGTCTCAATGAACCACAACAAACGGACTTGGACAATTGACCAACGAAAGTTAGGTTAGCAATTCAAGAGGCGTTAGGTTAGTATGGTATCAACCCTAATTAAGGTGAAAATCATAGATTAGTGAGTTAGTTACTGTCACCCAACCCTTCACAACACGTGGTATTAAGCATGGATCAAGAAACCAACATTTACGTGGAGAATACGCTGTCCAGAGCAGTCATTCGGCTGTCTGTTCGGCCTACCCTGGCCGAATGGCAGGCCGAATGATGTCTCTGTCCACCGTATTCGTCGATTCCAGCGATGAAAATCAAAGAATTGACACTCCATGACCTAATTATAGATGAAACTAATTCCCTAAGCCATACTTTTGCATATTAGATCCATAAACTCTTCAAAAATATTTATTTACTTGCAATTTAATTTAGGTTCCTTTATTTGCTATTTGTTACACCCAAAACCAAACAAAACCAAACCTTCTAGCTTTTGAGAACAGAAAAGAACTAGTACTCAGACTCCGTCCTTGTGGGTTCGACACCTTAGCTTTACTATAAACGACTAGTCAGGTAAACAAGGTTATTTATTTATTTGACCTAGGTTTTTGCCTCGATCAAATTGGCGCCGTTGCCGGGGACGGCAATTGATATTAGTTCTTATCTTATTAACAAGAGTCTAGATTTAACTTATTTACTAACTTGTGCCTTTTTCTTCTTTTTCCTCGCAGGACAAACTCTGGCAAAGAAGTCCAAAAAGCCATGTGAGCCGGTTGAACCACACGATTATTGGTTGAGGAGCTCAGAACAGACAAGCACGGACCAGTCCTTTGCAGAGGAAGAGCCCGGGCCATCTGTTACCTCACCTGCAGCCAAATTTTCAACCTGTTTGGCCAACCATTCGGCCGAACAGCAGGCCGAACAGAGCGCAGACAGCGAGCCAGAAAGAAGGACAGGCACCGAAATGGCAAATTTTGTAGAGCAAACTCAACAATTGGAGGCCTTGCGCCTAGAACTGCTATTGGAGCAACAAAGAATTGTCCAGGAGCGACTCAACCTTGCGAATGAGCGCCAAATCTTTAAGGAAGAGCAACATGCAAGCTGCCACTCTCTAGAGCGACCTCATGACCCTCCGCTGGCAGCCGAAACTCAAGGGCCAACCAAGTCCCTTCGCGAGCACTCAGCCCCGCGAATTGAGGACGTGGATGGGCCAGTCTTGATCAAAGGAATCGCGGCAAATAACATGCAGATTAACCCCGCTCACGTTGCACTTGTGCAACAAAACCCATTCTATGGGCTTGATGAAGAGGACCCCCATACTCATTTACAAGCTTTTCTTGATTGCACTAAATTGTTGAAATTCAATGGGGTTTCTCAAGATTCAATCAGACTTCTCTTATTTCACTTTACTCTTAGAGATAGGGCAAAGAAATGGTACAATACACTCAAAAGAGGGTCAATTGAAAGTTGGGAAACAATGGCACAGATTTTCCTTGATCGGTATTTTCCTGCAAAGAGAGCTTTTGAAATTAGAAGGGAAATCACAAATTTCAAACAATGGGGGGATGAATCGTTTAGAGAGGGTTGGGAACGATTTAGAGATTTAGAAAACTCTTGTCCTAACCATGGTATTCAAGACTGGTTAACGATTCACTCATTCTTTAATGGCCTTTATGATAGTATTAAGGTTAATGTTGATGCACTTTCAGGTGGGAGTTTTACGTCACTCGATGCGGAGCAAGCACGCGAGACGATTGAAAGATGTGCCTTACAATACAATTGGGCAGCACCTAATCCGATGAGAAGCAACCAAGTAAGGCACGAAGTGAAAGAGATCTCATCGAGGGACCATATCGCACAGTTGGAAGCCGAGCTTGCAAGGCTTCAAACGATGAACGACACACACTTGTTTTCTAAGGAGTGCGGCGTGTACGGTGAAGAAGGCCACGAGTCCCAAGATTGTCCTCTCCAATCTGGCGATCAAGGGCCCGAGCAAGTTAACTCCATGAATGATGTTTATGCTTGGTACCAAAACCGCAACCCCCCGTTGGAAACAAGAGAAATGGAGGATTTCGAAGGCGACAACTCTCAATTCACCAACCAAAACCGCACCTTTGTTCCTAGAAAACTCTACACCAATCGCATAGGCAACCCGCCACCGCCACTTAATCAAAATAGAAATGTCCAATTCAACACTAATAACCGTGGCCAAAATTTCCAAAAGAAACCTTATGTGGCACAACACGTGGAGCAATTCATTGAGAATCAAGGTAAACTAAATGAAACAATTCTTGATAGTTTGGCTAAACTTGAAAAAGAATCAGGTGCTGCATCTAGGTTGGAGATGATGATGGAAGGGTTTTTCGCGGCGCAAAACACTCGCCCACACGGCAAACTTCCAAGTCATCCGGAGCCAAACCCATGAGCGGAGATGAAGGCAGTCCACACGCTCAGGAGTGGCACCCAGTACAAGGACCCACCATTTTCAGGTGAATCGACGAGTTTTGAGGCAAATACGGCACGACAGACTGGGCATTCTGCCAACCATTCGGCCAAACAGACAGCCGAACATGTGCCTAATTCCTCAAATTCTCAGAGTACAGAACCTCCCAGGGCACCTGCAGACCACGACTTGGAACCGCTTCTGACTGAGACCTGCATGGAGGACCATTCGACTGTCCATTCGGCTGGGTCTAACCGAACAGAAGGCCGAACAGGGGCTGACAGCACCAACCAGCTCACGAAAGGCGGCCTGATCACTCCGAATGCCAGCACACAGCCCCAACAACCAGAAAAGAAGGACAAAAGCACTGAACAAGGACAATCTTACCGGCCCCCTGTCCCATATCCTCAAAGATTAGCCAAATCCAAGGCGGATGCTCAATTGAGGAGTTTTCTTGAGGTGATCAAAGGTTTGAAAATCACTATACCTTTCGCTGATGCTATCACCTATATTCCTTCTTATGCTAAATTTTTAAAAGATGTGGTCACACATAAAATCTCTTTGGAAGAACTTAAAACTGTGGAACTAACCGATCAAATTAGTCATGTTCTTAAAAGTGTGATGCCCCCTAAGCTTGAAGACCCAGGGAAGTTCGTCATACCTTGCACGATTGGCAAGGCAAGCATTAGGAAGGCATTATGTGACAATGGAGCAAGTGTGAGCCTTATGCCTCTCTCGGTGTATGAAAAGATCGGTGTTGGCGAGTTGCGACCAACATGCATGACCCTTCAACTCGCTGATTCCTCCGTTCGCATGCCCATTGGTGTCATTGAGGACGTGCCAGTTCAGGTTGGTAAATTTTTTGTTCCAGGTGATTTTGTAGTGATGGACATGGAGGAGGACAAAGAAGTTCCTATCATTCTTGGTCGCCCTTTCCTTCGAACAGCAGGCATATTGATAGATGCCAGGGACGGCACCATAATTGTAAGAGTGGGAGGGGAGAGACTTGAGTTCTACGTGGATGAAAGCATGAAGAAGCCCAACATGCATGACTCGTGCTATAGGATCGATGCGATTGATGTGCCAACCGAGCTAACCTTGGATGAACAGTTCGACAACGCTTTAAGGTACTATCATGAGTTCCTTTCTGAAGTGCAGGAAGCAGTTGGAGTTGAAGAATCCATTGAAGACGTGCTGAATGACGGTGAAATGGTGCCATTCGGCCAAGAATTCGGCTCTGCCAGGCCGAACAGTGACCAGAACAACACCCTAGCACAAGTGTACAGAGTCCAGGACCAACCGGAAGCAGATAAGGCCCCTGAAATTGATCTGATGGTGCTTCCAGAGGTCCATTCGACCTACCATTCGGCTGGAGCAAGCCGAACGCCTGCCCGAATGCCTCTGGAACTTGGCACGAACAGCGAGGCAGAGCCCGAGGCTCCCAAGGTTGAACTCAAGGCCCTTCCAGAGACTCTCAGGTACGAATTTTTGGGGCCAAATAAAACTTTTTCTGTTATTATTAACTCCGCTTTGAGTGATGAGCAAACAGGAAAGCTTTTGAATGAGTTAAGGGCACACAAGAAGGCGATTGGGTATTCGATCCGCGATTTGAAGGGCATTCATCCCTCCTTTTGCACACATCGCATCTTGTTGGAGGAAGGTTACAAGCCCTCGGTGGAAGCCCAAAGGAGACTCAACCCAAATTTGAAGGAAGTCGTGAAGAAGGAGATAATCAAATTGCTCGATGCAGGCATCATCTATGCCATCTCCGACAGCAAGTGGGTTAGCCCAGTCCATGTTGTGCCCAAGAAAGGTGGAACTACAGTGGTCAAGAATGACAAGAATGAGCTCATTCAAACACGCGTTGTGACTGGATGGCGCATGTGCATCGACTATCGAAAGCTCAATGCTGCGACTCGCAAGGACCACTTTCCTTTACCTTTTGTGGATCAGCTTCTTGAAAGACTTGCAAACCATTCTTATTTTTGTTATCTTGATGGTTATTCTGGTTTTTTCCAAATACCCATACACCCTGAGGACCAAGAAAAGACCACATTTACATGCCCATATGGTACCTTTGCTTATAGGAGAATGCCATTTGGTTTGTGTAATGCACCAGCAACTTTCCAACGTGCCATGATGGCCATCTTTTCTGACTTGATTGAAAATGTCATGGAAGTGTTTATGGACGATTTTTCTGTATATGGCACTTGTTTTGATTCTTGTCTAGCTAACCTTTCTAAAGTTTTGCAGAGATGCGAGGAGGTGAACCTAGTCTTAAATTGGGAGAAGTGCCACTTTATGGTGCAACACGGGATTGTTCTTGGACACATGGTGACCTCCAAGGGAATTGAAGTGGACAAGGCGAAAATAGAAGTGGTAGAAAAAATGGAAGTGCCCACAAATGTCAAGGACGTGCGAAGTTTTTTGGGACATGCTGGATTTTATCGCCGCTTTATCAAAGATTTTTCAAAAATTGCCAAACCTCTTACAAATCTTTTGAGAAAAGATGTTGATTTCGTGTTTGATGATGATTGTTCTCTTGATTTTCGCAGGTTAAAAGATGCATTGATCTCAGCACCTATCTTGCAACCACCAGATTGGTCACAGCCTTTTGAACTCATGTGCGATGCGAGCGATTACGCGGTTGGAGCGGTGCTGGGCCAAAGGAAAGACAAGAAGCCCGTGGCGATTTACTACGCGAGCAAGGTCTTAGACCCAACGCAAGTCAACTACATGACTACGGAGAAAGAACTACTTGCCATCGTGTTCGCCCTCGACAAGTTTCGTGCATACTTGGTTGGATCGCACGTAGTTGTCTACACTGACCACGCTGCGATTAGGTACTTGCTCAACAAAAAGGATGCCAAACCGAGACTTCTTCGCTGGATTTTACTTCTCCAAGAATTTGATCTTGAAATCAAGGACAAAAAGGGCACAGAGAACTCGGTCGCGGATCATTTGTCAAGGCTCCATTGGGATGGCGAAGCAAAAATAAAGGTACCAATCAATGAAACATTCCCTGATGAACATCTAATGTCTCTGGAATTGCAGGGAATAGTCGCGGCAGCGCAGTCAGCGGCGAAATCAGACCATTCGGGCAGCCATTCGGCTGGTACCAGCCGAACAGATGGCCGAACAGTGGTTAAAAAGGCTATCAAGCAACCGCCTTGGTTCGCGGACCTAGCAAACTACCTGGCCAGCGGTGCTATTCCTCCAGAGATGACTTACCAAGAGAAGAAAAAGCTCAAATCTGATGCTAAGTACTACTTTTGGGAGGAGCCCTACCTTTTTCGACTTGGCATTGATGACATCTACCGCCGTTGCGTGTCCCACGAAGAAGTCATGCCCATTCTTGCTCATTGCCACTCCTCCGCTTATGGCGGGCATGCATCCTTCTCCAAAACAGCAGCAAAAGTGTTGCAATCAGGTTTTTACTGGCCTTCCCTTTTCAAAGATGCTCGTTTGTTTGTCTTATCTTGTGATCAGTGTCAGAGAACAGGGAACATTTCAAAAAGGAACGAGATGCCCCTCATAAGCATTCTCGAAGTGGAGATTTTTGATGTATGGGGCGTGGATTTCATGGGACCCTTTCCAACCTCGCATGGTTTCGAGTACATCTTGGTGGCAGTCGACTATGTCTCAAAGTGGGTCGAGGCCATGGCATGCAAGTCCGCGGATGCAAATGCGGTGATCAAGTTCTTCTCAAAAGTAATCTTTCCACGCTTTGGTGTGCCACGAGCGGTGATAAGCGACGGAGGCCGACATTTCATCAATCGCCAGTTCGATGCACTCTTGAAGAAGCATGGAGTTACACACAAGGTGGCCACCGCATACCACCCACAAACCAATGGTCAAGCGGAGGTCTCAAACCGCGAAATCAAGAGCATCTTGGAGAAAACTGTGGCCCGCTCAAGGAAGGATTGGTCAGTGAAGCTTGACGATGCACTTTGGGCATACCGTACCGCTTTCAAGACACCAATCGGCATGAGCCCATTCAAGTTGGTGTATGGCAAGCCCTGTCATTTACCTGTAGAAATCGAGCACAAAGCTTACTGGGCCACGCGAGCCATCAACATGGACATGCTAAAGGCAGGTGAGAAGCGGATCTTGGATTTGCATGAACTCGATGAGGTACGTCTTAATTCCTATGAAAATGCAAAATTTTATAAAGAAAAAACAAAGTTGTTGCATGATAGGCAGATTTTGAGGCGTGAATTCAAGGAAGGCGACTTGGTTCTCTTATTCAACTCGAGGCTTAAGATTTTCCCTGGAAAGTTGAAGTCGCGTTGGTCGGGTCTGTTTCGAGTGGTTAAGGTCTACCCATTTGGTGCAATTGACATATGCGACAAGGACTCGGAGCCGTTTAAGGTCAATGGACAGCGCCTAAAGCATTACATTGCAAATCATGACAAAGGAGAAGTGATGGTTGTTTCGCTTCTCAACCCGTCCGCCGCAACATAAAACAAATGGTGGTCTAGCTAGAGACCTAAAACAAGCGCTTCTTGGGAGGCAACCCAAGGATTTTCTTGCTTTAATTTAATTTACTTTATTTTGTCATTTTATTTTTCTCTTAAAAGATCCAAAAAAATATGAAAAAAAAGCATAAAACAATAAAAAACAACAAAAAATTTTTTTTTTAATTAGAATTTTTAAAAAATGTTTAAGATATTTAATTTACTTTAGGATTGTTTGTTTAATGCTTGTAGGGATGCACAAGGTTGATTCGTGCTAGAGCACCAAAAGGGACGTTAAAATCGTCATTACGCTCCCTCGCACGACCTCATGCGAATCAACCAACACAAACAATAGAGGCAGGGCGTAAGGCAGCGATTGTTAGTCAATATCAATGGAGGAAATTCAAAATCGGAGGATGCATTGCAATTTTGGACCTGGACACGCACCATTCGGCCTGGTGTTTGGTCGAACAGAAGGGCGAATGCATCATATTTGGAGGCCCAGAGACATATTCTTTCAATTTTTTCATCATATTTCGTGTATAATTTGTCTTGGCCCACTGATAATTCATTTTCACTTGGTTTTAGGCCTATTTTACTTTCCATTCGGCTGACCCAAGGAGAACACATGGTCGAACAAGCCCAGAAAATGGAGGTACTAGCAGCCCCCCATACGTGTCTCCATTCAACCCTCAACAGCCACCATCATTTGGTGGGCCCTACGACCCCTTTCATTGGTTTTGATTTGGTATGTTCTCTTTTGTCATTTTTACTTTTATTTATTTAATAATGTGATGTGATAATGCATTGAGGACAATGACATGTTTCAAGTTTGGGGGTGGGGGGGGGGTATTTAGGGAATTTTCACGCAAAAATGACAAATTTTTCTTGAATTCTGGTTGCTGTTTCTGTCCATTCGGCCCACCATTCGGCCGAATGACTGGCCGAACGACACTGTTCTGACACTGTTTCATGGTGAATTTTCAGGGAATTTAATTTATTGTGCTTTCTTGCTGTTATGAATGCTTATATGACATGTCAGGTCGAATTTCACATAAATTTGAAAATTGTTTAATGGTTATTTAGAAACATTTGGTAAATACGAGGATTAGAATTTGATTCCAATTGATTTTTATAACTTGAGGCCTTGATTGAAAAATTTTGAAGTTGATAAGGATCTGAATTTGGTTGCTTAAAATCATTAAACACTATTAGTCAACTTTCACAAATTTTTATCGAGTGAACTGATTCGTGTCTTGCAAACTTTTGTTCAAAAAGAGGTTTTATGAATTTTGAAAGTTATAAGGTGAATTGTCTCTGGTTGAAATTAATTTTAAATGCTTGAATCACCAACGAGCAAACTTAATGGGACAAAAATTTAAATAGTTGTGAAAACGAGGAGCGTTGAGACCTTTTTTTTTCCACCAACACAACCACTAAAATTGAGGGCGGAGCTAGTTGCAAGTTGTGCGTAAAAACCGGACCGACCTCCCTGGTGCGACATGTACCAGTAGCAAAACTTGGAGGGTGAAATTAGTTGCGAGTTGTCAGGAATCCGTACCTCAAAGCTCTCGAGGACGATTGGGTAGCTCCAACTAGTTTCATAGTGGATCGTAGCACAACCTGCATAAAAACTAGACCAAACTCACTGGTGCGACATGTACCAGTAGCATTTTCCAAGGCCAATGATACGCATCAAATCCTCTAGGGTGCAAAGCCCCACGACTCGACTTGCATAATTCAAATTGGTGAAAATCGAAGTTGTTTTTGAGAATGATTCACTACAAATTTTTTGACTTTGATAAAACTTCTTTACAAATTTTTGCGAGACGTGGAAAAGAACGGACAAAAGACCTTGAATTTGCATGTTGATTAATGAAGGAAGGCTAGGATCCTTGCAATTAAAAATTATGTCATTCGAGACCTTGAGTTATACATGTTGATTGAGATTGAATTTTGAATTTTGTATTGCAAAATATTTTTAAATAACCATTATCTTTTTCCTATATGTGACTTGGAAACATGATTAATTAAATTCCTTGATTAAGCATAACGATTGAGTTAAGGATTAGGTATAGTCCGTCTTCCTAAGTTTAGAGTATTGCTTGAGGACAAGCAAAGTTTAAGTTTGGGGGGATTTGATATCATGCATTTATATATATATTCTGGCCGGACTATACACCTAAATCACTACTCAATTCATATAATTCACTACGTTTTTATGTCATATTTGCTAGAATTTGGTACTGCCGCCGCTTTTCATTCATTTCGTAGGTACTTGGTGTAAACAACGCAACAATTAGATCTTTTTGGACAAACCACGCGAAGAGATCACTTGGATGCATGGAGACAGATCCCAATTGGCGTGCCCAAGCCTATTACAAGCCAGATGACTCATTCCTGGCCCGCATGACTCTCAGCCCGCACTGTTTGCAGGCCATTCGGCCTACCATTCGGCTGGCCCTGGCCGAATGCCTGGTCGAACACCTCCGTTTTGGCAAGTTTCTGCTATGGAAACTCGCCCCCTCTGCCCTAGCCGCCTCTGGACTGCCATATAACCTTCTCCCCTGCCAGAGAGAAGGGAATCCCACGTTTCCTTGCCCTAGATCCACTTTAGAGAGCTCAAAACACTTGTTTCGTGCGCCGTTTTTCCACTACGACGCCCGATTACGCCTTGTACTCGAGAGAGACAGGTTCTAGCACGTGTTTGGAAGCCCTAGTCCACTGTTGCAGCGAGTTCTACCGACCTCGGAGTGGTTTGCGACGCGACGGCGGAGCTATTCGACTCGTACATTCGGTTTATTGTTGTATCACCTACTCTTTATTTATTATTTGCTACTATGTTTTGCTATTTGTCTTCTACTGTGATTTGCATGATGTATGAGACTATGTTAGGCTAGTTTATTTATATGTCTTAGGTATGTAGTAGTAGTCTATTGATTAGGGATGTTGTAGACTTGATTTGTGCTTTATATCATTGTGATTTGTTTGTTGGCATGTTTATTTGTTGTTACTTGCTTATTAATCAATATACACGACTTGATAAATGCGCACATTTAGTTGGGGTATTAAAATATTAAATTGATAGGTTAAATAATAGCAATATCACGAGACAGGTTAAAATCGAAAGATGACCAATCGAGTTGCATGACTCGGTTTCTAATTAACTAACCATTAATTAGATGTCTCAATGAACCACAACAAACGGACTTGGACAATTGACCAACGAAAGTTAGGTTAGCAATTCAAGAGGCGTTAGGTTAGTATGGTATCAACCCTAATTAAGGTGAAAATCATAGATTAGTGAGTTAGTTACTGTCACCCAACCCTTCACAACACGTGGTATTAAGCATGGATCAAGAAACCAACATTTACGTGGAGAATACGCTGTCCAGAGCAGTCATTCGGCTGTCTGTTCGGCCTACCCTGGCCGAATGGAAGGCCGAATGGTGTCTCTGTCCACCGTATTCGTCGATTCCAGCGATGAAAATCAAAGAATTGACACTCCATGACCTAATTATAGATGAAACTAATTCCCTAAGCCATACTTTTGCATATTAGATCCATAAACTCTTCAAAAATATTTATTTACTTGCAATTTAATTTAGGTTCCTTTATTTGCTATTTGTTACACCCAAAACCAAACAAAACCAAACCTTCTAGCTTTTGAGAACAGAAAAGAACTAGTACTCAGACTCCGTCCTTGTGGGTTCGACACCTTAGCTTTACTATAAACGACTAGTCAGGTAAACAAGGTTATTTATTTATTTGACCTAGGTTTTTGCCTCGATCAGTGGGTTTTAACAAGAAGGAGCTATTTCCTTTGGAACATCATTCAACAATGGCTGCTTTTATAAATAATTTCAGTAGTTCAAAGATGACATTGTAAAATCAACTCTTGTCATGTCTTTTGCAGTCTTTATCAGAGCATGCTTGTACTTTTTTTCCTAAAAATTAAATAATACACCTTCCAACGCGTTTATAAAGTGTGCTCCAGAGCTTTCAACGCGTTTTATAAACGCGTACGAAGCTCTGACAAACGAGAGGAAAGTGGACAGCATCTCTCCTTCGTACGCGTTTATAAAACGCGTTGGAAGCCCTGGAGCACGTTTTATAAACGCGTACGGAGGGGAATTCGAATACTCGCTTCTGAAACGCGTTGGAACTTTCTTCTTATTAAAAAAAAAATAATAATAATTCTGTATATTAAAATTTTTTGAGTATAAATTTTTATATAAAATAATTTCGGTTCAAAATGTTTCTCAGGCGGGATTTCATTTCATTTTAATTCAATTAAATTGATTTTATAGGATTATGTTGAATCTAATTATATAGAAATTCCAATCAAATGATACCAAATCCATTCATTTTGATCAAGATTTTTTAACGAAATGAAATAAAATCAAATCCCACGTTTAAAAGATGGGATTTTGATCAGGGCCATAATTGGATAAAATTCTGAGTAAATACTTGATTGTTCGTTCCTTGAGGGAGGTTAATACTCAAGTTAGCTTTAGTTAGGATTTTTGTCTTTTATGAAACAGAAGTTAGGATTTTTGCCTTTTTGAAATTGAAGTTAAATTAATCTCTTTCAAAATATCTTGCTCTTCTTACTGTTCAATTATGATTGTCATTTCCTTTATTCCTTATTACATATTCCCATAAGATAATGCGTTACATCACTGAATCAACGCAACCAATCATAGAACTGAGTCTTCGATAGTTTAATGTGGCTAGTGCCCAAGTATATATACACTCATCCAAAGTGATAAAAAAAAATAGTTAGAAAATTTGAAAAAAATATATAATTTGATTTTTAAGGATATTTTAATATAGAAATCATATTGAGTGGTTCATATCGACCGTTTGCAATTTTAACAGTTAACGTTTGGATCGTGTTTGACATCTTATATGTTTGATTTTAGCATTGCTCGTTTTATTTACCAAACAAAAAAAAAATAATAACGCCTCTGTTTCCTTTTTCTTTATCTATTGGAAAGTAGTGGGGATTTTCATAAAATTTTTTTGAAGGTGGCGATTTTCAGAAATTAGAAGAAACTAATTGGGTTTTCTCTGAACGTTAAGAAATTTTGAACTAATTGGTGTGGGATCCAATCATCCAGTAGCAGTGTTACAAGCTATTTATTTATTTATTTATATTTTTCGGTTTTCTTTTCTTCAATTCCTTTTTCAGACATATAATTGGGGGAAAGTCAAAATTGGTGAATTAGAGATCATTTATTTTTTATGGTATATTTTTATAAAAAATATATAACACAATTCTGTTCTTTTTAGAAAGATTTTTTTTAAAATTCATCGAGTCTGTTAATTTCTCTATTCCTTACAAATACGAATTATGAATGATTCGATAACTTGGTGACCAATTCGTTAAGAAAAATTTGTATACTCTCACTTGAGTGAATTGTGCCTGCGTGTTTTTTTTTAAACACGCAGCGCACGTATTTGATTTTTGACCGTACTATGAATGATAGATGTCCCTTGATTTATACTAGATCCGTCGAGATTCATACGGTCTATAAAAGTCTATCCGTTGAGATTAAATCAGACAACCAGAATGAAAAGACATGTTGCTGCGTGTTTATAAAAAAACACACAGAGAATACTGATGCTCAGGACGAGACAGTTCTCTCTCTAAATCAAATAGAAAATTTCTGACTTGAAACTTAGAAATGGCTGATGCATTGATGGTTTCATACTTTTATAGGGGTGCATAACATCTAAAACGACCATGAAAATGGAGTGTTGCGTTAACTATTTTATTTTGGACACGAAACTGACTACGTGTTTGCATTAACCGTCTCGTTTTGAACGAAATGATCGAAATCACGAAAATACCATAAAATATACATGCACAAAACTGACTGCGTGTTGAGTTAACAATTTTGTATTTAAAACGCAACCAAAATCTTTAACCGTTTCGTTTTGTTTTTCGGTTAAAACAGTCGCAGTTTTAAATGGTCAAGCGTCTTGGGACCAAATGACAAATGGGCCAAATGGGCCCACAGAACAAGTCTGTACAACTTAAGCATAGAAAGGAAATAATAACCCACTTCATTGAGCAAATATGATTTGGAGTGCACATTGGCATTTGCTAACGATTTCTAATTTAACTTTTTGGTCGCTAACACGAACATTCGTCATGATTAAATTAATAAATTCTCAACCCATTTAAGGGCACTGTACTTTTATACTGACTTATTGCTCCTCAATTCCCACCATCAGCCAATTCATGGACACAGTTTGAAACCATGATAAGGGAACAAATGAACAATAAAGTCGATAGACATAAAAGAGTGCATTTTATCTTGCGTTTCCCTTTCCATGTAAACTCCAGCACACTTCACCAATAAAGGAAAAGGGTAAAAAAAAAAAAAGAAGCAAATTTTTAGTTTCAAAATAGTGAAGATCCTTTTGAGTCCAATTTGTACGAAATCGTCGTTTTAAGAAGCAACTAACGTTGGTTAAAATAATTACATATCTGCTACAATTTTGAGTCTAGCAAGAAGCACACCAGTATCAACACATCAATGAGTATTGAAATTAGAAACACAACATAAAATAAAAACTTTTAATGAGTACTATTTTCTTCTAAATGATTTCTTCCTTCTCCCAGCTCAAAGATGATCTGCTTAACTACATTTGGATTCTTGCTTTTGCTTACGGCATCTAGAACTATGTCAACGATGACTTCATCTGGTGTAAGGCCATGCTTCATCATCTTCTCAACCAATTGCAGAGCCTCATTGATTCTGCCACTTTTACAACATCTCTCTATCATCTGCTGAAGAAGTTTTGTTGCACGCAAGAAGGCACCATGTTTGCAACAACCAGCTAGTAAGGTGTTATATACGCAGACATCTGCACAAAGTCCACAGCCAACAAATTCTTCATATACTTGAAACGCCTTGTCAATGTCACCGGCTCCACAAAACCCAAGAATGAGGTTATTGCAGGTATAGGCATTTGGAAGTACTCCTTTAGCAATCATTTCTTTAAACATATTCAAAGCATTATGCATCTCACCCCAGGAACAAAAGCTATGTATGAGGATGTTGTAAGTACAGACATTAGGAACAACTCCCCTAGTAACCATTTCATCAAACATCCTTGATGCACTATGTGTGTCACAATGGCTGCAGAGACTATGAATAAGAATGTTGAAGGTATACAAATTAGGAACAACCCCACAGGCAGGCATTTCTTCAAACAACTCTTGTGCACCAATAACAACCCCATTCTTGCAAAGACCATCAATAAGAATGTTGTAGGTCTGTAAATTAGCATTAACTTTACGGGCAGGCATTTCTTCAAACATCTTTCGTGCTGCAGTAACGTCCCCATTCTTGCAAACCCATCTATTAGAATGTTAAAAGTGATCACATTAGGCTTCATTCCTTCAGCAACCATTTCTTCAAACACCATCCTAGCCGTTGCAATCTCACCCTCTCTACAAAATCCATGGATGATAGTGTTGTAAGTTACAACATCAGGCTTACAGCAACTCTCTTCTTTTGCCATCTGATGACAAAGCTCAAGCCCTATTCTACTGTTACGAATTCTACAAAAACCATCTATAAGAGTGTTGTAAGTGATCTGATTAGGAGCGCATCCAAATTAAGGCATATAAGCGAGCACCTTAGCTGCACTACCAAGTTGGTTCAGTGCACAAAGCCCATTGATAAGGGAATTCAACATGATGGTATCAGCACCGCATCCTTCTCTCAAGGACTGGCCAAGGACGCAAAATCCGAGATCCACTCGATGCATGCGACCGCAGCAATCGATGACAAGGCCGAAGGAATGCACGGTCGGAGAGATGCTTCTCCGCTTCAGGCGATTAAAGAGAGTAAGTACGGTTGAGTAGCGGTCTGGATGGTTGGTTTTGGCAATGGATTTAAGAAGGCCGTTGATGGTGCGGATGGACGGCGAGTGGTTGTCGGGGGAGAGAAGGTTATGAAAGAGAGAGACCGCTTCCTCTAGCTGAAGGTTGCCCTCCTGGCATCTTTTCTTGACCAGCCTCGCCAAATGGCCAGTGAGAGGTTTGCCTTTGCCTGCCTTGGCATTCATGACCTGAACCTGAACCTCTCCTGTTAAATTTAGAGTGGAGATGGGAAGTGGCAACGGAAGAGCAACAAAGGCTTCATTTATAGTGTTTGGGAATGGGTATGATCAATCGTGTGTGTATATTAGTTTCGGTAATAATCGGCACCTTTTAGTGTATAAAATTCTGAGTAAATACTTGGTTGTTTCTTGTGTGTCCTTTGAGGGAGGTTAATTTCTAAAAGTTAACGTGTTACATACTTCTCGCAGAATTGAGTCTTCAATAGTTTTATTTGCCAAACTAAGAAGGAAGGAGAAGAAGAAGCGTTTTAACGCCTCTGTTTCCTTTTATTAATTTTTTGTCTACCGAGTGGAAAGTAGTGACGAAAATAGGCTTTTCTCTGAATGATAAGAAATTTTAACTTTTAAATTTTAATGGGTGTGGGATCCGATCTGGGCTGCAGACGGTAGACCATTTATCGTTTTACCGTTCTGTTCAGTTCAAATAGAATGACTAACGGTATAAATTTTCATTAGGTTTCATTGATGGAACAGTAAACAGAAAACATTTCGTCATTCTTTTGATGAAATACAGTCCAAACAGAACGATTAACGGAACTCTGGTATGTTTTGTTATTGAAACGGAACAGCAAACGAAACAGGCCATTCTGTTTCCGTTCGAAACGTTAAACAAGCCTAGATCCAATCATCCAATGACAGTGTTACAAGCTATATATATATTTTTTTGGGTTTATTTTCTTCAATTCCTTTTATTTTTCAGACATAATTGGAGGAATTTCAAAATTGGTGAATCAGAGATCATTTATTTCATTATAATGTATTTAAATAAAAAGTATAAAACACAATTCTGTTCTCTTTTAGAAAGGAAAAAAAAATTAAATACATTGAGTCTGTTAATTTCTCTATTCCTTACAAACACGAATTATGAATGATTCGACAACTTGGTGACCAATTTATTAATAAAAGTTTC
Source organism: Rhynchospora pubera (assembly GCA_028095005.1). Lineage (NCBI taxonomy): Eukaryota > Viridiplantae > Streptophyta > Magnoliopsida > Poales > Cyperaceae > Rhynchospora > Rhynchospora pubera. Next base: position 146,818,111 of record CM051462.1, on the reverse strand, counting down.
TATATTCTCACTCATTCGAGTGAATTGTGCTTCCTTGGTCATTGATTTTGAGGTTCAATATAAAGTGCACTTTATATTATTAAGATTATGACCAAAGCTATAAACATCAGTTTTATAATTTATCAGTAACCGATAGTTTCATGCACCAATGTGGCAATTTCTGCCTCGTCATTAGGCGCAAGTTTAGATGCACCAAAATCAGAAACCTTTGCAATGAGATTATTATCGAGCAATATGTTAGAACATTTTACATCACCATGTAGGATACGAGGTGAGGCAGATGAAATGCATATAGGCTAGTGCATCTGCCGACTCAGCTGTGGTTCCGAGTCGTACATCTGACAGAATAGGAGCCTTAAAATTTTGTTTGTCATGGATGTATTGATGGAGAGTTGCATTAGAAATATAATCATAAACAAGCATTGGAACTTCAACTTTGAAACAGCAACCCAAGAGCTTCACAACATTCTTGTGGTTGATTTGCGGCAGGATCAGAATCTCTTTTGCAAAAAATAGGAACTTTCGTTAATTCCATATATATATATCTCAGCAAATTCTGTAACAATAGGACACGACGGGAAATAATTTCTTTTGTATTGGATTTGATACCATTGCATAAGAACAGAGATGATTTTAGCAAGATCATACTAACAAAGTAACAAGCCAGCCGCCTCCCCAAGTCCCAAGTTATCAGCCATTATATTTTTATAATCACACACACACACAAACACAATACAAGGTCTTTTATTTCTTCAAATAGCACGGTAAAAAATGGAGTAATAAACTTTAAAAGAGCGGGCAACATATTGGGCAGATCATCATATCGGGCAACATGTTGGACAGCTGGATATGAAAATCGCTTTATACAATTATACTTGACAAAAGAAAATATGTGAAAAGAAACAAATAAAATATCCACCGGACATAAAAGATTGAGCAACTAAATGCATTTTAATACCGAACAGGTGTCTTTACCATGACCCTTTCCATGGGAAACTTATTTCTTCGAGAATATCATCACAATTGTTTAAAAAACTCCAGCTCATCTCACCAAATTAAGGAAAATAACAAAGAAATATAATGGCAAATTACTCTACACCTAGAGTAGCCCAAAACTGAGGTTACAGGTTAACCCTCAATAAAATTCCCTACTACGGAATCATTTTTTTTTTTCCCATGTCTATTTCTATCCCAATTACAGAGAAGCTTTCAAGTATGTCCTCTCATAAAAGCCAGTAACCTGATCTGCCACAGCCCACATAATTGCCTGACCTGGTGGTATCCTCATAAGCCTAGGAAGTAATCCTTTCCATAGTGCTCGTAATCCTTCCTCGGCATATATAGTTCTGATAGCATGTACCATGCCTTTATACTTCAACTCTCCTGAAGGCGACCTTCCTTGAGCCATGAGTCTGGTTTTAACCACATCAAATGGACCTGTGCAGATTGGTCCAGCAGTACCAGCCAAAAAGCCTGAGATCATTGATTGCCAGGGCTGGAGGATTTTACCATCTCCTTCATGCTTCTGCCATAACAGTACGTCAAAGGCATTCTTGGCAGTAAACATGGCAGCCTGGTTAGTGCCGTTTCGCATCACAGTTGGTGATGCACCAGACCACAGTCCACGGAGTCCCTCTTCACGAACAATAGTTCGTGCACAGTGGATTGGGTTCTTGTAGCGCAAGAGGTCAGGACTTAGACCCTTCTGTTGCTGAAGTCTAATTTTTACCACCTAAATTTCAATAGAAGTCTGATTTTAATAAACTTGTCATCAAAATACAATAGAACTGATAGTACGCAAATTTTTGAGGAATTACAGATCTCAGTGCTCACCACATTCTGAACGATAAATGATAATTGATAACAGTACAGTGCTCACCACATTCTGAATTTTGAATTTTCTATTCGCTTCAGAGAAGTGATAGTAACAGCATTTGCTATGAGGCTAGTGACGTGATCAGCTACAAAACAGCCAGCATAGTAGAAGTGGTGCCAACATGGTCCATAGAAATATCAATTTGTAGATAGCATTTATTTTCTTAAACAAAAAAAAAGTTAATCTGCATCTGTTATAAGTTTTGGTTGGGTGTAGAAGAGAGATAGAGATAAATATATATATATATATATATATATATATATATATATATATATATATATATATATATATATATTGTTTTTTACTTATTCTAATACAATCATGAGCTCATAATATATAAAGCTTTTTAAAATAATTTTCAATCTCAGCCAGCTAATAGAAATAGAAAGATACATAAAATATTTGAAATCAAATAAATGTTAAATCTGATTTTGAAGCAAACTAGAATCTAATTATATCCTATTATATTATTTTCTTAAAGACCAGTAACATTTTTCCGTCCATGAGAATCAACATGTTCTTAAGCTGAAAAAATGGTGTAACAAAGGCGAATATTATCCAAGTGCTTCATTGGTAATCACAATGATGAATTCTCGTGATCTTCATCGTCCACGACCTCCGGCCATAATAGTAACTTGCACTTATTGCACCTTGTATATAGCTCATCACAGTTGAAGCACAAACCCTTCCTCTCAACCATCTCAGCTGGGGTGAGGCGACATAATGAAAGTTGATCTGGTCCAAACCGTGATGGTGCAAGTATCGCCAACATTTTAAGAAGTTTAGGCAGAATACTAGTGACAAGGGTTGTGCAGTAGTGACGCTTGAAAGCGCAAGCTAAGCTCATGGTATGTTGCATCAAAAGGTTTATGTAATTTGACATCGATGCAAAGAAGATCTGAGAGACCAGCGGTGGAAATGTGCATCTGTTGAGTTGAATAACCAAATCAGTGGTGAAAACATACATATGTTGAATTGGGGTAACCAAATTAGCAGTGAAAACGTGCATCTGTGGAGTTGGAGTTTCTAAACCAGTGGCACGAGATTGTGGACGGTGGTTCTCACCGATTTTGGAAGGGTACTCCAATGCGAGCGAACGACCTTCAGCCAAGTGTCAGGAGATGCATGATCTCGTTCTAGCCTTGGAGAAGATGTTGGAAGGTAGAATCAAAATCGAAGAGTGGAGTCTTGTCATTGGACATCTCGACTGATTTGGATCGTTTTGGCTCTCATATGAGTTTTGTTTGGGTGTAGAAGGGAATAAATGGAGGAGAGAGAGAGAGAGAGAGAGAAAAAAAGAGAAGACTGTTTTTTTATTGATTTCTGCTTAATTCTAATACAATCCCGAGCTCATAAGTTTATAGAGTTTTCTAAAATATGGCAACATATCAATTCTTAATCTCAGCCAACTAATGTAAATAGAAAGATGCATAAAATATTTGAAATCAAATAATATCTATTAAATCTAATTTTGATGCAAACTAGAATCTAATTATATCCTATTATATTATTTCCTTAAAGACCAGCATGTGATCAGCATACAATTTGACTATAGGTATAAGAAAGAAACTTAATAGGGCAGTTAACTACAACTAAGTTTTTCTTAATGCCATGTTCATGTGATCACTGAAAAAATGCGATTTCAACAGATTAGTGATGCAAAAAGGGAAATGAAGAGCTAAAATTTCAATTGTTTTCCTAATGAAAATGATTGTTTGTACTAGTAATTTGCCAAAGGAGACAACGGCCCACTTTATATATAACTGTTTTAGTTTGGAAAATTGAGATCCTGATATTAGTTATAACATCTGTGTTTATAGAAAACTTTGGTGGTAATAATGGTGGGCACGTTTGATAACAAAATGACAAATCATATTGGGTGGCCATTATTTAAATGCAAATGGATCAGAAATATATAAAGAACGCATAATATAAAAATATGGCACCAACATGGAGCTGTAGACGTCGTCCGGTTTTCAAGGAAAACCTAGCAATCAACTTGTAATTCTAAACACCCAATATTGACAGGAATCATAATCTGTGAAGGAAAATTGCAATTCAACTTCTCTAAGATTTCAGTTCAACTTGAAGTCAAATTTCAACTTTACTTCAACAGGCAAACCAACTTTTCTTCACAATTAAAATTAATAATCATCTAATTACTGGAAAAAAAAATAGTCTGACCTAGCAACAATTACCTCAAAAGGAGTGACAATAATCAGCGCCTCCAGAACGCCAGCTCCGAAACCCGACATGACCCGAGCCCGATTGGACAAGCTGCCAGTCTCCGGATCCTTGAAAGCGGACTGGAGAAGAGCATTGGACCCCATCCTGAGAGCGTACTTGAGCGTCAAGTGGGTAGCGAATGGAGTGAGCCCCTTCCAGAGAGCTCTAACCCCTTCGGAGTTCGCCACTGTGGTGCCACAGTGCATGATACCTCGATAGGTGCCCGTTCGATCGAGCTGAAGCCTGGTCTTGATCACATCGATCGGCTGGAGACAGCATGCCTCCACGACTCCGCCGAGGGAACCCGAGAGTGCCTTGACGTAAGGCGGGATGGATTCCCGGAGGCGATCGCCGGAGGTAGGCGATGCCATCTCCGCCTGAGGGGATTTCCAATTCGCGCTAATTTGTTTGGGTATTGGGTATGAGAGAGGTTATTTCATAGTAGAGCTGCTGTCGACAGAAAACAATGATGTCTCATGGTTGAAATAATTTTTTAATAAGACATTTTTGTCCCTGTCGAGTGTCTACTGGCTAGTGGCTGCTTAGTGCTAATGGACTGTCGCGCCACAAACGCCGTTTCAGTTCAGAGAGGTAGATGCTCTAGCTCTGAGTAAATATATGGACCCAAAAAACTAGGGTTTACCAAACGGTCCGATCCGGTCCGGTCCAAACTTTCACGGTTCACGGATTATCACGGGCCAAGGGTTCACGGGGCCAAACGGGACGGGATAGCACGGGCCACCTTTCAAACGTCGACCCAAACCCTTGGTAGACCCGGACCTATGTGAACCGGACGGGTAAAGAAGGATCGGACCAGGTCCGGTCCGGTCCGATCCAAGTGGGTTTTTTCCATTTTTTATTTTTCCTTTTTTCATTGTTTCAATATAAAAAATTTGTAAAATAAATTAATATAAATTCGTTAAAATATATTATATTTATAATTCAAATAATTAAGTATAATTTTGTAGTCCATTTTAGTTTTTTTTTAAAATTTAATTTGTAATTTTTAATGTTTTTTTCATTGTCGATGGTTTTGAAAATTGCATGACAAAAGATTATAAAATATAAGTTATAAAAATTAGTTAAAATATATTAAGTCTAATAAAATAATTTGTAGTTTATTTAAAATTTATTTTATTCTAAAAACTTGATTTGTAATTTTTTTAATAATTGAACAAATTCAAACGGGTTTGGTTTGGTTTGGTTTTTTTTTTTTTTGAAAATGTCACGGTTCACACGGGTTTGTGGTCCGGTCCGGGCCGGTCCACGGGTTAAGACGGGACGAGTTTAGGTCGGGTTTATGCTAAATTGGCGACCCAAACCCGTGATAAACCCGACCCGGACCACCCCCTCGGTCTATCACGGTTCTTCTACGATCCGGGTCGGAAAAAAGTCCGGTTCACGTACGGATCGGGTCAGACCGGACAGTCCAGTGGTAAACACTACCCCAAACAATGCGGCTGTGGTAGCTTGCTGTAAACTGAAAGTACTAACTTCAATCTCTAATTTCACTGACTTGCCTACGGGCTTGTTGTCAAAAAAAAAAAAAAAAAATTCACTGACTTCACCTTCGAGCAAACATATATAGATCATTAGATAGTATAGATGGAATCTATTTTATAATTTTTTTGTTTTAAAATGAGTCGGATCAGTGTCCGATGGAATAACGATTAAGCTATACTCTAATATATGTATTAGATTTGTATATTTAGATGACCGGAAAGTAGCCGTTCTTGGATTAATAATTACTAGCAAACAAGTACACCCAATGCGTGGGCTAATAAATCTCTTGAAAAATAGATAAAATAAATTTTTATCTATTAATTTCATTCTTATTTTAGAATTTAACGATTTTGAGGTTTTTCTTTTTTCTTGTTATTGGCTACAAAAGAGACGAATCAGTTTATGTTTTGAGAAATTCTTGTTAAAAATAAACAATTCTATATTTGACTGTGTTGTTTTTCATTGCAAACAATCCAGGTATCAAATGATCAGCTGTTTCATATAGAAACCAAATGAAGTCGGTATACAAAATTGATTTTTTTTTTAAAAAAAATACCAAAGCCCTATATCTTCTTCATTGCCCTTCTTTTGTTGCATTACATCAACATTTTAGCTAAGCTAGCCAATCAATACACAAAAAACTTCAGAAATCATTGCATTTCCACAAAATCTAGTACACTTCAACAACTATATGTTTATCAAACAATTATCGCAAATAACATATCAAAAAAATTATGAGGTAGACTAAAATCATTCGTGACTGACTGATTAGACTGTCAGCTACGATGAAATCTCAATTTTCGAGATTCTAACAGTCAATCCGAACCGTTCAATGTGTTCTCCATATTAAAATCTTTTTGGAGATCAAATTTTACATTTTTATAAAATTTTTTAGTATTTTTTTGGTATTTTACAAAATTTTTAATCTAAACCCTTCAATAACAATATTTTTTTTTTAAAATCTAAAAAAATAGTAAAAACATTCAGAAAAATATAAAATTTGATCTCGAATGAGATTTCAATATGGAGTGCACATTGAATGGTTCGAATTAGCCATTAGAGTCTCAAAAGTTGAGATATAAATATATAATGATAGCTGACGGGTCTATCCGTCAGTCGTGGTTGATTTCAGTCTACCTAAAAAATTATTGCAAATAACATCACGTGTCATCCCACTTATAGGACGGATCAGCTCCGTTCAATATGATCGTTTTCACATTTTTAAATTTCAAATATCCAATCCAAACCGTTCAATATGTTCTCCATATTGAAAACTTATAAGAAACCAATTTTTACATTTTTTTAAAATTTTTTACTATTTTTTTGGTATTTTAAAAAGTCGTTGTTATTGGACGATCCATAATGTTTATACCATGAATTTTTAAAAATACCAAAAAAATAGTAAAAAATTTCGAAAAAAAGTAAAATTTGGTTTCTTGTAAGTTTTCAATATTGAGAATATATTGAACGGTTCTGATCAATCATTTGAAATTTAAAAACGTGAAAACGATCGTATTGAACGGACCCATCCGTCTTATATATAGGACACTAGCATTTCTCAATAACATCAGGTGTCATCCCTAGCTCTTCTCTACTATTTTCTTGAGCCCTGAGCTTTTATCAAGTGGGCCCTCAAGTTAATGAAATCTCAAATGTATTTGTAGCGGTTGTATTTATCCATGCGATGACCCTATTCATTCACCAAGGGTCCGTTTGGCAGTCCCAAATTTAGTTTGACTTCTGAATCAACGAGCTAACCTATAGATCTTGCATCGTCAAACAACTTTGGGATCAACGGAATCAGCACTACCTCTCTATGCAATTCCATATGTGTCTCCACATTCTAATGCTTCATAAATGAGCACAATACAGAAACAGATTGAAAATGACAGCCATGAAATTTCATTTTAAATTTCAAGATTTGAAATTTTCAATTTTCAATTTTCAAAATTAAACATTTTTGAATTCTAAAATGTCTAGATTAAAATGAATGCATTCACTTTGATCACTAACTTTAAACTATCATGTCAAACAACAATTACTAACTTTAACCTCAAACACTAATAAAAAAAATACTAACTTTAACCCTTGATCCCACTAAACTTTGATGTTGCCAATCGGTTATCATTCTAGTATGTTCAACCTATGAACAGATAAGAGATCATATTTAACAATTTACTTTAGACAAAATTCAAGGTCTTTGCAATTAGATATGAGGTTACACACTGTAAACATATTCGATTTGAGTAAAAGAAACTACGTTGAACAGGCTGTTGCACTTAAACATGAAACTATTTCAGTTCTAACAAATCATACCTTATGTATTTACCATTCGATCCTCACTTTCTTCCACAACTGTAGAATAGTGGAGCAGCATATGCAATTGCAACCATAAAAAAAAAATCAAATTCCCACTTAACTCACTCTTCTTACACATTTTTCTTTTCTAAACTTTAGAGAAAGAAGACTTCATATACACTCAATTCACTTGATGATTCCTTCATATTCACAATAGTAGTTTATTCAGAGAGAACTTACATATACACTCAATTCACTTGATGATTCCTTCATATTCACAATAGTAGTTTATTCAGAGAGAACTTACTTGACTCTTCTCAGTAACTAAATATTTCTCCTTTTTACCAAGTTGTACTCTTAATATACATGAAATTAATACATTTCATTCCATAAATGCCCCTAGCTTGTCAGTCTGTTATAAAATCTTTTGGGAATCATTGCAAATGTTCATATGAACTAAGAAAACCTCAAATAAACCATTATACTTATATCAAGCAAGCTTGATTGTGAGTTTGTGACATTTGCAGAGAAGTCTTTCAATTCTAATCAATTACTAAGATGTACAGAATCAGTGTAAATTGATACTAGTTCATATCCTAGAATCTGAATACGAGTTGTGCATTTATAAGGGAATAGATTGTTTTAAATCACCTTACTACCATCATATACTAAATTCCAAATTCTTGTTACATTACCCTGAATATCTTATCACATACCCCATATTCTATTTGAAAATTATATTAACACCATCACCAGTTATCAGAGAGGAAATACTTAACCTAAGTTTTTACTTGCCAAATCGACAGTAAAGAAAATGAATAGAGCCATAATATGTCAGTACATGAAACAACCTAAGGGAGTTCAATACAGATGCCTCAATCATTAGAACTTAAAAATTGATCTTTATACCTGTGTGGCAATTGAATCAAGTTCATCAAAGAAGAGGATACAAGAAGCAGAGCTACGGGCTTTGTCAAAGATCTCCCTAAACTGGTCATATTCTGGTCATATTCTCAAATTGGTTCTTACACTGCTAAACATTAGTGCAGCCATCTATGGATAGGAACTGATGAGTGGATTTTATATGCATATTCAGGTTATCATTTTGTCTCCAAACTAAATCAATTAACTTGAGTTTTCATAGTTTAGATGAGCTTAGGTTAGTTTAATTAGAGTTTTTGTGTCAAGAATGAGTTACTACCATAGTTTCTAATTTTATTACAGATTCTGGACAAGAAATGACTTGGATGAGTCCATAAAGTTGAAAAGCTCGTTCTAAACTTTCCAACGGATCTTGAATCACCTCAAACGGAGTTCGGATGAAGGAGATATGTCTAAAATACTGACAGGACGCAGTGCTGATATTTTCCGGCGATCCGCTGAAAGTCCCAGCGGTCCGCCAGACCTGGAACTGCCAGATTTATCAGAATTGTCCGATTTAGCAGTTCTATATTTGGATGACGGTTTCTACCGACTCCAGGTGCATCCAGAGCACGTATTCAGTTATTTCCAGCGTTTCTACACCTTCCTAATGCCTATTAAAGAATAGTTTGAGGAGGTTTTGGGGGAGAACAAGGGAGAGAACAAGAGGGAAATCAAATCCAAGGTCAAGTTAAGGTTAGATATTGAGTTATTTGAGAAATAGGTCTCAAGTCCAGATCGTGGCAGCGCCAAGCAGGTTGATTGCGACAGAAAGAGACGTTTTGATAGGAGATTTCGACGTACAAGAGCAATTGGTTGTAATCTTTCCTTATTCACATTTTCTCTTGTGTTTGTATGATGTCTCTTAGTTGTTGATTGTTTGTTCTAGGTCTATGGTTGTAAACTAGAATTTTTAGTTGTTGATTGCATGTTTATTTAGTTTATTTGATATCTTTGTGTTTTATACCTTGCTTGAATTGATTATGCCATGATTATTTAAGTAGATTTGTTTACACCCGTTAAGTAGAGCTCGCTTAATTGCTAGGTGGTTAAGTCCAAATAAACTTAGATTATTAGGCATGATTATGATTAACTTGAAGGTTTCCAACTGAAAGGTTAAACCAGGACTATTTAACGAGAGTTAAATCCTTTCCAAGAGTGAAAACTCAAGGATTTCAAAGTTTAGAAAGGTATAAACTTGTAGAAACTAGACGAAGAAACGATAATTGAAATCTAGGTTCTATACGAGAAAAATTGGATTAATTAATTGATAACCAGACCTAAAACGAGAGTTTGATCCAGGAACCTTAATAAGCCATTATTCCTACACAATTGTCAACTAAATTAAGTCAATTTGCATTCACATTGCTAATCCGAGAGGGCCGCTGAGTGAATCAGCGAGGTTGTCTATACCCGCCAAGTAACCAGCGACCAGTCTAATAGATTAGCGACCTAAGTTTTTTTAGCGGGCCGCTACGAGAGTCAGCGGGTTGCTGAAACTGGGACTAAGAAGAAGTGTTAGCAACCAGAAATCCTAAAATTACGTGAATTGTTGAATCTCTCTCATTAATTCTTATTTTGACTTCGAAACTAGACTTAAGATTTAGGCCTACCCACCAACAATTCTTGAATTCTTAAGAGTTGAATCGTCTAGCTAGTTTAGTAAAGTAAAAGACCAATATTCCAACACCGTCCCTGTGGATTCGACCCTCAAGCTGTTCTACAAACGATTAGATCGGTAGACACGAGATTTTTATTTTGAGACTTGATTTTTCCATCGATCAGGAACAAACATTGGTCAAACAAACAATTGCTGTCTAAGATAAAAGTGTTCATTTGGAGAGAAAGACATGGGGTGTTACTAACATGTTCCAAGATGAGGAGAATTTTTAGCTATAATCCACAACACTGTCAGATATGTAGTGCAGATCAGGAAACTGGCTCACTTATCCTTTTTCACTGTCCTCTAGCAAGAGCAGTCTGATTTTCATCCTCATTGGCTGTTAAGACTAACAGCCTTCCCCAACAACTTTGCACATTGCTCAATGTCCTTCTAGCACAGATGAACATTGAACAATATTCTATATCCTGTAATATCATGTGGAATATTTTGAAAGCCAGAAATAAGCTAATCTTTCATGAAAAGATTCCTTCTCCTGACCTGATTCTTGCCCACCCCAAAATGGTAACATATACTCCTCTTCACAATCTACCCCCAATAAAACAACTCAGGAGCTGCAAATATTACATACCTCATAACTCTATAAAGATTTTGATAGACAACATCATGAGATTCCTCCTTGCAAACTGGGCTGGCAACAGTATGCTATGGTCTTCAAGATGAACTTCAATGGGCAGTCTCGCAGAGCGTCACCTCATCTTCTATCTTCTATGCAGAATTGTCGGCTGCTCTCATGACATTACGCTACATCCTACAAAATCAACTCATTGGCCACTTCCCAATGTTTACATATTCACAAACTGTAGCACACTCCTCAAAACGTTACTGGATGAAGATAGAGAAAACTTACCTGATCGGACATCCGAGGAAGACTTACATCAGCTACGTTGTTTGCTTCAAGCGAACTCTCATTGCCTCATTGGGTCCAGATCCACCGTGCATGTCGTAAGGCAATCAACTCAGCCCACAATCTGGCCAATCACTGCAGAGGGATCTTCCAATACACTGCCACACACATCAAGGGGTTGATCACAAATTACCCCAAAATTTCTTCATCAGATCGAACAAGGAATTATAGGGGTTTCGAAGGGCATAATGACATAATCAGCGGCCATATAGGAGGTCGGGCGGCTTTTAACCACAGCTCATAGAATGGGAAAAGTACGTTTTCGATTATCACAAGTCCCTCGGCTGATCTGCTCTCCATCCATGACCATGGCGCATGACACTGGTTACACGAAGGAGAAGGAACTAAACCACTTTTTTTCATTTTTCATTTTATTTTTGGGCCGTCTATGGTCTTTTGGTTTTTTTTTTTTTCTTTCTTTCTTTTCGCTCTTCTGTAGCGGGCCTCAGGGCCTTTCATACTCAAAAAAAAAAAGGATACCAGTTTTTGCTAGTGTAGTAGTGCATAACAATTTCAACCAGGAATTATAAGTGCCATCGGCAAATATACCATTTCAGCCATCGCTGCTATGTGTTACAAATATTCAATTTAATAATAAGAAGTGTTCAATTTAATGCGTCGGAATCGCGCTAGAGTCAGAGTCGCGCGTGGTCAAGATGTGCGCTAGGAGGCAGGGGTAGAATCGGAAAAATTTTAATTTGAACCGGATCGGTTCATTTCCAATTCTAATTTTTACATGTATTTTTTGTCCGGGTGACCCCTTCGCTTGGTTTTTTTTCTTATAATAGTTGTATTTCTGTTGCAACTAACTGAACATTCATACTTATTAAACTGAACATTTGTACTTATTAAACTGAACATTCGTACTTACTAAACTAAAAATTTATACTTAGTAAAATAAACATGTTTGCTCATAACATTTATATTTTCTGTTGCAACTAACTGAACAGTTCTACTCAATTAACTGGACATTTGTATTGATCAAACTGAACTTTTGGCAAAAAAAAAAATCAAAATGAACATATTTGGTCTAGCGAATACTTATAAAATAATGAACAATTCTACTATAAAGTGAACATTTGTACATATTAAAGTGAACACTTATAATAACTAACTGAACAAAAAATACGCACTGGATGAGTAGAGAAGTCAGAACGCTAGTTGAGGCGCTGTGCAGCGCGATGGTTCGGATGGCACGTAGTGCGATGGCACTAATCAATTTCCAATTTCAACCGCCAAACAGCAACCAAACATAAGATGTTATTGCTATACTTTTTACAATATAAGGTCAAAATTATAAAGTTATTTTTTTAATTAATTCATTACATTGATCTTAATTATTAGTTTTAGAATCGCAAATCTCAGCCCCGCTATATAAAAATCATGGTTCTGCCCCTGATTACGAAGTATATTTGCATATATATAATTTATCAGTTTACAAAGTGATTGGATAAGATAAAGTTACTAAAACCAGATTGTCCGGACTCCCTTTAGCTAAATAAAATTTATCCTTATCCTAAGAAAATAATAAAATGAGTTATTCGGATTATTTTAAACAGTTAATATTTTTTTTAAAAATCGTTATTTTTAAATGATTAATAGGGCTGTCAATGGGTACAGTACGGTACGGTAGAAGGTATTTTCATTATCGTACCCGTTAAAATTTTCTTTACCCGTACCCTACCCGTACCCGTTAAAAATAGCTTTACCCGTACCCGTTAAGAATTAACGGTACGGATACGGTAACGGTAAAAAATGAATATAATAATAATAAAAAAATTTGTACACTCTGTATAAATAAATTATATTAATAAGTATATTAATAAAGTGTAACAATGGTGGCGAATATTTTAGGTTCATGTTTTTTTATTTTTTTAGTACACTGAATGGAAAGAATTATAAATCTAGCAATATTTTTTTACCAATCATGCAATATAAGATGCCATATGTATCATGTAATTGTTTCTTTTTAATTGTGGCAATTACCCGTTATGAAAACGGTACGAAATAGCTTTTACCCGTACCCGTACCCGTTAAATTAACAAAAAAATTTCCTTACCCGTACCCGTTAACTTAACGAAAATAAAAATTTACCCATACCCATCTTATACGGTACGGTACGGGTTGGATAAACGGGTAAACGGGTTTCATTGACAGCCCTAATGATTAATAATTTTTTAGATTAATGATTTTCAAAAAATATAAAAAATAGTAAAAAAATTCAAAAAAAATGTGAAATATGGTTTTATACTATATTTCGTTATGAAGATTATATTGAACAATGAACAATTTGTTTTTTGAGGTTCAAAATCCAACAACGAACACATTGAACTTTAACCTTACTGTAAATATTTTAAACTATATTTGTACCTCTCCTGAACGATATCTATTGCTTTTTATGTATCCATGACGCAGGATAAAAGATATCGTATATGTAAAATTTGCCCTCATTATTATTGAGATGTTATATAGTTGAGCATTAGACATAATTTTCATGGATTGTATTAAAATAGAAAATCATATGAAAAAAAATCTACTTCTGCTGGCTACATTTGTGCATTGTAAATTTGTAATATATATATAAATAACGCTTTATTACATATCAATAAAGAATTAAAGAATAATAAATTGCTTTAGACAAAAAAGAATCAAAGAATCAACGAATCCCTACCCCTCAATCTAACTTCCTAAATTAAACAACATAACTATCATCAATCAGCTATGAACTCTACGCTTCCATCCACCCACCCAAAACTAAACATCGCAAGCATGCTAAAATAGAACCGCTTGCGAAACCATATCCACAGCTCACAATCAGTACCCATGTCAGTAGAGTAGCCCAAAAAATCAAGAATAGAGTAATTAGTCAAGTCAGACAATAAAATGTTGAAGCTGAATTACCATAACGCTAATGTCATCTGCCGATCCCCTCGAAATGGACAGTTCAACCAGCTTCTTACAGGCAGATAAGGCAGTTCTTGCCTTACTATTGTCGGTGAAAAAGGGTCGCACTATGTCGACTGCTTCTTGATTGGTGACCTTGTCCCACAATCCGTCTGAGGCCAAAATTACAAATTCGGATTTGGAACCGATTTGGAGTTTTTGGGTTTCAGGTTCGGGTATTACCCACTGTTTGAAATGTGAGTCTCCAATTCCTCTTGAGACGGCCAGAGAGCCTTGTAATCTCCATGTCCCATGGCAATAGTGCACAAATCCACCCTGAAAACATTTTAAAAGAAGAAAACATTAGAAGCTGTACAAAATTAATATGCATTTCAAGTATATGATTATGATAATATTTTGGTCCTTTCGACAATCTACTTTAATACAAAGAAAGGGAACTCTGATATTTACTGATTCTCAATTCTGTCTAAGTAAAAAATATCCTTTTAAATGAATTAGATTACTAGTTTACTACATATAGTGAACACTTCAGCAGACAAATTGGTAGTTTCTAAATTCAGTACCAGCATAGAAATGATGCAAAACTGATTAAATCAGCCTTGCATACATGAAAAATAAGTAACAAAATACATAGTTGTAAAACTTACAAGGCTCTCAATTCGGTCTCTTTCATCCTCTCTAGATGGCCTATGATCTGATGTGACCGCCTCGGCATTTCCTTCTCTGCTCAAAACTGCCCGGCAATCGCCAGCATTTGAAATGAACAGCTCACCGTTTTGAATTAGGGCAGTAACACAACAAGTGCCACCGCTGATGTTTTCACTTAAGAATTGTTCGTCAGTTCTCATATAACCAATTTTTATTGCTTCTTCTATTTCAGCAGTGCTGGTTTCTTCATCCTGTTTTCTAATTTGTTCTGATATTAGTTCCCCCATTTTCTCAGAGGCAAATTCGGCTGCTTGTTTTCCACTGTGGCCGTCAAATACACCAAAGAATGCCTGAAATTATGTAAAATTCCATGAGTTCACAGCCAATTATATTACAAGTCCAAGATTTTGCGTGCAAAAGCCTAATTAGTCCGAAAAAATGAGCTGAATTGCACTTTATGTCTTAGTTTGCACAGACTTTAATCAAGAGTATGATCAGGTTCTGGTAAGAGCTGGGTTCCTTGTAAGTAATTTAATAAGTAATCCACTAATTTAAGGTCCAATTGATTCCCAAAAATTTATTACACAGCTCAGATTTTTTTTTTAAAAACCTCCCAGAACAAAATTATTCCATTACAAAGATCAATAAAGAAAAAAAAAGAATCAACAAAAACTATATCAAAACATACCGTTTTGGAATCGCCACAGAGATCAGATTTCGCCACATATCTATCTTCCATCTCTGATCGCTTCTTCCCTCTCTTGCAATAGACAGCGAATCCCTCTCTCTCCTCCTCTAATTCCTTACTTCCATCCGATCCAAGCAAATCAACAAACGCCATATCTGGCAAAGGTATATCGATTCTATCGGGTCGTTTTCTCTTCAAAAGTGACCCGCCTCGCATCGACCCAAACCCGCTACTGGACAGCACTGGTCGGAACGACGGAGAAGACGGCGCAGGTGAAGGAGAAACCTCCGCTAACGCTAAGGTCAGAGTTTCGGAGGAGGCCTTGCACGAGAGAGAAACCCTAGACGTAGATGGTGAGAAAACGGGAGAATTAGCAATGGCGACGGAGCAAGACATGCTTCTTTCTTCTTTCTTTTTCTCTCTTGTTTTGTTTTCGCTTGTTTGATCTATCTCTATTCTCTAGGGAATTGGCCACTTGGGAGTAGCTTTTGAAACTTGAAAGTGTAATTTATATCGCTTGTGCGAAGTTCCGCAACTTACGTTGTTCCCTCAGTAGTAGTTTAACAAACACGGAAATATAATGGGACAAGATTTGAGGAAGTTGCGCAGAAGCAACCTGTTTTAGGCATTATTAGGTTTTAGCGAAGTCGTCTAGATTTTCAACGTTCTTATTTAATAGTTTTTTTTTTAAAAAACGTTGACAATAAATTGATAATTTTTTTGTTGATTAATTTTATTATGAAAATAATATGTTGATGGATTTGATATCTAAGTAAATTGGACCTTAGTATAATAATATTAAATTCATAATTTTATGTTTTCAATTATTAAAAACAACATTATGGATGTGTTGTGTATTCATATTAGTACAAGTACTTTTTTGTCTTTTTAAAGTGATTTTGCTAAAATAATTTATCGGAAGATAAAATATTTTATTTGAGATAATTGGAAGAAGTTTTGCATCTCTAAAAAAAGAAACTAAAATGTAAAACAAATCTCTATATCCAAAATGAATGGATTTAGCACCTCATATCACAGTTGTCACTTGTCAAAATACATGAACTAGCGCTACAATAGCAACCTTATAATAGCATAATAACAAACTCAATATATTTAATCTCACATGATGAAAATGAAAGAGAATATATTAGAAAAAAACTGTTTCTCATTGTGCGAGTATCATCACCTTTCTTCAACGTAATTTTATTATTTTAACTGATAAATATTGTAAACATAACCAATCTAGTAGTTTAACATTATTCCTTTTAATAATATCCTTTGAATTATTAATGTAACTTTAATTAGCAATTTTATGAAAATTTTTATATAAGATTAATTGATTGAGAGATCCAAAAATAAAGGTGCATAGAATCTACCACATTAATCTTTTATGGATAAATTTGAAAATTTGAAACTTTATCATATACATCTAACTACCGTAATTAAGGGAAATAAAATAATTCAAATTTTTTTTTTTTGACATCCATCTAATACTTTCAAGAGTAAGTTCATGAGCTTCTTTATTGTTTTTGTTTTTAAGATGTAATGTAATGTATGATGAAGAAAAGATATAAGATAAAGAGTAAACTTGCATTTAAGTTATTTCTAAAATAAAATAATTTTACTTAAAAATAACGAACAAGACTAAAAAAAAAACTTGATGTAAATTGTTTATTATTTGGGACCGAGGCATGTAACACCGCCATGAGGATATAATTGAAAGTGAACCCAATAATAATTTTGTACAAAATGAGGATATATCGTCGGCATTAAAAAATGATATAAAAATTTTATTCCATCATAATGATTTATAATGATATAAAACTTATAAACTATAAAAAAAAAACCAAATGAGGATATAATTGAAGTGAACCCAATATCTGTTTGATTGAGACGCTAGAGATTATCTAGTTGCGAGGGTACAGCATACCACGAAAAGCATTCAATGGTAGTCATCAGTCAACTTGTCTTGGTGAATTCTATTATATGACGCGGTCTTTGAAGCAACAGCCAAATTGTCTTGTTCTCTACTTACGAACAGGCAACAGCGACTGAAAGCGACTGAGTCGACGTGGCTTTGAGAGTTTTACCGTTCGGTGACCCCGAGACGCGCAAATGTTGAAACGTGGCAGCAGCTCCGTGGGTTCTTTTTTTTTTATTATATGTTCTGTCCGGCTTTGTTCAAAGATCCGGTTTGATCTAGAAATTTAGATGGACTTTGAGGTGGCCACAGCGAGACGACCGTTGGGCGGCGAAGTTTTTCGAAATAGCCGTTGGAGATGGGGTCGGTTCTTCTGTGCCTCTCCATCTGTTGCAACCATGAAATCAACTTGGGTGACAACAAATCATGAGAGATTTGTACGAATAAACTCAAATTTTGTTAGACCCCAGCTGCAACGATTAGGAAAATCTCGATGTAAAAATACTGATGTTATGGGCATATTCAATTTTCAAGCAGACGACTGTAATGTGAAGTTTCGTAATCACAATGTAAATCACTGTGAGACAACTTGAGAACATCTCCATCCAATCAGAAATTTGCAATATATATATATATTTAAATTACAATGAAATCCGTCGTGAGACTGACAGACTGACTACTTGAGACCATTTCCATCCAATCATAAAATTGCAAAAAAAAAAAGGAAAAATAAAACAAATTTTGTCTCATAATTAACTTTAACGATTCTCTATCATTAAAAAACTTTACATTAGTTCTATCTTGTAATTTATCTTAATTCAATTCGAGTATAGTAATTAAATTTTTTTCGAATGAAAGTAATTAAAATTTTAAGTACTTCATTCTGCATTCTGCAAAAACAATTATAAGTTAATACGATACTTTTAGCGGGACTATTAATATGGACGAAATCAAACGGTACTGAGCTTTAATGGTCTCCATTTTTAAAGCGAACATGAAATGGGTTGGTCGCGAGGATCAAGTTTTAATGAAATGCTACAGGTATATATTGATTTGGTGCAAACAAACAAACGAAAGTAATAAACTAAGCATGACGACTTTCAACGGTTCACACAGAGAAAACATGTGGGATTTGGACTATATGTACACGGACTGTTGACCGGATAACTCGTAAAATCCCAAGTGGAAACTTTTGTTTTAACTTGAAACTTAGCACCCATCTGGTTATAATTTGTTTAATTAAATCTTGATTTCATCCATATTTAAAAAAATGAAAATAGCTAGCAGTTGCAATTTTCTGTCTACAAAAGCATGTAATTAGAAGCAAATTATCCACACTCATTAGGTTAATCCAATTTTGCCTATTTAAGATTTGAGGGATTATATCCAAATGCTTAAGCCTCATCATCATATCATCATCGTACGTAATTTGCTATATATCTCCTATTAATCCTCTTAAACTTAATTTGCGCAGATAAATTTTTTTAAGAAAACCTCGTGAAACTCATCGTCATCATCATCATTATTATTATTATCATCGTCATCATTATATATTATTATTATTATTATTATTATTATTATTATTATTATTATTATTATTATTATTATTTGCTATATATCTGCTATTTATCTCTCAAACTTAATTTGCGCTGGTAATATTTCTTACAAAAGACTGCCTTGTGAAACATCTTTTTTTTTTTGTTTATTATTATTTGCTATATATCTGTTATACTCTTAAATTTTAATTTGCACTGATAATATTTCTTGAATATGAATGTCAAGCTTTACACAGTTTATATTCTTTTGTTGTAAACAGAATTGACGCCATAGTCTTACTCCAGGTGAAAAGAATAATGGAGCTGATGGTGATAACTTTTGAGTTTTATGTAGCTGCTGTCAAGTTTTCGAGAAAAAAAAAAAAGCTTTGAGTTTCATGAAAGAGGGGCAATTTACTGATGACACCAGCTCTGCGTCTTAGTTCCAATTTCCAGACCTTGTTCTAGAACAAAGCTTCGGCGAACCTTGTTTTGTGACCGATAGTGCTATTGCATGTCCGTAAAACTTTTTTTTTTAAAAAAAAAAATAGCAATCCCTGAACAAGGGATGCCTGCATGCTTTACTGATGCAAACAAGTACTGAAACAAAACAAGGTTTAGATCACAAGGAGTGATCTAGAACAAAAGAAAAAAGCAACCAAAAAAAAAAAAAAAAAAACAGCCATCGTTTATCACACTACTATCCAGAGAAAACAAAACTAAAGAGTATCAAATTACTCTAACAAGTCTTCATCCATCTGCGAATCACTATCCCCAACAATATTGGGCCCTCCAATTCTTCCTCCCACTGCACTGTTATTCCGGTGGCATCAGTAGCTGCAGTAATCACCGTACCTGTTGGTCCTGTTCTTCCTTGGATATTTCCTGTAACCCTATGTTCAAGTCCTGAAGAGGTACCTGTACACATGTGATAAAGATGTAAAGCTGCATAAATGGTTGTAGTGGAATTTTGCAATTTAGTATAAAAAATTCTCCTATTTCTTTCATTCCACATTGTCCATATATAACCAAGCAGCACATAAGATTTTGAAGTCCTTATTTTTATCGGGTGCGTTTGGATCGTTGGAAAAAAAAAAAGAAGGAAGAAGAAAAAAAATTATAAACAATTCAAACTCTTCACAAAGTTACACACTTCCCAATACTTCTTCTCATTTCTTCCCTTTTTCTCTTCTTCTCACACCTATCCAAACGCACCCATCGATCATTATCCGTAAAACTTAATTAGGTGCTTACCAAGGTATGCTTAAAATACCGTTGGTTCTTAGGTTTACCTTCTTTGTAATACTTCTTGGCTTTTAATATAGACCGGCATTTTTTTTTAAAGATAAATTGGAAGTCTAAGTCACCTAACTTATTTTTAAATTAAATATCTATGAACGATCTTCAACCGGTTTTGAAATGCGACTTTTCACTCAAGATGCATTGTTCTTTGTCACTAGACTAAGAACTAGTTAATTTTCGGGCCGGCATTTTTTTCTTGAGATGCTTTTATCTAAAAAAAAAAGAAATTGATGTCATAACCAAGCTTAATTTGCACAATTTACGTCATTCTAATTTAGAACTGATGTCATGTGACGTCAATTCCTAACTGGTTTATTTTCAAACAATATGGTAGCAAAGTCTTAGAGGAAAACCTACTGCGGCTTCCTCTTTGTTGATTTCTAGTTGACAGATTCTTTGGTTATGCATGATTTGATTGATAGTTTAATCTAAGATAACTTTTAGAGTTTGCAAGTTGTATTACAATTATGCGACCCCTACACAAGGTCAACTCTGTATTATATAATTTATTCGAATACACGCGTCAATAGCAGGAATTTCTGCTCATATAATTAATTTCCTTCGTCTAAGTCCTAGGAAATAGTTATGGAGCTATCGATAGAGACAACGCGTTTGACTTGATATGTAGATTCAAGACACGTTGGTTTACTAAGTTTCAGTGTGATATACAATTACATGTATGTACATCATAATTGGCAATGAGCCAATGATTTAGTAGTTATTACAAAGGTCCTTCCACCTGTATAGCTAGGAAATTGTACGCTATAAAAAAAATAAAAAAAGGCTACACGTTGCCAAAATAAAAAAACTTTATTTTGCTGCTAAAATTAAGGATCCAACTATCCGATAGCCCAACAATATATGGGCCAATCCGCCAATGAATCGTCGAGAAGCAAATATTCAATTTTTGCTGTTACATCAAATGCTTAATTTTTACGACCTTCCAAGACAATCATTATATTTTGATGAGTAATGCTAGACTCAAACGCGTCTGACACTTGATCTGTCAAATACGATTCGATTTCAATTTTCGAAATTAGTATGGCCGATTCGAACCACTCAATTTGTTCTCCATAATGAAATATCCTTGGAGATCTAATTTTATATTTTTTCAAAATTTTTTACTATTTATTTTAGATTTTAGAAAATCATGAATCTAATTAATTTTGGACCTTCAATATTAAAAAATCTGAAAAAATAGTTAAAAAATTTTTAAAAAAATATAAAAATTTGGTCTCTAAAAATATTTCAATATGAAGATCATATTGAGCGGTTCGGATCAGTAATTTGAAATTCCAATAGTTGAGTCTAGAATCGTGTTTGAAGTCAAACGCGTCTAATTCTAGCATTACTCTTATATTTTTTAAGTTTATTTAGTTCTCGATAAATCCTGTATATGGGAATTGTTTTGGAAAAAAAAAATGATCTCTAAAAGAGAAGGTGATGCTTGTTGAATATATCGAAGAAAATTCAAAATTTCTTTTGATATTTGCGTCATTTGCGTTACTCTAATAAGCATCAATATCTTTTATTTTGCACTAACCGTTTCTACATTACCCAATACCCATTGAATTTAATCATCATCATGAAATGCTTGATAGCACACATCGGTTTCTGATTTTCCATTTATTATTTGTCCGTTAATTATTTTATGACACGATTTATTCATATCATTTATATCCATGATCTAATCCATTAAATCGGAATTTATTTTCTAGCAACCCGTTGGCTCATTTGTGCTATATAAGTACAATTGATTTCATTGGATAGATAGACTCATTGAAACAATTTAAATTAAATTAAACAATACTATTTCCAATGTATCATGTGTTGATATTTATAAAATTCTTTTCCAATTCCATATACCCCTCAAATATGCTAAATAATCACCTTCATGATTTTGCCCTAAAAGGTGACACTTCCTTCTTATTTTGGTTGTGGTTCCTATCGCACATTAAGACGGAATACGCTAAAGGACAACGCCTAGCGCGATTCTGGTAACTTTATCCTTTCTATTCCTTTTATTCCTTTGACAATTTTAATATTATCCGATTTATTTTTCAATTTGCACCAACAATGCTACCAAATCTATTGGAGATGGGCTAAAATCAGCCACGACTGACGGATGCAACCGTCAACTACGATCAAATTTCAATTTCGTGATTCTAACAGTCGATCCGAACCGTTCAATGTGTTCTCCATATTGAAATCTCATTGGAGACCAAATTTTACATTTTTCTGATTTTATTTACTATTTTTTTGAGATTTTTAAAAATCATAGTTATTGAAGGGTCCAGAATTGTTTAGATTAAAAATTTTATAAAATATCAAAAAAATACTAAAAAAATTCAGAAAAATATAAAATTTTGTCTCCAACGAGATTTCAATATGGAGAACACATTGAACGTTCGGATCGACTGTTAGAATCACGAAAATTGAGATTTGATCGTAGCTGTCGGTTGCATTCGTCAGTCGTGGCTGATTTTAGCCAATCTCAATCTATTGTTGTTCGGAAAATAAATCTGCAGTTCAGATTCCATAAATATTTTCGTCGGACTTCCAATTTGTACAGCTTTCTTTTTCGGGTGAGAGTAAATGAGAGATAATAGAAAGAAAAACAAAAGATAGACGGGAAAGTAAAATTTACCGTGAATTTATGCTTCGATGAATATTGAAGGGCTGAATTTCAATGTTGAATTTCAAAGTGGTATTTTGGCTTATGTCAATGTTGAATTTCAAAATTCGAGCTATGTTATTACCAAATGGTTAATTGGCTTACAACGCCACAAAGTAAAAAATATATATTCTATGCTATCGGAAATTTAAAATTTAGTTTTATATCATTAATTCATTATATATAAAAAAATAGTTTTATGCCATAAAAAAATAATAAATTTTGATATTTATATGAAAAAAAATCAAAATTACCATACTTTAATTTTAAGGGAAAATAATGGCATAAAATGTCAAAATCAGATACATATATGTAACTTTAGAGCATTTTGTCAGTACACAAAAAAATTATATTATTTTGATTTCATTTTAATGACAGCGAAGAACTAAAACATATCCACAAATTACCGACATTGTTGATGTTTTTTTTAAAAAAAATTCTAGATGTCATAAAAAAAAAAGAGGATATCTTAATTTTTTAACGATCTATATCGTATTTTAGCAAATTTATGTCTTTGCAAATCCTAACAATTTCGCTTCACCTCCAATTGCTCTTGTATGTTTGGTCTCGATGATTTGTTAATATTAGATAATTAACCAGCACCATATTACAGAGTATGATATTACAGCATTGTGTTTGGAATCGTTTATTTTTCGTCATAATAAACTATTTACCAGCATAGGTATTTATTCGTTTATTAATATGATTTTTGCGGGTTACCATTTCATTAGAATTGATTTCGCAGGATTTCGAAGGGTTTAATAACATGGAAATTCCAACCAAATGGTATCAAATTCCTTAATTTTGATAAGAAAATTTCTAAGGAAATGAAATCCCGTCTTAAAAAAAAAGGGTTTTGATTGGAACCTAAGTGTTTGGCTACTGAGATGTTCATACAAGTACATGGTACACTGAAGATAAAATTAGTACAGAGTAATCATAGTACTTATTTTCATCGGTGTTATTTAGGTCAGATTATTGAGTTAGGCCCTGATCAAAATGGTAAATTTTTAGCACGGGATTTCATTTCATTAGAAAATTTTTTATCAAATGGATGGATTGATGTTATTTGATCGGAATTTTTATGTTATTAGACCCAACGAAATCTTGAGAAATCAATTTCAGTGAAATGAGATGAAATGAAATCTTGTGTAAAAATCATTTTTATCAAAGCCTTGGTATTATTTGAGGTGATACAAGATCCAATAAAGTGATACTGAGTTGGATAATCAAGTCCAAATAGATAAAAGAACCTGATGAGGTGGACGGTGGCGGATCTAGAAAAAATATTTAGGTATGACTGAATTCATAAGAACATTGGACCACATAAGTTCATCATATATCCATAATCTATCTCATCATATAATTTTGGTGTGAGGAATTGAAATGATCCCACCTATCGAAATTGTAAGCTCTAGAGTATGAGTAATTTTGATATCCATTGAAATTTTGTTGCTCAAACTCAAACTCTAAAGGCCTATTGATCTCGGATCTTCTGAATGCAAGTGGTTGTGCAGCCCGCATTGTGTGCCTATTGCTTGCCCAATGATAGTCGTTCAGTGCCATAGTTAGATGCAGCGATGAAGTGCACCTGAATTGTGAGGGTGCAGGTGCACTAGGCTTCGAAACCTGAAAAATGAACACCAACAGGTGCAAGGTGAAATTAGAAATAATAAAATAAAAAAAAATAGAAAAAGAAAAATAAACAAAAAAAATAAAATGGTAGTCTAGCCTCACTTAAGTTTGTTCGTATCGATATTCTGTTGCCTCTCCGGCAACGGCGCCAAGCTTGATGTGTGCTTTTTGGGTACACAAGGCTAAATAAAAACCGTAACCCTAATCAGTCAGAATGGAAGCGCACTATCCTATTGCGTAGTACTTAGGGGTCGATCCCACAGGGAGGCGGTTTAGAATTACCAGACTAACAACTTTGGGTATTCTAGACCTGGCAAGTAGTCGGATTTGGTATTTAAACTACAGGGGTAAACAGGAAAGTAAATAATGCAGATGCTAGTGCAGTATGGGATGCAGCCGCACTGGACTGAGTGCGACCAAGGATGCAGGTGAACAATTCCAGAAAGGATGCAGGCTAGGATGTTACTGGTAAAATAAGATGCAGTCTACGATGCAAGTGCACTCTTAACATAAAACAATTATATTTTTTGTTAGGATTATGATTTCGTCACTATACTCTACTTGAGTTAACGCAACAATTTACTTAGAATTATGGGGGTCTCATCACACGTACTTTATGCAATCCTTTTGTGCCTGACTACTTGATTTAAGTTTGTAATCCATTAATACAAGCAGACCGTTTGGTAATAATCTATCCTAATTCCCTCTTGAATCTAGCTACCTAAACTAACAACTTGCTAGTTTAAGCGGATTGCTAGAAAAATAGAAAAATCAGCTACACCCTTGTGTCTAGCTACTCATACTACTTCCTACAAACAAATCTCAAGCGGGCAAGAATTGGATAAAAACACATACAATGGAAATAAAATAATAATGTTAATAAGTGGTTTATAAGTACTTTTGTGCATGTCTACTTGTCTAAATCAGAAATCCATTAACTCGAGCGGACCGTTTGTTAATAGTCTATCTTAACCTCCCTTTGAGTCTGTTTACTTAGACCATAAACAAATAGTCTAAGCGGATTGTGTTAGAAACTCAAGTCCTTGTGCAATTTTAATTTTTTATTAACAATTAATAAGCATTTAACAATTGCAATTAACGAATCTAGTCAAACAAACAATTTAACATTTAAATCTAGACGTATAGGAAGTTACCTCTTCTAGTATCGTAACTAGAAGGCTTGACCTTAATCTCTTGGAGTTGATGGCGTGCTCTCCACCACCACCACCACCACGTCGCCGGCCTCGAGTCCACCAAGGAGATTAACCACCTTCTCCACCTCTTGTACTAGCAAGAAGGAGAAAAAAGCTAATCCTTTATTGCTTGCCTTTCTTCCAATTAATCTCTATTAAATGAAGATAGCTAACACTCAACACATGAGCACCTAATGCAAGTTATTAGAGATAATTTTCAGAACTGAAAATTTTTTCTCTAAATCAGATTGGCGGCCACGGGAAAGGACAAAAAAAAAAATATATTAGGTCAAATTCTTTTGGCCGAAAATCCTTTTCTCCTTTTATACTCCATTTTATTCCCTTTTAAATGTAACTAATTATATTTAAATGGCCGGTCCCTAATGGCCATAAATTTTCGCTATCTTTTTTCGAGAACCACCTAAGGTTGGCAGAAGGGAGCTTGACTGCAAGACTCACCCGTCGAGCAGGGACGAAAGTCGGCCTTAGTGATCCGACGGTGCCGAGTGGAAGGGCCATCGCTCAACGAATAAAAGTGTACAACCCTCTTCCTGCTGAGCTGAGCCCCTATCTCCTCGGCCCACAGAGGAAAAATGTAAGGCATGGGATAATTAGTCCAACTAATTATGCTGTCATTTAACACATATTAAATTTTATATTTAATGGGCATTTTAATTGCATTCTATTGGGCTCAATTAGACTTGATAAATTAGGCCTACTTATTTAATATAATTCTCACGACTATATTAAATATTGTTGAACATTATTAACTCATTAATAATTATTTTAGGATTAGCATGTACATTAAAATATTTCTATATGATCCTTTTGATTTAATTAATTATAATGGTTCGCAACGGTATATAATTAATTAATCAAACCATCATATTTTCACAGTACTTACTACTGTGAATAAATAATTAATGCACTGTATGGTTAAAGTCCTATTTGTGTGACCCTTTGAGGATTTATGCTATGTTGGCCATGGAAAATAAATCACTATTTATTTCCAATAATCATAAGCGGTATCTAGCAACACGTTATGATTCCCAATTCGTATAAATAAATACTGTACCAATACAATACTTCAATCCTGCATAAGAAAATAATATCTTATTATTTTGGTTCTTATGTCACATGATATCCTTGTATAATCCAAGATAGGAATGTGTCATTCTTGCATATTACACGTTTCTTGATCTAGAAATGATTGTATAAGTTGCTAGCAAACAATCCATCTCCATCAAGGGGCCCAGTGGATATCATCACTCATTAGGTGTACTAACGAGGGACATACGGTTATCTTGATGACCGGTTTCTCCCCGCACAATTCAAGAGAACATAAATAAAGTCCGTATAACAGCCTTTATCAAGAATCAGCGTTAGACGATATTTATTGAACCTATCCTCATGTGGAGAAACTGAACCATCTCAAACTCAGAATCAAACACTTATGAAATAAATAATGACACGTAACACAATCCATATATTTATTTCATTGGGTCATGTCATGTGCTATGTTCCAGTAACATACACATATGCAATTAAGTTGGTAACTCCTTACCCATGATTTGTAGAACTTAATCATCACTTAACTTGCATACTAGTCTTATATGATAATTAATGTTCCTTGTTAATTATCAAGACTATGGACACTTTAGAGATATTATTGTCATTCTAACGAATGATCTATAGAGATCTACAATTCAGATCCTCGACCTGAATGATCTGTCAATAATAATCTCTAGGAACAAATGATCAATCATTATCAATAACATAAACTAATATAATAGCCACCAACTGATTGTCATCTAGGACATATCTCTAACAGATTGCTAGGAAGTTAAGAGAATCAACCATATCTTTGTGTCTAACTACTCAATGATAATTTCAATCAAATTTATAACAAGCGTGCAAGTGATCAAATAAATCGCACAACACAATAGACATAATTAACAACAACCACCCATAATAACTAAAATAAATGCTACATTAATTCAAGCAAGAGTAAGAGCTACATCATAATTCTAAAATTATTTTTGTTAGGAAACTGCCCAATTTTAATTTTAGACTAATTACACTTAATTAATCCAATTAAACAAAGAGCAAAAGGATCTAGTACATAGCCATTTCGACACAAAGAGAAAGGGGTGGAATATTGTACCTCCCGCGAAATCGTATTCGCGGGGCTCGATCCTACGGCATGGGAATCGATGGGGTGCTCTCCTTCGCCTCCTCCTCCGTTGATGGCCGCCTCGAGTCTACCTAGAGGATTAACCAATCTCTTCTACCCTTGTGCTAGCAAGAGGAAGAGGAATGTCTAATCCCAAGGTATGCTCTCTTCTATTCAATTAGCCCTTTTAATTGGTGGAGAGAGTTTGTGCTCAACTCATGAGCTTGAGGTAGAAGAAAGGAGAGGAAGAGTAAAGAAAATTCTGAAATTTTCTTTCTTCTTTGTGGATTTCGGCCAAGGAGAGAAGAGGAGAGAGAAGGTAGGAAGGAGGCTAGGGTTTCCCTCAAAATGAACCCCTATATATAGACCTCATGACCTAGTCTCTACCAACCTTTCACTTGGACAAAAATGCCCCTTCTTGGCCGACATTTTAAGTGGGCTTTAAGCCTTGGCTTAGCCCATTTAACCATTCCATTTATTACTCCTTTCAATTGACCTCAAATTGAGCTTTTATTTAACTAATTAAATAATGACCCAATAGCTCAGTTAATTTAAATGAGTTGAACATAATCAATTATTAACTCATTAATAATTAATTTGGGATTAGCATATGCATTGATTTATTTCTATATGATCCCTTTGACTTAATTAATTATAACGGTCCACAACGCTATACAATTAATTAATCAAACTATCATATTTTCGCAATACGCACTGTTGCGAATAAATAATGCACTGTTTGGTTAAAGCTCTATTTGTGTGACCCTTTGAGGATTTATGCTATGTTGGACATGGAAATAAATCGTTATTTAATTCCAATAATCATAAGCGGTATCTAGCAACACGTTATGATTCCCAATTCGCATAAATAGTGTACTGCTACAGTATTTAAATCCTGCATAAGAGAATATATGTATTTCCCTATTTTGATTCTTATGTCTCACGATATCATCGTATAATCCAAGATAGGAATGTGTCATTCTTGCAGATTATACGTTTCTTGATCTAGAGATAATTGTATAAAGTTGCATGCAAACAATCTATCTCCATCAAGGGGCCCAAACAGATATCGTCACTCACTAAGTGAATTAATGAGGGACATACGGTTTTCTTGATGATTAGCTTTTCCCCGCACAATTCAAGAGAACATAAATAAAGTCCGTATAGCAGCCCTTATCGGGAATCAGCGGTAGACGATATTTATTGAACCTATCCTCATGTGGAAAAGATAAACATCTCAAACTTAGAACCAAAATCATAACGAAATAAACAATGACACATAACACAATCCATATGTTTATTTCGATGGGTCAAGTCCTGTGCTATGTTCCATAACATACACATATGCAATTAAGTTGGTAACTCTTTACCTATGATTTGTAGAACTTAATCATCACTTAACTTGCATACTAATCTTATAAGATAATTAATGTTCCTTGTTAATTATCAAGATTATGGACCGTTTAGATTTATTATTGTCATTCTAAAGAATGATTCACAGAGATCTACAATTCAGATCCTCAACCTGAATAATCTGTCAATAATAAACCTAGGAACAGATGATAATATATCATCCATAACATAAACTAATAATTAAGTCATTAAATTATTGACTTCTAGGACATAACTCTAACAATTTTAGCTACTCATGAAACAGAAATAAAACAAAACAAATTTGAACACAAACATCACAAGAAAGAAAAAGATAAGGATGCAGCCAATCTCCTTGGCTTTCATCCCTAGGCTCGAGTGTGCACGCCTTCTCCTTACTGTCACAATAAGAGAGGCATCTGCCGTCCTATGAGAGAACAGGGCCGAAGGCCTACGTCAAAATTCGACCAGAGAGAGAGAGAGGAAGAAAGAACATATCTGGAATTGTGAAGGGTGAGAGAGTATTCCTGGACAGCAACTCTTGGCTGCCTTTTATGTTGATTTTCTCATTTTCTCCCCTCAATAATTAATTTTCTTGCCATAAATCATAGAAGAGAGAGAGCTGGACTTTCCTTCTTTCAGCCAGACAAGAATAAAGGACGAAATTTGAGAGATTTAGCTAGCTGTCACGTGAAAAGCTGGATCTGTTTCCAAATCTGCGTCAGGATGCACCCTGTGGTGCGGGTGCACTTTTAGACTGGAAATGCAACACATCTTTGGTTCCTAATTTGCGCCAGGATGCACCTGGAGATGCAGGTGCATCCTCAAACCTGAAATAGAGTAAAAATAACAAATCGGCAGTATCACTATCTTTCGTGCAAAATGAAAAAAATGATGTAAAATGAACGTGAAAATGACAGAAGTTAGGAAAATAATAAGGCTTAACCGGACACAAATACTATGTCATTTTCATGTTCATCAAACACCCCATGCTTGAATCTTTGCTTGTCCTCAAGCAAAAGGCACAGTTTAACAGAATCAATTCCCATTGAATATTTTTCATCTCATTTTGTGCAAGTGGATTTCGAAGTTGAAATGTCCCGTTTGATAATTTCTGGAATTTCTCAAGTACAAGAATGCAACAGATCAAAAGTTTTTCTCTTAATTGAATGCATACGACACAAGGAGTATCGATTTCAAACAAAAGCAATTTCTTTTTAGAGATTCAACCGACTTTGAAATAGACTTAAGACTTAACGCAGTGTACTGTCCATGAGTCATTTACCTAAACATTAAGTCGATTAATTCTTCAAAGTTCTTTAATCGATTTCAAGACAAATAGAAATGGGATCGAAACCCTTCAACTCAAATAATTCTAAACCAATTCTGAGTCATGAAGCACATGTTTGGAAAATTTAAACCACACGAAAATTTTTTAAAATATTTTTGGGTTAATTACACATTTTTCCGGGGGCAAGGAGGTTTTCCGCGGTGGAGAGGTCGGCCAGATGAGTATGCTTTTTATTTGAGGTTTTTCTCAAAAATTTAGATGGATCCATTTTTTTTATCCACAAAGACCTATAGCTTTCCGCAATGGCCATCATCAGAGCACCGCACTTTAGTTCCCTTTTTTTTTCTTCGACTTTAAAATAAATAAATAAAAAATCCAAACATGCATCTCACTTCCTGCAATCAATTTGATTTTCGAGTTGAAAGAATGATCTTAAGGTCGCCCTTTGCCGGCTCTATCAAACCGAATTCAATTGAACCCTTATTAAATTAATGACCTAATGATTAGAAAAATAACCCTCGGGAAAATTTTTTCTTTCATCTTTAGATCGTTAGAATTCAGTTTCATCAAATTCAGTTTATCAATTTTCCAAAGTCCCATGAATTCAACCAAGAGAAAAGAAATTAACAAAAGAATTACAAGTTCTTAATCTATTTCAGAAATTTTCAAAACCGTCATTTCAACCCTAAAACTTATTTGCTCGCTATGAGATTAGTTGACTCTTCACATTCAAACAGAATCAATCAAAATATTCAATCAGGCCCATTCAAACAATGATCCCTTGCAAATTCACCTGACAAAAGAGCCCCTGGTTGAAGAATACAGCAGCTGCAATATGACTGTTTCTCTCTCTCGAATTAAAAGTCAAATTGCCCCTTGATGTTGCAATTAAGCTTCCAATGAACTAATTTTTCCTAAATTATTTTTTTCTCAATAAATAGATTTGAACCCCAATTGTGAAAGAAAACTCTAATTAACCTTACTTTCTGCTTTTTATCTTTCGATGCATTTCAACTCTGTTCTCATGTGTTTGATACCAAAAATCAAGAAAGGAGAAACACAAACTAAAATTTGGCTGCTACATGGATACTGGATGTTAACCTTTTTTAATTCCTACTGCAGTTGTGGAAGTTGAGTTCGTGCGACCTCTGTGAAATTGCTAGGAACTCAGTTTACCAGTCTAGCATTTCTCATGCATGCAAGGTAAACTAGATTTCATGGACGTGGCTACGCCACGTCAGCAATGGATGTTTTTTGTAAATATCAGTTGTTTATCGGGCCTACGGATGTTCTTTGGTGGATCGTGCGGTGAGACATGCATCACAATTGAAGATTGCATAGTTAGTACAAGTCTAAATAAGTACGGAAGTAATTGCAGAAAGGGAAGCCTAAAATGAAGCCCAAGCATTAGTTTGATGGCTTTATGAAGTCAGGAATGAGCCCTAAATGAATATTTCTTGTGGGTGTTATCGGCTAAAAGTTGAAGGGAAAAAGGAAAAATTAGTTATGAGTCATATGATCTCGGAATTTGTTCCGTTACACTGTTAGCTTTAACTTTGGCGAGTTTGCCAGCTATGAATGATTGGTATTTATATAGAAAAAAAAACAGTGATAAGAGACAAAAGCAAAAGCAAAATGTGGTAGAAAAAAAAAGTCCGACGTAATAATTTATTGACAAGGGTATGTGTCTGCGACGAAGTTAGTAAAAGGCAAAGGACACCAATCAGGAGAACAACTGTAAATATGGACGTATCAAACAACATTTGAAGAAGACAACACACAGTAAGTTGTTAACAATAGCAGGTAAGGATTTCTTCAGGTGAGGCAACATTAGAAAGAGCAGCAAAAAGAAAACCATAACTTGATCTCCAAAAACTCAATCTCTGCCACAGGGATTGTAATCAGTGTGCACCATTATAGATTGACATTCTTTGGGGAAAAAAATATGATATCCATACAAAGTTACATAACTGAGCAAACGAAGAAATATGATCGAGACAATGGGTAATCTAAACTACATAATATTCCATTATCTGCATGCGAGCAGCAGGCCAGAGTATGAACCTATAAGTGCAGATGAGTACAATATTTGTTCAGTAATAATAGCTACATTCACATGTGCCGAATTTAAACAGCAAACCAACTCGAAGTTGATACTGTGAGGTGCATCAGCATGGGCAAGAATACCTGCTAAAACTGGCCTAAAAGAACACTGAAGTGCTGAACATGTCTTTCACAAATCTAACCAAAACACAGCTAAATATTAAGAAGAGAAGTTGCATAAGCCACATAGGCCACACATTTGTCATTGCAGATCGAACCGAGGCAAGACCGACCCCCCCCCCCCCCCCCCCCGCCGAAACAGCATCCGATCGTCTAAAACAAATATGGAAGTTAGGAAACACACCCAATATAGTTGCTACTGAAAAGAAGACCGGACAAGTACCTCTCCCAATCAAATCAGACAAACAATGAAAATAGGAGGCAAGGGGCATAACTAGTTAAGTCCATTGGGAGGCAAATACATTTTTTTTTGGTGAAGTATTAACAATGCGAAGGCCAAAAAAGCTCAACACAACAATTGTTCGGACCAAATAACCAATGTACCTGCGTCCAATATAGGGGAAAACACCCATAGAACTACTGTCCAAGCCCTTTTTTTTACACGTAATGTATTTAAGATATTAGTGGATTTGCTGATTTTAAATGTCCTATTGACTTATCTCGCATATTCTGAATTAGCCCCTTATTCTCATTCTAGAATGTAGAGCACACAACCATGGATCGGGGACGATCCCTTCAGCACATGCAGGGAGCAACAACTCTGAAAAAAAATCGATTCAAAACCAATGGAACATACAAACAAAAGGAGTTGCTACAACGGAAACAACAGACCCCTAAGAAGCTATGAAGGCACTAAAGGACCAGAAAACCACAAAGAAAGTGAGAAAGAAAACAACAAGTAAAAATAACTGAGAAACAACCACAAAAGAGGGAAGACGCCAAAAAGGGAAAAAGCTTCGAAAACCCAAAAAATGTAGCACTTTTGAGTATGAAGCGAACAAATCGCAAGACAAGCAAGCGAAGGAGGGACGGCTGCCGGAAGGACCGACCAACCAAACAGCGAGTACCATAACGAACAACAGCGCAACAATGTCGAGAGGAAAAGTGCAGAACGAAGAGCCATACAGCAACCTACGAAAGCAACAGGGGAAAAATAGGATTAGCTCATCTAGTATGCACAGGTAGAAATGTCTAAATATGGAAGGCGATAAAGGTAATAATTAATAAGGAAAGAACTAAAAGAAGACGCCGGTGCATTGCCACGGCGGCAGGAGACGAAACACACTAGGTTTTCCACCCCCTTTACAATGGGAGGAAGAAGGGATCAAAAAGCTAGGAATGACCAGGGGAGGAACAAAGGTTGTATTTAACAGCAAAGGACAAACAGTAATAATCGAGCAGATGCAGGCGGATGCACGGATGCGGCAGATGATGTTGAATAATGGGCACACGATCTCAATCCGACGAATAGCAGCATGCAATCTGTGGCCCAAATCGGAACCCAAAGCACAATGGCACGTCGGGACAAATGGACAAATGGAATTGGTGGTGAAAAACCAAACTAACCATAATAAGAACAGCCGACCACCCATGCCAATCAAAGGAGGCCAAGGCCACAAAATAAAAGCAAAAAGTCTAGACCAAGCCTAAAAGGAAGAATGCCTCCCAAACCTAAGGCAGGGCCTTTTAAAAACATGATACAGCCCATAATAATTAAGGATGGCACATAGGTCAAGAGATGGGCCACAAACCTAGCAGAGCAGGATAACATAGGAACGGTTCACGCATTAACGCACAGAACATGACTAGACAGTCCAATCACTTTAGCGCGCACTGTTCATTCTTCCATCCAGGATTGAGGTCTTTTAATTTGCGAAGGGCATTATTGCTAGGATCAGAAGACTCTAGAAGGAGGGCATTGAACAGCTGAGGAGACCTGATCGGACGAACAAATGCTCATAGAGAGGAATCAACAGACATGATCGATTATTGTTCGGAGTAATGTTCGCCAACAGTATCTTCGGATTCGGATTCATTTCTATAAAATAATATATGTTTTGATTTGATGATTTGATTTTGATAGTTAGGAAATTACACACGCTATAAAAAAAAAAGCTACAGTGCTAAACGTTGTAAAAAAACAAAAAAAGAAGCTGGGTTATTACAATTACGGATCCAAACTATCCGATAGCCCAACAACGGGCCTATCCGCCAATGAATCCACATCAAATATTCGAACTATTATTATTTTTTGGCAGTTAAATGGCCCGCAGGCAATCAAATATTCAATTTTTGCTGCTAGCTTTACGACCTTCCGAGACAGATCATTATATTTTTTTTTAAAGTTTATTTAGTTCTCGATAAATCCTGTATATATATAGGAATTGTTTTGGGGAAAAAAAGTTATATGATCTCTAAAAGAGAAGGGATCTGATGCTATCAAATCTATTGTAGTTCGGAAAATAAATCTACAGTTCAGATTCCATCAATATTTTCCTCAAACTTCCAATTTGTAAAGCTTTCTTTTTCGGGTGGGAGTAACTAAGGCTCCGTTTGGATAGGTGTGGGAAGAAGGGAAGAAGGGAAGAAGTGGGAAGAAGTATTGGAAAGTGTGTAACTTTGTGAGGAGTTTGGATTGTTTATAATTTTTTTTCTTCTTCTTTCTTCCAACGATCCAAACACACCCTAAGAGATGATAGAAAGAAAAACAAAAGATAGACGGGAAAGTAAAATTTACCGTGAATTTATGCTTCGATGAATATTGAAGGGCTGAATTTTAGTGGTATTTTGGCTTATGCCAATGTTGAATTTCAAAATTCGAGCTATGTTATTACCAAATGGCTAATTGGTTTATAGCGCTACAAAATAAATAAATAAATATATATATATTATGCTAATCGGAAATTTAAATTTTAGTTTTATATCATTAATTCATTATTAATCTAATAGTTTTATGCCATCAAAAACAATGAATTTTGATATTTATTTGATATAATATCAAATTACCATACTTGTAAGGAAAAATAATGGCATAAAATGTCAAAATCAGATACACATATGTAGGGGTGAGCAAATAACTCGTAACTCATGAGTTACTCGAACTCGATTCGAAAAAAACTCATTGGTAACTCGAGTTAATAGGACTCGAATTCTAGAAACTCGAGTTGTGCTGACTCGTGAGTTTTATTTAGTGAGTTCGAGTTAGGCCCAACTCGACTCGTTCCAACTCGAGTCAGCAAAATATAAATACCAAAAATAAAAATACTATATCAGTGTATACTATATAGCCGAAAAAAGACTTAGTTCATAAATATCTTTTCTTTCCGATGCACAATATAACTTGGTTTATGCATGTGTTATGGATTCTGAGATATTTATTTGTGTATGTGCAGAATTTATTTTGTTTTGAGATAATTATTGCATCTATTAACAATATTCACGAGTTGAATACCGAGTCACGAGTTGACTCGAGTTATAAAATGGCGAGTTCGAGTTAGCTCGAATAACTCGGAACTACCTTTCGAACGAGTCACGAGTTGACTCGAGTTGTAACGAGTTCGAGTTCGAGTTATGCTCAACTCGCTCGAACTCGGCTCATATACAGTCCTACACATATGTAACTTTAGAGCATTTTGTCAGGACACATAAAAATTATATTATTTTGATTTTCATTTTAATGACAGCGAAGAACTAAAATATATCCACAAATTACCCACATTGTTGTTGTTTTTTTTTTAATTCTAGATGTCATCAAAATAAAATGAGGATAGCATTTTTTTTAACGATCTATATCCTATTTTAACAAATTTATGTCTTTGCAAATCCTAACAATTTCTCTTGGTTCTTCTCAGTCGCAACCTCCAATGGCTCCTGTATGCTTGGTCTCGATGATTTGTATATATTAATAATTAACCAGCACCATATAGGTACTCGTAGGTTATGAACTGAATTTGGATGAGTTGGTACCGGCCTATTACTGGTACATTAAGTATAGACGTTTGTTAGGAGTTTATACCGTTTCATTTGTTCTGCTATACCAGTTTTTGATACTGGTATTCCTTTAAACTTTTATTGTTATACTTTTGTAAACTTTTGTTTTTTTTATTAATGAAAAAATTGTCAGTTTGCTGACCATATTAAAGAGTATGATATTACAGCGTTGTGTTTGGAACCGTTTATTTTTCGTGATAATAAAACTATTTACCAGCATAGGTATTTATTCGTTACGATTCTAGTGCATAGGGGAAACTATGGGATTGCAAAATGAATGACTCTTATGGCGTTCAAAATTTTTAAAGGGATTATTCTTTTTTTTTTCCTGTATAACACTAAACTTGCTCCATATTAAGAATTGACTCTGAATTTTGATCTGTTTTCTTACAATTCACTTTTTTAGTTTGACACATCACCCTCAATTTTCGCCTAAAAAGTTTATTAATTAGCACTTCTACGCCGATAAGAAAGTAACGTTCAACCTAGCAAAAAGCACATGCACTCATTAGATTACCTTTTTTTTTTTTTGAAGAAAATTAAAAGATTACCTAGATGAGCAGAAAATATCGACTGAAGTGAAAGGTGCTTATCTTGTCACGTAACACTAAAACTCGGTATTTTATTTAATCGAACAGCAGTCTACGTGCTGATACTCTGCATTTTATCCGGAGCAACACGATTCATTTCATAAAAGAGGTGCGAAGATCAAAAGTAGGAGGAGCATTAAGATGGTGTAAACCAATATATACAATGACATGCAATTTAGAATTTTGTAAATTCAAATAGATATTCGAGCCCTGTTCAAACAGAAGTTAACACTATTTAAAGATGGAAATTTGGCAGTCAGATAACTTTTTAATATGCTAGATCCCCGTTGGAAATTACTATTTACTATCTCTCCAAGTGTCATCATGTGCCATCGTGTTTGTATTTGTTCATTTTATTCATTTATCTACGTGTTTTCTTTATTCAATTATGAGTTAAATTTTATCTTTTGTTTTGTTTT
Source organism: Rhynchospora pubera (assembly GCA_028095005.1). Taxonomy (NCBI): domain Eukaryota; kingdom Viridiplantae; phylum Streptophyta; class Magnoliopsida; order Poales; family Cyperaceae; genus Rhynchospora; species Rhynchospora pubera. Next base: position 146,780,301 of record CM051462.1, on the reverse strand, counting down.
TTGGATTTTTATATGTCTATAAATTTATTTTTATTGAACTTATTTATTTATACTTATTCATTTTGATTATTTAAATATTCATTTTGTCTATTTTATATATTCAATTTGTTCAAGCGATTATAAAATTGCACATTGCAATTTGCAGTTATCATTTTTGCTTCCCATTTGAGGAATTTCAGACTTCTATTGATGTCAAGCCCAGTAAAATATTAGCAGATAATTCATGGCCTGTGTTAGCCCACTCAAGTTTCTTCTAGAAGACCAAATATCAAGTAAGCAATCCACTAACTAGGGTACTAGAACTAGACCACTACTCCACTAGTGTATGCCAATTTTTAACAAAAGCTGTCCCAAAAACGATACAACTATTATTCAAAAATTCAAAAAAAAAAAAAACATAAGTCGCATCAAATCATTTGAAAAAAACATAAGTCGCATCACATGGGTAGGGCAGCTGCTAGGCCAGAAGGCTTTCTTTTGGTTCTTGTATTTTTCTATTGCAAGTGGCACTTGCATCCAAACAAATAGGGAAACACTTTTTATTTATTTGTCAGTGCTAAGTGCAACTACAAACGAGTTAACTAGCCAACCGAATAGAATATTACATTTATTTGAAAAATAGATCCCCAAAAGTCACACTGCAGTGACTAGACAACCAAATTAGAATTTTTTTTTTCGAATACTTGATCAGAATATTATTAAGTACTAGCAGCAGTGCCCGCTCAATGTGCGGGCAATTTTTTATTCTATATATTTTAATAAGTTAAAGACTTTAGTATATTTTTTTATATGAACCTTTTTTGTTCTTAAAGAATTTCGCTACACATAATCGAAAAACGACTTCTATTATCAAATTTTGGTATGACTGTTTGGTACAGTCGATTATTAGGCTGCTGAGGATGCTGGTCCAGATAATCATGAAGGGGGCGTTTGGATGGGGTTGGAATAAGAGGGAATTGCAAATTTTCGGAATTTCATATGCCAAATTTATTATAAACAATCCAAACTCTTCACAAAGTTACACACTTCTCAATAAATTTATGTCTAGAATTGCAAATTCTCCAAATTCCTACAACATCCAAACGGCCCGAAGAGATTAAGGATTGCAAAAATAAAAAATATTTCCATGATACCACAAAGTAACAAACTAACATAAAGTAAACAAAAGTAAATAACTAAACTAAAGACATAATGTCGGATGTGCCAAATGTGTGGGCAGATTTTTATCTTGAAAACGGTGATATTTAAGAGTTTGTCTAAAATTCAAAATTATAACACCATTTTCAATTGTTGATTGGGTTTGTTACTATTTCAATAAAAGGAATATTGAAGACATAAATATCAGAATTTTTTTCATGTCATCTCTTACTCTTTATATATCAGTAAAATGCCTACTTCTGTAAATGAAGCTGAAAATAAGCAAAAAAAATAAAGCAAGAACCATGATGACGAATTGCTCAGGAGTATAGTTAGAATGCCAAAATATAAGGATATCATATTCTTCTTCTGTTCCTATAGAACTGCCATCATCATCATGGATATCATATTCAGATTCTGATCTTTCAAAGTCCATGCTGGTACCTGCTTTGGCAATGGAGTCAGTGTCAAGAATGAGACACACAACAGCACAGTCGTCGATTTTGGATGTTGGATACTTGAGGTGCCATGATCGAACTGCCGTCTCGACGAGTGATCTCGCAGCAGAGGACCGTGTTGGTGCTGCAGCCACTATGTCCACAACTTCTTTATTGGACAAAACATCCTAAACCTAGAAAAGTTGAAGTTCCTTATATTGAAAATTAATTCAAAGCAAGCCTCTCGTAATGAAGTTTCACAAATACGCCCTTTGATTAGCCTTTCAAACAGCAATCAAGACTTTGATGAGATGTGCTTCTACAAATAGTCTAAAAGGTAATAAACCTAAGAAATACAATGCTAAGTGAGAAATGGAAGAATTACCCCATCAGTTGCCAGAACAACAAACTCATCCCTCTCAGTGAGACGCCTATAGGAGACCTCAGGCTCAGAGACCGAAACCTTTGAGACAGAAATCTCCAAAAGCTCTAGCCATAACTAATCCTGGCGTGTCATAGTTTGGCAACCATACACGTGCCACCTCAGGCTCATCACTGAGGGCAAACACTCATCCCTTGCATTTTCTAATCCTCTCTGCTTCCCCTGCAAAAAAGATACGTCTCTTTAATATTGTCTTTCAATATTGTTTGATATTTTGCTTATTCCATGATTTTCTTTCAATATTGAATATTAAAATATAGAGATGAAAATGGAAATTACTTAAAACAGTATTAAGTCTCTATCTTGTTCAATTTGAATAGACCATAATGGAGAGCGACAAAATCAAGTATTGACCAATATAGCAGACAGCAATACAAATATTGTATAGGTTGGGTTGCATGATTGCACTAACACATGAAACAACATTTGGAGAGAAAATTAAGACAATTCAAAGACCAGTCAACATCAGACATTAGTAGGCATCAAATCTTTACAAAGCATCAACTGAAACAAAACATGGACATTCAAAAAGTTCCCCTAAACATTTAATTACAAAATCGAAAAAAGAGGAAAAGAAAACAACAAGAAAAAAACATACTTGGAACATTTGGCTTAAGGTCGACTGTCAACTGAACAGGCATCAATCGATTGTTACAATCTCTTGTTCCCAATATTGCCCTTGAGTCGCCCAAATTTCCAATCACTAAATCTTTACCCTAAATAGTGAACAAGAAAAAAAAAATGAACAGTCAAAATCAGAAACAAAGCTTTTTTTAGAAGTTTTTCAAATCACATCAAACAAATAGAACATTTGTAGCCAGAATACCAGTATTAGAGATATTAAACTGAATAAAAATGGTTAATTTGATCTCTTTATTAGAGTATCTGGTTAAACTGTACACAGATGTGAACCAAGTAATAAATTTAGAAACAGGCGCTTGGCGCGTACGGATGGTTCGAAATGTTTTTCTTTTGTACATTAGTAACATTCCTCTGCCTAGATGCTTTAACTGAGACATACTTTGCTTTAGATCTCCAAGAGTGATGAAACTGCCATCAATAGGGAGTAGCTCAAATGGTTTAGAACTTCTGAACTTGAAGATAACGATAACAAGCATCTTTCATCAAACATGACTTATCCAAAGAGAACAAGTATTACCTATTATCACCATAAGGGCCTTTTATTGTAGCTATCTGCCTAAACATAATCATAAAAAATAATTCCTTCTCCTGTGCCACTGGTTTTATAAACTAATAATGAGAGAGAGAGAGAGAGAGACTCAGCTTGAGGTATGGATCCACCTAGGGTTGAGCGATCAGCAGATCTCCTAAATGATAGGAGGGCACACTTCTTCCTTCGTCGAAGCTAGTATTTTTGAGGGACCTTCTATTTCACAGATAACAAAAAAAAAAAGTTGTGCTGTGCAGATTAGTAGTAAGATTATAAATTCATTGTTGGCACCTCTTATAAACTTAAATTTATGTCCAAATTACACACTATGTTAACTAAAGGATAAGAGTTCAATGTCCAATTCCACCACTGCAATTTCAGCCACTGCAATTTCAGACTGATATTATTGACAGAAATAACAGAAGGCCAAATTTTAAATTGGTATCAAACTTTAAACCGGTATCGAACTTTACTATTGCATTTTGTTCTTTCTTTTGGACTCACTTTTAGCTCTTCTGGTAGAACAGAAGTCTTGAGATTTCCACTTAATTAATATTTATTCATTTTGTTGCAAATCTCAATATATTATTTGGCTGGTGTGATTATGTGAAATGTTCAAGGTAATTACTTATTGGGGCCTTTTCCTTTCGGATATGAGGCAGAAAACTTCGCGATCTATTTGCTGCCACTCTTTCTTCAGATACCTTTTTCCAAAAAAAATTATAGATGATCAGTGCAAAAAGAGATGATGAGAAAATAAAAACGGAAAAAATAACAGAAAAGAGAGAGATGTTGCACTTTGGAACAACCCAAAGGTGCATCATGATTTTCATCTGACAAATTAAAGGAGAGTTCTAAAACAAAAATCATTTCACATTGTATAAAAGAAAGCCTACAACTTTTTAAAATCTAATTTTTGCATTTAGATCCATCTAAAATAAAGAAGAACAACAGCTTAATACTAAATTTAAAACCTAATCAATTTAGCAAGGCATGAATCAAATTCTTTTACTTCACCTTCACATACAAATGCAAAAGAGATACCTTCAAGAGCAATTGCTCCGTACCAGCAAACATGTCAACCAACTTGACTACAGAGTTAGTTGCAGACTTGCAGCCTCTCCCCATGCAACCTCACTTGAAGATTTATCAGCTGAAATGAAAATGCAAAAACATGAGTCGCTCTTTCTTACTTAAAAAAAATTAGGTAAAAAGACAAATTATTTTTATATAATAACCAAAAATCACTTGAGCTCCATATCAATTAAATATATAACCAAGGCGACTTCTTGCTCAAAGTCCTTCAGTTTTTTTTTTATATCAGCTTCAAATTACCTGCCAAATTACAAAACACGTATGAATGATAGACCTGCCAAATAACGGTAAATTTTTTGAAAATTAAAGAACCAGAGGAAGATAGGTGGGTAACAGAAGCTCCAGAGGAATTGTATGATAGACCTCTTTTGACATATATAGAAAATCTGATCATTATTTACTCTACTTCTTGCAGTATTTATTTTCCAATTTATTTTTACTGACAGGTTGTGCGTAGTACCAACGTACCGGGATAGTTTATTACGCGTACGGAAGTCACCCCCACCAAATCACTGAATTAGCACGGATCATGTGCGTTCTGTTTGCCAAAATAAAAAGAAAATAACGAAAATGCTAAAAATGATTGGTACAAAAGAAAATGTAAGCAGAGGTATTTTTGTCTTTTGTTTTTTTTTTGTTTTTTTTTTTTGGTTTGTTTGATTCAGTCTCTGGGGAAGAAAGTAGTGGTTCAAAAGAAAATTAGAGTTTTGATTGAGGAAATATCGTTAAATTGCAATACAACTTCAGAGATGTGCCAATATAAATTAAAACATGATGACTGGGTTAAATCTCACATGTCATACTTAGTTCCATAATTTAAATAAAACTTTTACCTTCGGCACCTTATTCTATGAACGCATGGACATTTGGTTATTTACCATGGATATGGAACTAAGTATGACATGTGAGATTGACATTTTTCTTACATGCTTTTGTTGGTCTGGTAACCTATATCCTTCCATAATTTGTCTTAATTTTGGCATATAATTATCCCATGGAGATACTGCTAGTCAACAACATGTAGAGCCACAAGTTTTGATGTTTTTATTTAAAAACAAATAACATATCTCATATAAAAAAATGCAAAAGAAAGTGTTATTGAAAAAGATTGAATCGAAATAAAGAGAATATACAAAATAAAAATTAGCAGACCTTCAGATTTTGTTTACCGTCCTTGCCCCAAAAACTAAAAGTACCATCTGAGTCGACAGTAGCAAATGTGTAATGCACATGTACCCCAAATTAAAATGATAGAAAGAAAAATAAACTCTTAGACCACATAATGATGCAGTACTATATAAACAATAGACGAAGTAACCACAATTAAAATTTCAAGATATCAAATTGATGTACCAGAAAAATTGGAGGCACACTACAATTACCAAAATTTTATGAAAGTAGCATCCACCCACCTAGTGGTATATGTCCCAGCAACAAAAGCAGTCGCATCATCGATAACCAGTAAATCTTCAAAACAGATACCTAAACATAGCAAGACTTTGTAATTAGAAAGATTTTGTGCGCAAATCAGAGAAACGATGAAAATAATGGAGATGATTTTGTAATTTCATTTGAATACAATGTGGATAATTTCATTTAAATACAATTTTTTTTAGATTGACTATGACATGGTTGTGTAAAACTAAACAAATAAAAAAACAAAATGATGAAAATAATAGATCAGGACTATTGAAAAAGAAAACATGGCACTGCATGGAGCAAATATAAAAAAAATTAGAAAAGCTATTGTGCACTTCATCTCATGTAATAAAACCTCCAAATCCAACTTTAATAATTATAATCGCAAAAAGCACATAGTAGCACAGCAACCTACATGAGATTTAGTGTCGGGTTCACTGGAGCCCCTGGGGTCGGCCCAATTGATGGTTGGTGAAAGCAAGTCATGGGGATCTATGTCACAAATTATCAGGTGCACATGGTGAGGACTTGATTTTTGTATCTTGTTAACACATACAGGGAGTAAACATTTGCAGAGAATGAAATAAGTTTTTGAAACATAGCATAGACCTGCTTTGTACACATTCAACTCCTTAAAATTGGAACTCCAACCAAATAAGAATTAATATACAGAATAAAATAATAAATTGAGAGAAATTTTAGAAAATTTGATAGAACCCAGAAAATAAATTTCAATATAAAAGCTATGTCAACCATACTGTCAAAGCAACTCAGGGGTTATATAAAAATATGTATTAATACTTTGGAAAAGAGAAGTCAAAAGAATCAAGAAAATCAATCCAACAAAACCATTTCTCAATCATTTCTAAACCACACAATTACGATTTATATTTTGTGGAGTACAACTCTTATCAATAACCAGAAATTCCAAAACAAAAAAATTAACAGATCTAGGCAGGGTAAATAATCACCTTATATCTTCCTCTTACACCGAAATTTGCTGGGGAAAAAATTAACAAAAATGAATCAAATTAATTGAGCAGGAAATTGAAAAAATAATGAAAAACGAAGCATTATCGAAAGGAGATAGACTGAGGTCTGCTTGATGTTACGAGAGGTTGTGAGAGGCTCAGGCGACGGGGACGCGATGAGAGCTGCAAATCGTGTTCCGAGATGCATTGAGAGGAGCGAGGTCATCGTGCCGAGGTGGTATGGCGTGGATCGTGGTGGTATGGACCATCACAGAGATGTGCGAGGCAGAAATAATAAATGAGGGGGCATCTAGGGTTTTCATTAATGGGTGAAGATGTGGAAAGAGATTGTGAGAGAGGCAAGAACGATTATGACGAGAGATGTGACAAAAATTTTGGAAAAGATCGGCGGAGATCGGGCAGGTAGCGAGCAAAGAAAAAAAAAGGAAAGGAATTTTCTAGAACGGAGCCCACAAATCGGACTATTTTTGCTTTTCTTTTCTGAGTCTGTCTCCTTTCGACAATGCTTTGTCTTTCCTTGTTTGAGAAGGGAACGGAGAGACGGGAGAAAAAAAAATTGGAAAAAAGAATTGAAACGAAGGTGTTTCTTCTTAGAGAACGGAGAAACGGGACAAAAAAAGTTGATAAAAAATGAAAACTCGAAGCAGGATCGAACTCGCGTGTTTTAGAAGCGAAACCACAGAGTCAGACCGCGTAGCGCCTTGACTTATTTGTGTGTAGAGTCGACTCCTTTATAGAAATAGCAATCTAAACCGTACATCATATTGATCAATGGTTTATAATGATGCTAACAAAATTGTTTGGACCCCTTTGTGTGAAAAATGCTGACCTTGCTAAGGGTGCTTTATAAGTAGTAGAGAAGTAGAGATTAACACATGGTTTAGTAAGGAAAGGTTCCATTATCATGGGTTGTGACGTTGCTCTCCTAAACTCTGCACCAAAATAGTATTTGATAGAGACCCGGTTGTTAATGTTATCCCACCAAATGCGCGTTTTGTGTGTTCAATGTGGGTAGCACTTACTATTAATCCAGCATTTCTTTGGAGTGGGATCTGAAATTTTTGGTGTATGGTCCTGTAAAATCTTTCTGATATCCCTTTGTTTCCTACAATTACATAGTTAACGATGTAATTTTTGCGTGCGTATTGAATAAAAAATAAAATAAAATAAAACAAAAGTCTAAAAGATAAAACCAACCTAAAATAGAGTTTACTGACTATAGTAATAGTAATTTTGTTATGACCCAATCTAAATTTACTAAAATAGAGAGACTGGTTTATTCTTTCATTATATATGCCCTGTGGCTATATTTATTGCAGCCGAACACAATCATAACCATTTAGAATTAGAGGCACACTTTGCTGCATTACTAACCTACTCACTTTATGGGCGCGCAAAAGGTAGATGAAGATGAAAACAGAGACGAGTGTTTTTGGGAAATACCAAAAAAAAAATGTAAATGAGAGTATAGAATTAAAAGCATGTAACTATGACTAAGGCAATTTAAATTATTAATTTATTATATATAGATTTGTTTTTCGGCTGAGTTTTTGGTCCATTGCACGCACAGAGAATAATCCATTAATCCCAACCCCCAGGTGGTTTTTAAAAACAGGAATACACTGAAACATTGAAACCCCCTCCATTTCTTAATAAAAAGAGAGAAATATCTTGCCTGTAAGTAACGTTTATGTTTCCAGATGTCACAATGTCATTCCATCTCCATTTCACTGAAAATGGAGAAACTTAAGATTCTTTCCGACCGACGAGAAATTGTTTCTCAACGCCGTTTTCCCTTACAATAAATTCCCACTCATACACTTCCAACTTCTTTCCTTCCGTGATCCGTCTCTCTTTATACACTCCACCCCTCTCTCTCTCTCTCTCTCTGTACGAACATTCACAGTTCTCATATTTCTCCTTCAAAAATGGATTCATACCCCTTCCACCTGGCCATGGCGGCGCTACTCGGCGCCTCGTTTGCTGCTCTCTCAGCGGTGTACATGCACCACAAGACGCTCTCTCAACTGATCGAGTTCACTCAGTCGATCGATCGCAAGAAGGGCAAAAAGAAGAGACGCAACATGTCGTACCAGCGCCTCATCGATGATCGTACCGGTACAGGTGATGGTACCGACGAGGAAGATGAGGAGGAGTTATTAGAGGAGGATGACGTGGCAGCCTTGCGGGCCCAAAATCAGAATGTACCCTCAAGCCTCCCTCGACTAAATTTGATTCATTCAGGTATTACTTGGGGCTCTTTTTTGGAGACTGGTTTTGTCAGTGGGGATACATATGGAAGATATGTATTCTTTATTTAGGTATAAGAGGGTTTTGTTTTTTTACTGGTACCACCATGGCAATAATAGTGCGTGTTTCGTTGGATCTTTTTTCTGGCTGGATTATTGCTTAGTTGAGGCCCAATTGCAGTATATCTCTGGAAATTACATGGGGGAAAAAAAATATGAGGCCTTGATCAAAATGATTTTTGCGGGATGCCATTTCATTAGAATTGATTTCGCAGGATTTCGCCGGGTCTAATAACATGGAAATTCCAACCAAATGATATCAAATCCCTTCATTTTGATAGAAAATTTCTAATGAAATGAAATTCTGTGTTAAAAAAGGGTTTTGATTGGGACCTGAGTGTTTGGCTTCTCAGTATTCATACAAGTACATAGTACACTGAAGATAAATTAGTACTGAGTAATCATAGTACTTATTTTCATTGGTGTTATTTAGGTCAGATTATTGAGTTAGGCTCTGATCAAAATGGTAATTTTTTTAGCACGGGATTTCATTTTCTTTTTATCAAAATGGATAGATTTGATATTATTTGATCGGAATTTCTATGTTATTAGACCCAAAGAAATCTCGAGAAATCAATTTCAGTGAAATGAAATCCCGTGTAACAATCATTTTTATCAAAGCCTTGGTATTTTTCGAGGTGGTACAAGATCCAATAAAGTGATACTGAGTTGGATAAATTAGTCTCTGCCGCTGTCCAGCTTTAGCTTCTCATCTGTCCCCCCCCCCCCCCCCCCCCCCGATTATTCTGTTTGAAGGTCTTCTTCTTCTTCGACTAATTTATGTTTTTTCCCTAATTTTTTTTTAGGGAATAGGCAGAGTTTTGGCACAAGCTCTAATAAAAGCGTTTCAAATCTAATCCGACCAATATCTCCAAAATCACCGGCTTTGAGCTCAAGCTTTAATGAATCTGATGAGGACGAGAACTTTCTAGAAGATTCTAAGTTTAAAGGCCACCATATCTACTTGCACACAAATGGAAACACGGTAAAGTTCTTCAATATTTTTTGGCTATGTATGTGAGAATTCAAAATTACTCCCATATTTTTTTGTTTGTGCAAATCTGAAGCTTACTTTTGCTATCTTCAATAATAGTGATATGGAGTTGCAAATAGTTTAGACTTTAGACTGCTTATTTAATTGGTTATATCTATCTGACATTTTGCTAGCACTATAATTTTCAACAAGAATTAAACTTGAGCTTGTTTTAACAGGGAATAGAAGATGATCAAAAGGGGAAAGGAACAGTTCATGAATCAACAGCTAATTTAATTAATGGAAGTGTTGAATTAAAACAGTCTAGATCAAAGAGCATGATCAGAAGTCTCAGCCAATCGGGCAATCTGCATGGTGCACAACCTGATCCGGTAGCAGCTGACATCCTTCGCAGGAAACCTGAAGAAGACGCCTTTACCTTATTAAACATAACACCGACTGGTAGTTTTTCATCTTTATCATATATTTAATGCACATGTATAAAATACGCCATAAAATAGTAAGAAATAGAGGTAGCTGTTATTTGATTTTCAGAGATGCCGACACCAGATGAAATTGAGGTGTACCAGGTCCTCCAGAGATGCCTTGAGATGCGTGAGAGCTATTTATTTAAAGAAGAGGTTGCCCCGTGGGAGAAGGACTTCATAACAGATCCTAGCACCCCTAAACCAAATCCAAACCCATTTGTCTATGAAGCAGAGTCAAAGACTGATGTAAGCAGAGGGTTCTTTTTTTATGCTCTTTTGCTGTTCTTCTCTTTCTCTCTCTAATGGTTTGTTTGTTTGGATACAGCATTTCTACCAGATGGTTGATGGTGTTGTTCATGTGTATCCAAATAAAGAATGTAAGTGATATCAATCTGCATATAATATTTGTTAAATGTCAATATGGCTTGATCATGCTCTATTAATGTTAGGTTATTTATGCTGGGTGATAATTATCTTAGGTTTTCTATCTTGCAATATTTTCCTCTTTAAGTACTTTCAAGTTCAAAGTTTGAGGACCTTTACTGTAATAGTAGAAGAGCATGTTTGGTTCGCATAGCATGTTTGGTTCCCATAGGCTACCAGTAAAGAGGACTGGTTACATATATAGTTGATTTTACTCACTAATGTTTCTTGAGGATTTCCTTTCAGCAAAGCAGAGATTATTCCCGATTGCTGGTGCAACCACATTTTTCACCGATTTACATTTCGTACTTCGTGCAATGGCTGATGGGAACATCAGAACTGTGTGCCACAATCGACTCAATCTCCTAGAACAAGTATTTGATAAACTGAATCCACCATTACAATTCAGTAGTTTCCTAAGATAATAGTTGTATAATTATTTGTTTCTTTTTGGGGACAGAAATTTAATCTCCACTTAATGATGAATGCTGATCGGGAACTTCTTGCACAAAAGAGCGCACCTCGTCGCGACTTCTACAATGTAAGAAAAGTTGACACACATGTTCACCACTCAGCATGCATGAATCAGAAGCACCTTTTGAGATTTATCAAGTCCAAATTGAGAAAAGAACCTGATGAGGTGAGTCCAGTCAGCTCCTTTGTTCCTTTCAACATTTCAGTCTCCTGCTCATATTAAAATTTTGTTTTTTTCACTTTCCAGGTGGTAATTTTCAGAGACGGGACTTATTTGACTTTGAAGGAGGTCTTCGAAAGCTTAGATTTAACTGGGTAAGTGTAGTTCTTTTTTAGCTTTTAATTTCTCTATGTTTTGTCTATTCTACTACAATGTACATAACCTGTTCATTTTCTCATAACTCTTTCAGGGATGACTTAAATGTAGATTTGTTAGATGTGCATGCTGACAAAAGCACATTTCACCGATTTGACAAGTTTAATCTTAAATATAACCCTTGCGGCCAAAGCCGGCTCAGAGAAATTTTCCTTAAACAAGAGAATCTCATTCAAGGTATTGGTTTTATTAGTTTCCTTATTTAAATTTCTCAATTTTATTTTCTCTTCTTAAAATATGTCTTCTGTTCCACCAGGTCGGTTTCTTGCCGAGTTGACTAAGGAAGTATTTTCTGACCTTGTTGCCAGTAAATATCAGGTTATACTTATTATTTTTATTTCTGTTGAAACATCATGCAAAAAAAAATAATAATAATAATAAAATAAATTTAAAATTTGAAAATATTGATTCAGATGGCTGAGTATAGAATCTCGATATATGGAAGGAAACAAAGTGAGTGGGACCAGCTTGCCAGCTGGATCGTTAACAACAATCTATACAGTCAAAATGTTGTTTGGTTAATCCAGGTATTAGTAACTTTAGTTATGTATAATTTATAAGTAAATTCTATACACTTAGTTGATTTACTGGCTATGTAATTAACTTTTATGATTTCAGATACCAAGGATATATAACGTATACAAGGAGATGGGAACAATCACATCATTTCAAAACCTTCTCGATAATATATTCCTTCCACTTTTTGAAGTCACTGTTGACCCCAATTCACATCCCCAACTGCATCTTTTCTTAAAACAGGTTTGCACAGTGATGTTTTTATTCTGCAATCTGTAAAAATACAAGCTAATTAATTGTTCATGAAGGTAGTTGGGTTAGATCTGGTGGATGATGAGAGTAAACCAGAGAGGAGGCCAACTAAGCACATGCCAACACCTGCTCAGTGGGTCAATGAATTCAATCCAGCATATGCATATTATGCATACTACTGTTATGCAAACCTATACACGCTCAACAAGGTTCTGATCAGTATAATTCCAATTTAAATGAAAATTCTTAATTCCTTTTTCGTAACTACCTCTAATTTTATAATTCTGAATATAGCTGAGGGAGTGGAAGGGCATGAATACTATCAAATTCCGTCCACATTCTGGAGAGGTAAAATTGAAAAGAGCAACTTTATAAATAATGCAGTAATAATTATACATAGATTAATTCAATTAGACACTTGTTAATGCATAGGCTGGAGACATTGATCATTTGGCAGCCACATTTTTGACGGCTCATAATATTGCACATGGTGTTAATTTAAGAAAGTCTCCAGTTCTTCAATACCTGTACTATCTTGCCCAGGTAAATATTATTCATCTATCTTTTTGTATGATACTAGCATTCACGCAACTTATGGAAGTCTATGATTGAAGTTTATTGGAAGTATGAGATTCTTGTTGTGTACTTAATGTTCAAAAGTTTGTATAGACTGGTGCCATACAGGTCCATTACCTTAGTCAAGGTTATCACCAGTTTGGAGTAAAATCTGAATGTTCTACTTCAATTTTGGACACTAGAATTTGTGTCATTAGATGCTGATGCATACCTGATAGGTTTGTGCATATCTCTAACAAAAAGTCACCCATCTTTCTAGCATATTTCTCTCTTCTGAATTCTGAAGTTATCCAGCTAAATATAATCTCTGCCAGTTGATTTATGTATGTATCCTTCGATTGTATGATTGGAAATTTCTTTTAGTAAATGCAAGTTGAGACCAAACAGCAAAAGATAAAATAGGTGACTAAATCGACTGCAATCCTCTCTCTCTGTGAACACCCCTTCCCCCTTAACGAACAAAAGGGAGAAATGAAAGAAAAATGCTTGCAAACAACCAAACAAGATCACCTTGAGACCACTTTCCCCTGATTCTTCTCTTACTTTCTATTGCTCATTTCTGTGTAAAAGGAGGGCAAGAGTGGTGGAAGGTCAACTTCCCAGATATATCTGTTTCAAGAATAAATAACAATACTGAAATGAGTCAGATATTGGAGTCAGAATGGTATGAAACCTGAATATTATGGTACCAAAATTTTGAGACTGGGCTTGGTACAGAGAACAGTCAATTTCTGATTATGCATTTGTGTTTGTAGTTTAGCAATTATTTTGTACTCGTTACTTTCAATTTTTTTTTGAATTAATCATTTTCTGTATTTTGTTTTTTCTTCCTAGATTGGTTTAGCGATGTCTCCTCTAAGTAACAACTCCCTATTCCTGGACTATCATCGCAACCCATTTCAGACGTTCTTTTTTCGAGGGTTGAACGTTTCTCTCTCTACTGATGATCCCTTGCAAATTCACCTGACAAAAGAGCCCCTGGTTGAAGAATACAGTATTGCAGCTGCTGTATGGCTTTTTCTCTCTCTCTTTAATTAGAAGTCAAATTGCCTCTTGATGTTGCAATTAAGCTTCCAATGTATTAATTTTCCTTAATTAATTTTCCTCAGGAAAGAGATTTGAACCCCAATTGTGAGAGAAAGCTTTGGATTTTAACCTCACTTTCTGTTTTTTATCTTTCGATGCATTTCAACTCTGTTCTCATGTGATTTGATACCAAAAATCAAGAAGCACAAACAAAAATTTGGCCACTATATGGAATCTGGATGTTAACCTTTGTTTAATTCTGCAGTTGTGGAAGTTGAGTTCGTGCGACCTCTGTGAAATTGCTAGGAACTCAGTTTACCAGTCTGGCTTTTCTCATGCATCCAAGGTAAATTTGTGAAGGGCATTATTGTCTGTTATATTAAATTTTCAGAGGACATTATTGTTATGATTCCACTGAGCCTGCTTCTAGTTTCTGTTTGCATGAACTTTCTGGTATATTATTTTATTTTTCAGTCACACTGGATTGGTAGAAACTACTATAAGAGAGGCCCTGAGGGGAACAATATTTACAAAACAAATGTGCCTCGAATCAGGGTTGAATTTCGTCATATGGTATGGCTTCTTCTTTTTGCTTTGGAAGAACTCGCGATATTAGTTTGACACCCATACACCCATCACACATGTTTTTTTCTTTTTGATCCTTTGTACTAAATTTTTTATTATGGTATGATAGATATGGAGAGAGGAAATGCAGCTTGTGTACTTGGGTAACGTAAGGTTACCTGAAGAAATTGACACGTGAGGATCTGCAAAATACTATATTTCTTCATTTATAATGATTCGGTCTTGATCTGAGGTATATTTCCTTTGTTAAATTATTCCATTCACAAGTTAAGAGAGTTTTTAAGTTAGCCCACGGGCAGATTTTTTTTATTATAAAAAAAAGAGTTTAAAAGTCGCCTGATTGTCTGCTGATTTTTAAATTCATGATCTTTGCAGGGCAGTAACAGTGCTTTTGGCACTTTCGTACACAATTGCTTTTAATGGAAAGCAAATTTTTGGTGTGCAATAATAAAATAAATTATAGTAAGGCAGGAAAGTATAGAGGATATCTTTATGTGATTTTAGAAACTATTGAGTTTATATTCTCAAACCTTCTAGCGAGTGTTACAAATAAAAATGCGAAAGGATATCTGCAAAAGAATGGTGGGGTCTCCTGGAGCTGGAAGGAATGCCTTTTGTGTCATAGTAAAATTTCGCCCTTGCATAGTTTAGTTTCTTGGAAAAAAAAAAAAATGTGCGCAAGTCATTTCCGGGTGTGGGGGGATGGGTGGGGGGTTACTCTATGATTGTTTCAAAAATATTCTACACAATATACCTAATTGCTTGATTTGAAATTCATGTATTAATTTTAAGACTAGCAAAATGCAATCGACAATGGCCCGAAAATATTTTAAGATTGAGAGGGGGGGGGGGGGGGGAGGGGCCTACGATGTCCCGACCTTGGATTGAGGGGGCCTGTGGCGGCCGGCCACGAGGGGAGGGGCCTAAGGCGGCCTGCCGTACCATGCCCTGGCCTCAGGGAGGGTATTGTTGGTTTAAGAAATTCTGTACAGTGAGTGAATTGTTTTTGTATCAGATCAAGTACCATCAGTATGTACCAGTGTAATCACAATTATGGTTACAATTGTCCTTTCAAGCACCGTTGAAATAATAAGACAAATTACGGAGGTATAAATTTCTAATATGCCTATGCTGTTAATTTAAGAAAGGGTCCAGTTCTTCAATACCTGTACTATCTATGCCTAGGTAATTATTTTTGTTATTATTATTTTTTTTTTGGAATATAAGCAGAGGGTTAACCCCGCCACTTTCTATTAGAAGAAAAGCAAATATTAGTCCAACAAAGCATGCAAATAACTAAAAATAGAAAAAGCCCACACACTATACCCGCAAACGATACCAGTGCTTTGCCTAGGTAATATATTCATCTATCTTTTGTATAAAAAATTCGTATTCCTTTATAGAACCCTTGCTTATTACTACGACTGCTTGTTCCAGTCAATAAATTTCTTCCCTTTTATATGTACTTAATTGTTAATAGGATGTTGGTTTTTTTTTTGTTTTTGTTTTGAACCAGCTCTTGGTCTAGTGACAAAAAACAATACACCTTAAGGCTCCGCTTGGATGGCTTCTTTCCGGAATAAGGAATAACCACTTTTTATCAATAAATTTATTTCTAACCATCCAAACTCTTCACAAAAATTACACACTTCCTAATAAATTTACCCCTTCCCAATAAATTTCTTTCCTTCTTCCTTCTTCCTACCTTATTCTCAACGCATCCAAACGAAGCCTGAGTGAAAGGTTGCATGTTCAAAATTCGGCTTGGGAGGGAGGGAGGGGGAGGGGATATTTCATAGGCTCCGTTTGGATGGTGTGGGAATAAGAGGAATAAGGGAAGAAATAGAGAAGAAATATTGAAAAGTGTGTAATTTTGTGAAGAGTTTGGATTGTTTAATAATAAATTTATTCTCATCTTTCTTTATTCTCTTATTCTCACTCCCATCCAAACACAGCCATAAATATTTAATTTAAAAATAAGTTAGGTGGCTTAGACCCAACTTATCTTCAAAAATAAAAAAAAGGATGTTGGTTTTTTATAAACTGGGTTATATTCACTATTCAGGCTCCATTGAGGTAAGGCCTTGATCAAAATCCCCCCTTTTTTTTTAATATGGCATTTCGTTTCGATCAAAATGAATGAATTTGATGTAATTTAGTTGGAATTTCTATGTTATTAGATCCAACAAAATCATAATGAAATGAAAGCCCTCATTACAAATATTTTGATCGAGGCCTTAGATTAATTTTGGGATCTAGTCTAGACTGTCAATTTAGACTAGTCGCGAGTACCCTCTTGTTGTAGTCTTTTACCATTGCCAGAACAAGCGGCTAGAAGGTCTTGCAGTCGGCACACCAATCTGGTGACTACAAATTTCATTTCCCCCGTCTGTTTATTCCTTTTACTCACCACTTTGCCATTAAGGGTGAATGTAATGGACATGCTTTTGGTAATATGTTATATGAGCTGCCTAAAAATTAAACCTCTTTTGGATGATAAAGGAGCGGTAAAACAGAATCTGAAGGAAACCAACCCAATTTCTATTGCACTCTACCATTTTCAAGCCACCCAAGAGAAAGAAAAACAATATAGTCAAAATCCCCCGACCAATACATAGTTGCCAAATTTGAACTAATGTATACTTTCAAGGTCTTGTAAGATGGATAATATAGTCGTAAACAAGTAGTAATACTAGTAGACATGTGTTGAAATAATAGTGAGAGTGATTAATTCCCCAATTGATGGAATGGGAACATAAGTCAGAAATGGTTATAAAATGGCACTAAAGAGCATTTTAATTAACTATACAATTATCTTTTCTCAATGACATGTTGTTGAAAGTAGCAGATTAGTTCAAAAATCTGTGATTTCGATGTATTTGCTATACAGCGGTAAATAAGGATCTGGGATTCCAATTTCATTTCCCTCTTTATTATATACGAGCACTATTAAGTTTATTGAAGAAATGTACCATTTTTAGTATAATGATTGTGTGTTTGTCCCCAACATTAGGATTCCGCTATGCACAATTATTTCCCAAATAATAATGGAGAGATAATTATTGAATTCATATATTTTTTCTAAATGACGAATGGACCCCTCTTATTACAGGTATCTAATTCATGTGGTACAATTCATATCATACCCATTTGCATAACATTAGTAGCCACATGTCACCCTCAGTAATACACCCTGCTTGCATGTTTTGTCGTGCAGCAGTAGTTAGCATTTTTTTCTCCTTTCCTACTAACTTTGAAGGAACAAAAATGACATTCTCCGGTTGTCTAAAACAGCGGAAGCCAGACATCTTCCCTCATCAGTTAAATATATTTTGTTCATTGATCCTAAAAGTTCAACTCCGTGACTCATCAATGACTAACACTGGTATTTTTTGTTCTCACGTTTTTAGAAATTTTGTTTTTTTTAAAGAAAATGGAAAGTCTTTGTCATCTAATTTTTTTTAAATTAAAATATATGCAAGACTTGAATCTTTGATCTCTTAAAGATTAATCTAGTGTTTTTACTATTGAGCCACGGGAACTGCTTTGGGCAACATGATTTTTTCTTCGAGCAACATAATTTTTTTCTAAATGTCTATATTACCCTTAGTATCAATTAAGATCTGTTATCTAATTTATTCTTTTACTGTACATTTAGTTTATTTCCTTATTCTTCATTTTCTTTATTGTGTCTCTTCTCTTCTCTAGGGTTCCGTTTGGATGCGTTGAGAATAAGGTAGGAAGAAGGAAGAAGGGAAGAAATTTATTGGGAAGGGGTAAATTTATTGGGAAGTGTGTAATTTTTGTGAAGAGTTTGGATGGTTAGAAATAAATTTATTGGTAAAAAGTGGTTATTCCTTATTCCTTATTCCGGGAAGAAGCCATCCAAACGGAGCCTAGGTTTTCCGCTAAAAAAATACTCTTCCTCCTTGAGATTTCTTTACTGCCGCTATTCTTACGAAATTACATCTACAAATCACTTGTGCAAATAACCACAAATCTTCCAGTGATAAGGAATCCCTGGTAACAATATTCTTATATTAAATTATTTTCTCTCGTTACTTGTGTTTTGCTGCAGAACACTTATTCAAGCACTATTTGAAGAGCTTGGACAAGGTGGGTTCAAGTTTAACATTTGCCGAGACAATATTGGTCATATAACTAGGGATGAAAACGGATCGGATATTATTCGATCCGATCCGCATCCGTATCCGAAAATTTGCGGATTCGGATATTAATATCCGGATCCGAACGGATGCGGATGCGGATACGGATGTTTTTAAACGGATGCAGATGCGGATGTGGGAACAGAAATTGGTCCGGATACGGATACGAATACGGATAAATATCCGAATCCGAAAAATCAGCTTAAACGGATATCCGCTAATTTAGAACTTCAGTTCAAATTCTACTTGGGTTTGAAAATGTATAGACTTGGGTCACTTGGCCCGTCATCCCAAATCACAAAATTGAAAAATCACTGAACCCAAAGTCCCTAAGTCCCTAAATCACACTCTTTCTCGTGAGTCTCGTCCCAACACTGAACCCTAAATCGCAAAATCGAAGGAACTGCTGAGGCAGCAGGTGGCTTACGATCTCCTCTCGCAACCCCTCTCGCAATCCCCGCTCGCCGCTTTCTTGTGACCTGGTAAGATTCGTAATTGTGTATTTCTTTACACATCTAATGTTGTGACATTTGCTTGGTTCTCGAGTTTTTAAGATTACTCAGAAATCTCTGGAGGTTTTACATGCTGAGTATATCGAATGAATAGTCAAGAGTTTCTAAGGATATAATTTAAAATGTTTAAACTTTTTCTCGTTTTCAAACAGCAACTTGCTTTTTTCTTTTATTTTATATTATCCAATTTGTATTATTTGTATGCTTCGTATTAGTAAAAAATTGAGGCCCACTCTTCTAAAAGAGCAGATATTTTATTTGGGAAAAGTATAATATATTTTCTCATCCGAGACTTCCATTGTCCAAAAATTAAGGGCAATTTTTATAGAAATTGTTTCCACAAAAGATTGTATACAAACTATTCATGCAATTATAAACTAGCTTTTTAAAATAAAATTTAAACAAAATTCGTACTTTTGCTAATATTGTCTACCAGTAAAGATGGTGATAGTGTGATACTTGGTGATACTTTTATCTATTTCAGTATAATAAATCGATAATTACAATTTAATTAATTCATTGGGATTTAAAATTTCAGGTAGATGTCTTTCTTTAAATAATGGCATCATCGAGTCAACCTACTCAACCCGAGGTTCCGCCTCCATCAGCTCATGTACCCGTTGTGAATTCTAATACTGACACAACTGCTCCTCTGATCAACACTAGGTCTTCAAAGAAACAAAAGAGGTTGACTTCTGAATGTTGGAAATGGTTTGAAAGAACTGAGTTAGAAAGGGAAGTAAACGGCAAGAAAGAGAAATGGATTCAAGCAACATGTAACATTTGCAAAAAGCAGTTTGATGGGGCTAGCAAAGCAGGAACTACCCACTTGATGAATCATATTAGATCTCAGCATGAGTCAGTAAAAGGGCAGAAAGAGTTGACTGCAACAAGGGTTGGAGACGAGAGGAAGCTAGAGGCATTCATTTATGATGAAGGTGCGAGCAAGAAAAAGTTGGCATTGGCCATAGCAATGCATGAGTATCCATTTAATATCGTGCAACATGAGTTTTTTGTAGACTTCATTAAATCTCTTCGCCCCTCTTTTCCCATGAATTGTCGAGTTACCTACAGAAATGAGGTATTAGAAATTTTCAAAGAGAAAAAGGATCAACTTTATTGTTCACTTGGGTCTCTTTCATGCCGATTGAGTGCCACCATGGATCTCTGGACTTCAAGACAGAATAAGAGTTATATGTGTATAACCGTGCACTTTATTGATGATAATTGGAGTGTACAAAAAAGAATTCTAAGGTTCTTGCATTCAGATGGGAGGCATACAGGGCTGAATTTGTGTGAGGAGGTAATGAAGAACTTGTTTGATTGGAATATTGATGGCAAAATGTTCTCTTTTACCTTAGACAATGACAGTGCTAACGGTTTGTGTGTGGCCAACATGATCAGTCGGTTAAATGACAATCAAGCTCTTTATTCCAGTGGCAAGTTTTTTCATGTGAGATGTGCAGCTCATATCATTAATCTAGTTGTGCAAGTTGGGATAAATTCAATAAAGAAAAGCATTGAGGGTATAAGAGGAGCTGTTAACAAGATTAAGAACTCTCCATTGCTGGAGGAGGAGTTTAGAAAAAGGGCAACTGAGTCAAATCTAGACTCTACTAAAGGGTTGTCTTCTGATGTTAGCACACGGTGGAATTCAACTTATTTGATGCTAAGGGATGCTCTGTATTTCAGAAAAGCATTTAAAAGGATGCATTCTGCTGATCCTTCAAGGTTTGCTGATTTGCAAAAAGATGAGATGTGGGATGAAGTAAATGCATTATGCAAATGTTTGCGTATCTTTCACTTGATTACTGAATTATTTTCAGGTACATCATATCCTACTTCAAACTTGTTTTTCATAAAGTTTAGTGAAATTAAGCTGAAAATTGAAAATTGGTCTAATGATAGAAGTGTATCGATTGCCAATATGGCTCTTTCAATGAAGATAAAATTTGCCAAGTACTGGGAGAAATCAAACATGATATTGGCAATAGGTTGTTTTCTAGACCCTCGGTATAAAATGGGTCTGATTGAGTATTATTATCCCAGATTTTATGAGGGTGGAGGGAGCAGAGAGATTGAGGAGTTTAAGAATGTTTTAAGAGAGTTGCATAAAGAGTATGTATTGAAGTTTGAAAACAGTGATACTGGGAGACAAGTTACTGGAGGGAGAGGTACTACTGTTGGTGATAGTTTGGCTAATGGTGATGAAGACGATGAGGATGAGGAAGCTAGGTTCCATCAATATATGTTGCAAAGGAGTCAGCCTACATCTCAAAAGTCTGATTTGGATCATTATATGGAGAGGCATACCATATCTCACATTCAAGGTCAAGAATTTGATATACTTTCTTGGTGGAAAACAGAAGGTCGAGATTACCCTATTTTGAGGAGAATTGCTCGTGATGTGTTGGCCATACCCATTACTACTGTTGCATCAGAATCGGCTTTTAGTACAGGTGGTCGGGTAATTCGGCCACACCGAAGTAAATTGGATCCAGAGATTGTTGAAGCATTAATTTGCACACAAGATTGGGTTAGATCAGAGAAAAAATTAGGTGATGTTTTATTCAAAAAGTTTTTCTTTTATATATTTGGTTTCTTAAGAACTTACATTTGACATTTTTCTTGATTTTAGGTAACGTGCAAACACTATTGGATGCTCTGGAAGAATTTGATGGAATTTCTGTTTAGTCAATGTGCACAAGATGGTTTAACTCTAATGCTATAGAAGACGTCTTATTTGCTGACTTAGGTTATTAGATGTGATGACAATTATTTTGGAAATATGATGAATATGATGCACTTTTTGGAAATAGCATCATAATTGATATACAATTATAGCTATTTTAGTTATATAGCATCAAAATTGACTATTATTTTGTTTAAGGTAATATCATATGATTTGACATTAAACTTGTAAATTTAGATGGTCTCTTATTTGTTTTCACTTTTAGCTTTTTATTTCTCTCTCGTTGTGAATTTATATATTTATGCGTTGAAAGTTGGAACCTAATAAATAAATAAGATTAAAATACAATCCGTATCCGACAAAATATATTCGTATTCGACTCCGTATTCGGTAATATCCGAACCGTATCCGTATTCGAACGCATCCGTATTCGTATCCGTATCCGGGAAAAAAATATGGATGCGGATATGGGAAGACCAACATCCGCTCCGTATCCGATCCGTTTTCATCCCTACATATAACCCATTTGTTTTTTGCTAACCCAAGATCGATTCAATTAAGTAAGAGTTTTTGCTCACTGGTACGTTGTTCTCAGTTCAGTACCAGTACATTAAATATAATATGTGTGTTGCACCTGTGTTTTTAACCATACAGTCAAAATCCTGATATGCAGCATGAAAATTAAATGCAATTGCCAAAATCTGTGTTTTTAAAGGCCAAAAGTCCAAAACCATACATTGTTTTTCAGTTTAGTACTACTCCGTACCTAGGATAATTAGGCCGAAATTTTTATTCTTTAAGGAAATAATAAATGAATATAATTGTGAATCCCTGATGTAAGTTGTTCGAATTACAATTGCTCACACCAGTGGTATTAATAGTGCCTCAATCTTTGCAAAGTTGAAGCCACTTGAAGCTAAATAGATCAAATAATCAAGTCTAACCATTGACTGTAAAAAAAAAGAAAAAGAAAAGAAATTAGTGTACCAAGAGCATAAAAAACAGTCCAGCGAGCAGGCATCCACCAAAACCATAGATCCTCTACAAAATAAGTAAAACCAGTCACCAGTCAGTGACTTTTACAATGGGCATTGTAACACAAAAGAGTTCAAGGTGAGAATTGGTAATTCCTTGATTTTTGAGGGGTTGACATGAATTGGGGAAAGATTGCAGAGACCTTGGTAGTCTCCCAGTAAAAAGGGGTACCTTTCTTTGAATATAAACTAGCTATAGTTATCGCGCTTCGTGCGATAAAATTAATTCCTAACAGCTTTATTATATCAAACTTAAATTTATTAACAAAAGCCCAAAGAAAATCAAAATTAAGTTTGATATAATAAAAATAAGAAAACCGATTGTTGTAATCACCTGCTACATGAAAGCTCATTTATCATACATAATCATCTAATGTTTTGTACACATATATTCAATGTGAATTAATAACAAAAACAGAAGAAAAAATCATAGAAAATTTGCTCTGTATGAAAGTATTTTCCAACAGGTTACTATTTTTTAATAAATTGATACAACTACTAATTCAGAGTTACCTCATATTCCACCAGTGGTGTAAAAATAAGTTTAATTTAAAAAATTGAAATAGCTTCACTCTATACAAAACAAAATGAAGGAACATGTTTCTCAACAGCTTTACACAACTAATGTTAAAGGCATTAAGCTGGCAAATCGTAGCTAACAGGTGTTGTTTTCCCTTCAAGATTTAAGTGTAGATATTTACATGTGTGGTGATGACAGCACAAAGAGTTCTTTATGTGCATACCATATACAGTATTGTTCATAATAGTAATACATGACACGCAAATAAGGCTTAGTAACCAGAAGATGTACACAGGATTGCTTAGGGTTGAATTCATTGATCTGGACTGAACTGCAAATGACTATGACCAAGCTCTTCTTTGATTCTTCATGGAGTGCGGCACAGTCAATAGATGCAAGAACTGGCTCCATAGTATGATCTGAACCATATGTTCCCTGAATAAAAAAAAAAGATAATACCAAAGTGCAATACATAAGAATATTGACCAATTGAAAAAAGAATGGTAAATTATCAAAAGATAACACCGAAGTGCAATACATAAGAATATTGACCAATTGAAAAAAGAATGGTAAATTATAAAAAGATAATACCGAAGTGCAATACATAAGAATATTGACCAATTGAAAAGAGAATTTTTTAAATTATTTGCTATGTACATGAGCTGTATGAAGTTTGGTGTGTCAGTTTTGTTTCTTGACTGTGCTAAAACCGACTATCCTCTCTATGATATGAGGATGAAAAGAAAATAAAACAGTAATAATATGAAAAATTCTACAGAAAAGATCTTTTTTCGATTAGCATTTTTTTTCTGGGTTGAATATGAGCGTTCTCTTCTTGCTCTGTTTACATGCAAAACCATAAGCAGCAGGTACATGTATCAATAATAGACAGTTATTACAGAAAGTACCTATAACTTTGTTCAGATTAGTAATATCGGTTCCGACAGACTCCATACATTTAAAATCAATGTAATACAAAGGTACCTATGTTGAGTATAGACATTGGAGTGATAGCTGATTGTCTTGTGAAGCTGACCATGTGATCTCCTAGGACCAAATGATACTTAGGCGGAGCATCAATGACAGAGAAAGGGGTTATCTCACATATACGACATCATGCCAGCACATTGGAAAGTTGTTGGTAATCCGTGCTTGAGAAATGCTACCTATGGCACTTCCTGCACAATTGATACAAGAAAGATTGTTACTGTAATAATATAAGTAGACATGGGATACAAAAAAGAAACTCCAATTATATGGAGAATTGTTTTAGGAGGCTTAAAGCTGGCTTACTAATTAGTCTATGAGCACAAAAACCTGGTACCAAATTCCAAGGTTACCTGGACCTGTCCCATCCTAAAATTTGAAGAACCTAGCTTGGACTGTCACCAGCTTTAGCATGCTGGTCTGATTTGCAAAATTAGAGAAAAAATATTCAGAAGGGCCAAAAAGGAAAAGGTGTAGTAAACAAAACAACAAATGTCTTTCAGTTGCAATCCTCCTCCAATGCCAGAGTTAAAAAATATACCTTAAGCTTTAAGTGGCTCCAATCTTCAAAATGTTTTGTGTTTCATTCCCCACCTGCAGGGATATTGTGTTTCATTAATTATCAAGTAGAAAGAGCAATTTTTTAATCAGCATTGCAATTATCAAATCTTTGTAAATAATTCTTTCAAAAAAATTATTCAAGTTAGAAAAGTCATGCAGCAAGCATCAAAACAAACCACTAACATTATACAAATCAGTTTATCCATCCCTATACAAAGTCTACAACTACACCCAACTTAATTAAGGATAATAAAACATAATAGTCAACTCAGATAATATGATACTCTGCAATAATATTGAGTCTCTCTCTTCTCACAAAATTAGAATTTTTAATAATGGTCATCACCAACTAAACATCTATTATGGTGAAGCGTATGCCTTATTATAAAAGAGAATCACCGGCAACGACTAAAAAGACAAATCTAATTAGAAGCAACAATAATAACAGTTTCATGTCAATAATAACAGAACGTGAATTCAGAAAATGCCTTTAGTCAGTCCAACTTAAAAAAAAGAAGTAAATAAAGAATGTTGTTGCACAATATTGCATACCCCTGACATTTAGAATGTAAGATTATGTGACGATAGGCTACTTATACCACATTTATGCACATACAACATTAATACAAAGAAGCACAAACCTTTAGAACGGGAGAAAGAAAATCGGGAGATGAAAGAACCTCGACTCTAATATATTAATCGATGTATAATTTCGAGCTGGCCCAAGATTGGATGCAGATTCATGCTAAAAGATTCGAGCTGATCCAAAATTTGTATTCATCAAGTCAAGAATTTGGCTCATAATATAGCTCAAATGTGAACTCCTAAAAATGATCACAGACGATGGAGTTACGGAGAGCAAAATAAAAAGTGTTAGTCCTCACAACTTATATGTGAACTCCTGAAAGGTGTACTTAGCATTGGATGCTAGGTCAGCCAGAACTAATTTCCTAGGCCTCAA
The DNA here is from genome assembly GCA_028095005.1 of Rhynchospora pubera. Classification (NCBI taxonomy): domain Eukaryota; kingdom Viridiplantae; phylum Streptophyta; class Magnoliopsida; order Poales; family Cyperaceae; genus Rhynchospora; species Rhynchospora pubera. The sequence goes on along the minus strand of CM051462.1, from coordinate 146,754,177 downwards.
GTGCAGTACATATTCACCCAATTGTGAACTAATTTCTCTTCATCAATTTCTAAATTTAACCTAAATTGTGAAATAACCTGAGTCTCGATTAACCTTGAATGTTGGGAGCCCCATTATGATTCATTTTCTGATTTACGAAATTTCATACAAAAAGAGATGAAAGAAAGTAGCCAAGGTACCTTCATTTATTGTTCTAAGACAATTCTCTTTTTAACAAAGAGAATTGAAATTATAATATCCATTCTTTGTTCCCTAAAAAATTTGGCAAAAATAAGCTTGTTGTATTAGATAAAAACATCAAAAAAATAATAGGAAGTATCAACAGTTATTGCAAGCTCTATTTTCATATGATATGTCGAATTCAAAAAAGTGTTACCAGCAAAAAGAATCACATAATATGTCAAATTATCAACTGATTGTCATCGAATATAAACATAAACACTTTCTCTAATTGACATCATGCAAATCACTTTAATTGAGACTAACCAAGTGTTTTCTGATTTCTTGAAATGTTAATGGAATAAAATAATATGTTCTAAATTGTTGGAACTAAAATTGTGCTAAACTCCAAAAATAATCGGTAACAAAACCATACAAATCCTTCCTAGTATAAATCAAGACATTCCACAAAATCTTTCTTATTGGAAAGAAATAATATGGGAGACCGATTAAGAGATCAATTTTCTTATCTTTTTTTTTTTTGAGAGAGAAGATTAAGAGATCGAAACAATGAAAGGGGGAAAAAACATACTATGTTGAGCACAGGCCAAAGACCACTGAAATCCAGTGACGATGAGGAACAGTTCATTTTCCCTTTTCGCCTTGAGAGCCACGCGTGAAATGAGGTGAAACTACGATAGGAGACGTCACGATTTGTTTGAAAAGAGCAGCGGCATCGAGTTTGTTAACTCCTCAGACAGCACGGGCGAGAGAGAGAATAACAATGAGAAATGAGAAAGAAGGGATGAGGGAGAAGCTCCTCGCTCCGTACACAACCCACGTGTATAGAAGAATCGAGGGTGTCAAATCGAACAAAGAGACGTCCATTGAGTAATCTCTCTCCTACTCTGCTGTCTTTGTCGATCCCTCCCTCTATCCCCTCAATCACCCTTCTTCCGTTTTTTTTTTGGTGGAGGAGGAAAGGAGGAGAGGAATTGAGAAGAAGGAGATTAGAGAGACGGAGGAAGGAGGCAAGAGAGAGAGAGCGCGTGCGGCGAGCATGGAGAAAAGAATTGAAAGAGAGACGATTTCTTTGAGCGTATCGATGGCGGAGAAAACAACGATTCCGATGGATAAAATGGACGGTTGAGATCGACTGCTGACGTCACCCAAAAATACTGTAGAAAAGGTTCCCAGAATTGGAGTATTGTTTGATGATTGATGATTGATGATTGGGGGCCTAGCGGCAGGGAAGAGGGTCGAGGCCTCGGGACCAGCATCCTCTGCAGCCGAAATTAATCGGCTGTAGCGTCAGCCAACATAATTTTTATAATATTTAAAATTTTTTAAATTTAAACCGTTGATCTTGTTTAATTTTACAGGTGATGTATTTTTATATAAGTTTTATAAAATTTAGAGTTGATTTAATATTAGATCAAGTGGTCAATAAATGAACGAATATGGTTAACTAATACCGATTAATTCTAATACGTTCATAATTTGATCACTTAATCAAGTATCAAATCGATTCTAAATTTTATAAAATTTATATGAAAATGCATCGCTCGTAAAATTGAACAAGATCAACGGTTTGAATTCAACATTTGAATTTTAAATTTTTTAAATATTAAAAAAGTTGTGTTGGCTGGATGGTACAACCGTATAATTTTGGCCGTAGAGGATGTGAGTCCCGAGGCCTCGAGGGTTGAGGTGGACGATGTTTATAGAGCCTTGCTTGAGAGAGAAGCAAGAAAATCGGCGAGGGCGAGCGACTTTTGTTTGAACTGAGAAGAAGAAGAAGAGAAATCAGGGAGACTGTTGAGGACTGACGAGTGACGATTGAGGAAGAAGACGAGAAAAAGGAAATTCGGTTGGGTCTGGATACTGGATAGAAGGTGTGGAGGCGGAGGCTCCAAGGCACGAGTATTTTTGTTATTTATTAAATGATGGTCTGAATTAACCGATATTGAAATGAGAGTAATTTAGACATTCGGTAAAAAAAAAAACGTTGCTCGGAGAAAAATTGCTGTTGCCCGAAGCAGCTCCCTTGAGCCACTATGAACATGCACGTTTTTAGAATTTCGGAAAGGGAATTTTTATTTTTTTCTGGTAAGTGGTAACATGGTAATTTATTATGCGGCCTATTCGGGTGCAATGTGTCACCGACAAATATTTTTGCCTGCCAGTTATATCTGGCACCATTTCCTTTTTGTGAGGAAAATGTTATGACTTGTTGGTTTCGTGCTAGCTTGTTCAGTGCACTATATGGTAAATCATCAAAAGACAGAGCTGCCAATAAATTATTGAACGTTAAATTCTCTAAAGTAATTAAGATATTGATGTTCATTATTTACCGCAAGAAAATAAGTCAACCGCTATCACGCTATGTGACTATACCGCGAATTATTATTATAAACTCACTATACCGTTTGGGTTTAGTCTTGCACTAACTATTTTGGTAGCAAGTTACATTCGTTAGTTAGAGGCCTTTTTGCTATTCTGTAACATTTACCTACCCTCACCTTTCTGTTAATCCTCACCTAAAAGCTGAGTTTTGCAGTAAAATGAAAAGGAAAAGGAAAAGAAGAGGTTAAGGTTAAAGTCACAAAATTTTAACTATACTAAATGAAGGTAAAGTAAGTTGAAGTTCAGATGCTTGAGCTTTGTCTTTTATTTCTTGGTAGTTGATTCTTGGCTAGAAGATTCTGATTCCGGTATGGTGAAGAGCCATATGCTCAAGCAACTCCAATGAAAGACGAAAAAAAAAATTTCAGTTCTGTGAAAGTTTTATAAATTGTACAAATTTAATTTCTTTCATTCTAGTATAAGTTAGATCTGCATGGATGTTTGTTTCCAATTTAATAAATGATTCCAGTGAGACGAATTGTTTACAACGCTTTGTTATCATTCTGCCTTGCATTATATTTTGTTCAAATATAAATTCACCACAAATTTAGAAATAAATTTAAAGTCTAATGAGAAAAATATAAATTTTGCAGTGTCCTTGGTAAAATTTTATCAAATCCGAAAAAAAAGGGAGAAAAATCATTGTATGCAATAAAAGGAAAATTAATTAGTGTCATCTCCCATTCTACCATTGCTGTTATTGCTCCCTCCAGCAAAGCGCTCTCCTCTCTTCGTCCAGCAAAATTCTCCCCTCTCCTCACCTAGCGAAGCACTCCCCTTTCCTTACCCAGCGTGGGTACCCTCACCCTTCTACGCACCCTTCCGTCTCTCTCCCTTCCCTCTCCTGTCTTTCTATGTGTCTCTCTCCCTTCTTTCTGTGCGTCGGACTTTGTTCACTTTGTTTATTGCATCTGTTCAATTTGTTATTTTAAGTGTTTATTTTGTTTTGTTGTGCATCAGATGTTTATTTTATACGTCTCACTTTGTTGGTGTATATGTTCACTTTGTTCATTTATATGTTCAATTTGTTACTTTTATGTGTTCAATTTGTTTTGTTGCGCGTCAGACTTCTGTGTTTATTTTATGTCTACGTTCACTTTGTTCATTCATATGTTCAATTTGTTACTTTCATGTGTTTAATTTATTTTGTTGTGTGTCAGACTTCTGTATTTATTTTATGTCTCACTTTGTTGGTGTATATGTTCACTTTGTTCATTCATATGTTCAATTTGTTACTTTTATGTGTTCAATTTGTTTTACATTCTCACTATTTGATGGGAAATGAATCATTGATGAAGGAGGCGGAGGGAAGAAGGGAAGGCGTGGAGGTAGAAGGAGAGTGAAGAGGGACAGAGGGGAGTGTGGCAGAGGAGAGAAGAGAGGAGGCGGAGAAGATGAACGCGCTAGAGAAGGAGAGAGGAGAGGAGGAAAGGAGAGTGCGCATGAGAGGAGAGCGCGGAAAAAAAGCGCCCGTGAGAAGAGAGCGAAAATTCTATTTTTAGTTCAGCATCGCTGGTTATAATTCTTGCAATAAAAGTTCTTTTGATTTTTCTACTGAAATTATTCTGTGGGCCTGTGGCCCAAAACAATTACTTTTACTACCTTTTCAAAAGTTCTTTCCAGGTAATAATGCAGGCTTTATTTACGCATGGCTTGGCTTGCTTGTTGGTTTGTGCATGTGGAGGAATATGAATTCCACTTATCTGGTATTAGTGTTGTGTATGGACCCTTTTGTTACCGTTATTTGATCAGAAATGTGCTCTGAAGTCTGAACCATATTGTCTGTCGATCACTTTAGACTCTAGTTGAAGTAATAACTGTTTGCTATAAAACATAACGTAATTAAGAAACACGCCATAAAGAAACGAATAATAGAATTACTAATGTCTACAACTTATTATACACAATTTGTTTTCTCCAAAGCACATGTGCAGATATGCATGAACATTTTCTTTTTACATGCCTCAATGTGCTCGTCTCAAGAAATTTTTAATACAATTTCCTTTGCATGTGCCAATATTCTTCTTTTGACTGTCCCAAAACCCAAAAGAAAAAAAAAGGGTGAAAAAGCTATAACAGAGCCTGCTTTAGAAAAGAAAAGGAAAATAAGAGGGGAAAAAAATAAAAAGAACTTAACGAATATGCCCTAAATGTGAGACCCAAAAAGCTTCTTTAAAAAAAATTATGAAGATCAAGAGTGACCGTTTCTGTGTATGTACCTATGTGTCTGGACCCTGTTGTCCCTTTTGAGATGAAATTTTATTGCCATTACTCACAAATAAAAGATCAATCTCGCCAAGGAGCTGACACAATGCGAGCATAGAGGAAAAGGTTCCACATGTCAGGTAGACCAGGAAGACACCAATGGATACAATCTGCATAAGTTTTTGGGTCAGCTTGTTGTTCTGGAGTTAGCAATTTGCCTTGTCGTAACGTGTGAACTGATGTGTGTGCATCTTTTCGGAATTCTGATAGTCCAGTAATGTTTACGTAGTGAACTGGTACTCGTTTCATTGCTAGTACAGTCTCTTTTGCCTCCCAATATAATCTCCAATCAGTTCCTACTTCTAATGGTTGTGTCCAATTTACCACAGGCATCGTCTCCATTGCACATTTTATTCCTCCCGGGTTGCCCCATGCCGACGGTCTGAATAAAAAATTATATTAGTAAAATTAAATATAATCTTAAAAAATTAAGCAACATTAAAAACTATAAATAATATTTTAATCCCGAATAGCTCTAAAGTAGCTGATACAATGGACCTAAAAATATTAGGTCTTGTATTCTTTTTTTTTTTTTTTTGAAATGCTAGGCAGAAGCTACCTAGTGAATATTAGGTCTTGTATTCTGAAATAATGGCATAGAGGAACTATGATGCAATCATTTGTGCCATGGAGGAACTATGATTCCAAAATAATGGCAAAAATATACAACTCGGTTCCTGACGGTGGAGGCTAGGAGCTTCTGGTTTGTCATATTTTTTGGAATCTTACTTTCTGTGGGCCCCACAGTTTCCTTATTGTTGATTCATTGCACATGATGGATGGGTTCCGGGGTCTGGACCTTACCTTAACAGACTCATGCCAGAAAGTTTCAAAATTGCCAAACTATATTTATCAAATTATGAGCTGGTTTGTGACTTGTGAGACCAATGAAGGGGGGAGAGTTAGTGGAATGCCACGTGCAATAGCATAGTAAAAAATATCCTTCGACAGAAAAAAATTTAAAAAAATCCATTTATGGCGTCAAAAAAGAAGTTGGTACCAAATTGATGCTGATTAACATGGTAAGTAACAAATGTTTAGTTTTTCCCACGGGAAGAGTAAATTAAAAATAATAATAATAAATAAATGTTTAGTTATACTATATATTTTTTAAATAAATAAAATGATTGTACTAGCAACATAGCTAACTACCTACCTAGGTGGAAGAATAAGGCCCTGATCAAAATGAAGTTTACACGGGATTTTATTTCATTCATTTCAATTAAATTGATTTGATAGAATTTGGTTGGATCTAATTATATGAAAATTTCAATCAAATAACATCAAATCTCTAATTTTCCAAGAAATGAAATGAAATGAAATCCCACGTTAAAAAAATGGGATTTTGATCAGTGCCTGAAAGAGAGTGTTACAATAATTTAAATTTAGTTCTATTCTACTGTGGGGCTACATTGTATAGAACTTTATTGGGGGTGGAAGTTGAGACACCGCACGGAAAAATGCACAGAGACACCACAGAAATTCAGGAGGATCACCTAATCACGTTGCAAATGCAATCCGACAACGACCCAATATCGTTTTAGCTGGATGTGGGACAGCCAATCAAACTAACATTGTGGGGCCCAACTACAGAATGATTAGCATATAACTTTTATCTTGCAAATTTTAACCGCGTCTAGGGTGGAATTTGTGAAGATGATTAGATGGAGAATAAAACAAAAAGGAAGATTGATAAACAGATAATTAAAAGAGCTCGCAAACAATGCACACATGCAATAAACTTATGCTTTTTAAAAATAAGTTGGATGGCTTAGACCTCCAATTTATTTTCAAAAAAAAAAAAATAAATAAATAAACTTATGCTTAATGAAAAAGAAACTTTGACTGAACAAAACTACATTAGGTCGAAGAAGACAATTGTTTAAAAATTACATAACATTATTTTGCCATTCTATATGACATTTATTTTGTATCAGGCTCAGGGACGGATCTAAGTTCAAAATTGGAATGTCAATGTCACCCCTATTTTTTAAAATAATGTAATTAAAGATGAATATTGATAGTTAAAAAATACAAATTTATTACATATATAATCTATTTGAACCCCATAAATATTTATGTTATTTTTCATTGTTGAACCCCATACATATTTTTTTGATGCAATTGTTTGTGAGGTTTTTTTTGGAAAGATTAGTAGAGGTGGAAAAAAAATCATGATCATGATTTGCTTGAGATCAATTCAATTTTTCCGAAATTGAATCACTTGATTTTGGCTCGTAATTAATTTGACTCATTTGAATTTTACTTGAAAGAACTAGATATGTAATTTTTTATTATCTTTATTTGTAACATTCAATATTTAATTTGATATATAATATATTTATTTTGAGTAATGCTAGAATCAAATATATAAGACGTCAAATATAAAAATTTCAAACGACCGATTCAAACCGCTCAATATGATCTCTAAATTCAAATATTCTTGAAAATCAAATTTTATGTTTTTTTTTTCAAATTTTCTAACTATTTTTTTCGAATTTTCAAAATTGGAGACTTCATAACTTTTTAGATTGAGTATATTGAAAAATTTCAAAAAATAGTAAAAAAAAATTTAAAAAATATAAAATTTGGTCTCTATAGAGATTTTATAAATTAGAACAATTTGAGAGGTTTGGATCGACCATTCTAATCTTAAAAATTAAAATTTTATCATGTTGGACAAGTGTATGTGTCTATATGTTTGACACTATAGCCACTCCCATTTATTAATTAGTTTGTAATTTTCTTGCTTATATATAAAAAGTATAATAATCGATGACGCATAGCTAGACTCGATTGCGGTTCGTGTTCAAAAAACTCGATTCAACATAATTCGATGCATTTCAAATCAAGCCTTGGTCATGTTAGCTCGCTCAACCTCGACTTGTATTGCTAGCTCTAAAGATTAGTGAACCCCATTATAAAATTTTCTGGCTCCGTCACTGATCAGGCTAGTGTATTTTCCTCGTTAAGGTTCCTGGGTTTTGTCCAGAATGAGTTAATGGTCTTTGTATGATCTCTATAAAGCTTTTTAATGATCTCTAAAGCAATGCATTTGCAAAAGATTTATTTGGTTATGGTTTAAAAAAAACAATTTTAATTAAGGGTGTAGTGCCAAAAATTCTATTATTCGATCAGAACCAAAGAAAATTCAGTAAAACAATTAACGCCAGACAACCAAATTGCTACAATGGAGAGATATCATTAAATCCATTGATGACTAATTAATGAGATACTTCCTATCAATCTTAAGGCATATTTGTTATTTATTTTATTATTATTACTTTCTTGGTGGAGTCACTGAAGTGGGGTTGGAAATCAACCGTCTCTTCAGATATATAACAATAAGACAATGCAATTAATTAATTATTAATTATAAAAGCAACCCAAAAAATAATTAATTAAGAGAGAGAGAGGGAACTAACGTGATGTGGTTAGGGGACATGCCCATGAAGAAAACGGTAGTCTTGGAGGGGTTTATGTTTCGCTCCACCCACCGTGCCCACGTATTCATCACTCTCCTATATGCCACCGGTCTGTCTACTTGAATGTACTTTGTTGATCCTCTACTGAACGACCCCTTCCTGGTAAATAACACCCAAATTAAACCCCCAAATTATACCCTGATTGGTTATTGCTTTATTGTTATGTCCCATTATATCTGTTTCTATTAGAGGTGAAGTAGAAAATATAAACATTTTTTAATTATATTCAAATATATGTACTTGTAATTTGGTGAGTAGTTAAATTTGTTAATGTGACTATAAGTGTATTAGTTTGTACTTCAGTACTATAGATTAAAATACAAAAGGAAATCAAAACAAAGAGAAGTGGTGTAATTTAATTACTTACAAGACGTTCATATTCATGTTGTTGAGCCACCAAATGTAGGTGTTGAAGACTAAATAGTCAACCCCAAGCCAATTTACAGCATGCTTTTTAATTGATTTTGGCATGATTACACGGTGTTGAATGCTATGCACTTTTGGGTCATCAGAGTTGGACTCAACCAAAAACGGAGCCCAATAAAATTCCACAGTAGCGTTATATTCCTGTTAATTAATTGGCCACAAAAGATAGTGTTATTTATTGAAGGATAGTCAAACTAGATATATAAATTATATAATAATATGCATTAATGACGCGGTTTTATGTTGTAACGTGATGGCTACTTGAAAATACGTTAGCCAGTACTCAAACTAAAACAACGTAAATAAAATACTATAATATTACTTTCAGAGAAAGCAAAAAAGAGGAAGTAACATTGTGGGCCCACAGGTTTTGACAAATTTGAAAGTTGCACCGAAATGCATCCCCACGCAGAGGAAAGTTTTGTAAAAAACTTTAGAAATTTCTCAAATAATGACTTTAAAGTTTAAACAAATCCAAACCCGTTTCAACCCATCATAAGACTAGGTCTTCATGTGAAATTATTCCCAATATAATAGTATTGTTTTGACTAGTTTCATGTACCGTAACAAATTTGAACTTTACGAGGACCACAATCTCTTATTACAACACAAAAAAAAAAAGTAAAACCAAGTATTTACTCCAGTAAAAAATGCATTTATAATTACCTCAGCCCGGAAAACATTGAGAGAGCCACCATTGACAAATTTAGTGAGTGATTTTTTGCCACGAGGAATAACAGATTGCACCAGACACACCATAGACTCCCATTGGTTGCGGTTCAGAGAATCCCCCACAAACATCAACCTCTTCCCTCTCAATCTCTCCAAGAGCAACCTCGCATCAAACCTTCATCAATCACAAAACAACACCATCATTAATTTACCAAACTAATAATTAATGGTAATCAAATTCATGTGTGAAATTATTAGTGAATGAGTTCACTTAACCAAAAATTAAATTACCTAGGAAGAGTACAGCCATGAGGCTGCCAACGCCATTTTTGGTAGTTATCATCTTTTCTCCCGTTTCTCATGCACGTGACCTAGGTCAACATAATTCACGACATTGTTCTTGTCAATACTCATCAAAATTCAAAACAACAAAGAAAAAAATAGAAAAACAAATGAACAATTAAACATACATACCTGCTCGGTGAGAAATTCGCACTCGGATTCTTTATAAATCGGGAAATTCTCACTGTCGTAAACCCATTGACCATCGTACATGTCGCAAGTTTCGGGCAAGTGGGGCACGGTGCGTTCAGGCGTTACAACCTGATTAATAACCTGTGCAGGCTGTTCATCCCCAGTTTCAGGCTGAGCCTGAATCTCTCGTGCCGGCTTTTCTTGTTGGGTTACTACCGGCAATGATTCAGCCTCAGGTTTGACTTCATTAAATCGAGTTGATTCTTCCTGCCTGTTCTCCTCAGCTACTGCTCTAATTGCCGCAGCTGCTGTTTCTTTCACTGATGGCAATTGAACATCCCGGTCATTTTCGCTCGGGACCTCTTTAGTTTCTGTCGGTTGTACTATTAGTTGGGATGATTCTGACTGAACCACAGCCTCATTTTTATTTTCTTCTTCATCCTTGACTTGGTCTGATGAATGGTCAACATGTTCAACCTCCATTTTCCTCTTTTCAACCTCTAATTCTCCCTTCATGACCTCTTCCTGTATCGGTAATTGCGTAGGCTCGACGATGCGTACCACTGTCTCCTCTTCCTTTTTGTTTACCACAAGCTGATGATCCGTCGATTCAAAATCGATCACACGCAGCATCTCTTGTGTCTGTCGCTTTTGCGGCTTGTTACCGGTACCTTGATCATTAGTTTGAAACTGAATTGCGCGTCGATCTTCCTCCTGGATAGTAAGACGGTGCGACCTTGTGCGTGCAGTGAATGGGTACTCAGCTAAAGATTTGATGTCCTCATTGTACAAAAATGTGGCAAAAAGAAAGACAGAGAAGACTAAAGCTGCTAGTGAGAGATTTGCGCCGTTTTTTCTCCCCGCGTTTAATGCCACTTCCTTGACAACATAAGGAGCAGAGGAGAAAACCGACTTGCGCCTATGTTGCATCATGTTAAAGAACGCAAACAACTCTTCGAGTGAGAAGAGAAAGAGGAGAGTACCGGAATTATAGAGATGTAAGGTAACAATAAAAGGAGGAAAGTAAAAGGGGTGGTTGAAAGAGGTTTCTTTCTCCTGGAGCAAAGGCTCCTAATCTCCCTCTTGGTACTCTTTGAATTTGGTTTTGATTTTAATGGGGGTGTTGTAAAGGGACAAGGAGAAGAAGGTTTTGGTGAGTCAGAGAGTAACATCTAAGAATAAGGCGGGGACGGAGGACTATAAAATAAATCATGGTTTTGAGCAGTAGAAATTCCAGATGGGTATTTTTGCATCTAACCCCAGAACAAACTGTATTTGGAGTCCCGTTCGATACTTCGATAGATAAATAGATAATGCTGGAATTCAGCCATTTCAATTCTAATTATCATGAAGAATGTCTGATTTTATTTTGAATGCATCCCATACTTCAATAAATATTATCGACCTTGACTACTAAGTTTAAAGATGTATTTTGAATTAAATATTTTTAATAAAATTTACAACAGAATTAATATAGTCATATTGCATAAATCTATAAATAATATTGCTATACGATGACAGCTATTTAATAATGTTAAATTATTTTTCTGCATATTATCTGATTAAATTTAAACAACTCATCACACGTTACATTTTTCTCTTACTGTTTCACCAATAATCGTAAAAATAATGTTCATGGCTTTAACTTTGATATTATTTCTAAACGCCATAAGGCACGGCTTTTACTATTTTAGAAGACATATCCTGAAGTTTTTATTTTAAATTGTAGTGATTAAAGAGTATTACGTATTGTTCAGTATTACATTAGATATCATTTTTAAAAAGTAGTTAGCTCACTTTCCTATTTAATTAAAATATTATATTATTTATTTAATTATGTATTATTCAACTCAATAACTCATGGCTATCTTAATCGATGTTTGACCAATAACCACAAATATAAGTGTTTGGCGGCAACTTTGGTGTTCTTTGTAAATACGATAAAACAAGGGGTTGATAATAACAAAAAGTTTATTGGTATATGTATTTTTAATAAGTTGGTGATGAAAGAGTATGACTGAATGAGAGAGAGTAGGAAGGAGGGATGGGGAGTGGTTAAGCTGGAGCTTTCTGGCGCTTGTTGAGATGGCAAATAGCAAATAGGAAGCGGCGAGTTTAAGGTTGGTTATTCAACTTCAAAAAAAAGAAAAGGTTGGTTATTTATTTCTTTATTTTTTTGTTTTTGACTCTATAATTAACTTGTCTGGATACATTAATTTGCTGTATTCCTCTTGAGTCGGTACTGCTGACACGTTGTCTCGATTCCCTTCTTCATTAATTAAGTTATAAACATTTTTCTTCTTCTTAGTCTTCCATACAAATACTGTTTCAGATTTCACCGACCTCAAATTAATTGGTCAATGGCAAACAGTCCACAACATATAAAAAATAGTTGATTATTATCTGCGGTTATAAATCATGATTATTTATTTTTCTTGGACAAGAGCAAGTAAAATAGGGAAAAAAAAAACAAATAGATAGTTCACCCTTTGATTTATTTGGGCTAGAGAATACAGATCAAGGTACCTTTCAAGTTTCAAATAGACTTGATTTTGTATGGGACATCACTATCGGAGCCTAGCGTAGAAAGTCGGCTAGGCTACTCGGCTACTTCCATTTCCATATGTTTAATTTGCGAACAATTTGTTCTTAAATAAATTTAAAACTTTATTTTGGTAAGTCGCAACTCGCAAGTAGTTGTTAATCCTCAAAACCCATTCAACTTTTTCTATGGAACGTCACTGATCCAAAAATAATATGCAATTTTATTTTATTTTTTCTACCTCGGAGTAAAAAAAAATTAGAGAGAGAATCGGGAAGCAAGGAGCGGATCGTTTTGTCCTTTTTTTTTTTTTGAGAATAAAAGCCCCGTAGGCACGTTTCTCCTTTCAAAAAGGGCAAAAAGATGTTGGCGATCATTTATTGGCAATTTGGCATCAAAAGCAAGAGGATATGATATGCAGGATGCAGCCTACGTGCGACCCTATATATTCTCCGTATATTGACATTTGGAACTGACTTACTGACATATTGTTAGTTCGTTACCATCATCAAATTTCGTTGATAATATTCAATTTAAAATAGGGAAAATTTTAATTTAAAAATAATCAAACTTTTGTTTAATATTAATATATTTACCAGCCAAATAGTCTTACATCAAATTATTTTGGACGGAACAATATCTTTACAATTCATTATAAATGAATCAAAGGTCGGCTTTAGACGAACTCAAGAGTTCAGATAAACTTGAAAAAATTATCATAAGTTAGTTTGATTTAATGATATTAAAGATGGTACCGCCGAAATTTTTTTCTTTGCTGCTTCATATATTTTTGAGAAATGTGGAGATAAGAAATTATTATTACCGTTGGTTTCTACTTAGGATCTGCTCCAGAAGGGGTGAATGGAGAAGGGTGAGAAAAAAGGTGAACTGCTTTTTCTCTATTCAAGGAGTTCACATGCTCCCAAACTCAAAAAATGCAATGAAAACTTGGGTGAACGGAGAATAATGAGTATAAACTCTATATTTAAATTTGATCAATCTGTTCAATCCTAAATTTAGGGGTGAACGCTATTTGCTCCCTTACACTTCCTTTTGCCCATTGTTTCTAGAGCACAGCTTTAAGAAAATGCTAGCTGGCTTTCATTTAGTGAGGATGACATAATGAAAAATTTATTATGGTACCAGGTGTGTTTTCGTTTGCGTTTGAATAAGACGAATAAGAAATAAGTTCTATTACGATGAAATCAAACAACACATGAATAAGAAATTTAGACTTATTCGGATGCTTATTCATATTCTAACAAAAATCTAAAATATGAATAAGTCCAAATTCCTAATTTCTTATTCATATTCCTTATTCACTCCACATCCAAACACGTAAATGCCTATATACGTTGAACTAGTGTGAGGCTGTGATGCTAACAACAATAAATTATCAAATTTATTTTTAACCACAATTTGAACCATTAACTTAATTTATTGGATAAGCTTAGTATTTAGTCATTTTTTTTTATGTTTTGAGGGTTTTTTTTTTTGATACGATACTAAATGAACAATCTTTTGTTCTTTAATTAAAAAAATACAATTCAAAATGCTCTTAAAAATCTAAAAACTAATAGCTCGTCAAGTAGATAAAATATATTGATTTAAGATCATCATCTGAAGCGATCTGATAGTTTTTGTATTAGGTGGAGTCAACGAACTTCGAAATTCTGATAATTTATAACTATATTTCTCATTCAAATTTTCATAAAAATTAATTAATATTGAGAGTTGAGACAAATTGTGTCATATTCATGTCATTTATATTTGCAATTAACCCTTTCCACAATGGTTACATTCGATTAATTATTAAATATATCTTGAATTATGTCATGTGAATTACATTTTGCAAGTTCCATCAACATTCTTACCCACAAAAATTAATTCTACTCTCAACAGACAACAATAGACAAGAACGTTCTGCTTTCTTTGTTAATTCTTTTATCAATCATTCACTTTTCTCTTTTTATTTAATTTGATTTTAATCTTGTTTTCAATTGAGGAAGGTGAAGTTTGCAAGCCTATGGCGCTAATCAATGGGCCCAGAAGGCCCGATCTAGAAAAGTACAACTGTACAAGAGAGCATGACTCCAGATTCCCTGTTGCAGATATATATATAATATTCTGTATGGTATTTAACTGCCAGTGGGGTAAAGTTAAACTACTGAAGTCCTTACAATACTAAGGAGTAAAGAGTCACATGTTGTATTATCTGTACCCGTTGTAGAGGATCCCATCCTGATGGAGGCTAAGCGATGCCAAATTGCCAATTGCCACCTAAGCTAATTATTAGATGCTGCATTCTGGGTCTGGAGAATAAAGCAGCTCTACATTAAATTCCATCGCTCTTTTGCTTCGTCACTTCCTTTGAAGAATGCTTCCTGTGCATCCTCCATTTGTCGTTATTGAATCCCGCATTGAGTTTTTAAAAACATACCGGCACCCCTACGGCCAGGTGGCCGAAATCCGGTATTTTTTTAAAATTGTTCAGTATCTCCTCTTATAATATCGGATACTGCTGTTTCAGTCATTGTTCTGATTTTCGGTATTATTGGAATTTTCTGATATTCGGAACGATTTTCAAAATATTGGTTTAAAGGATTAATAAATTACTCCTTGATTGTTTTGATAACGCGGTGCCATTTTTTTTGCCAATATTTTTTTCTATTATTGTACTAGTA
Source organism: Rhynchospora pubera (assembly GCA_028095005.1). Taxonomy (NCBI): domain Eukaryota; kingdom Viridiplantae; phylum Streptophyta; class Magnoliopsida; order Poales; family Cyperaceae; genus Rhynchospora; species Rhynchospora pubera. Next base: position 146,739,064 of record CM051462.1, on the reverse strand, counting down.
AAGTACATTAGTGGTATGTATCAGTGGTCCAGTGCCATGCAATATGACAAAATGCAACCCCTCTGATATTGAAAAGTTACTGGTACAATAGCACCAAGTTTCTTCCGTACCATATATTCCAAATCACTAAATCTGTGTAACTGTGTTTGATCTGCTTGAAACCATGCATTCAGCTGGAAACTTTGCATGTAATTGCTGTTTCAAAATTTTCTTCAATAGTTTTCTACTTCAGTTATGCTTTCTTTCTAAACTTTTCTCGATACAAATGTATGGAAGTCCCTTTTTGATTGAAAAAAAAATGAAGTAGAATACTTTCACTTTAAATATTAGTAAGTAATTCTGTTGCTGAATGTTGAATATATGATTTCCACTCAACGTGATCCTAAGCTCTACTAGATTAATAATGAATATCTTAAATCTATTTTAATTAATTGATTTGCTATTTTTCTGGCCACATGTTAATCATATGATTAATAATATGTCAGCAAACACTTCACGTGGGTATGAAAACTTTCTTATATGGGCAGCTGCAGCTTCAAAAATACCGAAAACAACTACTCATCTTTGTCTGAAAAAGATAGCAATCCAATAATTGTAATATATATAGTCATCAAGAAAGTTTACGAGTATGCTTTAAATATAGAATAAAGGAAAAAAATTTCGTTATGCTTAATTGTAGCCAGTTACTTATTCATAATTCATAACTTGATGAGGTCATGTTCTACTTCTCATGGATCTTAATTAATTAGTGTCCACCTGGCTCAAAATGCACACAAAATGTTGTTGTCAACTTTTTGATAATTTAAGTAAGCACATAAATTTGATTTAAATTCGGGATAATTTTGTATATATTAGCTTAAGATGCCCTCATATATGGGCAAATAAATAAAATAAAATAATATTAGATAATAAAATATATTGCTTAATCTACCATCGATACAAATAGATATGTTATTTAATTTATTTTTTTATTAGACGAAAAATCAAAATATATTGTTTAAACAAATTGATCGAACGACAAAACACATGTTTACATGCAAGATTCAGCATGTAAGACCTCCTCCATCTGTGCTTTTAAAAATAGTAGAGACTATGGAACTTTATATATTAAATATTTATTGTTTTAGCCCAGCTTTCTAACAAATGCGTATTTTTTTATATATTATATTTTAAGTGTTTATTGTGCTCCATCTCTATAAGAAATTAAGAATCCTTCACTTTCCGACACTGATGACTTTTATCTGAATTTAACTAAGCCCCATTTGCAAGTTAATAAGATCACGCATGGTGGGGTTTTAGATTTATAATTTTAGTTTATTATTTACATATTTTCACAGAAGAGAAGTAAAGTAACTACGTACCAACCTCTTATGTACATTTGGTTTGACTAATTGACTTGATTAATTAAGTTGGTAGGAGTAGTACATGGACCGTTATAACTTATACAGTTATACATAACTTGAGAGGTCTTGCTAGAATAACTAGTTCTACTTCTATGCGCTTAGATATTGTATTGGATCCGACTGTCACCCCGAAATACCAAGTCAACTATCTCTATTTTCTGTACAGTTGGTAGCAAAACAACTTTTAGTTTGCTCTACAAGTTAGAACATTCAAAACCAAACATAATATGTTATTTTATGAATGGTAGCTAGGTTTTAATATAATCTGAGCTTGCTTGGAATTGTGTTTTTTTAAAAAAAAAGCTTGCTTGGAATTAAGTTTACTTCCTTTTTGTCGTTTTTATGGACAATGGGACCATGCATGATATTTGCTTGGAAGAATCAACATAGGTCAAAAACAAGTTAATTAATATATTTATTTTTTCTGAAAACATGTTTGTGGGCCCTTCATGTCAGCAACGGTGGCATAGTGACATAGTCTGAAGAATTAAGTAGATACTAATGAGGCCTATGTAAAATTTGTCATTATTTCTCAGAAACCCCTAGAAACGGATCTACCATTTAATATTGCGCCAAACTCGTACAATAACATCACATGGCTGTACCGTTTAATTTATGTAGATATTCTTACTTTTGTTCCATGAGTTATGCAAATCTCATTGGCTAATAAAAAGTGCCCTTTTACTTTTGATCTGAGTTTTTGCATTTCAGTCCGATACTAAATTACAAATTAATTTCAGAGGACAGTATTGATGTTTAACTATTTGCATAAACGAATGTGTATACCTCATCATCATATAATAAATTATGAATTACGGCCCAATTTATTTGTCATGACTACTATCAAAGAGGGTATAAGAAGATCAGGCACTTCCAATTTATAAATTGTCACAGTGCCTTTTTTATTATGGTGTTTTATTCTATATAAAATGAGTTAACTCATACAACTGATTCCATATATATTGTCACATTAATATTTTTTAGTTAGGTAAATTTGCTCGAACACTCATTAAATTTCCCGAATTTCTTTTTTTTTTTCCAGCGCAACACCAGTATTTGCTATATTTCCATTACTACCTTCATTTTCAAATATTTTTGAGTTGTAAATTTGTAATACAAAATATCATTATCGTAATACTGAATCAGCAGGAGCTGAGGAGCATCAAAGCCAATGTTATGCTGTGATCCAAGTTACTTTAAAATTAATTGACTTGTGTATTTTTTTTTATTAATTTTCATGTTACATGTAGTATGTAATTGTAGATTTTTATACAAGAGAAAATATATAATAAATATAAGTTTATAGACAACTCGTTTGTGTGTGTGTGTCTCTCTCTGTTTTTCTTTAATTTTTCCCCCTCTGCTCCCTCTTTTCTATTAAAATCTAGTACAATGAAACTCACTCCTTCAGCAGCTAGCGTTATTCAAATCTCTCCATTTTTCTTTCTAAATAGAAAAAGAAGCCTCCATAGAAACACTTTTTTTTTCCCCTTCGAGGGCTTGTCGGCGAACAGCTAACGACAAAGCTATATTAAAAAAAAAATGTAGCTTTATGGATACTAGTAGTAAAACCGTTCAGAGAGAAACAACATACCTCTACATTTTTCTTTAATGGTTTTTTAATATGAATTAGGTTTTCTTTCGTTTTTTTTTTTGTTTAATGTTTATATGACATAAGTTACTCCTCCAACCTTTGCAATGACAAGCTTGCAACCCCCGTACCAACTGAAAATCTTGTGACGCGCGTCACCACTCCTGCTGGTACCAGAAACCGTACCACACGCTCAAATCCTTACCAAATCCTCTCTCCATCACTGTATATAATACTCACCAAATGCTCTGAAAAAATAAATAATACGATTGAATTTGTTTCTTAGCGACAATGTGATTATGCACTTAAAAAACGCCATCCTTTTTTTTTTTTTTGGAGCAACTAAAATGCACCATCTAACTTCTAGTTAGACCTGAAAGAAGCTAATTATCGCATACTTTTCAACAGCTAAAGTCCCAATGTAGCGACTCCAAAATAAGACCTACATTGAAACAAAATAATAATAACAAAGTATTCGACTGTTATGAATGCAATTTCAAATTAATTGGGATTTTATCTGATGAGTTGTCCTGATTTATTGTATAGACATGATGGCATGGTGTTGATTTATTCGAACAAATAGAAACTCTGCATGGATCAAGTTTGGAAATGGAAAAGTACAACATTAATTTCTCCTTTCAGAGACGTACTAGTGGAGTAGCTAGACAGTAGTACATCAATTAATGAAATTAATTAAGGTAGCTTTGCCAATAAATTAAGTGGACGCAAAGCAAGCCATCAAATCCAAACTATGTACAAATACCCTTTTGTCTTTTGTTAATGTTTTTAACATGGTATTTCAATCTACCAAATCAGGGTGCATTCGCAAGCAAACTCATATTTTTTTTGTGTCAAGAATGGAGATATTTCCCTTTCTCTTAAAATGAGAGCAAAGCAATCTCACCTTTCCAACTGATCTTTATAGTTGAACAGCTATTTTCTACAGTGAAAGGCGTCTCCTCTAAAATAATTCCTGTAAAATTTCCGATAGAATCTAAACTATTGTCCATTAAAAGTTTAAAACACATATTAATGGGGATAATGGGCCTAAAGTTCTGTTTGGAACTTTATTTTGAACTCCCATTATATATTGATCGCATTTATCAAAACATGTCAACGAACTTTAGAAAAATCTGAGCAGAAAATTGTAGAGAAATTAATGAGAAGAGATCCTAGAATGTTGTGGAATTTGAGTCGAGGAAAGACTGTGAAAATGATATTTAGGTTGGTGGTGTTGGAAACTGCAACAAAGTTGAAACCGTAAATAATTCAGTTATTTACAGCATGTCCTGTGCAATTTCCAATTATAATGTGACCCGATTAAATTAGCCATAACTGATTGCTCTATAACTAGAACATCTGGTTTTATAATTAATCTCAACCATTGGATTGGTATATGATGGACGTACCAGATTAAAAGGAAATTATTATATAAGGATTAGGTCCTCTCTCTCCCAAAAACACACGTATTCTTTTCCATCAAAGATACTGATAAAGAAACAAGGGTTAGAGAGAGAAACCGAATTCAGAATTTGAGTTCTAATCAGAGGAAAAGAAAGGAGGTGTGAATTGCTTCAGAAGAAAGAGAAGAAGAGAAGAGGAGATGGCAACTGTCCCGACTTCCGCTGGTATGAACGGTATGTCATCTCTTTATCAGATCATAATTGGTTCAATTAGTGAAATATTTAGTTCTGAAGATCTTGGATTTAATTGAATTGATATCAGAAAGATATAATAAATGCTTACATGTGGTACCAGAGCCATGGTTGCCAAGAACTGAATATTTCCTTTGTTTGCAATTGATCTGTACACGAATTGTTTACACGTATAATTCTTTTAATTAGAATTGTATCTAGATAGCATAGTCTATATAAGTATATGAAGGATAAGGATTCCTTAAGGAGATTAGTACTCATACATGTCCTGTACGTATGCATATTATTTAACTTTTGCATATATAAAAGGATTTGTATACAATAGTAAACCAATTTTATAATCCAAAACTACTAGTTTCAGGAAAGATTATTAAATTGTTTCTATCTTTCCTAAATCCTATGACTCTAGTAGTAACTGTATTTGAAAGGTCATAAATAGATTTGATAATAATCGGTTTTCCTTAAATAAATAGAAAGTTGCAGAACTATTTATGATAAGTCATTTATGCGCATAAGATTCATGGTTTTGTTAATCACCAAAGTGGTCAAAATCAAAATAATCATTAGATGTATAAGTGGCATAACGTTATTAATATAAAAGTCATTTATCCAATAAGACCAATTTAATATAATTGGATAAATTGACGTCACTAATTGACAGAAACTCAGTACTTGCCCAAAGGAAAGTCATGTTCCATAATTAGTAGACATTATGAGGTATAGATTAATATTTTATTAAATATATATTGATTATCCAAAGATGACAATTATATTTAAGTGAATATATTTATCACCTACTTACGTATTGGTATTTATTTATGTTTAGTATATGGTAGTGTCTACCCAAAGGAGTTCTACTTTATACTGTTTATGTTTATATCTGAATCAATTAATATGAGCTAATAGTTACTTTATCCATTAAAATTGCAGTAGTTAACACACATGCTTCATCTGTTGCGCTATTCACTGGTGTGAATTTCTCTGAATGGAGAGAGCAAGTCAATTTCCACTTAGGTGTTCAGGATCTTGACTTAGCTCTCCTTGAGAATAAACCTGCTGCTCTTACTGACGAGAGTAGTGCAGAAGAAAAATCACACTATAAGGCATGGGAGCGTAGTAACAGATTGAGCCTTATGTTCATTAAGATGACTGTTGCTAACAACATCAAGTCAACAATTCCACAAACAGAAAGTGCTAAGGAATATATGCAGTTTGTGGAAGAGCGTTTTCGTTCAGCTGATAAGTCACTCGCTGGTACTCTTATGGCAGAACTCACGACCATGAAATTTGACGGGTCGCGAACTATGCAAGAGCACATTATTGAAATGACTAATCTTGCAGCAAAGCTCAAGACCTTGGGACTTACCGTTGAGGATTCCTTTCTGGTTCAATTTATTTTGAACTCACTGCCTTCTGAATATGGGCCTTTTCAAATTAACTATAACACTATAAAAGACAAGTGGAATGTTAATGAATTGGCCAGTAGGCTTGTTCAGGAAGAAGGCCGTCTGAAAACTCAAGGGAATCGCTCAGTCAATCTTGTGGGTCATAAAGTTGGGAAAGATAAGAAAGGGAAGTCAAGTCACTACAAGAAGAAAATGGCACCTGCAAAAGTTGTGCAGGATAAAGAAAAGAAGGAACTAAAGGAAGTTCAGTGTCGGTTCTGTAAAAAGAAAGGACATTATCAAAATGACTGTTCAAAGAGAAAAGCTTGGTTCGAAAAGAAAGGTAATTATCTATCTTTCGTATGTTTTGAATCAAATTTAATTGAAGTTCCTAATAATACTTGGTGGCTTGATACTGGTGCTACAACTCATGTTTCCAATAATTTGCAGGGATTCCTTACAATCCGGACCATAAATCCAAATGAAGATCATTTTCTCTTTATGGGAAATGGAATGAAATCTTCAATTGAAGGCATTGGGACTTATCGTCTAATCTTAGAAAATGGATATGTATTAGACTTATTTAATACCCTATATGTACCTTCATTATCTAGAAACCTTATTTCTGTCTCTATGTTGGATACTATTGGTTATAAATGTATGTTTGGATCTGGTTGTTTTAATTTATACAAGAATACTACTAATGTTGGTTCTGGTATTCTAATTGATGGTTTATATAAATTAAAACTTAATGGTGCATATGCAAGTTCCTTGCTAAATGTGGTAAATAATGTTGGATGCAAACGTAGCATGGTAAATGAAAAATCTGCCTTCTTGTGGCACAAAAGATTGGGTCATATATCCAAAGAAAGAATGGTCAGGTTAGTAAATAATAAAATATTAACAAACTTGGACTTTAGTGATCTTGAACTATGCGTGGATTGTATTAAAGGTAAACAAACCAAACATAATAAGAAAACTGCCACTCGAAGCACCCAACTTCTTGAAATAATACACACTGATATTTGCGGGCCCATGGACACTCCAGCCTTTAATGGAGAAAAATATTTTATCACCTTTATAGATGATTTTTCACGTTATGGTTATATCTACTTGCTTCATGAAAAATCTCAATCTGTAAATGTCCTTGAGACATTCATAAAAGAAGTTGAGAGGCAATTAGATAAAAAGGTGAAAATCATAAGATCTGATAGAGGTGGTGAATATTATGGTAAATATAATGAGTCAGGCCAATGTCCCGGTCCATTTGCAAAGTTCCTCGAAAAACATGGCATATGTGCACAATATACTATGCCGGGTACACCACAACAAAATGGTGTAGCGGAAAGGCGAAATAGAACATTAGTGGATATGATTAGGAGTATGATGTCAAATTCTACACTACCTAAAAATCTGTGGTCATATGCTCTTAAAACCGCTAATTATTTATTAAACAGGATTCCTAGCAAAGCAGTTCAAAAGACTTCTTTTGAATTATGGACTGACAGGAAACCTAGTTTAAGACACCTTCATGTTTGGGGTTGTCCAGCGGAAGCAAGAATTTATAATCCACATGAAAAGAAATTAGACTCTCGAACTGTCAGTGGGTACTTTATTGCTTACCCTGAGAAGTCTAAAGGGTATGTGTTTTACTGTCCTAATAACAGTCCAAGAATTTTAGAAACTGGTAATGCAAGATTCATTGAGAATGGTGAGTCCAGTGGGAGTACTAGACGAGATATTGTGGAGATTAAGGAAACAAGGGTAAATGTTACATTGCCCATGATAATTCCTCCATCTAATATTACTCGAAATGTTGTTCCAGCTATTATAGAACAAAATGATAATGTTGAACAACATATTAATGAAGAAGTACTTCCTGAACCACAACAAAATGTTGATACACCTAAACCACAACAAATAGCATTAAGAAGATCTCAAAGAGATCGTAAATCAGCTATCTCAAAGGATTATGTGGTTTATATGCAAGAATCACATTATGATATTGGAATCAATGAAGATCCAGTTTCATTTTCAGATGCTATGAAAAGTAAAGAGTCAAAAGAATGGGTTAGTGCCATGGAAGAGGAGTTGAAATCTATGCAACAGAACAAAGTCTGGGACCTCGTCGAATTACCACATGGTTGTAAAAGAGTTGGATGTAAATGGATTTTTAAAACCAAATACGACTCTAGTGGTAATATCGAACGATATAAAGCAAGACTAGTTGCCAAGGGATATACTCAAAAGGATGGCATTGATTATAAGGAGACATTTTCTCCTGTCTCAAGAAAGGACTCATTAAGAATAATAATGGCATTGGTAGCTCATTATGATTTAGAGTTACATCAAATGGATGTAAAAACAGCCTTTCTGAATGGAGATCTCGAGGAAGAAGTTTACATGGAGCAACCCGAGGGTTTCTCTGAAGAAGGTAAAGAACAATTGGTGTGTAAACTTAAGAAATCAATATATGGACTTAAACAAGCGTCTCGCCAATGGTATATTAAGTTCAATACCATTATCACATCTTTTGGTTTTAAAGAAAATCCAGTTGATCACTGTATATACCAAAAGATTAGTGGGAGCAAATTTATTTTTTTAGTTCTATATGTTGATGATATTTTGCTTGCTGCAAATAATTTTAGCATATTGCATGAGACCAAAGACTTTCTCTCAAAGAACTTTGAAATGAAAGATATGGGAGAGGCATCCTATGTGATAGGAATAGAAATATTTCGTAACCGATCACAAGGAATTTTGGGACTGTCTCAGAAAAGGTATATCGAGAAGATTCTAGAGAGATTTAGAATGGATAAATGTTCACCCAGTATTGTCCCCATACAGAAAGGTGATAAATTCAGTCTCATGCAATGTCCTAAGAATGATGTTGAACGTAAAGGTATAAAATTAAGTGAATATGCCTCTGTTGTTGGTTGCTTAATGTATGCTCAAACTTGTACCAGACCGGATATCAGTTTTGCGGTTGGGATGTTAGGGAGATATCAAAGCAATCCAGGATGGGAACATTTGCAAGCTGCTAAGAAAGTTTTGAGGTACTTGCAAGGCACGAAAGACTTCATGCTCATGTATAAAAGATCTAATGAATTAGAAGTAATTGGATATACAGATTCAGATTTTGGTGGCTGCATCGATACTAGAAAATCAACTTTTGGTTACTTGTTCATGCTTGCTCAAGGAACCATATCATGGAAAAGTGCAAAACAGACTACCGTTGCTTCATCCACCATGGAAGCAGAATTTGTGGCATGCTATGAAGCCACAATTCAAGCATTATGGCTGCGAAACTTTATTTCAAGACTTGCGGTTGTCGACACCATTAGCAGGCCGTTGAAAATTTATTGTGATAATTTAGCAGCAGTATTTTTCTCAAAGAACGACAAGTATTCTAAAAGTGCCAAACACATGGATTTGAAATATCATGTCGTTAAAGAGGAAGTTCAGGAACAAAGAGTGTCAATCCTGCATATCAAGACAGAACTTATGATTGCAGATCCTTTAACTAAAGGATTACAACCAAAACAATTTAAGGAACATGTTCAGAGAATGGGTCTTGGTTGTATTAATGATAATTGATGTGAGACATTCTGAGCTCTCTTATGTGTTTCTGATGTACATTTGATTATTTCTTGTTTTATTATTGTTGTACGTACTTTATGTTTTATAAACAAGAAAGTCTTATAAAGATCTTAAGCTTAATCATTATATTATAAGACATTATGTGGACCATTATGTAGATATATATAAATTATGATACGAACTGTTAGATTGTTTGGTATTGTGGTATATGGAAGGAAATGCATTGAATTAATTAATAGTGCACAACCGCCATAACTCTTACTGAACAATTTATCATGATATAATGTCCAATGCTTGATATCTTAAATAATCGGATCAAGTGGGAGAATGTTGGAAACTGCAACAAAGTTGAAACCGTAAATAATTCAGTTATTTACAGCATGTCCTGTGCAATTTCCAATTATAATGTGACCCGATTAAATTAGCCATAACTGATTGCTCTATAACTAGAACATCTGGTTTTATAATTAATCTCAACCATTGGATTGGTATATGATGGACGTACCAGATTAAAAGGAAATTATTATATAAGGATTAGGTCCTCTCTCTCCCAAAAACACACGTATTCTTTTCCATCAAAGATACTGATAAAGAAACAAGGGTTAGAGAGAGAAACCGAATTCAGAATTTGAGTTCTAATCAGAGGAAAAGAAAGGAGGTGTGAATTGCTTCAGAAGAAAGAGAAGAAGAGAAGAGGAGATGGCAACTGTCCCGACTTCCGCTGGTATGAACGGTATGTCATCTCTTTATCAGATCATAATTGGTTCAATTAGTGAAATATTTAGTTCTGAAGATCTTGGATTTAATTGAATTGATATCAGAAAGATATAATAAATGCTTACAGGTGGCAGGTACAAAATTTGGTAATTAGAAATTTAATTTGGTGTGCACTCACTTGAATAAGGGGAGATATCAGTACCACTCAGTCAGATTAGGAGACCGCAAACTACTATGTCAATTTGCGTTGAGTCAAACAAACAGACTTCAATAAGATAATACGTTTCCTTTTAAAAATAATTGTTAAGGATCTGCCTTTTCTTTTAACATAATTCGCAAAGAATCTGCAATTCCTAACTTTTCTCAGATAACGACAGATAAAATTTTTCAATATTAACTTTATTTTTATTAAAGAAAAGATAAGTCGTTTCATTCCGAGAAAAAGAATATCAGTTTTTTTTTCTACATTTTCTCAGACGAGCTGCCCTCACGGCCTCACATATGAGAAAAAATAATAATAATGTTAAGTAATAAAAATATGTTGTTCAATCTACCAGCGATATAAATAGATATGTTATTTAATTTGTTCTTAATTTATCAGATGAAAAACCCAAAATATATGGTTGTTTCATCTTGCGATTGATATCCAACCACGGATTAAATCGATTGAATGACAAAAATATATATTTACATGTTAGATCTAGTGTGTTAACACCTCTTGGATCCGTGCGTTTATAAGTAGTAGAGATAGAGATAATAGAAACTCATTATTTGAATTGAGCAAGGTTTTAGTGCCATTATTTTTTGTTGCCATAAGTTGCCACAACTTCATATTTAATCATTATTTAAAATTTTAAAATTCAAACATCGAATCTAAGCCGTTGATCTAGTTCAATTTAACTAGCGATGCGTTTTCATATAAGATTTATAAAATTTAGAATTGATTTGATACTCGATCAAGTGATCAAACATTGAACGTATTAGAATTAATTAATCATAGTTAACCAAATTTGTTCATTTGTTGACCACTTGATCGAGTATCAAATCAACTCCAAATTTATAAAAATTATATTGAAACACATCGATCATTATATTTGACAAGATCAACGGTTTAGATTTGACATTTTAATTTTAAAATTTTTAAATATTGATAAAATATGAAGTTGTGGCGACAAAAATAGTGATACTGGAATCTTGCTCATTCGAATTTAATGAACTACTTGAGCTCTTTGGTTAACTCGATTAGAAAGTCAATTGTGCAAATAGAAATCTAAAATAGACCATCAGTTGGGCCAAACCTAGGTCTGGGGACACGTGTACGATTAAAGCTCATTGGTGGTTTTAATAATGCCAATTAAAAGCCCAATCATGAAAGTAGGCCCATAAATGGGCTGTCACCTGTAGGGGTGCATAACGTGAAAAACGACCACGAAAGTGGTCATTTTCGTTAACCATTGTATTGATGTATGAAATTTTTATACTTATTGCGTTGATTGTTGCATCTATTTAATACATGTTGTGTTGATCGTTTCGTTAATGAAAACGATCAAAACGGTTATAACCGTCTTTAACTACCTAACTGTTTTGCATTTTTATTAAGATGCAATAAAATAAACTATTCTGCATTTTGTATGAAACAAAGATAGAGAAATGACAGGTTAGGTCACGCGGGAAATGGGAAGGAGGCACCATCATCACCTCTCGCTCTCGACAGCGATTGTACTGGGTGGTGCAGAAGCGAGAGAGATAGATTTGACTATGTTCGGCGAAGAAATGATGGAGCGACGCTGCATAAATCTAATTTTACTCATTTTTCCCTTGATCTCTCCACTGAGATCCTCTGCAATCTAATAATAAAACCATGAAAAAATTTTTAGACGAAATGCGCGAAATAAACGACCACGAAACGTACCCGTTTCACTAATCGGTCCGTTCTGAGACAAAACAATATTTCTATTTGCGTTAGTTGTTCCGTTCTTTAAACGAAACTGAAATCCTTATCCGTTACCGTTCCGTTCTGGAAGAAACGAAACGAAAGAACGGTTGAAACGGCTACTGTTTTCAGCCCTAGTCACCTGACTCACCTTGTACAATTAAGGAACTGTTTAGCACAGTGACATTTAGTTAGTAGCGAGTCTTACAGCTACCACTCTAGTAATAATTTCGACCGTAAAAGCGTAATCAACTTTAATAAAAGTTTTTACATGGATAGCAGTGATTCCCAAAAAAAAAAAAAAGACTAACAGACATTGCCAATAATAATAATAATAATATATAAACCTGGATAAAACAGGAAAAACCATCACAAAAAAAGAAAAAGAAAAAAAACTGGTACATGCTGGTACCAATGTTGGGGGTAGAAACCATGCTTTTGAAAAAACAAATAATCAAGAAACAGCACCTACGCAGGTTTGAAAGTCAGGTAGTGATAGCCAATGTAGTCGTCAACCGAATCTCTACCTTAAAACGGAATTGTTGATACATCCAAACCTGTTTTTTCATTTGAATTAATTGAAAAATACACATGTTTGGCTGGCCATATACACTAAATAACTATTATATTGTTTGTGTGGTCAGGAGTAGGTTAGCAACGGCAGGCTCATGATCATTTACTCGTCTAGGCTATTTGAAAATTATTCTCATAGTAGTAAATTTGTTTCTAGGCTTGAAAAGAATAGTAGCCTAATGTTTGTTTGAGAATTAATTTGACTTTGATATCATGGCTTAGCAAGCTGCACAGTTTGGTTGTTATATCATGACCATGTTTATTCCGAACTCTCAGATCCGTCACTAGATAAGGTTATTAAATTCGTATAATTTTGCAAGACAGGTTCCCAACAATATCACACGTACAAGAATAGAAAAATACAACATGCCTCAAGGATCACATGTACAAGCGTAGACAAATTTGGACCATTGATATAACATTTAATTATATGTCAAATATTCAAAGAAAAAGGAGCTATTTTTTAAATCCCGTCGTGTGCTAATTCAATGGCCAATATGTAGAGTTTGATTCTGGATCAAAACTCAAGCAATTTTAAATCGCACTAAATACTGGGTATCTATGAATAAAATTGCTACAACCAGAGTTCGGTAGGATTGCGGCAATAAAACAAATGGGATCTTTGTTTTTTGGTGTGTGTGTGTTTGGGGGGGGGGGGGGGGGGGGTTGGTTAGATCATAGACTCATAGTTTTTGAAAAATGTAATAACTCGTTTTTTTAAAACTCAAAAAAAAAAATGCGATAGCTATAATGGTCATGTTTCCACTTTCCACTACAAGATAATGTATGAAAATTTCCTATTATTGTTATTTCCTTATACTTAGCACAAAACAAGTAGAGAATTGATTTAAAAAGTTTCAATTGAATTTTGGACTTTCGGTGCTTAAGATTCTTTTGCTCTTTATATCATTTGTTTCATCATTTCAGTAGACAGAACAACGCAAATTTATCAAAATAAATTTAATAACTTAGCCATATAGAATACAGAAAAGTAAAGGTAGTCTAGTATGCCATTGCCACATTCTTGAAAGATTTTATCGTTGTTGTTTCTAAGAAAAATCCACACGCGTGCGCCATGTTCGTAAGTTTGTTTCATGGAGAGATGAAAGAGCATTTCATTAGAAATTACCGCAGTATGGCAACAATGAAACACGGGGCCCCAAGCAAAGTAATTTGGTTATTAGAACGAATCTAAATCCATGCACCTCCAGAGCTTTTTAAGCTTTCATGTTTGATTTAAGGCTTGTTTTTTAGAGAGGGTAGCTACCATAGAATGAAGCTATTAGCTATATACTTCAGAATTTATTAGTTTTGATGTGTTGATTTAAGGCTGTTTTTGTTTTTAAGCTACCAAGACAAGTTTGATAAGGACTTGAAAACAGTGGCGGATCTAGAAAAAATATCTAGTGGGTCTTACAACCTCTGTTTAAGTCTTCAGCCCCACTTTCGAGTGCTCCAATGGCAGAAAAAATTAGCTGGGACTAAAGGGGGGCTCCAAGGGCTCGACGGCTTGAGGTGGGGCTCTAGCCCCACCCGCCCCGGTGGTAGATCCGCCCCTGCTCGAAAACAAACTTAAGTTGCTGTGGTGGTCCTGGTGGATGAAGAAATGAGGTCTGAAATTGACGTGGGCCTGGAATGAACTTTAGAAACTCAATTCCGAGAAGGTTTGAAATGTTTTTGGACTAAAAAACGAAAAAAAACGGATCTTTATGGGCCTAGATTTACATAATAACAGTTATGGCCCAAAACTCAAATAATTGTGCAATGTTAAAAAGCCCATTTAATTTTATTTCGAGTGTGATTAGACCTGTCGATGTTGAGACGTGTAAAACGTTTTAACGTTCCGTATTAGCCGAACGAAGACGTTTAAAGCAACCCAAAATTCTAACGTTTACTAAACGAAACGTTAAATATTTAGTGTGCGTTAACAAGGAGATTACGTAAACGTTAAACGTAAGAAAAAATATTTCTGTTCCCTAACGTAACGTTAAATATAAGAGGCTTTTAGTGTAGACGTTTTGCACGTTTGACAGACCTAAGTGTGAACTACAATCACCCAAACAACACAATCAAGCAATCTGAATTACTCTGCTTCTATTGTGATAATATTAATCTCTAAATGATATTATCTCATCTTATATTGGTGTACTGGAAAAAAATAACAAAAGAAATGTCACACTGCTCGGTCAAATGTTCATTTTGATAGAAGATTCTAAATAAAGTTCTATCTCGCTTCGCGTTTCACTCCACCTTACAACCTGCAACAGTTTACCATCAAAATGAACGTTTGACGAAGCAACGTAGCACTTTTTTTCCATTTTATTTCAATCAATAGAAAATATAGAACAACAATTAGACAATTAGAGAGAATATTATCATAAATAGAAAAAAAAAATATGTAGCTCAATTACTTGATTGCTGAGAATACATATCATAGAAAGTTAATTTGATTTTATTTCTCTCTTTTTTTTTTAGACAAACTAGATAGAGGCTATCTAGTGAAATATAAAAAAAAAATTAAGGAAAGAAAAACAAAACATCCTACTCTAGTTACAAGTTACAACAAAAAGGAGTTACAAGCTAGCAGTATTTCATCAAAAAGCGTGGCCTCTTGTACGATCCAATCATGCAGTGCCTGCACCGTATTTCTTCTTTCATTTCTAAAAAGTCTGTTATTTTTTTTCTCTCAGGCTACAAAACAGAAGATATCGTGAGGGTGAACAACCCATTCGAACTTGGTATAGGATGAAACAATTATTGCAAAGGGATTTTCTTCCTTGAGATTATGAACATATTTTATTTCAACAATATCAAAAGTGTAACCAGGTCCAAAGTTCTGTTCATGATTACACCGTTGAGTTCATGCGGTTGGCAGAAAAAAATGACTTTTGCGTGAGAGTGAAGGGCAACAAATTGCACGGTATCTAGATGGATTGAAACCACAACTTTGAGACAAGATTGGAGTTCGTTTTGTATAATTTGAATGAGGCAAAGAACATGGCCATGAAAGCATAATTGATGTTGCAAGAGAAGGATAAGAAGTGGGATTCAAATAGGTATGGTTTTGCTAGTGAAGACATACGGTTCTTTGATAAAAACCGTTGTTAACTGAAAATATAAATAACTATGGTTAATAAAAAAAACCGTCTCTGTATGGACCTGACAGTTTTTACGTCTTCTAAGTCTGGAAAGGGGAAACGGTTTTTATGTAAAAACCGTTTGTATTTGTTGGTCTGATTTTTTTCTCTCTTATCATAGATTTTCAAACGATTTTTGAAAAACCCGTCTCTAAACCTCCGTTGCAAAAGACCTGTTTTCTAGTAGTGTCTAGTGGGATTAATTCTCAAAAAAAAAAAAACCCTCTAGAGGGATTAATGTAGTGTAACTGTGTAAGCCAAACATTCCTTGCAAGAATTTTATTTCTCCTTTATTTTGAGAATTTTCAGCCTATTTGAAAGTTATTTTTATTTTACTTTTATTGGTGCACATAATGGAAAACAATTAAAATTAACGCTTAAAGTTTCTGAATATAATACAGTGTATTTCAAGAAAATTTTATTTTCCTTATTATTCATATGAAGTAT
The DNA here is from genome assembly GCA_028095005.1 of Rhynchospora pubera. Lineage (NCBI taxonomy): Eukaryota > Viridiplantae > Streptophyta > Magnoliopsida > Poales > Cyperaceae > Rhynchospora > Rhynchospora pubera. The sequence goes on along the minus strand of CM051462.1, from coordinate 146,722,623 downwards.
CCAATTTTAATAATATAATGATAACAAATTTTTGCGAATTATTCCAATATAGTGCACAATAAATTATATTCCATTTAATTGGAAAAAAATGCTGAAATAATATATAAAATTTTTGACACGTAATATTAATTATTGTTCTGAATTTTTTTTTCTTAATGTAAATATAAAGTATGAAAATTCTAATGTTTTTTAAAGAGTAATGCTAAAATCAAACATATGTCCACGTCAAACACGATCCAAACGTCGCACATTAAAATTTCAAATGGTCAATCCAAATCGCTCAATTTGATCTCTATATTAAAATATCTTTGAATAATCAAATTTTATATTTTTTCATATTTTCTAACTATTTTTTTTGTATTTTAAAAATGCAAGAGTTCAGAACTTTTAGATTGAGCATATTGAAAAATTCTGAAAAAATAGTAAAAATTTGAAAAAATATAAAATTTGGTCTCCATGAAGATTTTATAACATAGAACAATTTGAGCAGTTTGGATCGGCCATTCCAATCTTAAAAATTAAAATTTTATCGCGTTGGACAAGTGTAAAATTATGTTTTTACTTACATGTGATATATCAAAATTGTAATATTTTAAAATGATAACAAACTTTGTGAATAATTTAGAAATAATTCCCATAAATTATTTCTATCGAATTCATCCAATTATTTTAAATTTTAAAAGGCACAAGACGTCGCCGTCGATTTCAATTAATGAATAGAAGAGAAAAAGTTGGCCTGATTCATCCTTGTGTGTCATGATTCATCTAGGAACCAAAGCAAACCGAGCTTGCCTTGTTAGAGCAAAATTGAAGGACAACTTGAACCTCTCTACAGTCTCCTATGCTCCTACAAGTCAAGTTGCAACAACAATAGTGGTAAGTTCGTTTCAGACTTCTGGTACAAACCGACAGCGACTCCGCTGGAATGGACCTACAAGTCAAGTTACTCTCACATGGCATCTTGGAATGGACCCGCCGATGAATTGGAATTGGAAGAATATACCAGGATATCTTGTTGGAGTTGGAAAATTAGCATTTTCTTTTTTTGTTTGTGATAAAATTCAAAATTGAGATAATGTACGGTAGGTCTAGACTCTAGACCTTGGAATTAATGCGTGGTAGTGTGACCAAAATCGCCTGTTACAGAATTTCCTAATTTTAATTTTGTTATATATAAATATTAAAGTATATGCTATTGCACCTTTTTTTTTTGTTATATAAGAGTTTCTTCTTTTCTGTTGATAATATAGGAATTTCACCTCAAAGAAGAATATTAAGAAATACGAAATACGATAATGTATGATGGAAAATAATATCAAAATTTTGACATCTTCCCTTGTAAACAGTTAACTTGTTAAGTAGATCAATTTTAAAATCGTACCAACGCAAAATCATGAACTTTTTATGAGTAATTCACAGTGAAATTTTGGGTCCTTGCCAAACCGCCAACTATCCTCTCCATTTGCTAGGTTCTTCATGGCCCAGGACACGTCTCGAGTCTTTTTTTTGAAGGTAAAGCGCAACTGTTTTGATCCGTGCTTCTCTGGCATGCAAGGATGTAAAGAGAAAGATTCCCAAAACAAACAATTTTCAGTTGCAGTTATATACTGTTCTGGAATCAGCAAAACTGTCACAATATCGATATAATAGTTATAAAATATATATATATATATATATAATTAATAAATTATAGAAATGCTCTTTTGTAGTTAACTTTGGTTGTATATTAATTTAATATAATTTAAAACTCATTTGGCCACAATCAAGTGCTATCAAACTAGACTATTAATTTGTTAAACCACTTAATAGATGAATTATTAATGCGGTAGACTAAAATTGGACACGACTAACGGATGGACTTTTCAATTGTGATTATATCTCAATTTTTAAGGTTCTAATAACTAATCTGAACTGTTCAATATGTTCTCCATATTGAAATCTAATTGGAGACAAACTTTTACAATTTCTAAATTTTTTTACTATTTTTTTTAGATTTTAAAAAATTATTGTTATTGAAGGTTTCAGAATTTTCAGATTAATAATTTTGTAAAATACCAAAAAAATACTAAAAGAAATCAGAAAAATTGAAAATTTGGTCTCCAATGAGATTTCAATATGGAGAATACATTGAACTGTTCGGATCGACTGTTAGATTCTTAAAAATTGAAATTTAATCTCAACTAACGATCTCATCCGTCAATCGTGACTGATTTTAATCTACCTCTTAATGAATTCTCAAATAACATCGAATTTGGTACATAATACATCTAAAGTATTGAAGACATATATATGTGTAATTTAGCATCTTTTAATTTTGATAAACTGTTTGATTGAGTGTCATGGACGCCAAACAAATTCGGCGTCAATATAATATATTGTTTTTTAAGTTGAGAGATTTGCATTAACTACTTATTTTGATTTCTTAGCTATTATTACCTCAAGCTTTTTTCTTTTATTTTTTAAAATAAAATTCATAACTGCAGCAAATGTTTGGATAGTTTTAGGCTGTGCTCCAGTACGAAGAGGAAGGAGTAAGAGGAGGAGTGGGAAGGTAAGGGGTGACCGGAATCATGTAACTCCAAAATCGAGTTGAATGGATTGGAAATTAACTCTGCCTAAGATGAGTCTCTCTCTTACCTCTTTTCATCTCATTTCATCCCACTTTATTTCTGTTCTAGAGCGAGTAACACCTCACGGCATGTAAAGTTTTAATCTCTCCAAATCACCTCATCCTCTCTTCCCTCCAAAATTGAGTTTTGGAGCACAGCCTTAAGCGTAGATATATAGTTACCATGAGTCATGACTTCAAATTTTTGCCACCTGATGTCTTGAGCAGTCTTGTGCAGTTAGCAACACAGTAACGAAAATTTCATCAAATAGTATTCATGTGAATATGTTATAACTGTATTATTCGGTTTTAACACTTTCCAAATAAATATTCGAATTAAACGATTGTTTATAACTACTGTAGTATTCCTTTATTCATGTATATATATTATAAACAAGAGTCAACTAAATATGGAGGTCCTCGGAAGCTATCATAAATGAGACGTACAATTTCGAAGTGAGAAATATTAAAAGGTATGGCACAAATTCAATATGCAGTATAAATGCATAATTTAACAATAGTTTTGAAACTTAAATCTTTTTCGAATAATTTAAGTTTTTAAAATGCAGTAAAATTAATATTGTTTTCTTAACTTTTAGACCGGAACGAGTGCCTTCCTTGATTTGCTGATAAAGACAATGCAACTCTATCACAACTGCAGCAAGTTAGCAAGGTAGTGAATTTCAAATTTTCAACTTGTTTAAACTCGATTCACAAAATTTTGGACCCATCTGCAAGCGTCTGACAAGTTAAAAAAACAGATGACAGCATCTTGCGCAGGACTGAGTCCTTAAACAAATTGTATCAGTCTACCACTCTACGGTTGAAAATGGCAAAATTAGGATCGCACGTCAGGAGTAGACGTGGCATGTGCTGCTCCTGTTAAGTTTGGGCCTTTTTTTTTTCTTCTTTTATTCCTTTTTCCAAGTTTTGTATTATGTACGAGAACTTTTGTTGTGATAATTTTGTAATTATTTCAAAAAACATATAATTATAAATTTTAAAAAAAAATCAGCTGCACATTTAAAATCCATCCGCCGGTCCTTACAATTGGTACCCCTAGCAAGCAAATCTTATCACGTTTGAATCCAATCCGTTTTAATCAATTTTAAATCAAAATTCAGCCTTGTCAGTCTGACAAACTTTTTGAATTTAGCAAGTTGTCATCTTAATCGACTCGTTGAAAATGCACCAGCACAACAATCAGGACTCTGATTATTAAGCTTAAGTAAGATTTGATAGATAAGGTAGAAAATCATCTAGTTGGCAATCAGCAAAGGTTAAAATAATATTATTTTTTTAAAAGAAAAGCGTCACGTAATCTTCATGTATAAATTACATCGCCATATCTTCATTACCAAACACGAGATGAGGTTAATTATCTCTTTTTCTTAATTTTAAATAATCGATGGAATCTTGATCGTGAAAAAAGTGTAATTATTGGAGAATTGACGTATATTTAATCCACCACTTGTTGGACGGAAGCAACAACTTTTCTAAGTTAAAAAAAATTAATTTCATTTTAAATTTACCCATCTTTGCTGTGAAAATGGAGACTAGGTTCCATAGAGAGAGGCTATTAATATAAGGAACATTCTACAAGCGACTAAATTTTTTGCTCTGATTTGAGTTCTAATAATCATGGTCTTTCATTTTATTTCTAAAAAATGGTCAAATTTTCCAGCCCATAAAAAGTGGATATATTGTAGAATTTTCCATGCATAGTATAAACTATGTAAAAGAATGAATATTTTCAGTTCGTTACTTTCTCCGTGTGATTATTATTGTCATTTTATTTGCTGTGTGCTCTTTTATAGAACAAAAGAACTTGATCAATTTTACTTAATTAAACTCAATCCTTACGGATAACGGAATAAGTTTGTTTCAAAGTTCCATTACTTTGTAGGAATAATTAATTAATTAATTAATTAATATTACATTTGAAATTTGTGCAACCATTTCATTATATATATATATATAGAGAGAGAGAGAGAGAGAGAATAGATTCAATCAAAGCGCTTTGACCGGAGTCTCAGTTAAACCCCGTCGGTTCTCAATTTTGAAAGTTCAAACGACCGATCCGAACCGTCAAATATGATCTCCATATTGAAATCTCCTTGTGTTAGAGTTATGTCCTAGAAGTCAATAATTTAATGACTTAATTATTAGTTTATGTTTTGGATGATATTTTATCATCTGTTCCTAGGTTTATTATTGACAGATTATTCAGGTTGAGGATCTGAATTGTAGATCTCTGTGGATCATTTTTTAGAATGACAATAATAAATCTAAACGGTCCATAATCTTGATAATTAACAAAGGAACATTAATTATCATATAAGATTAGTATGCAAGTTAAGTGATGATTAAGTTCTACTAATCATAGGTAAAGAGTTACCAACTTAATTGCATATGTATATGTTATGGAACATAGTACAGGACTTGACCCAATGAAATAAACATATGGATTGTGTTAAGTGTCATTGTTTATTTCGTTATGATTTTGGTTCTAAGTTTGAGATGTTTATCTTTTCCACATGAGGATAGGTTCAATAAATATTGTCTACCGCTGATTCCCGATAAGGGCTGCTATACGGACTTTATTTATGTTCTCTTGAATTGTGCGGGGAAAAGCTAATCATCAAGAAAACCGTATGTCCCTCATTAATTCACTTAGTGAGTGACGATATCTGTTTGGGCCCCTTGATGGAGTTGGATCGTATGCGCGCAACTAAGCGATCAACTCTAGATCAAGAAACGTATAATCTGCAAGAATGACACATTCCTATCTTGGATTATACGATGATATCGTGTGACATAAGAATCAAAATAGAGAAACATATTTATTCTCTTATGCAGGATTGAAATATTGTAGCAGTACACTATTTATGCGAATTGGGAGTCATAACGTGTTGCTAGATACCGCTTATGATTATTGGAATTAAATAACGATTTAATTCCATGGCCAACATAGCATAAATCCTCAAAGGGTCACACAAATATGACATTAATCACACAGTGCATTATTTATTTATTCACAGCAGTAGGTTCTGTGGAAATATGATAAGATTGATTAATTAATTATATACCGTTGCGAACCGTTATAATTAATTGAGTCAATGGATCATATAGAAATAAATTAATGCATTAACTAATCCTAAAATAATTATTAATGAGTTAATAATTAATTTAGTTCAACACTTATCAATATAAATGGTTATATTGATTAATTGGGCCGTTATTTAAATAGCAAATATATAGCCCAATTAAAGAGCAAAGTTGAGGGACCTTAATTATATGAATTAATGGTCCAAATGAAGAGGTTAAATGGCCCATAAAGGCCCATTTCGTGGCTGCCCAATATGGTGGTAGGTGGGATGGCATAGTTGTAATTATGCAAGAGGTCAATTAGGTTTTGTGCTCTATATAAGGACCACTTATGAGAGCCTCCACCTAGACTTTTCTCTCTCCTCTCTTCCTCCCATTCTAGGCTGCCACCTTCCTCTTCTCTCCCTCTCTTTTGCTCATGTGTTGAGCTATTTTCTCTCCACTAAATCAAGGTTGTTGATTGATGCAAGAGAGAAAACCATAGGGATTAGGCTTGTTCTTTGGGTATGCTAGCACGTACCTTGTAGAACGTGATTAATCCTCCTTGGTGGACTCGAGGGCGGTTACGAGACGTGGTGGAGACGGTGGAGAAGGCACGCCATCGATTCCCATGCCTTGGTCGAGCCCCGCGAATACGATTTCGCGGGAGGTATCGATTTCTCCTCTTTCTCTTTGTGTCTATTGCTTAAAGTACTAGATCTCGTATTGCTTGTGTTTTAATTGGATTAATTAAGGGTAATTAGTCACAAAATTAAAATTGGGTAATTTCCTAACAGTGGTATCAGAGCACATGGTCGTACTTAAGCTATTTTGACACTTAATTAAGAGAAATTGGCTAATTAACGGATTAGTAGAGATGATGCGTTTGTTTGCTGTCTGGAAATGGTATTTTCTGTGTTGTTTCGCGTTTTTCGCTTTGATAAGTTCTCTGGAAGTTTTTTCCATCTACATGAAAGTTATAGATCTTTGGATTGTGATTCTTTTGGCGTTGGATTCACATTTTTCTGAATTAGTATAGATTTATTGTGAATAAAACGGCGACAGTGCGCAGAACCAGTTTCTGCTCGCGCTGTCCTGTTTGAATGGCTTGAAAGATTTATATTTTGAATATAAGTACCAGTGTTCTATGGCTAGAAATAAAGAGGACTTGAAGCTCTTTCTGAGCATGTATAAATTGTTGCATGACTTGGATTAATTTGTGGGTTTTCAAGTATGAAAAGAAAGATCTTGTCAGATCCAGTTTGTTGAGCAAATCGATTGTTCTAATAAACTGTACCAACTGAGAACTCCTTTAAAAATTCTGTTTAAATGGAGTTGTTCTATTTTGAGTTAGGATTCCAGAAAAATTAATTTCATAATTTTTCATGGAAGTTTGGACCTTCAACTAGGTTAAAACATTTCGATCAACAGTCTGTTCCAGTACAGAATTTGTTGATTGTTTAGCATGTAACTTAATATTATTGAACTGAACTTGGTTGTTTTCTTTTCATGAATGGATAGCCTGTAGTCTAAAAAAGTTTTTCTATGTATATTGTATATATAAAAACTGGATAGAAGGTGGTCTAACAGACCAAATGGTTGAGAGGATAAGCTGAAAATCTCATAACGGTGTTTCGTGCACTTGTAAGAGATTTGTCTTTTTTGATTCTCCCAGATGGTTTAAGATCTCTTCTTGAAATTTTTACTGGTAGTCACAACTATGATAAGGAGCTTAAGTAATTTATTTGAGAATTTTTGGAGACCGAAAACTGTTGTTTTTGTTGGATTCCATTAGTTACGTTTTTTGTTAAATTACTGTTTTTCTAAGTATTCAAACTAGTTGAAAATAATTAGAAAACTCCTTGTTTGATCTCCTTTCAGTTATGGGATGTTGAAAGAACTTTCTAAATGAATTTAAACAAGTTTGGTTGTTTAAAAATTGAGAATTTGTACGCGGAATTTACTTATAGCAAACGATACGCAAAGATGCTTGAAAATCGTTAATTGGAAACAAAGTGCTTGTATGTGCTAACTTTGTTTTGTAGGTGGATAGTGGGTTTAGTATGGCTCAAGACTCAATGCCTTGTGGTTGTATTTGAATGCATGTGTGAATGTTTGTAATGCGGCCTTTGGTGCCATTAATTAATTAATTTGTTGATTAATTTTAATGTAACTTGTGAGGCTTGCATGCCCCTAAGGTTAGGATGGGAGTAGGATATTTTTCACATGTATTTTGTTCCTTTATTTTATAGGATTTAGATCCTTATAGAATTTAGTGGGAGGGACAAGGATTAGATTAGTTTTGCTCCATGGACGATGTGGCGAAACTAATGCAAGCGGGAGCCATACAAACCCACAACTATGAGATGCTTATATGTGATTGCTTGTGATTGCTATGAATTGTCATAGGCTAGGTATGGGTGTATGCTTACATGACCACCAAACAAGTGTCACTTAATTGATAGTCCCAAACAAAACATGATTAAGTTAAATCGCCCTCCTTCTCTCTATCCCCTTCTAACGTGTATGATCGTTCATTGATGCATTCTCGCCGACGCGGGACATCGTGTTCCATCATCCGTGTCGGGGTGTAAATCGGATTTACTAGGAGCAAATAGAGAAAGGTTACTTAACGATGTTTTCTAATCGGATTGGACATCGGGGCAAAGTTTGTGGATGTACATGTGATATTTCACAAACCAAGAATCATATGGAATGATTGGTTGGAGAACCTACTCTATCTAGTTGTTTTTGGTGTCACGCCGACGCTAGCACCATCTCAACGAAAATAGGGATCTTGGAAAACCTACTACATTAGGGACATTAAATAAATGTAGTGGGAGTTTTATTTGTTATAAATAAAACAATTGCATAAACTAAATGACCGTAAATTGATTTTGTTATAGATGTTTAATTTGTTAATTTTGTTGCGATCAATCTTTGAAAATAAACAAACTCGTTTCTAAAAGGTAGTTACTTGAAAGAGTAATACCGATTCCTAAGACACGATCTTAGTGAAGAGAAACTTGAGTATGTCAATTCTCAAAACTTTCCTCAAACTACCCGAACATAGCATCGCGATGATTGATTGACTTTTGGCGAAAAGTTATTCAATAAAGCGTATGCTTAATATCCTCATTTGAAATTTCTAGACCTTTGAATTAGCGAATTCATATGGACTAAAAATTAACTCGTATGTTCTCATCCGCTTACTCAAGAAAATGTTCTTGGAGAAAGTAGATATTAACTCCGTCATTTATGATTGAGTATAAAAAATATGAGTTGACCAAGAGATTATTCTTTTAAAAGAAGTTATATGAATGTTTCATTAGCTCACAAATCGAAAGATTGAAGTAGCTAATTGATGACTAGAGATATTAATCTCCGATATCAAGGATTGTTGATATTGTCATACGATCTCTTTGGAATCATGAAGGATATAATGTTACTTTTTTCACGCTTGTTAATGCAAAAAGGTGATTGATTAAGTATTCAAGAAATACTTCACTAATGTATGAGTTGAAATTTCGAGACTCTCATTGATGACCATGTGTCACATGAGATGTTTCATTTGCCGTTTATGGGAGGCATTTGAAAGGTTGTCCGAAATACCATGATTGTGACGATTAGAAATATTCTAATCCTAAAGTGTATTTGTCGTTCAAATTATCTCACTATCTCTAATTTACACTAGTAACTTGATACTAGTTCATATGCTCACATTTAACGAAATGTATTAGCAATGAAGAATAAGAGAATGTTCGAGAGATGTAAAGTAAACTCCGTATAGGAAATGACTTATTTGTTTAAGTCATTACCATTGAATACGTAGAGTTATCTTTATTAAGAGTTTATTTAGGAATTGAAGGTTGTATACCTTAATCCTAACCTCTCAAAACGTCTCCATTTCATATTTGATGATGGATGACTATGTTTAGTAAAAGACAAGTTCTTTTATTATGGATTTGTTTATATGATTTCATGCATCTTGACTGAATTTGCTTGAAATAGATAAACAATTTTTGAATGACAAATAGAATGTGTAAGACTTGACATAAAGTATTTGACTTTCATGTTATATATACCGCTTAGTCACATAAGTAAACGAGAATCGCATTACGAGAGTCTACGTAACGTAGAGCTCGTAATTCAATTCGATTCCAATCGATTGATATGCGAATCATGTTTGTTAAATGACAAAAGCACCTTGAACCTATGAAGGTTTAAGGACAAGTGAATTAATTAGGACTTATACATGTCGATGTATAAAGACCTATAAGTACTTGTGCAATGAAAGGTTGTTGATACTTTACTACTTAACCAACGATCATTGTAGATATTAACATATCTATTTGATAAGGTATAAGTATGAACCTTTTGACTAGTTCAAAGGAGTTCAAGTGTGAAGTTAAAAAAGACCGTTCAAGGAAAAAGAAAAGTCTTACAATTAATCATGGTAAGTAGTTAAGTCATATGATTTGAAATATTATCTAAAGAGTATGAAAATAGTTTCATAACTCGCTCCATGAGGAATAATATGTCCAAGAATGGAGGTATCGAACAATATTTTGTATAGTTCGATCGGTAATAAATCAAATGGACTTATTCGACTCGTATTAGGGAATTATGTTTGAGGACAATATTGTTTACACTGAATGATGTTCCATCGAAGTCTATTGAAGAAGATATCTTATGAGATTTTGATCTCTAAGTATAATGCTTCTTAAGATTTGGTGTTGATAAGCTTATTTCAAGATTGTTGATAAGCTTGTACCCAAATAAGACACTTAATATTTGTAGGATGCTTTATATTAAAAGGCATTACTTCCACGAATATGATAAGAACAAAGTAGTTGTTGCTAATCATAATGTAGTCTTGATGAATTGAAACTCTCAAGAAGAAGTAGTGGGAGTAAAGTGAGCATTAAAGGAGTTTATGCGTCACTACAAGAAGTACTCTTATGGGAAACTTGTCACTCCATACATGGTGCTTAGTGGGAGTTGAGCGGAACTTCATTCACAAGTTGTTTTGAAAAGAAGTTTAATAGTACGCTCCTTCTAATGAGGACTCAACCATCTCACGAGTTGATGATGTTTGAGAAACTCATGGAATATATGAGGAGTCAAGAACTCGTTCAACAAATCGTTGTGGAAGTAGTTCTTGAACCTCAAGTACCAATCCTACAAAAAATCAACGAGAGTTGATTGCCTAAGCCGTTTGATGCATTGGCTTCACGACATTCTCAAACTTAGCATATGAGAATCCGTTGATAAACAAGGAAACGATGGAACGATCCGATTCCACATATATGGTTTGAATTCATATGATCTTTAAATAAAATCCATGTATAACAACAAGGTATAGACCTTGGTTGGTGTTCATGAAGGAGCAATCCATCAAGAACGTTTAGATCTTAAAAAGGAAAGATCGACATGGATAACAAATCGACTATGTACAAAGCGTGGCTTCTCGCTTGTAGCTATGTCTAAGTCGATGACTAGTTGACTACGTACAAAGCACAACCTCTTGCTTGTGGCTATGTAAAAGTCAATGAAGATCATTCTGGCAATAGTTGTATTTCATATATGTTGATATATTGGGAGTCATAACGTGTTGCTAGATACCGCTTATGATTATTGGAATTAAATAACGATTTAATTCCATGGCCAACATAGCATAAATCCTCAAAGGGTCACACAAATAGGACATTAATCACACAGTGCATTATTTATTTATTCACAGCAGTAGGTTCTGTGGAAATATGATAAGATTGATTAATTAATTATATACCGTTGCGAACCGTTATAATTAATTGAGTCAATGGATCATATAGAAATAAATTAATGCATTAACTAATCCTAAAATAATTATTAATGAGTTAATAATTAATTTAGTTCAACACTTATCAATATAAATGGTTATATTGATTAATTGGGCCGTTATTTAAATAGCAAATATATAGCCCAATTAAAGAGCAAAGTTGAGGGACCTTAATTATATGAATTAATGGTCCAAATGAAGAGGTTAAATGGCCCATAAAGGCCCATTTCGTGGCTGCCCAATATGGTGGTAGGTGGGATGGCATAGTTGTAATTATGCAAGAGGTCAATTAGGTTTTGTGCTCTATATAAGGACCACTTATGAGAGCCTCCACCTAGACTTTTCTCTCTCCTCTCTTCCTCCCATTCTAGGCCGCCACCTTCCTCTTCTCTCCCTCTCTTTTGCTCATGTGTTGAGCTATTTTCTCTCCACTAAATCAAGGTTGTTGATTGATGCAAGAGAGAAAACCATAGGGATTAGGCTTGTTCTTTGGGTATGCTAGCACGTACCTTGTAGAACGTGATTAATCCTCCTTGGTGAACTCGAGGGCGGTTACGAGACGTGGTGGAGACGGTGGAGAAGGCACGCCATCGATTCCCATGCCTTGGTCGAGCCCCGCGAATACGATTTCGCGGGAGGTATCGATTTCTCCTCTTTCTCTTTGTGTCTATTGCTTAAAGTACTAGATCTCGTGTTGCTTGTGTTTTAATTGGATTAATTAAGGGTAATTAGTCACAAAATTAAAATTGGGCAATTTTCTAACACCTTGCTGATCAAAATTTTCAATTTTTTGAATTTTTTAAGTATTTTTTTCGGATTTTCAAAAACAGCAATTTTTTTAGGGTTCAGAACAAATTAGATTAACGATTTTTGAAAATCCAAAAAAATACTTAAAAAATTCAAAAAAATGAAAATTTTGGTCGGCAAGGAGATTTCAATATGGAGATCATATTTGACAGTTCGGATCGGTCGTTTGAACTTACAAAATTGAGATCTGACGGGGTTTAACTGAGATTCCGGTCAAAACGCTTTGATTGAAGGTTTTCTCTATATATATATATGACTTTTGACAACCATAAGAAAAATAGCCTTCACAAAACGACAACCATAAGAAAATTATTTTTACTTTGACAGTTCATAATATACAAGTAACAGATATTTATGTAAAAGCCAATTACTTCAGTCTTGTTCTTTTTTTTTTTCTTTTCCTTATGACTTGCGTGCAGATAACTACATCTCATAAAAGGTTTCAACTCATCCGAGTCATCAGCACAAATTGAGATTTTGAAACCGATGAAAATTCATGTAACACGGCACCTTGACAGCGACGCTTGTATATATATCAATATCAATAATTTCGCAAAGTTGGCAGTATGGGGTATTGATAATTCGTAAATACATTACATTTGTACAATTGGGTGCCAATAGATTGTGACAGTTTAGCAAAAACTTTGTTGGGCCGCCACAAGCGCATGCGAGTCTGTCTCATGCTAAACTCAGCTTTCCCATCCCCATTCTGACTCCTCTAGAATTATCTCAATGCAATTTTCATAATATCTGCAAGGATTTCAATTAATTGTTGACTGAATTGCCGAGTACTGCTTGCTTGTAATTTCAATTACAATAATTTTCCTATATAAAAAAACAATTAGGAAAATTATTGATATTTTTATATTTAGTACTTATTGCTACGTTCCTCGCCATCTCATTAATAGAAAATTAGGCTTTCAAGTTTCAACTGAGAATGAAATTTATTCTAGTTTATACTCTGTTTGGTTTTCATGGCTGTGATATATATCAATAAAAGATGGGTGGAGAACTGAAGATTCATTGACAAAATTGATTTTAAAATACGACACTAAAACTGGAAATACCATATATATGCATTTGATGCGCGATAAATCTAATAAAATTTGATGCAACTTTGCCATTCATCAGATAAATTGTAAACTGCGACAGTTCATATTTTTACTAGCTTTGACCAAATACCAAATGACACTTAAATTGTATGAAAATTGATAAACAACCATTCTATAAGACTAATCACATAACTATAATTTTTTAATATTTCCAAAATTATTGAATTGATTTAAGAATGTGCTATTCAACTCTCAAGATAAGTCGTTTTCAAATGATTCTAACCCATAAAAGATGTCTTTTGATATTCTAATAACTGAACATAATGCACAGAGATATCATAATTTTAATATTTTGTTTTGGAAGGCCTGGTAGTGGCTACAAGGCAAAACGATATTATAAATTTTTACATGAATTTAGTACATTCTTCATTGATAAAAATAAATTAGCCAATTCATACCTACTAATCTCACAGATCTCCTTTTGAACCAGTCTGATAATTGAGATATAAAAAATATCTAAAATTTTTACTTTGTCAGATAGGATTTTGACTCGTATAGGGATTGATTTATCCATCTCAAGTTTCGTAAAGTAAGCTGCAAAAGGGAACATTATTGATTATGACATGAGAGCTTCATAATTAGGATAGACTTATAAACTGAAAGTGGCAGGAATTTTTTCTGCTGAAAGTGAGTTTTTCTTATATGTTCGGTTTCTTTCTATAGCCACGAAAAATAAAAATAAAGCGAAAAACCATAGAATTTAGTATCTTAAGATACACGATACGTAACTCACGATACGATACGATTCATAGCCCGATCGATACGTATCTTGACCATTGTATCTCAATTGCAGTGTATCTTAATGTATCTTACGATACACGATACGTAACTTACGATACTAGGGTGTATCTTAAGATACAAACGATTCGATTTTAGTAGAATAATAATAATAATAATAATAATAATAATAATCATTTATACAAATTATATAGCATACTACTATACTATAATGATTAATAGTTTAATACTTTCTAGATATATTATGTAATATAATTTATATAGATTATAATTTTATACAATATAATATTTATAATTTATACAAATAAAAAATATATTCAGATTATACAATATAATGTTATAAAAATACATTACACTATTATCAAGAATATAATGGTTAATAATTTATCAAGCTTTTAAAAAACGCCGTTTAAACGCCGTTTTTTCCGAAATAACGGTATTTTGTAGCCAACCGCACGAACGTCATAGAAAAAAATGATAAAATAACGTAACGCGTCATTTACGTTTTTTCAGCGAAAAAACATAGAAAAATTGTGTTTTTTCACCGAAAAAACGTGTACAATCTCAAAAGACATGTCGTGTATTGAGAACATAGTGTATTTGGTACATATCGTGAATAAAATGCTTAGAAATGTTCAATATTGTGTACCACTGCCTCTCTTTATATACCAATCATCCATACAGATATAATACTGTACACAAAAATACATATGAGTTTGACATAAATGTTCGCATACATACACCGTTTTTTCGTCGTTTTTTCACCGAAAAAACGCCGCACCGTTAAATCAACTTCGGACCGTCATACCGAAAAAAACGCATTTTAAAAGCTTGTAATTTATACATACAAAAATAATTAATAATGAGTATAATTATATACAGATTTTACAGTGTAATATCATAAAATAAAATTGTAAATGATTTATACATATTATATATTATAAAATTTAAGTAAAATCCAATATTTATACACTATATTTAAAGAACGCTTAATTATCGAATGATTATAAGGATATATTGTGATATTAGAACTTTCTTTTAATGAAAATAGTTCAATATAAATTCCAATTACTTATTTTACATAATTTTAAGAATAGCTTAGCATATCTTAAACGTATCGATACGATACACGATACACGATACGATACTTAATGCTACGATACACGATACATTTTACTATTCAACTTCTATGCGAAAAACTATATTTTGAAAAACATAATTTAAAATTGTTAACCCCACCCCACCCCCACAAAAATAATTTTTTAAATGAACCCTTTAGAAATGATATGATTATACTCATGTAACCTACAATCCAATACCATGTACCCAAATATACTGGAGATTGACTTGGCTGGTGCCGTGTGAGATTGGCTATTTATACAAAACATGAACACATAACAAATTATTATTGTGTTCTTTTTGTAAAATTGAAGACTTGCTCGTCAATGATTAACAAAAGTCCCTCTGAATTTAATTAATATAACCCAAATTAATAACCTACAATCTTACATATCTACGCACAACACCTTTCTCATAGTGTTGGTTGCATATTTGCGCAAGAAAGAAGATATGTAGGGACTATCGGATATAGTTAGAGAGCTAAATCGTAAAAAAAAAATTACTAATAGCAATAGGGCTCGCTTAACACATGATATTCGGGTTCATATGCGACTCTCTATAATTTGTGCCATTAGCTGTTAGATTGTGGAATTTAACATAGGCTCCTTCTGGATGAGTCATGTTAGATTACGGATTGTGTTTGGATGAGTCAGATTTTGGCGTCGCTTCGAGAGTAGTTCTTAGGCACTAGGTAGGTTGTAGACTGGATTTAGATGAGTTGGTACCGGTGTGATATCGATGCATTAGGTATAGACGTTGTTACAAGTTTACACCATTTGTTTGTTGTGATGTATTAATTTTGATACTGGTAGTCATTTTTAGTTTTTATTGGCATACTTATGTAAACTTTTTTTTTATTATTATTAATGGAAAGTTGTCAGCCCTCAAAAAAAAAAAAAAAACATAGGCTGCTTCTGGTAATATATTGTGGTTATATAATCTGTTTCTGGTAACATTTTTATTACTTGGCAACCGCTACCAAGCCTCTCTAAAAAAAGCACTATGAAGTTGCTTCAAACTTCAACATTTCAATGCACGGTCGCTGCATTTTCAAGTAGGGACAGTCTAGCTAGTGGAGCATTCTAGCTAACTATTTGGATTGTAACAAAATGTTCTCAAACCTTTTATTGTTACAATTTTTTTTTTTCAAACGTTTTAATTAGTAACAAGTATTTTCCACTGTTGACCTAACTTAACAATTAATTAGTTTCTAACGGCTAACCAAACTCGACTCCATTAACAAATATTGTATAATTACCATGATATCGTTGATAAATTGTTTGTTATTTAAATGTGCTTTAATGATTTCTAATACTTCACAATTTTAGTGTAAATTTTACATTAATTAATTTCTAACTACATATTATATTCCATCATCTAAAAATAGGTATATCAATTTTTCAAAAATAACTTCGGTGCATCATGAACATGTCTGTCTGATTTTTTTTAATGACAAATTTAATTTAACTAATTCAATTTATTTATTAAAATCTAATAGCAAACCAACTCATTCTGAAATATATTTTTCTTTTTTTCAAGCCTCCATATATATTGTTAATGGATGATAAAATTCTATGATGAGATCGATGTTTAGAGCTTTAATTACACAAAGACGACAAATCCGAAATAATAGCATGTTGCTCAAAGTTCTTCCATAAGAATTAATGACCTACAACTGTTCAAATTTACTAATTTAGCTATCCAACTAATAACAATAATTAATCATGCGGTCTTATATAAATTTTAGATGCCATACTTGATTCGTATGGCATGATACACGGATTTGTTGTGAAGATATTTGCAAACTTGACGACTCGTTTTTTAATTGTCATGAATTCACGAATTTATTGTGAAGCTATGTTGCAATCTAGCGAAGCTATGTCTCATACGGTCAGTCGGTCATACCCTTAAATATGACGCAAGAATTTTTCAACTTGACGACTCCTCTATATTTTTTTTTTGAAGAAAAACAAGGGTCAAGCCCTCTATATTATCTAATATCTAATTTGATTGTATATATGCAACATTATTTCCAGCTTATGTGCGTTACAAAATAAGTTTCCGTTTTCAAAGATTATCTAGTCCTATTTATTCAAATTGAAAAACTGTCGTTTTAAATAATTTAAGCAAAATTAACTCGAGTCTATTGAATGCTGCTCATATTCTTATGAGTACGAATACAATTTGGAAAAAGGAGGACGAGAATATTTCTTAAAAGTGTTGTTTATTTTAAACTTTTAAATATTTATGATGAATCTTTAGCTGGATTTCAAACTCGTGCATGATTTATAATTTCAAGAGGAACTTACAATAATTGCTTGATAAACTATAAGACTAATAATGTCATATGCACGTTTACTATATTTATCACTGAATTGATAAAACTATATGACAGTTTGATACCTTTTATATTTTAGGCTTGTGTTCTTTTGCAGTGTGAAACACGGGGGTTGCCAAACAATATATGACAGGGTACAACATTAAATTACTAAATTATTTCAGATAATATTTTTATCTCAATTATCAAGTTGTATAGATCCACAAAACTTCTTTGAATACTTTGAAGGGAACAGATGAATTTAATATGCTACAGCTTCATCCTTATCCACATCCACGTATCCAGGACCAACGGGAGTGAAACCGAGAACCTAACCTAAAATGTATGGAATTTTATAATATTTTATCTGATATATAATTTTGTTAATAATATCTGAGAAAATTTTACCTTTGGAAAAGAAGGGACAGACAGATTCATGTGACAGAAACCTGATACGCTGAGAAGGTATCAACCGCTAGTATATACCATATTATCCAATATCCACAATGAAGCCACATTATTTGTTCCTCTCTCTGTTAGCTCTTATCTTCTCCATTTTTAAACCTAAAATTAATCATCCAGTTCACTCATCTTTGAAGAATATCAAACCGAATATTCATGTTCCCCTTAATGCGGTGCTCAGAATCTCAGATGTATATATATATTTATAAATTATTAATAATCGATTTAGTTTTCTTAATTTATATCAAACTTTCTAGACCTATATTCATCTTGTAGAATCCATAACCGGCTATCGTCAAAAGCACACTCAATTAAATAAATTTAATAAAATGTACATTTACGATAATATTTTTTATATTTGTTATAAAAAAGTTATAGGTAAAACGCACACATGACTTTTGTAACAAATACTTAAATATCACAAAATTTATAGTTAATAATATTTAAAGAATATGCATTATTCTTTTATTCGTCCAAAGATAGTTGATAGCTGTTGTCAAGTTTCCGAAAAAAAACAAGTATTTGAGAGATAACAACTTGAAAAATAAATATAATGGTTCCGTTTGGATAGGTGTGGGAAGAAGGGAAGAAGGAAAGAAGTGGAAAGAAGTATTGGGAAGTGTGTAACTTTGTGAAGAATTCGGATTGTTTGTAATTTTTTTTTCTTCTTCTTCCTTCTTTTTTTTCTTTCTTCCAACGATCCAAACGCACCCATAGTTGTAGATAAATATGCAAACTTGAACAGCCATAATATGGTAGTTTAGAGATCCTTCATGACCAATTTATATAATATGTGAATAATCTATCACATCATCAAGTCATTGGTCCAAAGTCGTAACTCATAAGCAACACTTGCCATAAATCCGAAATAAGGACATCTCCAGTATCAAGCACTGGAGATAATTGAAGATATTTTACCAAGTCCCAGCTAAACGTGGCGTACCGCTTCCGTGTCTGGTAGCAATAACTACTTGCCCCTGGAGCATTCACCTTCACAAAATCCAGAACGTTCGCCAAAACTCAACCCCACTTCACAGTATTTCACAAAATATCTACCTCTCATGAACCGAGTGCAGCCAGAAAAAAAACACCATCCATCCCCGTCCTCTCCTTCCCGGGCTCCCGGCCCATAAACACGTGTTCGTCTCAAATAAAGTCCTACCCCGTGGGTCCCACGATGAGTCATCAATTATTCGGAATCTCAAACGGATAATACCGATCTACGGCGCCAGCGAGTCGCTGAAAGCCACGCGTCCGAAGCTATGGTGTTCGCTGTGCGGTCCCTCTCATCGGATCCGGAAAAATCACAGCGATGCGAGGAAACGGAGCCGATCGACGCGCTATAAATAGGCGCGGAAACTCGCCACTGAAGGCAATACGAAAACAAACTTCACCTCTTTAGCACCACCGAGTGAACAATTCACTTAAACCCCTTATAAAACTCTCTTTTATCCACATTACATCGTTTATTTTTGCATTTTAGTCCTTATTTGACAAAATGTGTGGGATTTTAGCTGTTTTGGGTTGCTCCGATGACTCGCAAGCCAAGAGGGTTCGAGTGCTCGAGCTCTCTCGCAGGCAATTTCCTTACCAATTTAATTATTTATTTAAACTTTTATTTTCCATTGCACAGTGCACGATAGTTGTTTGTAGAAATGTCTCTGAGAAAATCCATGTATATAACGTCTTTATTTTAGAAATGGTTTAAAGAATTTTGACCAGCCAAGTTAAGATGCATGCACAAGTAGATGCTTCCTCAAGTCATTGATTGTATCACCCAAGTTGTTGTTGTTATAAAGTTTTAGACCTTTTTATGGTAAGTTGGTGTTGCCTGTTGTGGTAAGTGGGCCTCAGGAATCTAAAGCCTCATGAGGAGAAAATAACATGGCATAATTATTGTTTACTTTAATATAATGCTTCTGTTCCAATAATTATGTACCCGTAAGTAGGCAGAGAGCTTAGGTTGTACGTCTCTTAATTTGTTATACTAAGTTAATTATCTGCTACACCTATTTTTAGTAAGGTTACCAGTTACTAGTTACCACCTAATGATTCTCAGATATTATTTAAGCAAGATGCAAAATTATGCGAAAAGATCCTGTTGACTTTATTAATTCAGTCCCATATTCGCATCTCATCAAAAGAATTAGTAATTCAGCTAGCTAATCATTATAATCCAAGTAATCCTTTTATTGTCAACTAGCATTGTAGCCTTCTAATAGCATACTTTTGTTGAACTATGAAATAGGTTGAGGCACAGAGGTCCGGACTGGAGCGGGCTCCACCAATTCGGTGGCAACTACCTGACCCACCAGAGGCTTGCCATAATCGACCCCGCCTCTGGTGACCAGCCTCTCTACAATGAAGACAAGTCCATTGTTGTCACGGTAATTGCATTTGATTTACAAATGTTAATTTATTGTTGAGAAGTATAGTTTTCGTTTATTGCGATTATCTTATACCTAATTTATCTCTAAAATAGGTGAATGGTGAGATATACAACCATGAACAACTGAGGAAGAGCTTGGCCAATCACAAGTTCAGAACTGGCAGTGACTGTGAAGTCATTGCTCATCTTGTAAGATTAAGATAAATATAGAACTCAATTGATATAAGCTCTGTATTTGAAAAATGAATACACAATAATACAAATTTGCTTGTTTGTTTAGTATGAAGAACATGGAGAGAATTTCGTTGACATGTTGGATGGTGTTTTCTCTTTCGTGTTGCTGGACAAGCGTGACAACAGCTTTATTGTTGCACGTGATGCAATTGGTGTGACCTCACTGTACATTGGATGGGGTCTAGATGGTAACTTTTACACTTCAATTTTGATATGTAATGCATAACTAATAATTAAGTAAATCTTTTCTAATCTCTGTTTTTTTCTCATACGATAGGCTCTGTTTGGATTTCGTCTGAGATGAAAGGTCTGAATGATGACTGTGAGCATTTTGAGGCGTTTCCACCTGGCCACTTATACTCTAGCAAGGAGCATGGGTTCAAGAGATGGTATAATCCGGTTTGGTTCTCCGAGTCCATCCCGTCAACCCCATTTGATCCTCTCGCTTTGAGAAAGGCTTTTGAAAATGTATTATATTTAAAAGTTTCTCTGAAGTTTTCTTCAAAAAAAAACCAAAAAAATTCTGATGTAAAATCTTGAGATGATAAAGAATACTGGTCTAAACTTAAGTTTTGTGACTATTATGTAGGCTGTGATTAAGAGGCTAATGACAGATGTGCCTTTTGGGGTTTTGCTGTCTGGTGGGTTAGATTCTTCTCTTGTTTCATCGGTAACTGCACGCCACCTGGCAGGTACCAAGGCAGCTGAGCAGTGGGGTACCCAGCTTCACTCTTTTTGTGTTGGCTTAGAGGTTAGTTAGTAACAGCCTTTACTTAGTTTCTTAGCTCTGTAATTTTGTCAACAGAGGCTTTACTTATTTTATTAACTCAAACCTGATTAAACTTTCCAAAATGTTGTTTTGCAGGGTTCACCTGATTTGAAGGCAGGAAAGGAGGTTGCAGACTACTTGGGGACTGTACATCACGAGTTCCATTTCACTGTTCAGGTATATGCTGGTATAGTGATATGGATGTTCTGTATTTGTGGAAGTGTCAATTAAGCCTCAATTAACTGGCTTATTATATTTGTAATAATGTCTTGACAGGATGGTATTGATGCAATAGAGGATGTAATATACCATATAGAGACCTATGATGTGACAACGATCAGAGCTAGCACACCCATGTTTCTCATGTCAAGAAAGATAAAATCACTCGGGGTCAAAATGGTCATTTCTGGTGAGGGCTCTGATGAACTCTTTGGCGGGTACTTGTACTTTCACAAGGCACCTAACAAGGAAGAATTCCATCAAGAAACTTGCCGCAAGGTACTTTATTTGCCCTTGTAGCTTAGTATTTTTTTTTCTTTCACATTTTTATGTGCTTGAATAGGGTTCTTATGAGTTGAATTTTAGGTGAAAGCATTGCATCAGTATGATTGCCTACGTGCAAATAAGGCCACGTCAGCATGGGGCTTGGAAGTGCGTGTTCCTTTCCTTGACAAGGAGTTTATCAATGTTGCTATGAGCATTGATCCTGAATGGAAGATGGTAGTTAACTATTTCAAATACACCTAAAGTGAAAAAGAATCACATGTAGATGTAGTTCCTTTAATTTATAAAATTTTGTTATATTTTAATAAATGTAACTTTTGTAATAGATAAAGCGTGACCAGGGGCGTATAGAGAAATGGGTTCTGAGGAAGGCCTTTGATGATGAGGAGAACCCCTACTTACCAAAGGTTAATAAGTTGTTTTAAATGAATTTCTTTTCCGCAATTTTTTCTACTAAATAAATGCACTTAATTTCTGCACATGCTAATATTCTTTTCTTTTTTTCAGCATATTCTCTATAGACAGAAGGAGCAGTTCAGTGATGGAGTCGGATATAGCTGGATTGATGGACTCAAAGCCCATGCTGCTCAGCATGTAATAATTCTGATATTATTATTATTATAGTAATTATTACATGTAGGTATATGCTAACAGTTTTTAACTCACCTATTATGTTCTTTTAGGTTACTGATAAAATGATGCAAAATGCTGCACGGATCTACCCACACAACACACCAACCACCAAGGAAGGATACTACTACAGGATGATCTTTGAAAGGTTTTTCCCTCAGGTAATTTACTATTATACCCCTGAAAGATCTCAATTTGTTTCCTGCATCCTGCTAAGACAACTGTAAGGCAAAAAAGTGCATAATAATTTTACTTTTTGGCACAGAACTCTGCTAGGCTGACAGTGCCAGGTGGGCCAAGCGTTGCATGTAGCACAGCCAAGGCAATAGAGTGGGATGCACAATGGTCTAACAATCTCGACCCATCGGGCCGTGCTGCTCTTGGTGTCCATGCTTCAGCCTATGAGCACGCTACTGTACCGGCCTCTCTCTCAGCCGGCAAGAGTGCTGCTGAGATGAACAAGAAGGCAAGGATAATTAAAGTTCCAAGTCAAGGGGTTATTATTAGCACTTGATAGAACTCGCTTTGATCTCTCTATATGTAATTGGCGATCTCACTGTCAGTGTGTGTGTGTGTGTGTGTGTGTGTGCGTGTGGGTGTGTGTGTGTGGGTGTGCGTGTGGGTGTCTGCTTGTGCGCATATTTGTGCATTGGTGTTTAATAACTAGAGAGGGATATCAAGGAGATTGCTAAAATTTATTCCATAAATAAGCACAGAGTATCTGGTTCCATGTATCAAGGTGCAGACACCAATGGATGCAACCTTTTCTCTCAAGAGTCAATATAACGTTTAATTAGTGTATGGCTTGTGATTTTCTTTGTTTATAAACTGGTGTATCTCAATATTTGTTGATAATGTGGACTAAACATGAGACTTGTGACTAATGACTAATCTAGCAATTATCACTCTGTAGGAGCGGATGCAAACTTAAACGTGACAAGTGTTTGGTAAATTAATCTGATGTATTCTTACTGTTATCGACTTGACTAATACAATTCAAACGTGTAAAAGGTGCATACTTTTTATTGACCCTGCTAATACTGCATAGGAATCAGAACTGTAAAAGTGTAAACATCGTATGAGAATATCTTGTTGGTGTCACTCCAGCAAGACGATGTTTTAAGCCCAATCCTATAAGCAACAGTTATTTTTCTGCTTTATTTAAGCAGAATATATTGTGAACTCAAAACTTCAACGGGCCACATTTTAAAATTTGGACAGGCTCATCGGGTTTTCAAATGGGCCGGGTTTATGGAACCTTAAACAATTGTCAAGAATGCAATATCGGAGAACGCATGCAACCCAAAGAATTTCAGAGTTCCATTTGGCGATTTCTTGGGGTACTTTCTGCATTAGGTATGTATAATGTATTATACAGTATAGGAAAAGTGTACACTTACGATGTAAATTTCTAGCAAGGCTAGTGTACAAAATATCAATCTGTCTGTACAAAATTTTAGCTTTGTGAGTTTTTGCCATGATCCTCTATTTTATTCTGTTTGTGATTAACGGTTGGGCGACCGTGGCATTTGGTTTAGTCAAATTATTGTACTTTACGTCTTTATTTTATTATTATTTTTGCTCACAAACGTGCCTAATTGGTCCTTCAACAATGAGAAAGGGACAGAATTTAGATTGTAAACTATTAAATGCTTCCTTGAAACTTTAGGAAAAGCACCTAGTACATAGTGCGCTTCTCTTAAAACTCTTTAAGTTAGTTTCAGAGAAACAGGCCAATCTCAACACTATATTGCGTTGTTTCAAGCTAAAGGTAAGCTATATTAAGAGCATTATAAGATGGAAAATCATGATGAATTATTGTAATTTAAAAAAACATAGCGCAACGAAGCTTCGACTGCCATGTTTAGTATTAATCCGTACGTGAAAAATTATATGGGTTGGATTGAATTACGGATGGATTAATTAAATGTATTTTTTTATCTGATATAATTGAATCGGGTTAAAATTTTGATTAAAAAGTTATGACCCGTCGGCTGTACAGCCCTCCGTATACCATCTGGTCCTGAGAAAACAAGTAATCAGTTGACTATTTATTTAATTTTTTTTCCGCCTAACCATTTTGTAACACTTGATTTTCTGTCCCATCAAGGCATCAATGCAAGTGCAAAATATCAATTGATACATACAATTACCTACACTTAAGTTAATACACCTTCAAACAAGATCGCTTTACCAATTGATCTATTAATAATTAATATATAATATACTTATCAGCCCGTTTGGTATAATTAAAATATTAAATACATTGTTAAAGGGTGCGCTCTATAAATATTTTTACAAATAAGCATAGAGGAGCTGATTCCATGTGTCGGGTACGCCCGGCAGGCACCAATGAATGCAATCTGCATACTGTTCGGGGTCCGCCTTTTGCTCGTCAGTCAAGACCCTCCCTTGCGACTCAGTGTAGACCGACACGTGCCCGTCGATCCTGTGCTCAGACAACTGGGTAACGTTGAGAAATGTGACAGGAGTTTTCATTCTCGCAACAACGCCGGACACGATCTCCATCATTCGTCTGTCAGCGCCGGTGCCCCGGTAGCCCTTCTTCAGTACCGGCTTTGTTTCATTGAAGCATCTTATGTTTTCGTCGTGATTCCAGTCTGCACTCCTGTCATTTGTGAGATTATCGCTAATTAGTAACTTTTCTTTCCTGGATTGACAAGTGACAATATGTCTCTAATTAATAAGACGGGACACAACAAATATATGAGTTCGCTACTTGGTTACTTATAACTTTCTTCTTAATTATGGAAAATAACAAAAAAAAAAAAATGAAACGGACTAAATAGAAGGAATGTTATAATTTATATGTACCTCATATGTGTAGGGGACATGGTTGTGAAGAAAATCTTTGTTTTATTTGGGTCTAATCTAGAATCAATCCAGTTGGCCCATGTCTTTAGCGCAATCTTATAAGCAATGGTACTATCCAATTCTTCAAACCCTTCATCTCCGTTTGCAAAAGAACCCCACCTATAAACATAAAATACAAAATCATTGACTGTGAACAAACAATTACCATCTAACACTCTACAAAACCTCAAAATACCACCCCCACTCGTACATCCTTTTCAAAGCGCGCATGAGACGTATTTCTTCATCGATCAACACTAAAACTGACTTACTGCAAATCAGTTTTATTGGAAAATTAAATAAAGAATGAGAAAGAATAAGACTTGTAAAAGATTTCAGTAAGAAGGGCGTATGGGACCTTTTTCTCCCTATAACTTGAGAGAGAACAAATTGAAAAATTGTGATCTAGCTTTTCAACTTACACAGATTTGATCGTCTGTCCACTCATCCACCAAATGTAGGTGTCGAACACAAGTATATCGACCCCTTCCCAATGCCGTGCATGATTTACAATTGAATCCACGTGCAAAATTCGTCGGTTAGGGTCCGGGATTATTTGCTCATCGGTGTTCGACTCAATCAGAAATGGTGCCCAGTAAAATTCGACCGTCGCATTATATTCCTAATCACCGCAAATGACATTTTTTTCTAATCAACTGTTAATTTATTAGAAATGAACTCTTGAGTTCTTATGTAAATGGTTCCATTTATGTACCATGGCTGTGAAAATGGAAATGCCATGATCATTGCGCATGGATCTCTTGCTTGCGGGTATGGCAGAGTACACGAGACACACGAATGATGCCCATTGCGCTCGCTGCAGTGAATCCCCAACAAACATCATCCTCTTTCCTCTGATCTTTTCAAGCATAGAGTTTGCATCGAATCTGCAAAAATAAATAACTTAATTTGTTCATGTTGGCAAATGATTACTTCACTACTTGAGTAACAAAATCTCTGGATATGTAATATGTTACTGGATGGTTCCTATGGAAAATTGGAGTATTAAAGAAACCGACGCCAGTTTTTGGTACTTACGTGATTTTTTTTTTTTCATTTTTTTAATTTTGAATCCGAACTCTTGGATTTGGCAAAAAAACTTCCTCAGCAATTATAAATCTAAATCCTCAATTAAAGTCAATCAAAATGTGAAACCATAATTTTAAGAAATTAAAAGGTAAATACTAAACCTTGGTAAGGTGCAGTTATCAAGTTTCCACTCCCAATACAAGTATTCCTTGTCAGGCCTTCCATTCCTTTTACAGCTCACTTGTGTATCAATATATGGGCATGTGGTATCATCGTATGGCAAATATTTTGATTCACTAAAAACCCATTTGCCATCTGTCACGCTACACCGTTTTGGATCAAACATGATCTTGTTTTCTTCATCCATCATTCCCTCCTCTAGTGCCCTCCTCTGCCTCTCACCTATGTAAATATGCGATGTAATATAATCAATGAAGCCCAAATTAAATACACATGTACTTGATTAATGTGAGCAAGTGGGAAAAAATACAAAGAAATATGTGATATACCTCCACGAAGAATCATAGTAGAATTATATATGCCTTGAAGCTTAGAAGCATTTAGCTTGATGATGGATATACCAGTGACAATGCGCAAATCTTCGATGAATATGAGACCAGCAAATGCGAGGCCGCCTATCACCGATACCACAATTGATACAGGTAGTTTGCCTCTGTGAGCCTTCATTGAGTGAAAAGAATTGAGTGTGAGTGAAATGAGGGTGCGAAGAGCATGATTGGATTACAAAGGTTGGTTAGAGACTAATTAATATATAATAATAGGTCACAAGAGGTTAAAAAAAAGGCATTTGTATATATTGTGGGGTCGAGTAACTTTACTTGGAGTGAAGCTGAAGCTATTCGTAGTGTTCACTAAACCTAGAAAGAAACAGGAATAATAATGCTGTTATTGGAGGTACTTAATTTTTCGGCTTGCCAATCAACTAGAGCATCTTATGTATGAATTAATGCTATCAAGAGTCGATTTAACTGTCGATTATATTGAAATTTGTTTTGAAAAAGTGTTAATTTCTTTACATATTTATTATATAAGATTTACATTCGTGTTCATGGTAAAATGCTCCATAACACCCATCAAACAAAAGTTGAGTTTGAGGTCATCTGCCTACGGGCTTTTCAGTCCCAAAAAAAAAGAAGAAAAGTTTGATGTCATCTATTAATTTATTTAATCGGTACAATGCCATTTTTTTAATCGTGGTCCTTGCAACTAGGTATTCAGAAATCTGCAGAAAACGAGTTATCATTATTAAACGCAGAATCCTTATTTTCTTTAGTTTTTGGCATAACGTGATGGCGCTGTTTAATTTGTCATTATTGATCCGGACTATTTGAAATTTAATTTTTCAAATCATGGGATATTTATAATACAAAATGTTTTAATTTTGATTCAGACTACAAATTTGATCATGCGGATGAAAGGAAAGTATTAGCATAATGTTTCGTCTCCTAAGCTATATATGGCGGTGAATGTGAAATTGCTGAATGCACATATCATGAAGCATTTATAAAGGATTCTCAATAAATGCGTTTTTCTAGATTTTTTTTTCTTTATAGGTAACAGAATAATTGTTAAAAAAATCGAACGTACATATAATAATAAAAGGAGGCGACATGTTTAACATTTTGGAATATAATGGGTGCAATATTTTAAGATATATAAAAGCGAAATTTTACAATTGAACTCCTCACTATATTTATAGTCTATTTCTATTCCAGAGAAAAGTGTAATGAAATAAAACAATTTTCAGTCCTTACAAATATATCACGCAAATTAACTGCTCCGGAAAAGGTTACCCACAGGACCTTTGCCCATGATACCTTTTCCTAAAATTTAGACCAAGTGCACTGCGGCGCTCCTTGGTGCACTTAATCGTGTAAAAATTCATTAGTTCCAGCTCTAAAGCGCGCATTTCTTGGAATTCAATATATAAAAGTACTTTTTATAATTAGTTTGAATTATATGTATGAGTAGTATAGTTCTGATTTTTTTAATTGTCAAGAGAGACGAGTAACATAATGTACACTAGACCAAGAAAAAACGGAAATTTTTTCTTAAGAAAGAGTTTGAAGCGAAGTGTGCAATTTATTTATTTATTTATTTTGTCGTTATGGGGTTGGAAGAAAGAAGGGGGTGGGGGTGGAAGGGTGCAAGACAGGCCGCCAACTCAAGTGCCAGATTTGCGTGGCACTGTCAGGTGGTAAAGTCTGGGCGAAACTTGAAGTAGCAAGCCAATGTTAAATCACTTTAACAAAATATTATATGAACTAATCCATAAGCTAATTTTTTTAATTATTTTTGGATTTCTTAAAAAAAATTATAAAAAAAACCGACAGACTCTATTATTGCTAAATTGGTTAGTAATATATTTCAATATGCATGTAACAAAATTAGTATCAAATAATATTATCATAAGGGCATCCACAAATCTTATAAATTTATTGTTATGCTTGTGTAGTTTCAAATCTTTGTCAAGCACTCACCCTCAAAAAAAAAATCTTTGTCAAGCACTTGATGCAACCTTAAAACTCGAAAGATATAAACAAGTTCTTTATCTCTGCTGCTCTGTTTATTACTGCGACAACGACATATAAGATCAAAGACTACACAGACGAAAGGAGCCAAGTCAAAAGTACTTTTTCAATATATATTGAGAGGAATTAAGAATAATAAATAAATAATACGTATTAAAGCAGCCTTTATCTTCCGACGTAAATTCCGCCTAATTTTCATACCAAGTTGTACCAGTTGTATCATGTTGTAAAATTTTATCAATTTAATTAAGATTAACTTGTTTGTCGAAATGATTTGACAAACTTAGTAATGAAATCTCTAACTCGATAAAGAGTCGCTTTTCTGTTTTTGATCAAAAAAAGTTATCTATAAAAAAATTAACTTTTTTTAAAAAAAAACTTTTGTATAAAAATATTACAATTAATTTGAAGACTGGAAATATATACTTTCAAAAATGCAAATATTTATACAATAAAATATAAAACAATAGGTCGTACAAAATGCAAAAAAGTGAAAAAGGAATTTTGTCGTTTAAGAGTTTTATTGTACTTTACGCATCAAACATGAGTTTTTAAAATGAAGAAAGAAGCATGCAGGAACATGAATGATGTGGCATGACTAAAGAACTTGATGAAGATTTAATTATCTTCTTGTATTTGTAATTAAAGATGATAGGTTCACTATCTATATCTGATGTTAGTTGATAATTATTTGCTAGGGCAGCAAGCAATTATAAATCCCGGCTATTAGAAATTTTAAATCGTTCACATACGATAATATGCAATTATGCATCAACTTTGTTATATTTTTCGAAGTACAATGTAAATGTACGTATGTTATAAGATAACATTTAGAAATTAAGTTTTTTTATTTTTTGGCAAAATTGGATATAACCCCCTCAAATCTTCTCTATTTGGATATAACCCCCTCTAATCTTTAAAATTGGATATAACCCCCTATAATCATATCACTTTGGGATATAACCCCTTTTGAATAATTTTAATTAAATTTTAAATGATAAAATTCAGTTTTATACGATTAATACAAAAATGCCCCTCTTGAGTATAGTTGAATAAACAAATCAAGAAAAGATTTCTAATTGAAAAAAACACTTCCATGGAAGGAGACAATCTTGCTAAGAAAAAAAAACTATTTAAAGAGCAATATTTTTTTTCTTGATAGAAGCACCCTGGATCCTAAAAAATTCAGAACTAATGGAGATTGTATGCTGGTCTCAAACAATTTCTTTGATTAGAACGTTTTTTTTACCGCTCTAAGAAGAAATGAAGAAGGGATAAAATTAACCCAAAAAAATATTCCAACATGATGTTCAAAGTTCAAACCAAACGTACATAATTGAGAGAGAGAGAGGTGAGAGATCATTGGTTTGGTCAATAATTCAGAATTTATAATATTGTATGAGAAAAAAAAAAATCAAAGAGATTGAATTCTAGAAGATAGGCATCTGTTCGAAAAAAAATTGGCTTCGTTAGAGCATAATACGAAAGGGCAGGATCTTGGAAGGGATGAGGGTATTTTTGTCT
The DNA here is from genome assembly GCA_028095005.1 of Rhynchospora pubera. Lineage (NCBI taxonomy): Eukaryota > Viridiplantae > Streptophyta > Magnoliopsida > Poales > Cyperaceae > Rhynchospora > Rhynchospora pubera. Next base: position 146,692,047 of record CM051462.1, on the reverse strand, counting down.
TAATTTTATGAATCTGATTTTTTTTATTTGAAATTTAATTAAAACTATTCAAAAGGGGTTATGGGGGCGTTTGTTTGTGACTTAAAGGGTGCATAACTTAAGTTATGTATCCTTAAGTCACCAAACACCTCTTACATAAGATGCCTTAAGGGTACATAAGTTATGCAACCTAAATAGGTTGTATAAGTTATGCACCGGTCCCCTTTAATTTTTTTTTCCAACAATACCCCTTAGAAATAATTAATAATAATATTTAATAACCTTAATAATTAATAATAATTAATAAATAATAATATCTAATAAGTAACAATAACTATTAAAAATCATAATTAGTAATAAATATTAATTATTATAATTAATAAATAATAATATATAACAAGTAATAATAATAATTAATAAACAATATTGATTTATTATTAAATAATTAATAATATTAATAATATTTAATTAAAAATAATTAATAATATTTCATAATAATAAAATGATTTCTTATTATCATTAATAATTAATTTTTATAATAATTAAAAATTAAAAATTAATTAATATTAATTAATAAATAATAATACTTAATAAGTAACAATAATTATTAAAAAAATCATAATTAATAACAAAGATTAATTATTATAATTAATAATATTTAACAAGTAATATTAATTATTAATAATAATGATTTAAGAATAATAATTAATTTTTATTATAAAACAAATAATAATATTTAATTAAAAGTAAATTATTAATATTTCATAATAGTAAAATTGATTTATTATCATCATTAATAATTAATTTTTATAATAATTAATAATTAAAAATAATTAGGTCACAACATATAATACATAATACTAATTCAAATTTAAGGGCATTTTAGTTTTTTGACATGAATATATGCATGCATTAAATTTGTCATCCTTACTACACAACCAAACATCTATTACATAACACTACATAAACACTTAGGCATCCTTAAGTTATGCAACTCCTTACTACACAAACAAACGCCCCCTATATCTTTAACTGATATAATTACAGGGGGTTATATCCAATTTTAAATATTAGAGTGGGTTATATCCAAATCGAGAAGATTCAAGGAGGTTATATCCAATTTTGCCTTTTATTTTTAAGTTTTATTACACAACTGAACCGTCGAATTGAAATGTTCTCAGCATATTTTAACCCATGATCGAGCATGAGTTAAAATTAGCTGCAAAAGACGAAGCACAATACATTCTTCTATCATTCTCCCAATAGAAGGCAGTGCTTTGAATAGTATAAAGTGGTTGCATGCATGTGATTTTGCATCTTCTGCATCCGAATGATTTGACTTGGAACTGCTTTTTCCTTCTCGCCTATATTTCTTGCAAAATTTTTTTGGCAAAAAGGACATATTTCTTTTTCCAGAAATATGTGATTACTAAAAACACTTTTAAAGTACTTGTTTTGTACATATAAACAATATACGAACCTGACAACAAGTTAAGCCAAATTAAGAACTCCATCACAAGCATCGATTTTTGTTTATTTATTTGGTTACTGTAAGTCGATTTTATTTGTTGCGATTTCGAAAGGGAAAAAAAAAAAATCGACCACAGCTAATTGATTTAAAGGCGTTAACTGATACGAGCAACTATCATAGTACAAAATTCTATTAAAGGCGTGTTTTATAGTTGACACAACACAATTGTACAAGGTAGTTTATGGGTGTGTTTGGATAGTTGGAAGAAAGAAGAAGAAGAAGGAAGAAGAAGAAAAAAAATTATAAACAATTCAAACTCTTCACAAAGTTACACACTTTTCAATACTTCTTCTCACTTCTTACCTTCTTTCCACACCTATCCAAACGCACCCTATGATAGTGAAATTTTTCCCTAAATCCAATAATATTTTCAAGTAAAGCTGATAATAGTTTTTGTTCAATTCAACTTTTTTTTTTTTAAATAAATGGGGGGTCCAGCCTCCAACTTATTTTAAATTAAATGTTTATAAAGACCCTCCAACCGAATTTCTAACCTGCGACCTCTCATTTAAGATGCATTGTTTTTTGTTACTAGACTAAGAGCTGGTTTTCATATTCAATTCAACTTTAAAGTAATTTTTATATAAGATGTTGCTGCTAGATGGCCAATGATAGCATTACTTTTTCTATTGAGCACGGGTTCAAATTTTGCATTTCATGCATAAAAGAGATAATTCTAATTATGCATTAAACATCCAATAAGCATACAATATGAATAAAACGTATGCTAGAATCATTATTACTTCGTTTTATGAAATTAACTGTGAATGGATAATAATCTTTTTTTTATTCATCGTCAAGTTTGACCGAGTCAAGCTATGAAGAGTCTAACCAGTAAATCGATGCGTTTAATAAACATAGAAAAGCTAGGGGCGAGTTTAATACTATGCATTGATAATCTTTCTTACCTGTGATGATATTACTAATTATCTAATAAATTACCATAATAAATAGGATTCAGGTCATATTGAAGCAAATTTATTTTAAAATCATAGTGACCAGTTAAATGGATATCAGAAGCAAAATATAAATATGAGGATAGCTTTTTTCTATAGTTTAGATAGCTTTTATATTGAAATTTGTTGGGATTTATAATTCATTGACCATGCATTAAAGTAATTTTTACTTAAAAAAAAAGAAAATAATGATTCAGTCCTGTAGATAGTTATTGATGAGACGAATTTTCCGAAATCACATTAAATTTAATATATCTATTATTTTTAATTTTTATTAACTTGTATTGTTAAGGTTATCAAATAAACAATTTATCAGTTTATCCATTCTGTTTTAGTGTTTGATTCTTATATAAGAAAACCTTAGAGAGCCACGCATGTCTGGACTGGACTCTGTTCTTCTCAATTAACATATCCATTTATTATTTACAACAAAAAAAATATTGTTTTGCCGCTAAATTTCCAACACATTACAAAAAAAAAAAAAAACATGTAATGCAACACATCATGCTACTCAGCCTAACTACTTCCTTATTTAGAAGGATTTCCACAAATAAGCCATTGCCGACTCTTATACCGACCATGCATAATGCTATAAGTATGATTGATTGGGCTAATAACCTAGGCAGACACTGATTTGAAGGCAATTTCTAGATAGGTCAAATCAGACTCATAATTATAATGACTAATAATACACAAACCAGACGATTTTGGTTTGGTAAAACTTCCTTTCCTACTTTTCATGGGACAATTGCAACGACTCCATTGCGACCATGGTCAAGGGTTCAGATCCTGGTTTAGTCGGTAGATGTGGCACGGGTGTTTGGATTATGGAAATTTCTGTTGTAATTGAAATATAACCAAAGAAATTGCAGGTCAGTGGAGAAATAAAAAATAACTCGCTATATAGTGAATTATTGTACTCGTTAAATTATTTTCTGTCTGCTAGACCATTCATTTTAATGAAGTCATGAAACGGACCTAATAGTACTACTGCTTTTCTTTTTTGTAGAATCAACTTGCAACAATGTCTACATCTTTGTTAGAAACTTAGAATTGATAAATTGTAAAGGAAATTGATTACTGTTATTTGTAATTTTTTCATCGCTTGAATAAAGTGAACATATAAAATAGACAAGATAGACATATAAATGATCAAAGTGAACATATACAAACAAATAAATTGAATACGCATATAAAAATATGAACGGATTAAAAAAACTTATTTTTTTGTTTATGTTCACCTTGGTCTATTTATGTGTTTACTTTGTTCAAACTATACCAAAATTGAAAATTACAATTATCATTTCTCAATTGTAAAATTACCTTTTAAATTCAAACAATAAAAATTCCAACTGACACATCTTCTCCGAATTTCTTTTTAGTCAACTATTAAAAAAATTTGGAAAAAAAATCTTTGGAAATTTGGAATATTATATTTTTAAAACTTAAGAAGCATGGATGATTTTTGCCAATATAACTATATCCTTCGATACAACAAGAGTTACAAGACAATAAAAAAAGGGCAAAAAAAAAAAAAAAGGACAAGGAGCAGAAGATTTTGAAATCTCAGATTTGGGACAGAGATGTGAATAAAAATCTAAATTTAGAATGTTAGACTCTAATTAACTAGAGTTTTAATGAGAATTGAAAAAGTCATCCATGACAAGAGTTAAAAGAATAAATAATCAGAAAAAAATTATCCGTGCTACTTATTTTTTTTCTAAAAAGAAAATAAATTATTATTAAAAAAAACTCGGTGTTTCTCTCAGTTGAAAATTTTATCTATCCATTATCTCACCAACGGGTCTCTCAATTATTTCCTTAAAAAGAAAAATACGAAAATAGATCTGTTCTCAAAAAGCGTCCATGTTTTCAGGTCTCTCAATTATTTTCAAATTACTTGGTCTACATTCTTATTCGGCTCAAATATAACTGATATTGGCTGAACTTTGTACTACTTGTATGTGATTGGTTCTTCATTAATTTACTTTATTTTACCTTTTGTTTAATTATTAGATTGATATGGTGAACCCTTTTTGTTGGGCTGAGTCGGAGACCTTGGTGGAGTCCAGTAACAAAATCCGTGTCGTTTATTTGACTTTCGCCTCTGAGGAACAAGGATAGCGAAATCAGGGCCCTTGACGGGGGACCGGCATCCTCTGCAGTTCACTGGACTCTACAATTTGTCTCCATACCGTCCGATCTAATTTCGACGGTTAAAATTTATAGGCAGTACGAATCTGATATTAATTACAGAGCATTCATTATTGATTGGACGGACAACAACGAAAATTGTTCTCTACAATTACTTTAGAGGATATCATTTCCCTTGAGGGGTTGAGTAGTTTTGTTTTGTTTATTTATCGTTTTGCTTTTTTGCTGGAGTAAGCTGTGGAAAGAAAGCACTAGCGTCAAAGTTTCAGCAATTTTCTTCACACATCGACACAAATAAAGAATATTTTTAAATGAAATTTAAAATTTTAAATAATAAATATTGGGAGCTTTTTCGGTGCAGACGAAGAGCGAATAACAGAGGGAGAAAAGGAAGAGTTGATTTTACTATACATTTTAGAGAAATGCTAGAGTCAAATACGATTGTTTTCATATTTTTAAATATCAAATAACCGATCCGAACCGTTTAATATGTTCTTCATATTGAAAATTTATAAGAAATCAATTTTTACATTTTTTCGAAATTTTTTACTATTTTTTTGGTATTTTAAAAAATCGTTGTTATTGGATGATCCATAATTATTTCAAAGACTTGTACCGCCTCGGGTCTCTCTTAGGTCTTAAATCTCTCTCATTATTTCTGCTTCAACAGTCAAGACCACATACTTTAAATTACAAGTAGTGTTGTCGATTCATTGTTATTATTGTTATTATTATCATCAGTAATGTTGTCGAGCTTTTTATTATTGTTAAATATTGCAATCAGTACTCCATTGTCATTAATCAAAACTCCCTTTAATTATTGGACGTTTAACAAGCAATAATTCTGTTTGGTTATAGTGGCTCCTAAAAGAAAATTTTAGGAAGAATAGAACTAACTAAGGCCCAACTGAAAGCACGTCTGAGCCCAAAAGCCCAATATTTTGTGGACCTTGTGAGCTTAATTTCTCGTTGTTTAATTGCTAGATGAATCAAACAGCTCTAGACATTTAATTTCTTCAAATAAATCAAAGTTACAACAAATAGATTTTTCTCAATTTCGCCTCTCCCGTTAAAATGAAAAGAGTAAGGTATAAAAAAGTTGGTTCCACGTGTCAGGCAAGCCCGGCAAGCACCAATGGCTGCAGTCGGCAGAGTGATCCGGGTCGGTACGCTGAGCTGGCGTGAGATCACCGCTATATATCGACGGGTGTGCATCCTTCCTAAGCGCCGACAATGTCGTGATGTCTAGCAAGCTGACTGATGTATGCATTGCACCTAGCACTGATCTAACAACCTGCATTTGGATTGGGTATGGGCCAGTGTAGTTAGACCCACTTACCGGCACCTTCTCACCATAGCAATTCCTCGATGCCGGGTTAGCCCACTCATTTGAACTGCATTGCAGTAAAATCATTGTTACAGAAAATTTGATCAATTTATTAACTTCATCAAACTTTTATCATGTGGTAAAAGGAAAATTAAATCTGGAGTTTCCACAAGAATCAATTTATAGGAAGACAATTAATTAATCTGAACCATTGGATTGGGGACCAGTCTGGCTGCCAGATTCAGATTGAAACGAAGCTAGCATTTGCTGTGCAAGTTGAGAAAGCCCCCTCTCTTTCTTAAAAAAAAAAAAGAGAACTAAAGAAAGAGATCCATCATTCATGATCCACCCCGTGACAATTTGTCTTTGTGCGCCTTTCATTATCTCATTCTTCACGCCTCTAATCTATCCCTACTAGCTACTACCACTACAGTCTACAGTCTACAGTTTAGATGTTATATTTGCGTGTGGCTGTAAGCCTGTTCCGTCCAAGCGTATTATCACATTCGTTTTGATGAGATTGGAAGTTTGGAACCTCTACGGTCATCCATAATAAAACTCACCGTCCGTTTCAAATCGAACAGTTGCCAACGTCGCTGTGGATACTCCCAGCTCTAATTATTTTTTTTCTTCTTTTAATTGTGATAAAGAGAATATTGTAGCGGACACCGTAGGGACTTCAATTATTTTCATACAGTTCTACATCAATTATTTTATATTATTTATGTTATTATTTCTTTATTTCTTCTTAGCAATTTATGTTTTAGAGTTGAAAGAGTGGTCGTGTACCTGTAATGTGTGGGGGAGATGGACTGAAAGAAGACACGTGTACGGGTAGGATCAATGTTGAGGTCGACCCAATTAGCCCAAGTTGTCATTCCTTTCTGAAATGCTGTCTGCCTATCCATGTCCGTGTAATACAAGCCTCCTTCTCCCATGTAATCCCATCTGGCATTCATATTTACTTTTATTGAGTGGATAATATTACACTAATTGATCTTTGTACAAATAGCAGGATATTATAACTTATAACCAATAATTTCATTTATTTAAGAACTAATTAAGCATTCTGTTTATTTGTTCACGTATAGCTGAATATTATTATGTTGGTTGGCTCTCGCCAACTAACCTTAAAAAAAATAGAGAATATTATGTTGCATTTGCATTCTTAACTAATAGAGGATTAAAAGGAGTAAAACATATATGTGTGTGAATTGTGAAAAATAGGTGTTACCCTTGTAGAGCTCCTTTATGTGTCCACCAATGGCCAGAATTGAAGGACAGTATATCTGCTCCTTTCCATGCGATTGCATTTCCTGATATATCATCCAATCTCAGCACTCTCTTCCCTTGAACCTCCTCTATATCCACCAGGTACGGTGCTCGGTAGAATGACAGCGTTACACCATAGTCCTATGCAGACACCGTCTCCAAGTATTTAGGATACAAAATTAACAACAAAAGAAAATATTCTCTAAAATGTATTTGAACCGGTACTTTAGTCATACCAAAAACTTATAGGTGTAGAGAGGATCTCTGCTGCTCGTTTGGGTAGCAGATTGCGGTACGGCTGCATGTACCATGCAAATCAATGATTCCCATTGGTTTCTACCAAGTGAATCACCTACAAACATGACAGTCTTCCCTCTCATTTTTGTCAGAAAATTAAGCCCATCAAACCTTGGTAGATCACAATTCAGTGGCTTCCATTGGTACCGAAGGAAATCGGTATCAGACCGGCCATACAACTGACAGTTAAACTCGGGATCAATAATCGGGCAACTCAATGGCTCGTATGACTGGTATGTGTCGTCCCGCACCCAGGTACCTGTGAAGATGTCACAACTTGGTTGGTTCGTGGTGAAACCCGGTACAGGTTTCTTGGATCCTTTCTGGCGCTTGCCTAGGCCGACAGCCAGTGCTTTCGAGCTGACAATTGTCTCAAGGATCAGCAGTAATACCAGAACTGATGGTAACGTCCATCTAGTACAACCCATTTGATTGGAAAAGAAGAGGGAAAAAATTGTGATTAAAATTTTTGGTGTGTTTATATATTAAGGGGTTATTAACAAAAATATGTGATGATGTGCTAGTTTTGGATTGGCACGAGAAATATGGGGAGGGGTGCATGTGAGATGTTAGCTGGACAATTCACGTGAGGAGAATTGTTGTTTTTAGAGAATCAAATTTGTATTTTCTGAAGCCGAATTATAAGTTGCCCCATGAGTATTGATTCTTTGCTTTTGGCATGTCTACTCTATTGCTAGAAAAAACAGATTTTTAGACAAGGGTTCGAGTACTTGGCCAAAGTAAGATAAGATAAAATAATAAAAATGAAGATGCACCAATTTCTCTATAGAATATTTTATAATATCAACACAGGCCAACCATTGATTGCCAGTCAAATTGGCTAACGTAAGGTATTAATTCAAGGACAAGTTACATTTATAAAAAAAAATAACAAAAAAAATGTCTTGTTTTCAGCTAAAAAGGATAAAGATTTGTCAGAGCCCCATTATAGTTAGTGGGAGAAGAATCTCCATAAGCGCTAATGTGCTTGTTACCTTGATTACCCTTTTATGAAGATATTTTGTAAATTGAAGGAAAAGAATATGTACAAGGTGAGTGCAACACCTTCTAATCCTTTTCTTTGCACAGGAGATTTCCAAACTGAAAAGAAAGAAGCATGCCTTTCCTGCTTCTCTATACACATTAACTTTTTAATTACTACATAGTACATACCGATCGTCACACGACTCACACCCACACGGCCATGGCTAGTTGGCTACTGCATGGCTGCAGGTCTCCAGTTGTCAAGTCCATGGGCCTTTTCATTTTGTGTCACATTGAAGATGATTTGATTCTAGAGATAAATTCTTAATTTCATTACCAATTGAAAGGAGGATTTTTTTTTTATTTGGATGAAATCCTTAAAATATGAGCGCCTTAATAGGCTCAAAATTTACTGATTCATTTTTTAATCTCTTGACACAATCACAATTCACACGGCTATTTTTTTTTTCAAAACTAATAACTGCAATCGTTTGAACAAAAATTAACATATAAAATAGACAAAGTGAACACATACAAACAAATAAGTTAAATAAAAATAAGTTTCATATTCATATAAAAATCTGAACAACGATACAAAAAAATAAAATCTAACTCATAATTGAATAAAGTAAACACATAGATAAACAAACTGGACATATAAATGAATAAAATGAACAAATACAAACGTGATGGCACACGATGACGCATAAAGAGATGATAGATAGTAATTTCTATTTTTTTAAGAAAATAATCTCAAAAATTATTATCTACCATCTCTCCACGAGTCATCCTGTGTCATTGCGTTTGTATTTGTTCACTTTATTCATTCATATGATCAGTTTGTTTATGTATGTGTTCACTTTATTCAATTATAAGTTAGATTCTATTTTTTTGTATTCTTGTTTAGATTTTTATATACATATTCAACTTATTTATTTGTATGTGTTCACTTTAATTGTTTAAATATTTGTTTTGTCTATTTTATATTGTCACTTTATTCAAGCGATGGCAAAATTGCAGATTGCAGTTATCATTTCTGGAAATTATTATCTATCATCTCTCCACACGTCATAATGTGTCATCATGTTTGTATTTGTTCACTTTATCTCATTTATATGTTATGTTTTTTTGTCTATGTGTTCACGTTATTTAATTACGAGTTTTATTTATTTGTATATGTTCATTTTGATTATTTAAATATTCACTTTGTATATTTTATATTTTCACTTTGTCCAAGTGATTGCAAAACCTGCAGATTGCAGTTATAATTTCTAGAAGAAAGACCTATTATGTTTGACTTGTTTTAAAAAGGAGATTAAGACCTTACTGACTTATTTCAAGGGAAAGTACGTATTAATTTGCTTGATTCCGTTTTCATCAAATATATCATATTCAATTAATAGTTTCCTTCATAGTATGAATATTTATATTAACACACTCCTAGCTCTTTTTTTTTTTGCATTTTTCTGCTGACTGATTAACAAAGAGGGTAACCTTAACTTATCTAATCCGTTGCTAATTTTTTAGCCATATCATATTATGTATTGTTGGTAAACTTAAGGAGACCTATTAATAAATAATATAAGGATAGCAATGGATAAACAGGATGAGTAATCAATAAACAAACTGTTTTAGTCTCCTTTTAAGATCTAAAAGCTCTGACAAAATTCATGGTGCATGTTATTATACTATTATAGGTCATCTACTTTAAACGTTATCTCGAAATGAACCAATGATTAGCTTTCTTTTTTTTTTTTTTTTTTTTTGGGATGGAACGGAATGAGTGTTCAAACTATTGCAGACGAGATAACAAAGTCTAACTAGAGCTGTAAGTGGCAAATCTTATGAATATAAGAATAGCATAACTTTCAAATGAATTCTCATTGACGCAGAAGGCTTTTTTTTTATTATTAGAAAAAAAATCAATTTAAAATAAACTCTATTGCACTTTATTTATTCTATTAATCTGAGCTGAGTTCTCGTTGACGTCGATTCCAGAAACTGCGCTATAAAAAATGGACCAATATTATCCGTTTCGGAAAGAAGTGATGTCACAAGTATGTATTACAAACTATTTTTTTGCATTAAAGATCTTTGAATTAATTATTGCCGGATAAGAAATGCCAATGCTCATAACATACATACGAAATTTGAGTGCTAAAAATGTACGAAGTAAAGATGAATCAAAACAACCAGTGCACACATATATTAACTACTGTTTCAAGCGGAAAAAAGAAAAATAAAAAAATTTGTAATTAAGCCAACCACATATTTACTCAAGGACACGAGGGAGCTAAAATTTCAAAAAGCAAAGACGAATAACAAAAATCAGTACAAAAATATTATCCACTGTTTCAAGTAGAAAGAATAATACATACAACTCCACATAGTTAGCCATCAGATGGAGCAAAGCTCTTTTTCCAACAAAAGACTACCTGGAAAGGTTAGGACATTATGCCTGACCAGGTTTGGCAACTCTTCCTCCTTTATGACATTAAACTTGAATGAGTTTGTCCACGTGTTGACGTGTTGAGAAACTGATGGAAGTATTAGTTTTTTGACCTTCAGCCTCCGCAATAGCTAAGAAAAAAGAAAGAAAAATAAAATTTCAATTAGTAAAATTGACCAATAGAATCAATGCAGAAAAGGGGAAAAAATAGTGTGAAATCCCATTGCAGGGGCTTCTTGGGGTAATTAAAAAAAACACAGAATTATTATGCCATTTCTGATATAAACCACTACTTGTCATCAGGTTCTACTGGTACAGTACAAGAATACACTATTTAACTCCATCTTTTTCGAGCCAGATTTTTTAGTTTCATTCTGTTCCGATGGAAAACTGGCACAAAAATGCAAGCAATCTATTTTAGACAAAACTCCAGTAGATTCCAGTTGAAACTGGCAGAACGCAACAAAAATCTGTTCGAGTGCTTTATTTTATCTATTTAAGTTTCAGGGAGAATCACAAGAGCCCAAGTGTGGTTTTGAACCAGTGAAAGCACGTGTGTTGTATGTGGTTGAGTTAGCCTAAGAGTTATGACTGGATAAGGATTATAAAAAGGTACCTGCTCTAGCTCTGTGATAAGGTGGCGGCACATCCCCTGGCGACGGTAGCATGAACGTGTGCACACCAGTGGAAGCTCTGCTACCTGGTCTCCATGTACTCTGTTTAATTTGAAATTAGCGAAACATTATATAAGCATATAAATTTTATATGACAAAGCTACTACAAATAAGAAAAATACCTGAGGGTAGCCACTCCAACAACCTCATCTCCTTTTTCCATGATTATAGTGTAGAATCCTTTAAAATTAATCCGGCAAAGATTGGACCTGTTAGAAATAAAAGAATGGATTTTGTCATAGTCAACAAAAAGTGAAATTTTGAAAGTATAATAGGTAGACAATACATTCAGTCTTTTATTCTAAACCATTTAAAAAAAAAATCACTATGGGGCCGTTTGGATGGAAGTTGGAATTTGAGGAATTTGGAGAATTTCCTATTTCTAGGCATAAATTTATTATAAACAATCCAAACTCTTCACAAAGTTACACACTTTCCAATAAATTTATGCTTAGAAATATGAAATTCCCCAAATTCCTAAGCAATCCAAACGACCCCTGTAGATTCTATAAGACGCATCAGTTCATCTACATATAAATTAATGACATAGAGAAATGTTTAGTTGCAAGCATCCTTGGTTTACTCTTCATATGCGTGACCCTCAGTGATTCTTAGTTATGCTGATGAATTGTTTATTGTGTTAAATAGAAAACTGGAATGCACTGGATACCAGTTGCTGTATCACCAAAAATGATTCTTCGTGAAATAAAGAAAGATAGCAAAAAATAACAAAAAGTAAGTTGGAATTCTTACTCTCTGTTAAATATGATATCGGAAATTAGGTCACTATTAGTGCGCAGTTCTATCATGGGCATAAAGCACTCATTCAAAACCTCAGTTGCAAGGTACAGTTTCGAAAACTGCTCAGCCATCAACTCAGGTTCCCAAATTGCAGTATGGCCCAGGGCCAGCGTTGAATATTTCAGTAAGGTCCAGGTGAGGCCTTTGTCTGAGGTCGTAATCTTTCTGCCAACTAGGCTCTGAAGCATCCTTGCCACCTGCATCATAATTTTTAACCGTATCAGAACAGCATCTTACATTTTTTACACTCATGGACTGTGGTCTCCGGTGGAGTTTTGATAGGGAATGTATGGGGTAGGAGGGGCGACTGCAGCATAGAGGTGTGCATCGCCTTTGGTTTGTCAACAATTTAGTCAGAAGAGAAGTGGAAATGGCAAAGTCATATTATTTATAGGAAATGGTATTCTTGTACAAATATAGGTCACAGTCAGCACCATACTAATTATTGACAAAAGAATTCTAGTTTGAGGGGCACAACATCCAACAATATAAAATCAACAACAGCAACCCAAGCCATCGTCCAACTATGACGGATAAGACATTGCAAAATCAGGAGAAGAGGGTAAAAAAGGAAAGGTGGAGAAAAGAAGAAAGAAAAAAAGAAAGACTAAAGGGAGGCTAGGGGAAAGCAGCTTTAAATTACCTCACAACATCGACTACTGCAAAACCATTTTTCAGTCAGGCTGCAACCTAGCCCATGCAATCCCTGGCAGCCGTCTTTAACGCATCCAACGTGAACTAATATGATGAAAGAAAAAGAAAATTTCAAAACTATGAATGAATGTATCTTTAGAACAGATAACTTCAGAAATATATATATATATAGAGAGAGAGAGAGAGAGAGAGATTGGCTAAAGTATACTCTAGCATACGGATCAAACCCGTATGCTAGAGTCATTTCTCAAAATCTAAAATTCAAACAGTCGATCCAAACCGTTCAAGTTGTTCTCCATGTAAAAATATCCTTCAAGACCAAATTTTACATTTTTTCGAATTTTTTTGCTATATATTATGCTATTTTCAAATTGAATGGTCAGAAATACTCCTTTACAACTCCTTGACAGTGTTTTTTTTTAAAATAGCATAATATATAGTAAAAGAATTCGAAAAAATATAAATTTTGGTTTCCTAGGAGATTTCAATATGGAGAACAATTTGAAAGGTTCGGATCGACTGTATGCATTTTAGATTTTGAGAAACGACTCCAGCATACGAACCATCTATATGCTGGAGTATATATAAATATCCATAGTCAAAAGGCAAAGAAAATTTACATCTTCCTTCGCACTGCTCACAACAGACTACCACAGATTTGTCGCACGAGTCATTTGAATTTGGAGTGTAATCACCAGACCCGCAAACCCGGCAGCAGCACAAAGGGCACCAATACCAATCAGGAGTTCTCTGTTGTGGGAAAAACAGCCCAAAAAGTATAATCAGTTTTCAGCTAGTAATCAGAATTGTAATTATGTCAATAACAAATATCTAAATTTTATAGAACCGAAATATGGTATGAAGCACAAGACAAATTGAAAATTACCTTCAAGTCAACACATGAAGGATGAAAAGCGGAGGGACAGTTACAACATTCAGCTAGAAGGCCATCTTGGTGGCAGGCAGAGCATATCACATCGCTGTCACAGATAGGATCCTCACTGGCCTTCAAACAGGTACCAAACGGGATACCCAGTATTCCTGTTTCGATTGCCTCCAAAAGGCACTGTAGAAGAGACCTACCATCCCTCAAGTAAATGTTCTTTAGAGGTTTCCCAGAGGTTGCCCCTCTGGCATGCAACTCAAAAGATGTGGCACTGAAAATCTTGTTGCAACAGATGCACCTGATACTATTGCAAGTAATTTCCCCATCTTTGTGGAAGTGCTGATGTTGATATGAAACTCTAGTCCTAGGCATCACCAGATTTTTGTCTATTAAAAGAGATAGGAGTGTTTTTGCACGTGCACAGGGAGGTCTTGGACTGTTAGATTCAGTTTCATGGTAAGAATCGGAATTTCCCTTTGAGTTTGCGAGTTTCTCCCTCATTTTAATCAGATTTGCAGCATCTCTACACTTCCTCTTCTTTGATTTCCCTTGCTGAGATGCTAATTCAGAACCTTGGTAGGAAAACGTGTGATGTGTTTTCGCACTTGATGTTTCTGTCAGAACAGAAGTATGGGATCCCGATGTTCAGGTATATCTCTCTCTAGAGACAACTCTGCCTTCTCTGAAAGGTACCCTTCACAAGCCTTGATGAACGAGTCATAACGTGACCCATCAGTAGAAAGATAATATTTGGTACCCCCTCTAGTCTTCATAAATTTCCAACCTAGTGACTTCAAGTAGGACCGTGCAATGTCAGATTTCTCCTTTAAGCTCTTACATGAGATACCTGCCGGGCTTCTTTTCATATCTCTGTAGGCTTCAACAAAGTCGGACACACTACCCGAAACTGTCCCTGACTGTACTGATGCTGAAGTTCTCAAGTGAGGTAGGTGGTGCATCAAATTTAAAACCACAGAAAGCCACTCATTCCTGGTCCCGCAGGTCCATCCACCAAGTTTTGTGATAAAATAAGTCTGGGACCTCGCCATGTGCCACAACTGCTGCAGCGTCATACACAAACTGCCTCTCTCAAGCTGGTTTGCCTCGAGAGCTTCTAGAAACTTCCACTTGCCTCGCGGGATCCACTCCCCAGTGATCTCATCCCAATCTGACGACAGGCTGAGATTTTGAAGCAGCACAGGCTCGTCAATCCCCAGATCAGGATAGAACACGTTTTTCTGCATGATTTGCGCAGTGTGGTCATTTGTGTCGTCGGTGATGATGCCTTCCCAGTGCACATTGTCCGTGCATACATCGACACAAATGCCATAGGTTGCTTCAGATGGCTGGAGCGGGAGGCGGCATGCATATGGGCGTATATTGTTCCTGGTTGATGGCTGAGAGGAGAGTTTTGTCGATAAAATGCCATCTAGAGCAGAGGAAACACGTACGGTTTCAACTAGGTTCGGGGATTGTGGTTGCTCAGTTTCCAAGAGATAGTTGAACATCACGGTGCGCTGGCGTGGCTTCATATCAATTACCATGCCACTGTGCCAGGAGCCTTGTAGCCGTTCCTCTAACAGAAGTACCTGAATTAAAGAGTATTAAGTACTAGGGTTAGTTTCAGATTCTATTACAGTTGAGTACCTGAAAGAGTATTTAGTATTAACTAAGGTAGTAACGTTGGTCTCAGATTAAATTACATTCAACTGTACCTAGAAGTAACTTAGCTAGAAGTACTTTCTACAAGCACTCTGTGGTACATGATTTTTCAGGTCAAATAACCAGTATTGCTACATTGGTATCACTACAGGCACATGTACCTTTTGCCGAATTTCTATAGAAGGATAAGGAACAAACACAATAATCAAAGGACACCTAATTTATTAAACATCCCAACTGTCAACAGTCGATAATTACACTGAAAACGTGGGAGCAAAGAGTTCATTTAAATTGTAACTTTTAAAATTGAACAACTGAACGGTACTATTTTAAAATGAAGATATATGCTACAACATGTTATTTCCTTAAATAGAAGTACAAAGAAGATTAGAAGAAAGCAGTAGATTAATTAGTAGGCAAAAAAGTTTTTTTAGAAATCCTAGATAGCCACTATCTAGAGATAGTAGGCAAAGAAGTTAAACAAACAATTTGCATAAATGTCCGAACTTTTCTGGGTACCTAACATGCACTGTCTCACATTACAAAAGCCAACATTAATTTAAGAAAGGAAGGCGCAAAATTTTACTTCATAACGCAGGTTATTGAATGCCATCCAATGTTTCTAAAACTAGGCCGATTCGGAACTGAACGGGTCAGCAACGACCCGATTTTTGGCGATTTAGGACGGAATCGGCCAAATGCACCATTTTTGGGTGGTAAGAGAGAGGCGAAGAGGAGAAGAGAAGGCTGCTTGAGGTGGCTAAAGGTGTGAAAACCGCACAATGAGGTCGGAGAGGCACCAGAAGGTGCCATGAAGAACAATTCGGCTCCCTTTGCTTTTATCGCAAAACAGTTGAGCGAGGGAGTGTGGAAAGGGGAAAGAGAGAGGAAGGGGAAGGGGTTTTTTAACTGATCCCTCCATTTCCCTTTTTTAAAAAAAAAACAGATCGGACCGTCCATTGATTAAAAAAACTATTCTTGATCTAAAAATGGACGAAGGAGATGAAATACTGTAAATTTAGCGCTCTATAGGTCTAACAGAAATTATATTAATAAAGGTGTTTTGTCAAATATATTTTTATATAAAAAAACAAAAGCCACGCTTGATCTAAAAATGGACGGACATGAAATATTATAAAATTAGCGCTCTATAATTCTAACAGATATATTAATTAAGGTGTTTTGTCAAATATATTTTTATCGAAAAATTATTTTTTATAAAATATGTTTTATTTATCATGAAATTCTCAATTTTTTGTTTTTAAAATATATTTTCCATAGAAATTTAAAATATCACAGCCCAAGCTTCCATAATTGGATTATTTTAATTTTTGTTGATTTTATATTTACAATCTTTGAGTTGATAATTTATTTTTGAAAAAATATTACTTTAAAAATTTGTTTGTAATTTTCTTATTTTTATAGACAAGATATATTTTTTGGAGTTTTATTTTATGTTTTATATTTACATTTTAAAGGCAAATATATTTTATATTTATTCGAGTTTCCAATCTTGTTCATTCGACTTGACTCCTTAAAGCAATAACCTGTGTCCGACCGTATTTCTAACATTTATTAAAAAGTACATAATAGTATATTAGTATAACGAGAAACAGAACGAGAATATTAGTAAACCCTAATATTTGTTCATATAATAAAACCCTATAATTAGTACCAAGACAAAAAAATAAAATAAAATTCATAATATTAGCAACTTTTTAGAATCGATATTATATTGTAAAAAGTAGCAATTTGATTTGCAAATCGTCCAAATTGGAAAGAAAAATGAGAAACTGTTTAAGGTAATTTGATCGGAAACGGCGAATAGATACTAGAAGGTATAGTTTCTTAGTATAGATACTAAAAGGTGACAAATTCATCTAGGAAAAGTACGGTACTGAATACAAAGTTACACAAAAGAAATAGAAGGTAGAGAAACAATGGTCTCTCTGTCGGTTTTGTGCCATAAAATCTATGAAAGTGGAAGAACAGTTGAAGAAATATCGAACTAATTACCTCGACTCGTTCTCCAAGTACAAGCTTTTCTCTAAACTTTACATCCAACTCGCTCGCCATTGAGAGAGATACTAAACTTTGGCTACTCGAACTTTCTTCTTCTCGTGTCAATCGAGCAAAGGAAGGTGCAAAACTAACACGATTAATTGTGCGATCAAAGAGCTTTCTCAGAAGGGGGGAGATCAGAGAGCGTGTATTCAAGAAATGAAGAGAGACGGAGGTGAGAGTATGAGAGATTTATAGACAGTTTCCTTTCCTAAAATGAGAGAGTCTCGTTGTAAACTTGTAGGATCGGAGATCCTTTAGTTAGGATTTAATACCATAAATAAAACCCTCGTAAACCCGGTGCATTGGATGATCCTTAGAACGCACGAAAAGTAGGGACCCTCATTGACACGGTGTTTCCTAATAAATGAACTTCTCGTTTATTCGGATTTTTCACTAGAAATTGATTACTTTCCGAAAATTAGATAAAAGGTGGAGCATTCCGTACGGTCGATCTTTGTTTCACTAAAGAATGGGCCAACGATTAAAATTTGGTGAGCCGGGTCCTAGGATATAAATTAATAAATGGATCTTCTCAACGGCCTGTGTTTGACTCGGGAGTGACAATCGTCTCAAGTATCAGTACCTTCCAATCCAAGCGTCAATGTACAATCGGATGGTTTGTTTTAATTTTAAAAAATTAAAGCAGTTTTCAACACTGCGTAGATTAGCCTCATTTCAAGTCGGTCGATTCATTCCTGACGCAGTGACGCTTAATTAATTATGGCAAGTATGTGTGATGGCAAAAATTCCTGAAATAGGACGTTTTTATTCGCGGCGAAGTGATGTGTGATGTATTTTTTTAGACCTTAGTTAAATAAGCTGCATATATACAGATGGAAAGTTGAAATTAAAATAGTTAGATTTTATCGTCCTTTTTTGTACTAATTAGATCGGATTCTATCAATATAAGCAAACATGATTTTAGAAACAGGGCCACTGATATGATAAAATTAGAATGTATTTGTGGATCTTTGTGAATTTTAAGACAGAAAAACCTTTATGGTGTTTTTTTTATAGTCTTTTCGACATTCCTAGACTGATTATTTTGTGAAGGCTCATGTATATAGCAGTAGACTGGCGGATGACTCGACTAAATTCTTACAGAGAATGTTTTTTTTTACACAAAAAGAAATTCAATTTCGAATAATCTCTATTTCACTTTATTATTCTATTAATCTGGACTGGACTCCTGTTGACATTGATTCCGATAATTAACCGCCTATAATGAAAAAAAAAAATGGACCCATATTATGAGTTTGTGAAAGAAGTGATCTCATGAGTATGAACAACTATTTTTTTGCATTAAAGATTTTTTTTTAAGAAAGAGGAAGGTTTTTGCCATTCAACTTTTTTTGGAATTAAAAATGCATGCGGAATTTGAATCCTTGATCTCTTAGAAAACAGTCTAGTGCTCTTATCACTAAATCACTAGGCCACATGCGCATTAAAAAGTCATGAAATAATTATTATATTGCTGCTAGTTCGAAAGCTTGTCAAGCTTATACAATACTCCTTAAAATGTGCTCTCAATATCTACTGCCAGATAAGAAATTTCAAGAAGTAGAGGCGGCAATTTTTGAGCAAAAACACAGCACATGCACATAACACGTGTTCCTACGAAATTTAAAAGCAGCCTATTTCATAACTAAGTAGCCTGATACGTGTCGCTTCCTAAATATGCGCAGAACAATTATATTCTCAATTATAAAAAGAAGGGTGCTAAAATTTAAGAAGCAAAGACGAATCAAAATAATCAATGGATATATATCAACCACTGTTTCAAAACGGAAGCAAAATAAATACAACTTATAATTATAACTAAGCCATCCACATATTTACTCAAGGACATAAGAGAACTGAATACTTTAAAAATAAAGACGAATCAAAATAATCAGTGCATATCTATTAACAACTGTTTCGAGAGGAAAGAAAAATAAAAGCAACGTGTAGTTAAGCCATCCACATATTTACTCAAACACATAAGAGAGCTTTCTTAAAAAAGAAAGAAGACATCATCATCAGATGGAGCAAACCTTTTTTCCTAATAGACGACTACCTGGAAAGGTTAGCACATTGTGCATGACCAGGCTTAACAACTGTTCCTCCTCTATGATATTAAAATTAAAGGAGTCTCTCCACGTGTGCAAGTGATGGGGAATTGATGGAAGTATCAGGTTTTCGATCCTGAGCGTCCTTAAAAGCTAAAGAAACAGAAACAAAATGAAATGAAACATTGCTTTTAGAAAATTAACCTATAGAAGCAACACAGAAAAAATAAATAACTAGCATGCAAACTTAATTTCTAAGGGGGGGGGGGGGGGGGGGGGGGCTGCTTGGGGTAAATAAAACCATTGAATTATTACATCATTGCTAATCTAAACCACTACTCATCAGGTTCTACTGGTACCGTACAAGAAATGCCACTTGTTAACTCCATTTTGTTCCAGCCAGAATTTTTAGTTCCATTCTGTCCGTATGGGAAAACTGGAAGGAAAGTCCAAGCAATCTGTTTAGGTCAACTCTAGTCAAAACTGGTGGAATGCATCAAAATTTCTGTTTGAGTGTTACGGTTTTCCCTTTATTTAAATTTCAGGGAGAATCAGCAGAGCCCAAGGGTGGCTTTAAACCAGTGAAAGCTCTTGTCCTTGTTATTGTAGTTATTAATGCTTTACAAAGGCAGGCGAAACCCAAATCAGAGCATAGTCTAAAACTGGAATGTGGATCAATTCATTGCAATAAACAAACCAGAATATGCACCATTTGAAAAGTCAGCAAAATATGCTAGTTCCAGAAATGGAACCCCCCCAATGGGACCAAAATTGGGTTGTATGTACTGTACCTGCTCTAGCTCTAGCCTAAGAATTATGACCGGATAAGCATTATAAAAATGTACCTGCTCTAGCTCTGCGATAAGGCTGCGGCACATCCCCTGGCGACGGTAGCGTGGACGTGTGCACAAAAGTGGTAGCTCTGCTATCTTTCCTCCATGTACCCTGTTAGATTGAAAATTACCGAAACATTATAGAAGAATATAAAAGTTGAGATAACAAAGTTATTACAAATACGAAAAGTACCTTAGGGTAGCCACTGCAACAACCTCTTCTCCTTTCTCCATAATTATAGTGTAGAATCCTTTATAGTTGATACGGCAAAGATTGGACCTGTTAGAAACAAAAATTGGCCTTCGAGTTAGTCAACCTATTCTGATATCACTACGGTTGTTATAAGATATATTAGTTCATCTTCACAGAAATTATGATGTAGAAAAAAATGTTTAGTTACGAGCTTCCTCAGTTTACTCTTAATATGTGTGCCACATTGGTTCTTAGTTATGTTGATTTTAACTGTGTTAAATAAAAAAAATAGAAAGCACTGAATACTAGCTAATAAGTAATATACCACAAAAGGTACGTCCTTGTTACTAAAAAAATAAAACAACCGACATAATAAAATATAAGTTGGAATACGTACTCTCTGTTAAATATGATATCAGAAATTAGGTCGCTATTAGTGTGTGACTCTATCATTGGCATAAAACACTCATTTAAAACCTCTGCAGCAAGACACAGTTTAGAAAGCTGCTCTGCCATCAACTCAGGTTCCAAAATTGCAGTATGGTCCTGGGTCAGCTTTGAATATTTCAAGATGCTCCAGGTAAGACCTTCATCTAAGGTGGGGATTTTTTTACCAACAAGGCTCTCGAGCATCCTTGACACCTGAGTCAAAATTTCTACAGTATCAGAAACAGCACCTTACATTTTTATACTCATGGACTGTGGGTTCATGTAGTGTTTTGAGAGGGAGGGTTGGGGATGACTGCAACAGAGAGGTGTGTATCACCTTTGGTTTGTCATGAATTTAGTCAGAAGACAAAGTAAAAGCACATACCTAAATGCCATAAAAGCAATCAAGGAGAATTGGAAATGGTAAAGTTATTTGTAGGTAACAGTATGCTTGTACCAATATAGGTCACAGCCAGCACCATAATAAGTGTTGACAAGAGAGCTCTAGGTTGTAGGACAACATCCAACAATTAAAGTCATCACCAATAAACTAAGCTGTTATGCAACTATCACTGATAAGATGATGAAAAAAACGAGGAGAAAAGAAATAAAAGAAAAAGAAGACAAAAGAAAAAAATTGAAAGAAAAAGGGAAATCAAAAGGCTGGGATTTTTTTTTTTTTTTTTTGGGGGGGGGAGCAGCTTTATGTTACCCCGCAACATTGACTACTGCAAAACCAAGGTTTAGTCAGGCCGCAATCCAGTCCCGAACAGCCGTCTATAATGCATCCAACATGAACTAAAAAGGTGATGGAATAAGAAAAAGTCAAAACTAAAAATGATTTTATCTATAGTAAAAATAATTCAGAAACAGAAAATATTTAACTATGCATAGTTAAAAGGTAAAGAAAATGTACATCTTCCATTGCACTGCTGACAATGGACCACCACAGCCTTATCACACAAGTCATTTGAATTTGGAGTGTAAGTGCCTGACCCGCAAACCCGGCAGCAGCACAAAGGGCACCAATAGCATTCAGGAGTTCTCTATTGTGGGAAAACAACCGAAAAGATAAAGTCAGTTTTCAGCCAGTAATCAAAAGAAAACAATTTAGTATTCTGCTGCAATACAGTAAGTAGTGCTACATTCACAGAGGGAAATTAGTGTCTAGAACAAAAGTCATCCAACAAATAAGCCAAGAGAAAAATGTAATTATGTTAATAACAAGTATCAATTTTGTACAGTACCTTTATCTGGAATAAAAAACAAAATAAATCAAATTACCTTCAAGTCAACACATGAAGGATGAAAAGCTGAGGGACAGTTACAACATTCAACTAGAAAGCCACCATGGTGGCAGGCAGAGCATATCACATCCCTAGCACTCTTATGATCCTCCCTAGCCTTCAAACAGGTACCAAACTGCATACCCAATTTTCCTGTCTCCATTGCCTCCACAAGGCACTGTTGAAGAGATCTACCATCCCTCAAGTAGATATTCATTAGAGGTTTCCCAGAGCTAGCCCCTC
Organism: Rhynchospora pubera; assembly: GCA_028095005.1. NCBI lineage: Eukaryota > Viridiplantae > Streptophyta > Magnoliopsida > Poales > Cyperaceae > Rhynchospora > Rhynchospora pubera. The sequence continues at coordinate 146,669,325 of CM051462.1, read as the reverse complement.
CGGCATGCAACTCAAAATTTGTCACACTGAATGACTTATTGCAACAGATGCACCTTATACCATTGCAAGTTATAACCCCATCTTTATAGAAGTGCCCATATCGATATGAAACTCTAGTCCTGGGCATCACCAGATTTTTGTCTAATAAAAGAGATAAGACTGTTTTTGCATGTGCCAAGGGAGATCTTGGACTGTTGGATTCAGTTACATGGTAAGAACTGGGATTTCCCTTAGATTTTGAGAGTATCTCCCTCTCATTGATCAGATTTTCAGCATCTCTGCACTTCCTCTTTTTGGATTTCCCTCGCTGAGATGCAAGTTCACCACTTTGAGAATAAAATGTGTGATCTGTTTTCATCGGAGAACTTGATCTTTCCATCAGAACAGGAGGGGATCCTGATGTTTCTTCAGATATATTTCTCTCATGCATGATCGTTGCGGCATCTCTACGTTTAGGAAAAGCTTCCATCAGATAGGCCTTACAAGCTTGTAATAGAGAATAAAAGTACTTGCCAGACGGAGATCGGTAAACCATCCTCGACCTTTTACTTTTCAAATACATCATGCACTGGGTCCATCCGGCCGATAATAAATGTCTTCTAGCACTCGATTTCACATCAGAGGGAGAGGTAAATCCTTTCAGGTTACTACTAATGCGGTTTTTGATGTATTCAATGTATATTTTTATAGACTCTGGTTGGTACTCTCCCTTGATATCATTACTAAGTAAAGCCCTTGTGAAGCAAGAACCCTCCTCATATAGCTCCAGCTGATCCCCTTTATTCCCAGTTGATCGCAGCAAGAGTTCAGAGCATCCATTTGGGTTTGGCTGGTTCTCTCCAGTTTGTGTGTTGACCTCTAGCTTGCCATAACTAGCTCTAGCCTGCATAAATGCAATTAGCTTGGCTTGCTCCTCTAGGTTCTCCGGCAGGATATTATCAATGAGAGCACCCTCAGCTAAGACAGGATCCTCTTGTCTTTCCTCTGGCATTTCAGAATTTGAATCATGTCCATTTGGACCTGACAAGTGGAACCCACTAACAAAATCAGCAAAAACCATCCTGAGTGAGTAGTAAGTTTTACCCTCTGGCGAGTGATACCGGAACCGGGTCATGGGCCGGCTGGTATCTCTCTTGTACTCAACACTCCAGCCCAAATGCAATAGATGCTTTCTCACTGTGTCCAAATCAACATCTCCATACTTAGCGCCTCGTCCCAACACAGAGGAATACTCTGGAATCAGGCTAACCTTGTTCCATGTGCCTCTTTGACAACACCGTCCTCTAGTTGCCTTAGTATCTGATATAACCCCGGGAACCACAGAACAAGTGGCGGTTTCATAATGAGAGTGCTCTGCTTTTCCAGAAAGGTAACCTTCACAAGCCTTAATGAACGAGTCATAACGTGTTCCGTCTGTTGAAACATAATATTTGGTGCCCCTTCTTGTCTCCATGAATTTCCAACCCAGTGACTTCAAGTGGGACCATGCAATGTCAGATTTCTGCTTCAAGCTCTTAGTCAAGATATCTGCTTGGCTGCTGCTCCTATCTTTGTAGGCTTCAACAAAATCAGACACACTTCTCAAAAATGTACTGGACTGTACTGATGGGGATGTCGTCAAGTGAGGTAGTTGGTGCTTCAGACTCGACACTAAAGAAAACCACTCATTCCAGGACCCACAGGTCCATGCACAATGTTTTGAAATAAAAGAAGGTTCGGACCTTGCCATGTGCCACAACTGCTGTGCTGTCATACCCAAAGTGCCTCTCTCGAGCTGGTTTGCCTCAAGAGCTTCTAGAAACTTCCACCTGCCACGCAGAGTCCACTCTCCAGTAACCTCATCCCAATCTGACGACAGACTGAGATCTTGAAGCAGCACCAGCTCCTCAATCCCCATATCAGGAAAGAACACATTAATTTGCATGATTTGTGCAGTGTGATCATTTATGTCATCAATAATAATACCTTCCCAGTGCACATTTTCTATGCATGCATCGACACACATGCCATAGGTTGCTTCAGATGATTGGAGGGGGAGGCGGCATGCATATGGGCGTATATTGTTCCTTATTGAGGTTTGATGGGATTGGAAGCTAAGTAAATGTTCATTTAGGTGTGAATGGTTCTTGGGATTTAATGGCTGAGACAAGGGCTTTGCCTGCAACATGCCATCTATGGCTGAGGAAACAGGAACGAATTCAACTAAATTAGGGGATTGGGGTTGGTCAGTCTCAAAGAGGTGCTTGTACATCACGGTACGCTGGTGCAGCTTCATGTCAATTACCATGCCACTATGCCAGGAGCCTTGTAGCCCCTCCTCTAATGAAAGCACCTGAAATAGTATTAAGTACCAAAATTAGTTTCAAAGTCATGTCCCTAAAAGAGTATTTAAGTTATGTTAGTTTCAGATTCTATTAAATTCAACTGTACCTAAAATTAGTTTAGCTATAGGTACTTCCATCACGCAATATGTGGTATATGCTTTTTCTGGTCAAATAACAGTATTGGTCTCACTACAGCATAGAAGGAAAAGGATAAAAGAATAATCAAAGGGCAAACACCTCATTCATGAAACATTATATTTGTCAATGGCCAGTAATTACACTAAAAAACAGGACAATAAGTTCATTTAAATTTAACTATTATGAGACCCTGACAATTGAACGATGGAATGGTGCTTTAATTTTAGAAAGGATTAGAGGTGTAAATATCCAAAATTAAAGATTAGAGGGATTCCAATTAGAGGAGGAGGAGGGGGTGTAGCCAATTTTGCCTACATTAATATGAAGTTTACCTAAATAGTTTGCAAACTGTAGATACATGTTACGTGTTATTACCTTAAATAAAAAGTAAAAAGAAGAAAACAGGAAATTAATTAGTAGACAAAGCAGTTAAATAAAAAAATTACAAGGAAAGGGAGATGCAAACTTCTACTGACTGACGTAGATTGTTGAATTCTAACCAACACTTCAAAGTACGAAATAGTGTAACAAGAAACAGAACGAGAATAATAGACAATTAAAATGACAATTCGAATGTTTAGTAAAACCCTAATATCAATTCGAATGTTTAGTAAAACCCTAGAATTTAGTACCAAGACAAAATTATCCTAAAATTATCAAGTTTCTAGAATTCTTATTGTAAAAAGTAGAAATTGCTAAAGGAATTTTTAACATTATAGGAAATTAAGGAGAAAACTGAAAAGGGAACTTGATCAGAAATGACCAATCGTCCAAATTGGAGACAAGCCGCTATATGTATCGAGAGGTACCAAATCAAACAAAAAATTGAAAATTAAAGGGAAAAAAAAACATATTCATCTCATAATAGATAATAGTAGGTACCGGATTCATCTAGAAAAAGAAAAATAAGGAAAGAAAAAAAGAACCTGTTAAACCTTAACATGGTACTAATTACTGAATACAAAGTTACATAAAAAATCAACCACAAAATCTAGGCTAGAAGAAACAGATGGTAGTAGAACGATGATCTTATTAGGCACTGTACCACAAATGGATCGAATTTAAACAAAAATTGATGAAAAAATCGAACTAACCTCGACGCTTTCTAAGAGTACAAGCTTTGCTCTCAACTTTAGTTCCCACTTGTCCGACTCGCTCGCCATTGAGAGAGAGATACTAACTTCGCCACTCAGAATTTCTTCTTCTTCTTCTCGCGTCGATCGATGAATGGAAACAGGAAACCGACTCGATTTTGCAATCAAAGACGCTACCCTCAGAAGAGAGAGAGAGCATTCAAAAAGAGAAGAGAGAGGGAGAGGAGAGATTGATTTATTTATTTTTTTTTGAAGAGCAAAGATTAATTTATTAGTTTCCTCAACGAGAAAGGTTTTATTTCCTTAGGATTTTATTCCATAAAATAGAATCCTCGTAGATCTTGTGCACCAGAATATCGACGCCGAAAAACGTAGATCTTCATTGACACGGTGTTTCGTAGTAATTTAACTCCACGTTCATTCAGAAATTTCTCAAGGGATCGTTTAGTGGGCCCATGTCTGGGACAGCTATCGGGAAATGAGACAGAACTTTCGCGCGCTTCTCAACGGCAGTGTTTAGACTCCGCAGTGATAATCGTCTCCAGTATCAGTTTTTCAAATCTAGCCGTCAATTTAAAATCGTATGGTTCATATAAATTTAAAATAATTAAAGAAGTTTTGAGCACTGCGATGAATGGCCACTTTTCCAGTCGGTCGATTCATTTCTGACACAATTAATTATGGCAATTGTCAAGATAAGACAGGACATTTCTATTCTGCAATATAACAGGTTATTTCTGCGTCATTCAAAAAAAAAAAAAAAAAGGTTATTTCTGCAATATTTCGCCCAAGACTAATAATACGGGCCTAAAATCGGGGGTGATAAGGATCATCCTCGATATTCATCATCCCCATCATCCCCACGCGTTTTTTTATTTTTGGCTCTACGCGTTTTCTATTTCTGGAAATCACTATGTTTCTCTCCCTGCTACGTACGCTCGTCCCCCTCTCATTCCTTCCGCGTGTGCTCCCCCTCCCCCTCCCCTCTCTCACAGACACTATATATTGACACTATATATTGATTATAATTGTTGAAGTTAATATATATAACTGTTGAAGTTAATATATATAACTGTTGAAGTTAATATATATAACTGTTGAAGCTAATATTTATGCCAACTTCAATAATTTAAATATGCCCACTTCAAATATTACATTCAACATTTAAATATGCCAAGTTCAACAATTATATATATTAACTTCAACAGTTATATATATTAAATTCAACAGTTACATATATAACATATTAACTTCAATAGTCACATATATAATTTCAACAGATACATATATAACTTCAACAGTTACATATATAACTTCAACAGTTATATATATTAACTTCAACAGTTATATATATAACATATTAACTTCAATAGTCACATATATAAGTTCAACAGCTACATATATAACTTCAAAGTTTCAGCAATTTTCTTCACACATCGACACAAATAAAGAATATTTTTAAATGAAATTTAAAATTTTAAATAATAAATATTGGGAGCTTTTTCGGTGCAGACGAAGAGCGAATAACAGAGGGAGAAAAGGAAGAGTTGATTTTACTATACATTTTAGAGAAATGCTAGAGTCAAATACGATTGTTTTCATATTTTTAAATATCAAATAACCGATCCGAACCGTTTAATATGTTCTTCATATTGAAAATTTATAAGAAATCAATTTTTACATTTTTTCGAAATTTTTTACTATTTTTTTGGTATTTTAAAAAATCGTTGTTATTGGATGATCCATAATTATTTCAAAGACTTGTACCGCCTCGGGTCTCTCTTAGGTCTTAAATCTCTCTCATTATTTCTGCTTCAACAGTCAAGACCACATACTTTAAATTACAAGTAGTGTTGTCGATTCATTGTTATTATTGTTATTATTATCATCAGTAATGTTGTCGAGCTTTTTATTATTGTTAAATATTGCAATCAGTACTCCATTGTCATTAATCAAAACTCCCTTTAATTATTGGACGTTTAACAAGCAATAATTCTGTTTGGTTATAGTGGCTCCTAAAAGAAAATTTTAGGAAGAATAGAACTAACTAAGGCCCAACTGAAAGCACGTCTGAGCCCAAAAGCCCAATATTTTGTGGACCTTGTGAGCTTAATTTCTCGTTGTTTAATTGCTAGATGAATCAAACAGCTCTAGACATTTAATTTCTTCAAATAAATCAAAGTTACAACAAATAGATTTTTCTCAATTTCGCCTCTCCCGTTAAAATGAAAAGAGTAAGGTATAAAAAAGTTGGTTCCACGTGTCAGGCAAGCCCGGCAAGCACCAATGGCTGCAGTCGGCAGAGTGATCCGGGTCGGTACGCTGAGCTGGCGTGAGATCACCGCTATATATCGACGGGTGTGCATCCTTCCTAAGCGCCGACAATGTCGTGATGTCTAGCAAGCTGACTGATGTATGCATTGCACCTAGCACTGATCTAACAACCTGCATTTGGATTGGGTATGGGCCAGTGTAGTTAGACCCACTTACCGGCACCTTCTCACCATAGCAATTCCTCGATGCCGGGTTAGCCCACTCATTTGAACTGCATTGCAGTAAAATCATTGTTACAGAAAATTTGATCAATTTATTAACTTCATCAAACTTTTATCATGTGGTAAAAGGAAAATTAAATCTGGAGTTTCCACAAGAATCAATTTATAGGAAGACAATTAATTAATCTGAACCATTGGATTGGGGACCAGTCTGGCTGCCAGATTCAGATTGAAACGAAGCTAGCATTTGCTGTGCAAGTTGAGAAAGCCCCCTCTCTTTCTTAAAAAAAAAAAAGAGAACTAAAGAAAGAGATCCATCATTCATGATCCACCCCGTGACAATTTGTCTTTGTGCGCCTTTCATTATCTCATTCTTCACGCCTCTAATCTATCCCTACTAGCTACTACCACTACAGTCTACAGTCTACAGTTTAGATGTTATATTTGCGTGTGGTTGTAAGCCTGTTCCGTCCAAGCGTATTATCACATTCGTTTTGATGAGATTGGAAGTTTGGAACCTCTACGGTCATCCATAATAAAACTCACCGTCCGTTTCAAATCGAACAGTTGCCAACGTCGCTGTGGATACTCCCAGCTCTAATTATTTTTTTTCTTCTTTTAATTGTGATAAAGAGAATATTGTAGCGGACACCGTAGGGACTTCAATTATTTTCATACAGTTCTACATCAATTATTTTATATTATTTATGTTATTATTTCTTTATTTCTTCTTAGCAATTTATGTTTTAGAGTTGAAAGAGTGGTCGTGTACCTGTAATGTGTGGGGGAGATGGACTGAAAGAAGACACGTGTACGGGTAGGATCAATGTTGAGGTCGACCCAATTAGCCCAAGTTGTCATTCCTTTCTGAAATGCTGTCTGCCTATCCATGTCCGTGTAATACAAGCCTCCTTCTCCCATGTAATCCCATCTGGCATTCATATTTACTTTTATTGAGTGGATAATATTACACTAATTGATCTTTGTACAAATAGCAGGATATTATAACTTATAACCAATAATTTCATTTATTTAAGAACTAATTAAGCATTCTGTTTATTTGTTCACGTATAGCTGAATATTATTATGTTGGTTGGCTCTCGCCAACTAACCTTAAAAAAAATAGAGAATATTATGTTGCATTTGCATTCTTAACTAATAGAGGATTAAAAGGAGTAAAACATATATGTGTGTGAATTGTGAAAAATAGGTGTTACCCTTGTAGAGCTCCTTTATGTGTCCACCAATGGCCAGAATTGAAGGACAGTATATCTGCTCCTTTCCATGCGATTGCATTTCCTGATATATCATCCAATCTCAGCACTCTCTTCCCTTGAACCTCCTCTATATCCACCAGGTACGGTGCTCGGTAGAATGACAGCGTTACACCATAGTCCTATGCAGACACCGTCTCCAAGTATTTAGGATACAAAATTAACAACAAAAGAAAATATTCTCTAAAATGTATTTGAACCGGTACTTTAGTCATACCAAAAACTTATAGGTGTAGAGAGGATCTCTGCTGCTCGTTTGGGTAGCAGATTGCGGTACGGCTGCATGTACCATGCAAATCAATGATTCCCATTGGTTTCTACCAAGTGAATCACCTACAAACATGACAGTCTTCCCTCTCATTTTTGTCAGAAAATTAAGCCCATCAAACCTTGGTAGATCACAATTCAGTGGCTTCCATTGGTACCGAAGGAAATCGGTATCAGACCGGCCATACAACTGACAGTTAAACTCGGGATCAATAATCGGGCAACTCAATGGCTCGTATGACTGGTATGTGTCGTCCCGCACCCAGGTACCTGTGAAGATGTCACAACTTGGTTGGTTCGTGGTGAAACCCGGTACAGGTTTCTTGGATCCTTTCTGGCGCTTGCCTAGGCCGACAGCCAGTGCTTTCGAGCTGACAATTGTCTCAAGGATCAGCAGTAATACCAGAACTGATGGTAACGTCCATCTAGTACAACCCATTTGATTGGAAAAGAAGAGGGAAAAAATTGTGATTAAAATTTTTGGTGTGTTTATATATTAAGGGGTTATTAACAAAAATATGTGATGATGTGCTAGTTTTGGATTGGCACGAGAAATATGGGGAGGGGTGCATGTGAGATGTTAGCTGGACAATTCACGTGAGGAGAATTGTTGTTTTTAGAGAATCAAATTTGTATTTTCTGAAGCCGAATTATAAGTTGCCCCATGAGTATTGATTCTTTGCTTTTGGCATGTCTACTCTATTGCTAGAAAAAACAGATTTTTAGACAAGGGTTCGAGTACTTGGCCAAAGTAAGATAAGATAAAATAATAAAAATGAAGATGCACCAATTTCTCTATAGAATATTTTATAATATCAACACAGGCCAACCATTGATTGCCAGTCAAATTGGCTAACGTAAGGTATTAATTCAAGGACAAGTTACATTTATAAAAAAAAATAACAAAAAAAATGTCTTGTTTTCAGCTAAAAAGGATAAAGATTTGTCAGAGCCCCATTATAGTTAGTGGGAGAAGAATCTCCATAAGCGCTAATGTGCTTGTTACCTTGATTACCCTTTTATGAAGATATTTTGTAAATTGAAGGAAAAGAATATGTACAAGGTGAGTGCAACACCTTCTAATCCTTTTCTTTGCACAGGAGATTTCCAAACTGAAAAGAAAGAAGCATGCCTTTCCTGCTTCTCTATACACATTAACTTTTTAATTACTACATAGTACATACCGATCGTCACACGACTCACACCCACACGGCCATGGCTAGTTGGCTACTGCATGGCTGCAGGTCTCCAGTTGTCAAGTCCATGGGCCTTTTCATTTTGTGTCACATTGAAGATGATTTGATTCTAGAGATAAATTCTTAATTTCATTACCAATTGAAAGGAGGATTTTTTTTTTTTATTTGGATGAAATCCTTAAAATATGAGCGCCTTAATAGGCTCAAAATTTACTGATTCATTTTTTAATCTCTTGACACAATCACAATTCACACGGCTATTTTTTTTTTCAAAACTAATAACTGCAATCGTTTGAACAAAAATTAACATATAAAATAGACAAAGTGAACACATACAAACAAATAAGTTAAATAAAAATAAGTTTCATATGCATATAAAAATCTGAACAACGATACAAAAAAATAAAATCTAACTCATAATTGAATAAAGTAAACACATAGATAAACAAACTGGACATATAAATGAATAAAATGAACAAATACAAACGTGATGGCACACGATGACGCATAAAGAGATGATAGATAGTAATTTCTATTTTTTTAAGAAAATAATCTCAAAAATTATTATCTACCATCTCTCCACGAGTCATCCTGTGTCATTGCGTTTGTATTTGTTCACTTTATTCATTCATATGATCAGTTTGTTTATGTATGTGTTCACTTTATTCAATTATAAGTTAGATTCTATTTTTTTGTATTCTTGTTTAGATTTTTATATACATATTCAACTTATTTATTTGTATGTGTTCACTTTAATTGTTTAAATATTTGTTTTGTCTATTTTATATTGTCACTTTATTCAAGCGATGGCAAAATTGCAGATTGCAGTTATCATTTCTGGAAATTATTATCTATCATCTCTCCACACGTCATAATGTGTCATCATGTTTGTATTTGTTCACTTTATCTCATTTATATGTTATGTTTTTTTGTCTATGTGTTCACGTTATTTAATTACGAGTTTTATTTATTTGTATATGTTCATTTTGATTATTTAAATATTCACTTTGTCTATTTTATATTTTCACTTTGTCCAAGTGATTGCAAAACCTGCAGATTGCAGTTATAATTTCTAGAAGAAAGACCTATTATGTTTGACTTGTTTTAAAAAGGAGATTAAGACCTTACTGACTTATTTCAAGGGAAAGTACGTATTAATTTGCTTGATTCCGTTTTCATCAAATATATCATATTCAATTAATAGTTTCCTTCATAGTATGAATATTTATATTAACACACTCCTAGCTCTTTTTTTTTTTGCATTTTTCTGCTGACTGATTAACAAAGAGGGTAACCTTAACTTATCTAATCCGTTGCTAATTTTTTAGCCATATCATATTATGTATTGTTGGTAAACTTAAGGAGACCTATTAATAAATAATATAAGGATAGCAATGGATAAACAGGATGAGTAATCAATAAACAAACTGTTTTAGTCTCCTTTTAAGATCTAAAAGCTCTGACAAAATTCATGGTGCATGTTATTATACTATTATAGGTCATCTACTTTAAACGTTATCTCGAAATGAACCAATGATTAGCTTTCTTTTTTTTTTTTTTTTTTTTTTTTGGGATGGAACGGAATGAGTGTTCAAACTATTGCAGACGAGATAACAAAGTCTAACTAGAGCTGTAAGTGGCAAATCTTATGAATATAAGAATAGCATAACTTTCAAATGAATTCTCATTGACGCAGAAGGCTTTTTTTTATTATTAGAAAAAAAATCAATTTAAAATAAACTCTATTGCACTTTATTTATTCTATTAATCTGAGCTGAGTTCTCGTTGACGTCGATTCCAGAAACTGCGCTATAAAAAATGGACCAATATTATCCGTTTCGGAAAGAAGTGATGTCACAAGTATGTATTACAAACTATTTTTTTGCATTAAAGATCTTTGAATTAATTATTGCCGGATAAGAAATGCCAATGCTCATAACATACATACGAAATTTGAGTGCTAAAAATGTACGAAGCAAAGATGAATCAAAACAACCAGTGCACACATATATTAACTACTGTTTCAAGCGGAAAAAAGAAAAATAAAAAAATTTGTAATTAAGCCAACCACATATTTACTCAAGGACACGAGGGAGCTAAAATTTCAAAAAGCAAAGACGAATAACAAAAATCAGTACAAAAATATTATCCACTGTTTCAAGTAGAAAGAATAATACATACAACTCCACATAGTTAGCCATCAGATGGAGCAAAGCTCTTTTTCCAACAAAAGACTACCTGGAAAGGTTAGGACATTATGCCTGACCAGGTTTGGCAACTCTTCCTCCTTTATGACATTAAACTTGAATGAGTTTGTCCACGTGTTGACGTGTTGAGAAACTGATGGAAGTATTAGTTTTTTGACCTTCAGCCTCCGCAATAGCTAAGAAAAAAGAAAGAAAAATAAAATTTCAATTAGTAAAATTGACCAATAGAATCAATGCAGAAAAGGGGAAAAAATAGTGTGAAATCCCATTGCAGGGGCTTCTTGGGGTAATTAAAAAAAACACAGAATTATATGCCATTTCTGATATAAACCACTACTTGTCATCAGGTTCTACTGGTACAGTACAAGAATACACTATTTAACTCCATCTTTTTCGAGCCAGATTTTTTAGTTTCATTCTGTTCCGATGGAAAACTGGCACAAAAATGCAAGCAATCTATTTTAGACAAAACTCCAGTAGATTCCAGTTGAAACTGGCAGAACGCAACAAAAATCTGTTCGAGTGCTTTATTTTATCTATTTAAGTTTCAGGGAGAATCACAAGAGCCCAAGTGTGGTTTTGAACCAGTGAAAGCACGTGTGTTGTATGTGGTTGAGTTAGCCTAAGAGTTATGACTGGATAAGGATTATAAAAAGGTACCTGCTCTAGCTCTGTGATAAGGTGGCGGCACATCCCCTGGCGACGGTAGCATGAACGTGTGCACACCAGTGGAAGCTCTGCTACCTGGTCTCCATGTACTCTGTTTAATTTGAAATTAGCGAAACATTATATAAGCATATAAATTTTATATGACAAAGCTACTACAAATAAGAAAAATACCTGAGGGTAGCCACTCCAACAACCTCATCTCCTTTTTCCATGATTATAGTGTAGAATCCTTTAAAATTAATCCGGCAAAGATTGGACCTGTTAGAAATAAAAGAATGGATTTTGTCATAGTCAACAAAAAGTGAAATTTTGAAAGTATAATAGGTAGACAATACATTCAGTCTTTTATTCTAAACCATTTAAAAAAAAAATCACTATGGGGCCGTTTGGATGGAAGTTGGAATTTGAGGAATTTGGAGAATTTCCTATTTCTAGGCATAAATTTATTATAAACAATCCAAACTCTTCACAAAGTTACACACTTTCCAATAAATTTATGCTTAGAAATATGAAATTCCCCAAATTCCTAAGCAATCCAAACGACCCCTGTAGATTCTATAAGACGCATCAGTTCATCTACATATAAATTAATGACATAGAGAAATGTTTAGTTGCAAGCATCCTTGGTTTACTCTTCATATGCGTGACCCTCAGTGATTCTTAGTTATGCTGATGAATTGTTTATTGTGTTAAATAGAAAACTGGAATGCACTGGATACCAGTTGCTGTATCACCAAAAATGATTCTTCGTGAAATAAAGAAAGATAGCAAAAAATAACAAAAAGTAAGTTGGAATTCTTACTCTCTGTTAAATATGATATCGGAAATTAGGTCACTATTAGTGCGCAGTTCTATCATGGGCATAAAGCACTCATTCAAAACCTCAGTTGCAAGGTACAGTTTCGAAAACTGCTCAGCCATCAACTCAGGTTCCCAAATTGCAGTATGGCCCAGGGCCAGCGTTGAATATTTCAGTAAGGTCCAGGTGAGGCCTTTGTCTGAGGTCGTAATCTTTCTGCCAACTAGGCTCTGAAGCATCCTTGCCACCTGCATCATAATTTTTAACCGTATCAGAACAGCATCTTACATTTTTTACACTCATGGACTGTGGTCTCCGGTGGAGTTTTGATAGGGAATGTATGGGGTAGGAGGGGCGACTGCAGCATAGAGGTGTGCATCGCCTTTGGTTTGTCAACAATTTAGTCAGAAGAGAAGTGGAAATGGCAAAGTCATATTATTTATAGGAAATGGTATTCTTGTACAAATATAGGTCACAGTCAGCACCATACTAATTATTGACAAAAGAATTCTAGTTTGAGGGGCACAACATCCAACAATATAAAATCAACAACAGCAACCCAAGCCATCGTCCAACTATGACGGATAAGACATTGCAAAATCAGGAGAAGAGGGTAAAAAAGGAAAGGTGGAGAAAAGAAGAAAGAAAAAAAGAAAGACTAAAGGGAGGCTAGGGGAAAGCAGCTTTAAATTACCTCACAACATCGACTACTGCAAAACCATTTTTCAGTCAGGCTGCAACCTAGCCCATGCAATCCCTGGCAGCCGTCTTTAACGCATCCAACGTGAACTAATATGATGAAAGAAAAAGAAAATTTCAAAACTATGAATGAATGTATCTTTAGAACAGATAACTTCAGAAATATATATATATATATATATAGAGAGAGAGAGAGAGAGAGATTGGCTAAAGTATACTCTAGCATACGGATCAAACCCGTATGCTAGAGTCATTTCTCAAAATCTAAAATTCAAACAGTCGATCCAAACCGTTCAAGTTGTTCTCCATGTAAAAATATCCTTCAAGACCAAATTTTACATTTTTTCGAATTTTTTGCTATATATTATGCTATTTTCAAATTGAATGGTCAGAAATACTCCTTTACAACTCCTTGACAGTGTTTTTTTTAAAATAGCATAATATATAGTAAAAGAATTCGAAAAAATATAAATTTTGGTTTCCTAGGAGATTTCAATATGGAGAACAATTTGAAAGGTTCGGATCGACTGTATGCATTTTAGATTTTGAGAAACGACTCCAGCATACGAACCATCTATATGCTGGAGTATATATAAATATCCATAGTCAAAAGGCAAAGAAAATTTACATCTTCCTTCGCACTGCTCACAACAGACTACCACAGATTTGTCGCACGAGTCATTTGAATTTGGAGTGTAATCACCAGACCCGCAAACCCGGCAGCAGCACAAAGGGCACCAATACCAATCAGGAGTTCTCTGTTGTGGGAAAAACAGCCCAAAAAGTATAATCAGTTTTCAGCTAGTAATCAGAATTGTAATTATGTCAATAACAAATATCTAAATTTTATAGAACCGAAATATGGTATGAAGCACAAGACAAATTGAAAATTACCTTCAAGTCAACACATGAAGGATGAAAAGCGGAGGGACAGTTACAACATTCAGCTAGAAGGCCATCTTGGTGGCAGGCAGAGCATATCACATCGCTGTCACAGATAGGATCCTCACTGGCCTTCAAACAGGTACCAAACGGGATACCCAGTATTCCTGTTTCGATTGCCTCCAAAAGGCACTGTAGAAGAGACCTACCATCCCTCAAGTAAATGTTCTTTAGAGGTTTCCCAGAGGTTGCCCCTCTGGCATGCAACTCAAAAGATGTGGCACTGAAAATCTTGTTGCAACAGATGCACCTGATACTATTGCAAGTAATTTCCCCATCTTTGTGGAAGTGCTGATGTTGATATGAAACTCTAGTCCTAGGCATCACCAGATTTTTGTCTATTAAAAGAGATAGGAGTGTTTTTGCACGTGCACAGGGAGGTCTTGGACTGTTAGATTCAGTTTCATGGTAAGAATCGGAATTTCCCTTTGAGTTTGCGAGTTTCTCCCTCATTTTAATCAGATTTGCAGCATCTCTACACTTCCTCTTCTTTGATTTCCCTTGCTGAGATGCTAATTCAGAACCTTGGTAGGAAAACGTGTGATGTGTTTTCGCACTTGATGTTTCTGTCAGAACAGAAGTATGGGATCCCGATGTTTCTTCAGGTATATCTCTCTCTAGAGACAACTCTGCCTTCTCTGAAAGGTACCCTTCACAAGCCTTGATGAACGAGTCATAACGTGACCCATCAGTAGAAACATAATATTTGGTACCCCCTCTAGTCTTCATAAATTTCCAACCTAGTGACTTCAAGTAGGACCGTGCAATGTCAGATTTCTCCTTTAAGCTCTTACATGAGATACCTGCCGGGCTTCTTTTCATATCTCTGTAGGCTTCAACAAAGTCGGACACACTACCCGAAACTGTCCCTGACTGTACTGATGCTGAAGTTCTCAAGTGAGGTAGGTGGTGCATCAAATTTAAAACCACAGAAAGCCACTCATTCCTGGTCCCGCAGGTCCATCCACCAAGTTTTGTGATAAAATAAGTCTGGGACCTCGCCATGTGCCACAACTGCTGCAGCGTCATACACAAACTGCCTCTCTCAAGCTGGTTTGCCTCGAGAGCTTCTAGAAACTTCCACTTGCCTCGCGGGATCCACTCCCCAGTGATCTCATCCCAATCTGACGACAGGCTGAGATTTTGAAGCAGCACAGGCTCGTCAATCCCCAGATCAGGATAGAACACGTTTTTCTGCATGATTTGCGCAGTGTGGTCATTTGTGTCGTCGGTGATGATGCCTTCCCAGTGCACATTGTCCGTGCATACATCGACACAAATGCCATAGGTTGCTTCAGATGGCTGGAGCGGGAGGCGGCATGCATATGGGCGTATATTGTTCCTGGTTGATGGCTGAGAGGAGAGTTTTGTCGATAAAATGCCATCTAGAGCAGAGGAAACACGTACGGTTTCAACTAGGTTCGGGGATTGTGGTTGCTCAGTTTCCAAGAGATAGTTGAACATCACGGTGCGCTGGCGTGGCTTCATATCAATTACCATGCCACTGTGCCAGGAGCCTTGTAGCCGTTCCTCTAACAGAAGTACCTGAATTAAAGAGTATTAAGTACTAGGGTTAGTTTCAGATTCTATTACAGTTGAGTACCTGAAAGAGTATTTAGTATTAACTAAGGTAGTAACGTTGGTCTCAGATTAAATTACATTCAACTGTACCTAGAAGTAACTTAGCTAGAAGTACTTTCTACAAGCACTCTGTGGTACATGATTTTTCAGGTCAAATAACCAGTATTGCTACATTGGTATCACTACAGGCACATGTACCTTTTGCCGAATTTCTATAGAAGGATAAGGAACAAACACAATAATCAAAGGACACCTAATTTATTAAACATCCCAACTGTCAACAGTCGATAATTACACTGAAAACGTGGGAGCAAAGAGTTCATTTAAATTGTAACTTTTAAAATTGAACAACTGAACGGTACTATTTTAAAATGAAGATATATGCTACAACATGTTATTTCCTTAAATAGAAGTACAAAGAAGATTAGAAGAAAGCAGTAGATTAATTAGTAGGCAAAAAAGTTTTTTTAGAAATCCTAGATAGCCACTATCTAGAGATAGTAGGCAAAGAAGTTAAACAAACAATTTGCATAAATGTCCGAACTTTTCTGGGTACCTAACATGCACTGTCTCACATTACAAAAGCCAACATTAATTTAAGAAAGGAAGGCGCAAAATTTTACTTCATAACGCAGGTTATTGAATGCCATCCAATGTTTCTAAAACTAGGCCGATTCGGAACTGAACGGGTCAGCAACGACCCGATTTTTGGCGATTTAGGACGGAATCGGCCAAATGCACCATTTTTGGGTGGTAAGAGAGAGGCGAAGAGGAGAAGAGAAGGCTGCTTGAGGTGGCTAAAGGTGTGAAAACCGCACAATGAGGTCGGAGAGGCACCAGAAGGTGCCATGAAGAACAATTCGGCTCCCTTTGCTTTTATCGCAAAACAGTTGAGCGAGGGAGTGTGGAAA
Source organism: Rhynchospora pubera (assembly GCA_028095005.1). Taxonomy (NCBI): domain Eukaryota; kingdom Viridiplantae; phylum Streptophyta; class Magnoliopsida; order Poales; family Cyperaceae; genus Rhynchospora; species Rhynchospora pubera. The sequence goes on along the minus strand of CM051462.1, from coordinate 146,652,729 downwards.
GGGGAAAGAGAGAGGAAGGGGAAGGGGTTTTTTAACTGATCCCTCCATTTCCCTTTTTTAAAAAAAAAACAGATCGGACCGTCCATTGATTAAAAAAACTATTCTTGATCTAAAAATGGACGAAGGAGATGAAATACTGTAAATTTAGCGCTCTATAGGTCTAACAGAAATTATATTAATAAAGGTGTTTTGTCAAATATATTTTTATATAAAAAAACAAAAGCCACGCTTGATCTAAAAATGGACGGACATGAAATATTATAAAATTAGCGCTCTATAATTCTAACAGATATATTAATTAAGGTGTTTTGTCAAATATATTTTTATCGAAAAATTATTTTTTATAAAATATGTTTTATTTATCATGAAATTCTCAATTTTTTGTTTTTAAAATATATTTTCCATAGAAATTTAAAATATCACAGCCCAAGCTTCCATAATTGGATTATTTTAATTTTTGTTGATTTTATATTTACAATCTTTGAGTTGATAATTTATTTTTGAAAAAATATTACTTTAAAAATTTGTTTGTAATTTTCTTATTTTTATAGACAAGATATATTTTTTGGAGTTTTATTTTATGTTTTATATTTACATTTTAAAGGCAAATATATTTTATATTTATTCGAGTTTCCAATCTTGTTCATTCGACTTGACTCCTTAAAGCAATAACCTGTGTCCGACCGTATTTCTAACATTTATTAAAAAGTACATAATAGTATATTAGTATAACGAGAAACAGAACGAGAATATTAGTAAACCCTAATATTTGTTCATATAATAAAACCCTATAATTAGTACCAAGACAAAAAAATAAAATAAAATTCATAATATTAGCAACTTTTTAGAATCGATATTATATTGTAAAAAGTAGCAATTTGATTTGCAAATCGTCCAAATTGGAAAGAAAAATGAGAAACTGTTTAAGGTAATTTGATCGGAAACGGCGAATAGATACTAGAAGGTATAGTTTCTTAGTATAGATACTAAAAGGTGACAAATTCATCTAGGAAAAGTACGGTACTGAATACAAAGTTACACAAAAGAAATAGAAGGTAGAGAAACAATGGTCTCTCTGTCGGTTTTGTGCCATAAAATCTATGAAAGTGGAAGAACAGTTGAAGAAATATCGAACTAATTACCTCGACTCGTTCTCCAAGTACAAGCTTTTCTCTAAACTTTACATCCAACTCGCTCGCCATTGAGAGAGATACTAAACTTTGGCTACTCGAACTTTCTTCTTCTCGTGTCAATCGAGCAAAGGAAGGTGCAAAACTAACACGATTAATTGTGCGATCAAAGAGCTTTCTCAGAAGGGGGGAGATCAGAGAGCGTGTATTCAAGAAATGAAGAGAGACGGAGGTGAGAGTATGAGAGATTTATAGACAGTTTCCTTTCCTAAAATGAGAGAGTCTCGTTGTAAACTTGTAGGATCGGAGATCCTTTAGTTAGGATTTAATACCATAAATAAAACCCTCGTAAACCCGGTGCATTGGATGATCCTTAGAACGCACGAAAAGTAGGGACCCTCATTGACACGGTGTTTCCTAATAAATGAACTTCTCGTTTATTCGGATTTTTCACTAGAAATTGATTACTTTCCGAAAATTAGATAAAAGGTGGAGCATTCCGTACGGTCGATCTTTGTTTCACTAAAGAATGGGCCAACGATTAAAATTTGGTGAGCCGGGTCCTAGGATATAAATTAATAAATGGATCTTCTCAACGGCCTGTGTTTGACTCGGGAGTGACAATCGTCTCAAGTATCAGTACCTTCCAATCCAAGCGTCAATGTACAATCGGATGGTTTGTTTTAATTTTAAAAAATTAAAGCAGTTTTCAACACTGCGTAGATTAGCCTCATTTCAAGTCGGTCGATTCATTCCTGACGCAGTGACGCTTAATTAATTATGGCAAGTATGTGTGATGGCAAAAATTCCTGAAATAGGACGTTTTTATTCGCGGCGAAGTGATGTGTGATGTATTTTTTTAGACCTTAGTTAAATAAGCTGCATATATACAGATGGAAAGTTGAAATTAAAATAGTTAGATTTTATCGTCCTTTTTTGTACTAATTAGATCGGATTCTATCAATATAAGCAAACATGATTTTAGAAACAGGGCCACTGATATGATAAAATTAGAATGTATTTGTGGATCTTTGTGAATTTTAAGACAGAAAAACCTTTATGGTGTTTTTTTTATAGTCTTTTCGACATTCCTAGACTGATTATTTTGTGAAGGCTCATGTATATAGCAGTAGACTGGCGGATGACTCGACTAAATTCTTACAGAGAATGTTTTTTTTTACACAAAAAGAAATTCAATTTCGAATAATCTCTATTTCACTTTATTATTCTATTAATCTGGACTGGACTCCTGTTGACATTGATTCCGATAATTAACCGCCTATAATGAAAAAAAAAAATGGACCCATATTATGAGTTTGTGAAAGAAGTGATCTCATGAGTATGAACAACTATTTTTTTGCATTAAAGATTTTTTTTTAAGAAAGAGGAAGATTTTTGCCATTCAACTTTTTTTGGAATTAAAAATGCATGCGGAATTTGAATCCTTGATCTCTTAGAAAACAGTCTAGTGCTCTTATCACTAAACCACTAGGCCACATGCGCATTAAAAAGTCATGAAATAATTATTATATTGCTGCTAGTTCGAAAGCTTGTCAAGCTTATACAATACTCCTTAAAATGTGCTCTCAATATCTACTGCCAGATAAGAAATTTCAAGAAGTAGAGGCGGCAATTTTTGAGCAAAAACACAGCACATGCACATAACACGTGTTCCTACGAAATTTAAAAGCAGCCTATTTCATAACTAAGTAGCCTGATACGTGTCGCTTCCTAAATATGCGCAGAACAATTATATTCTCAATTATAAAAAGAAGGGTGCTAAAATTTAAGAAGCAAAGACGAATCAAAATAATCAATGGATATATATCAACCACTGTTTCAAAACGGAAGCAAAATAAATACAACTTATAATTATAACTAAGCCATCCACATATTTACTCAAGGACATAAGAGAACTGAATACTTTAAAAATAAAGACGAATCAAAATAATCAGTGCATATCTATTAACAACTGTTTCGAGAGGAAAGAAAAATAAAAGCAACGTGTAGTTAAGCCATCCACATATTTACTCAAACACATAAGAGAGCTTTCTTAAAAAAGAAAGAAGACATCATCATCAGATGGAGCAAACCTTTTTTCCTAATAGACGACTACCTGGAAAGGTTAGCACATTGTGCATGACCAGGCTTAACAACTGTTCCTCCTCTATGATATTAAAATTAAAGGAGTCTCTCCACGTGTGCAAGTGATGGGGAATTGATGGAAGTATCAGGTTTTCGATCCTGAGCGTCCTTAAAAGCTAAAGAAACAGAAACAAAATGAAATGAAACATTGCTTTTAGAAAATTAACCTATAGAAGCAACACAGAAAAAATAAATAACTAGCATGCAAACTTAATTTCTAAGGGGGGGGGGGGGGGGGGGGGCTGCTTGGGGTAAATAAAACCATTGAATTATTACATCATTGCTAATCTAAACCACTACTCATCAGGTTCTACTGGTACCGTACAAGAAATGCCACTTGTTAACTCCATTTTGTTCCAGCCAGAATTTTTAGTTCCATTCTGTCCGTATGGGAAAACTGGAAGGAAAGTCCAAGCAATCTGTTTAGGTCAACTCTAGTCAAAACTGGTGGAATGCATCAAAATTTCTGTTTGAGTGTTACGGTTTTCCCTTTATTTAAATTTCAGGGAGAATCAGCAGAGCCCAAGGGTGGCTTTAAACCAGTGAAAGCTCTTGTCCTTGTTATTGTAGTTATTAATGCTTTACAAAGGCAGGCGAAACCCAAATCAGAGCATAGTCTAAAACTGGAATGTGGATCAATTCATTGCAATAAACAAACCAGAATATGCACCATTTGAAAAGTCAGCAAAATATGCTAGTTCCAGAAATGGAACCCCCCCAATGGGACCAAAATTGGGTTGTATGTACTGTACCTGCTCTAGCTCTAGCCTAAGAATTATGACCGGATAAGCATTATAAAAATGTACCTGCTCTAGCTCTGCGATAAGGCTGCGGCACATCCCCTGGCGACGGTAGCGTGGACGTGTGCACAAAAGTGGTAGCTCTGCTATCTTTCCTCCATGTACCCTGTTAGATTGAAAATTACCGAAACATTATAGAAGAATATAAAAGTTGAGATAACAAAGTTATTACAAATACGAAAAGTACCTTAGGGTAGCCACTGCAACAACCTCTTCTCCTTTCTCCATAATTATAGTGTAGAATCCTTTATAGTTGATACGGCAAAGATTGGACCTGTTAGAAACAAAAATTGGCCTTCGAGTTAGTCAACCTATTCTGATATCACTACGGTTGTTATAAGATATATTAGTTCATCTTCACAGAAATTATGATGTAGAAAAAAATGTTTAGTTACGAGCTTCCTCAGTTTACTCTTAATATGTGTGCCACATTGGTTCTTAGTTATGTTGATTTTAACTGTGTTAAATAAAAAAAATAGAAAGCACTGAATACTAGCTAATAAGTAATATACCACAAAAGGTACGTCCTTGTTACTAAAAAAATAAAACAACCGACATAATAAAATATAAGTTGGAATACGTACTCTCTGTTAAATATGATATCAGAAATTAGGTCGCTATTAGTGTGTGACTCTATCATTGGCATAAAACACTCATTTAAAACCTCTGCAGCAAGACACAGTTTAGAAAGCTGCTCTGCCATCAACTCAGGTTCCAAAATTGCAGTATGGTCCTGGGTCAGCTTTGAATATTTCAAGATGCTCCAGGTAAGACCTTCATCTAAGGTGGGGATTTTTTTACCAACAAGGCTCTCGAGCATCCTTGACACCTGAGTCAAAATTTCTACAGTATCAGAAACAGCACCTTACATTTTTATACTCATGGACTGTGGGTTCATGTAGTGTTTTGAGAGGGAGGGTTGGGGATGACTGCAACAGAGAGGTGTGTATCACCTTTGGTTTGTCATGAATTTAGTCAGAAGACAAAGTAAAAGCACATAACTAAATGCCATAAAAGCAATCAAGGAGAATTGGAAATGGTAAAGTTATTTGTAGGTAACAGTATGCTTGTACCAATATAGGTCACAGCCAGCACCATAATAAGTGTTGACAAGAGAGCTCTAGGTTGTAGGACAACATCCAACAATTAAAGTCATCACCAATAAACTAAGCTGTTATGCAACTATCACTGATAAGATGATGAAAAAAACGAGGAGAAAAGAAATAAAAGAAAAAGAAGACAAAAGAAAAAAATTGAAAGAAAAAGGGAAATCAAAAGGCTGGGATTTTTTTTTTTTTTTTTGGGGGGGGGGAGCAGCTTTATGTTACCCCGCAACATTGACTACTGCAAAACCAAGGTTTAGTCAGGCCGCAATCCAGTCCCGAACAGCCGTCTATAATGCATCCAACATGAACTAAAAAGGTGATGGAATAAGAAAAAGTCAAAACTAAAAATGATTTTATCTATAGTAAAAATAATTCAGAAACAGAAAATATTTAACTATGCATAGTTAAAAGGTAAAGAAAATGTACATCTTCCATTGCACTGCTGACAATGGACCACCACAGCCTTATCACACAAGTCATTTGAATTTGGAGTGTAAGTGCCTGACCCGCAAACCCGGCAGCAGCACAAAGGGCACCAATAGCATTCAGGAGTTCTCTATTGTGGGAAAACAACCGAAAAGATAAAGTCAGTTTTCAGCCAGTAATCAAAAGAAAACAATTTAGTATTCTGCTGCAATACAGTAAGTAGTGCTACATTCACAGAGGGAAATTAGTGTCTAGAACAAAAGTCATCCAACAAATAAGCCAAGAGAAAAATGTAATTATGTTAATAACAAGTATCAATTTTGTACAGTACCTTTATCTGGAATAAAAAACAAAATAAATCAAATTACCTTCAAGTCAACACATGAAGGATGAAAAGCTGAGGGACAGTTACAACATTCAACTAGAAAGCCACCATGGTGGCAGGCAGAGCATATCACATCCCTAGCACTCTTACGATCCTCCCTAGCCTTCAAACAGGTACCAAACTGCATACCCAATTTTCCTGTCTCCATTGCCTCCACAAGGCACTGTTGAAGAGATCTACCATCCCTCAAGTAGATATTCATTAGAGGTTTCCCAGAGCTAGCCCCTCCGGCATGCAACTCAAAATTTGTCACACTGAATGACTTATTGCAACAGATGCACCTTATACCATTGCAAGTTATAACCCCATCTTTATAGAAGTGCCCATATCGATATGAAACTCTAGTCCTGGGCATCACCAGATTTTTGTCTAATAAAAGAGATAAGACTGTTTTTGCATGTGCCAAGGGAGATCTTGGACTGTTGGATTCAGTTACATGGTAAGAACTGGGATTTCCCTTAGATTTTGAGAGTATCTCCCTCTCATTGATCAGATTTTCAGCATCTCTGCACTTCCTCTTTTTGGATTTCCCTCGCTGAGATGCAAGTTCACCACTTTGAGAATAAAATGTGTGATCTGTTTTCATCGGAGAACTTGATCTTTCCATCAGAACAGGAGGGGATCCTGATGTTTCTTCAGATATATTTCTCTCATGCATGATCGTTGCGGCATCTCTACGTTTAGGAAAAGCTTCCATCAGATAGGCCTTACAAGCTTGTAATAGAGAATAAAAGTACTTGCCAGACGGAGATCGGTAAACCATCCTCGACCTTTTACTTTTCAAATACATCATGCACTGGGTCCATCCGGCCGATAATAAATGTCTTCTAGCACTCGATTTCACATCAGAGGGAGAGGTAAATCCTTTCAGGTTACTACTAATGCGGTTTTTGATGTATTCAATGTATATTTTTATAGACTCTGGTTGGTACTCTCCCTTGATATCATTACTAAGTAAAGCCCTTGTGAAGCAAGAACCCTCCTCATATAGCTCCAGCTGATCCCCTTTATTCCCAGTTGATCGCAGCAAGAGTTCAGAGCATCCATTTGGGTTTGGCTGGTTCTCTCCAGTTTGTGTGTTGACCTCTAGCTTGCCATAACTAGCTCTAGCCTGCATAAATGCAATTAGCTTGGCTTGCTCCTCTAGGTTCTCCGGCAGGATATTATCAATGAGAGCACCCTCAGCTAAGACAGGATCCTCTTGTCTTTCCTCTGGCATTTCAGAATTTGAATCATGTCCATTTGGACCTGACAAGTGGAACCCACTAACAAAATCAGCAAAAACCATCCTGAGTGAGTAGTAAGTTTTACCCTCTGGCGAGTGATACCGGAACCGGGTCATGGGCCGGCTGGTATCTCTCTTGTACTCAACACTCCAGCCCAAATGCAATAGATGCTTTCTCACTGTGTCCAAATCAACATCTCCATACTTAGCGCCTCGTCCCAACACAGAGGAATACTCTGGAATCAGGCTAACCTTGTTCCATGTGCCTCTTTGACAACACCGTCCTCTAGTTGCCTTAGTATCTGATATAACCCCGGGAACCACAGAACAAGTGGCGGTTTCATAATGAGAGTGCTCTGCTTTTCCAGAAAGGTAACCTTCACAAGCCTTAATGAACGAGTCATAACGTGTTCCGTCTGTTGAAACATAATATTTGGTGCCCCTTCTTGTCTCCATGAATTTCCAACCCAGTGACTTCAAGTGGGACCATGCAATGTCAGATTTCTGCTTCAAGCTCTTAGTCAAGATATCTGCTTGGCTGCTGCTCCTATCTTTGTAGGCTTCAACAAAATCAGACACACTTCTCAAAAATGTACTGGACTGTACTGATGGGGATGTCGTCAAGTGAGGTAGTTGGTGCTTCAGACTCGACACTAAAGAAAACCACTCATTCCAGGACCCACAGGTCCATGCACAATGTTTTGAAATAAAAGAAGGTTCGGACCTTGCCATGTGCCACAACTGCTGTGCTGTCATACCCAAAGTGCCTCTCTCGAGCTGGTTTGCCTCAAGAGCTTCTAGAAACTTCCACCTGCCACGCAGAGTCCACTCTCCAGTAACCTCATCCCAATCTGACGACAGACTGAGATCTTGAAGCAGCACCAGCTCCTCAATCCCCATATCAGGAAAGAACACATTAATTTGCATGATTTGTGCAGTGTGATCATTTATGTCATCAATAATAATACCTTCCCAGTGCACATTTTCTATGCATGCATCGACACACATGCCATAGGTTGCTTCAGATGATTGGAGGGGGAGGCGGCATGCATATGGGCGTATATTGTTCCTTATTGAGGTTTGATGGGATTGGAAGCTAAGTAAATGTTCATTTAGGTGTGAATGGTTCTTGGGATTTAATGGCTGAGACAAGGGCTTTGCCTGCAACATGCCATCTATGGCTGAGGAAACAGGAACGAATTCAACTAAATTAGGGGATTGGGGTTGGTCAGTCTCAAAGAGGTGCTTGTACATCACGGTACGCTGGTGCAGCTTCATGTCAATTACCATGCCACTATGCCAGGAGCCTTGTAGCCCCTCCTCTAATGAAAGCACCTGAAATAGTATTAAGTACCAAAATTAGTTTCAAAGTCATGTCCCTAAAAGAGTATTTAAGTTATGTTAGTTTCAGATTCTATTAAATTCAACTGTACCTAAAATTAGTTTAGCTATAGGTACTTCCATCACGCAATATGTGGTATATGCTTTTTCTGGTCAAATAACAGTATTGGTCTCACTACAGCATAGAAGGAAAAGGATAAAAGAATAATCAAAGGGCAAACACCTCATTCATGAAACATTATATTTGTCAATGGCCAGTAATTACACTAAAAAACAGGACAATAAGTTCATTTAAATTTAACTATTATGAGACCCTGACAATTGAACGATGGAATGGTGCTTTAATTTTAGAAAGGATTAGAGGTGTAAATATCCAAAATTAAAGATTAGAGGGATTCCAATTAGAGGAGGAGGAGGGGGTGTAGCCAATTTTGCCTACATTAATATGAAGTTTACCTAAATAGTTTGCAAACTGTAGATACATGTTACGTGTTATTACCTTAAATAAAAAGTAAAAAGAAGAAAACAGGAAATTAATTAGTAGACAAAGCAGTTAAATAAAAAAATTACAAGGAAAGGGAGATGCAAACTTCTACTGACTGACGTAGATTGTTGAATTCTAACCAACACTTCAAAGTACGAAATAGTGTAACAAGAAACAGAACGAGAATAATAGACAATTAAAATGACAATTCGAATGTTTAGTAAAACCCTAATATCAATTCGAATGTTTAGTAAAACCCTAGAATTTAGTACCAAGACAAAATTATCCTAAAATTATCAAGTTTCTAGAATTCTTATTGTAAAAAGTAGAAATTGCTAAAGGAATTTTTAACATTATAGGAAATTAAGGAGAAAACTGAAAAGGGAACTTGATCAGAAATGACCAATCGTCCAAATTGGAGACAAGCCGCTATATGTATCGAGAGGTACCAAATCAAACAAAAAATTGAAAATTAAAGGGAAAAAAAAACATATTCATCTCATAATAGATAATAGTAGGTACCGGATTCATCTAGAAAAAGAAAAATAAGGAAAGAAAAAAAGAACCTGTTAAACCTTAACATGGTACTAATTACTGAATACAAAGTTACATAAAAAATCAACCACAAAATCTAGGCTAGAAGAAACAGATGGTAGTAGAACGATGATCTTATTAGGCACTGTACCACAAATGGATCGAATTTAAACAAAAATTGATGAAAAAATCGAACTAACCTCGACGCTTTCTAAGAGTACAAGCTTTGCTCTCAACTTTAGTTCCCACTTGTCCGACTCGCTCGCCATTGAGAGAGAGATACTAACTTCGCCACTCAGAATTTCTTCTTCTTCTTCTCGCGTCGATCGATGAATGGAAACAGGAAACCGACTCGATTTTGCAATCAAAGACGCTACCCTCAGAAGAGAGAGAGAGCATTCAAAAAGAGAAGAGAGAGGGAGAGGAGAGATTGATTTATTTATTTTTTTTTTAAGAGCAAAGATTAATTTATTAGTTTCCTCAACGAGAAAGGTTTTATTTCCTTAGGATTTTATTCCATAAAATAGAATCCTCGTAGATCTTGTGCACCAGAATATCGACGCCGAAAAACGTAGATCTTCATTGACACGGTGTTTCGTAGTAATTTAACTCCACGTTCATTCAGAAATTTCTCAAGGGATCGTTTAGTGGGCCCATGTCTGGGACAGCTATCGGGAAATGAGACAGAACTTTCGCGCGCTTCTCAACGGCAGTGTTTAGACTCCGCAGTGATAATCGTCTCCAGTATCAGTTTTTCAAATCTAGCCGTCAATTTAAAATCGTATGGTTCATATAAATTTAAAATAATTAAAGAAGTTTTGAGCACTGCGATGAATGGCCACTTTTCCAGTCGGTCGATTCATTTCTGACACAATTAATTATGGCAATTGTCAAGATAAGACAGGACATTTCTATTCTGCAATATAACAGGTTATTTCTGCGTCATTCAAAAAAAAAAAAAAAACAGGTTATTTCTGCAATATTTCGCCCAAGACTAATAATACGGGCCTAAAATCGGGGGTGATAAGGATCATCCTCGATATTCATCATCCCCATCATCCCCACGCGTTTTTTTATTTTTGGCTCTACGCGTTTTCTATTTCTGGAAATCACTATGTTTCTCTCCCTGCTACGTACGCTCGTCCCCCTCTCATTCCTTCCGCGTGTGCTCCCCCTCCCCCTCCCCTCTCTCACAGACACTATATATTGACACTATATATTGATTATAATTGTTGAAGTTAATATATATAACTGTTGAAGTTAATATATATAACTGTTGAAGTTAATATATATAACTGTTGAAGCTAATATTTATGCCAACTTCAATAATTTAAATATGCCCACTTCAAATATTACATTCAACATTTAAATATGCCAAGTTCAACAATTATATATATTAACTTCAACAGTTATATATATTAAATTCAACAGTTACATATATAACATATTTACTTCAATAGTCACATATATAATTTCAACAGATACATATATAACTTCAACAGTTACATATATAACTTCAACAGTTATATATATTAACTTCAACAGTTATATATATAACATATTAACTTCAATAGTCACATATATAAGTTCAACAGCTACATATATAACTTCAACAGTTACACATATAACTTCAACAGTTATATATATTAACTTCAACAGTTACATATATAACATATTAACTTTAACAATTACATATATAACTTCAACAGTACATATATTAACTTCAACAATTACGATATTGCCTTCAACATTTAAATATATTAACTTCAACAATTATGAAGTGTGTAGAGAAAGAGGAGAAGGGTGGGGGGGGACGGTGTACATGGGAGGGAGGAGGGGAGGAGGGGGAGGGGGGACGATGTATGTAGGAGGGAGGAGGAGGGAGGGGGACAGTGTAAGTGGGAGGGAGGAGGGGACAGGGGCGGATACAGAGTAGGGGAAGGCGAGAGATTGTATGCATGAGGGAGGAGTTAGTTACGTACGCGTGAGGATGATGGGGATGATAGAATCTGAAGGATGGTCCTAAGCAATTCCGGGCCTAAAACACCCAAAAAAAAAGGCAAAATTAGATACAACCTCCTTGAATCATCTCCAATTAAAAATTACCCCTTTGAAAATACAAATTTTAGATATAACCATTTTTAATCATCTCAATAATAAATATAAATTATTTTTAATCATTTTTATATTTTTTAACAAAATAATGAGATGTACAATATTTGGACGAAAATCTCCTCTCTCTCCCTCCCTCAGTCCAAGACCTTTCATCTCGTTACAATCGGGAATATGAAAGGTCTTGGACTAGGAAGAGAGCATTTTCGTCCAATTATTACACATCTCATAATTTTGTTAAAAAAATATTGTTAAAATATATAAGAATGATTAAAAAGAGCTTATATTTAATATTGAGATGATTAAATGAGTTATATCTAAATTTGAAGTTTCGAGAGAGTTATTTCTAATTGGAGATGATTGAAGAATTATATCTAATTTTTGCCCAAAAAAAAACTGACAAACACCAAAAAGAAAAAAAAAAGAAATAACACAAGTCTTTGGGAATAGGAATAAGAAACTTTTGTCGCATTCCGTATGAACCATGGATATTGTGGAAACTAAAACTTGAAATTTATTTCAGTTATTTCAGGTTAATATAATTTAATAGTTAATACAATAAATTAATTCTGCGAATGGGCACAAATCAAATCATGCGCATATGGTACTGCTTACTGATTTTTCAAACATGTAATGGACTTTTATTAGGTAAAACATCTTCCAAAAAAAAAATCTTAAAAGACTTGTTGCGTTGTCAATTCAATTCAATTTTTTTGGACGTAAATTCAATCTTGTTTTTATGAGTTAGGGAAAATAACTAGCTCTTTTAGGCCCTGATCAAAATTTCATTTTTTTTAACACGGGATTTTATTTCATTTCATTTCATTTCGTTGGAAAATTTTTGATCAAAATGAATGGATTTAGTGTCATTTGATTGGAATTCCTATGTAATTAGATCCAATGAAATCCTACGAAATCCTATGAAATTAATTGAATTGAATTGAAATCCCATGAAAAAAAATATTTTGATCAGGGCCTTAGTTTATCATAATTGAATCCAGCATTAAAATAGAAATTGCAATATACTATCGAAGTGTCCCAGCAATTTTTACATCTTTTCTGCTATGAAATGTAAAATCATGAGCATTGATAATTTAAACTCCATGTTGTGCTGTGTTTTTAATGATACGAGAAGAGATCGAATATGTTGGAGTTATGTCCTAGAAGTCAATAATTTAATGACTTAAATATTAGTTTATATTTTGGATGATATTTTATCATCTGTTCCTAGGTTTATTATTGACAGATCATTCAGGTTGAGGATCTGAATTGTAGATCTCTGTGGATCATTCTTTAGAATGACAATAATAAATCTAAACGGTCCATAATCTTGATAATTAACAAGGAACATTAATTATCATATAAGATTAGTATGCAAGTTAAGTGATGATTAAGTTCTACAAATCATAGGTAAAGAGTTACCAACTTAATTGCATATGTATATGTTATGGAACATAGTACAGGACTTGACCCAACGAAATAAACATATGGATTGTGTTATGTGTCATTGTTTATTTCGTTATGATTTTGGTTCTAAGTTTGAGATGATTATCTTTTCCACATGAGGATAGGTTCTATAAATCTCGTCTACCGCTGATTCCCGTTAAGGGCTGCTATACGGACTTGATTTACGTTCTCTTGAATTGTGCGGGGAAAAGCTAATCATCAAGAAAACCGTATGTCCCTCATTAATTCACTTAGTGAGTGACGATATCTGTTTGGGCCCCTTGATGGAGTTGGATCGTATGCGCGCAACTAAGCGATCAACTCTAGATCAAGAAACGTATAATCTGCAAGAATGACACATTCCTATCTTGGATTATACGATGATATCGTGAGACATAAGAATCAAAATAGAGAAACATAATTATTCTCTTATGCAGGATTGAAATATTGTAGCAGTACACTATTTATGCGAATTGGGAATCATAACGTGTTGCTAGATACCACTTATGATTATTGGAATTAAATAACGATTTAATTCCATGGCCAACATAGCATAAATCCTCAAAGGGTCACACAAATATGACATTAATCACACAGTGCATTATTTATTTATTCACAACAGTAAGTTCTGTGGAAATATGATAAGATTGATTAATTAATTATATACCGTTGCGAACCGTTATAATTAATTAAATCAATGGATCATATAGAAATAAATTAATGCATTAACTAATCCTAAAATAATTATTAATGAGTTAATAATTAATTTAGTTCAACACTTATTAATATAAATAGTTATATTGATTAATTGGGCCGTTATTTAAATAGCAAATATATAGCCCAATTAAAGAGCAAAGTTGAGGGACCTTAATTATATGAATTAATGGTCCAAATGAAGGGGTTAAATGGCCCATAAAGGCCCATTTCGTGGCTGCCCATTATGGTGGTAGGTGGGATGACATAGTTGTAATTATGCAAGAGGTCAATTAGGTTTTGTGCTCTATATAAGGACCACTTATGAGAGCCTCCACCTAGCTTTCTCTCTCCTCTCATTTTCTCCCATGAGGCCGCCACTTTTCACCCTCTCCTTCTCTCTTTTGCTCATGTGTTGAGCTATTTTCTCTCCACTAAATCAAGGTTGTTGATTGATGCAAGAGAGAAAACCATAGGGATTAGGCTTGTTCTTTGGGTACGCTAGCACGTACCTTGTAGAACGTGATTAATCCTCCTTGGTGGACTCGAGGGCGGTTACGAGACGTGGTGGAGACGGTGGAGAAGGCACGCCATCGATTCCCATGCCTTGGTCGAGCCCCGCGAATACGATTTCGCGGGAGGTATCGATTTCTCCTCTTTCTCTTTGTGTCTATTGCTTAAAGTACTAGATCTCGTGTTGCTTGTGTTTTAATTGGATTAATTAAGCGTAATTAGTCACAAAATTAAAATTGGACAATATTCTAACAGAATATTACTCTTGGCAAGACGTCATTACAGTATCATATGTACATTGATAATTTAAACTTTACAAAATTTAAATAATAGTTTAATTTTAAAATTCTAAATAATGAAAAGTGTAATGTTGATATAATTCTATGTAACAAGCAATACATGGACATCAAATTTGTAACATTTAATCTGCTTAGAACCAGTTCAACAAGGGGGCGACATATATAGTTAGTTGTTAATAACTCTATACGACTGATTTTTTTTCAACTTATAATATTGTACCAAATGAGCTCAATTTTTTTTTAGAATTTTCCGTTAACGAGAATACTTCCCATGACATGGCACACGATCAGTTCATTGATTTTTTTTTTGAATTAAAATTTGTATATTTAATGCACGAACAAAAAGTTATAAGTTATTCCTTCTATAATTATATTTCAAAATGTACTTTAGAATTTTGTATTATCGTCAAAGGTGTACTGACCCAAGAGTTGATTCGAAATTGTCCTACTTAGAATAGATAAAATAAAGTAAATGAAGCTAAACTAATTAGTGATGCACAAATTTTGATTTTATCCGTCTAAAATTAGTCAGCGTTGTTCTGAAGCAAACTTTTACAATATTGGATTGACCTAAACGGCTAAACTAAATAAGTTGCATACAGATACGAAGCTGAAATAAACTAGTTAGATTTTATCATATTCTTTTTGTACTATAAATTTAATCCGGTATCTATTGATTTAGGCAAACCCGATTTGAAAAATAGAGCCACTGATACGACGAAAAAAACATTAATTTGTGGGTTTTTGTGAATTTTAACAAAGAGATTTTTTTCGGTGTTGTTTATTTTGTATTTTTATGTTCCTCCCAATTTTGTTGGATAAGACTCGTTAATGTGCGAAAGCTCACGCATCATTACACTAGCGGATGATGAAATTCCCAGCGAAAAAGATAGAAAATTTATTATAAATAATTCAAACTCTTCACAAAATTACACACTTCTTAATAAATTTATTCCTAGGAATTGTAATTTCCTCAAATTCCCTAAATTCCTAAACGATCCAATCGGCCCCCTATGGCGGAGACACTGTATCAAAACCCGCGCAGAATGCACCAGCTGTAAACTACGGTATTTTTTTTATTGTCACATGTAGCCCATGGGCTTCTAGAAAAGAAATCTAGAACGGGCTATGAGGCCCAAGAAAACAAAAATATAAGGGAAAATCGGATATAAACCCTTCTAATCTTTGCTATTCAGAAATAAACTCCTGTAATCTTTAAAATCGGATATAAACCCCTCTAATTGTGAATCATTTGGATACAAACCCTTTTCACAATTATTAAATATATTTTAAATAAGAAAAATCTAAAATTTATATTAATGACCGAAATGTCCCCAGACTAATATGCTCGCTCTTCTGCTTTATGGCCCTCTCTGTATTCTATCTCTTTGATAAGTAAACAAATCATGAATGTACGCAAAATTATTTTTTTGGGTCATTTCTAAAGTGCAAGGACAAAGTATGTTCGTTTCGTTATCTGCTATAAAAGAGATCTCCAAATTATTCTTGTTATAAATTTAAGCAAAACTTCTCGTCAAAAAAAAAAAAAAAAGCAAAACTAATTTTAAGTTGACGACCTGATGTATGTTCATTGATGCCTTCCATGTAATCATATGAATGAAAAACAATTATATAATCACGAGAATTAAATGCTGCCAAGAGCTGAGAAAAGACAAAATTTAGTGATTTCGTCAAGAAAGTCCAAATGGTGAGAAGGATAAAAATTTCCTTCAAAAAGATACCAAGTTTGAAAGGGCGGGAAGAAGGGGAGATGAAGGGCATATTAGTCACAACTTTAAATTTTGGAGTTTTCTCATTTAAAATATAGTTAAAATTGGTGAAAAGAGTTTATATCCGAACAATTCACAAATAGAGGGGTTTATATCCAATATTGAAGTTTGCAGGGGTTTATTTCCGAATAGCAAAGATAAGAGGGGTTTATATCCGATTTTGCCAAAATATAAAGGAAAAAAAAGAGGTTTTGATAGGTCCTCTTAAAAAAACCTCTATCTCCTCTTCTCCTGTCGTCAAATAAATCTGTTGATGAGAGTTTCATCGAGAAATCTTTGACTGGGCATTCGGGCCCCCTTTCGAGTCTTTCATTCCTCCCTTCGGTAACTGAGATCACTCGACTCATACACTACTGCCGATGTTAAGTCATAGTGCCTAGATCCCAGTCCATTTTCATACGACGAGGTCTCTGCGCTGTCTAGCTCGGGACGTAGATGTAGGTTGTGTATCCGGGACAACGAGTGGCCATATGAGAGATCTGAGGTACGAGCAAGGTTGGCTAAGTAGTGTGCCAGAAGTACCGCCTGTCGAGGAGCAAATAGCAGACGGAGGTGGCTGTGATACCGTTGAGTAAGTAACTGGAGCTCACTGAACGCCCGACCCTACTGCCAACAAGGTTGGCTGTGATACTGTGATACTGTTGAGCTGTAAACTAGGGTATACCAGATGGGAATGCGCATGTACTTCCTATTTTAAAAATTGATACAAGAAAAAGTACAAATTTCGATTATTGAGCATAAAGTGAATTATGACGGTTAATGCTTAATAGCTTAGATACAAACACATAATAACCCCTTAATTAGACTTAATTACATTGAAAATATAAAATATGCGGGTTGGTCGCGGCGGACAACAAAATTAGCTAGTATTACATATTCCTGGATATTTCTAATTGGAAAACTGTCATTGTTGTTTGGAAATAATTACTTTTTTTTAGACAAAATGCAACAAATGTAAAATGACCCCTAATGCAAGTATGTGGCTGCTCGTTCCTTTCTAATTGTTGTCAGTCCTTTTTTTTTAAAAAAAAAGTGTTACTTGATAATTTGATATCAGATTAATCAATTACAAGTTACAACATAAACAAATTAGAAATTAGAAATAAGATTTCGATTAAATTTACATTCAATTACTTTAATGAAAAGGGCCGCACTAGATTAAATAAAATGATCAAATACACTCATAATTAAAGAAGAAATCTAAACAGATAATTTAGAAATTCGAGGGAAAAATTGACAATATAGTTCATTTTGAAAATTGTGAGATAACGGCTTAAGGAGATCAATCTGCATTTATGTAATTTCCTCTAACTGTACGGCGTTATTGTCTGAAAAAATACTGGGAAATTGTATATTGTGCAATTATATAGAGATAGGCTATTGTCCTTTGGATAGGACTCAGCCATTTTCCTATTCAGTTTCAGACCGTCGGATGGTGTCAAGATTCGCGCGTTGATTAAAATTAACAGTTCAGATTGAGGCGCTGAAAAGGAAATGTGAGTTAAAAATTTTCGTTCCGCACCTCCGTTACTCCGTTGTTGCTCTGTCTCCTTCTCCAACAGGAGGGCACCTCTCTCTCTCTCGCTGGCCATGTACGCGGCTTAAATTTTCCAGGATTGTGCGTCCTCTCTCTCTCACGCTTGCTAGGTTCGAGTTCGAACAATCCCTCTGTCCATCTCGCATCTCTCTCTCTCTCTCTCTCAAAATCTGTAGGCCGAAGAAAGGAATCTATTCATCTCTCAAAATCTCGCATCTCTCTCTCTCTTTCTCTCTCAAACTCGACTAAAACCCTAGGCAAGCCTGAAACTCGCTTAAAATTTTTGTTTAAGCTTTTGTCTTGCATTGCATTTATATGACATTAGAACCTCTTAAAGCATTATAATTAGGTCAAGCTTGAATTTAACCGAGTTTTTTAAATTCTGCAACATTGTTGCAAATCATAACAGTCAGAACCACTATTGTTTGAAATCACAAATTTGCTGGTCATAATTTTACTTAATTTGTGCCAAACTGCCATTTAAGGGATTGAAATAAAATTTCAGGCTGTATAATTTTTTCTAGTTGATTTGGTAAGCCTCATCCCCTCTGATTTACTAGTTTGAAACTGATATTGGGCTTATTGAAAAAATTCGGGCTTACTTCTTCGTTAGAATGAAATTGATCTAGAAATTTGCAATTGGTGCCATACAGGAAGCTCTCTCTTCATACCATAATAGATGTTGTGCTTATAATGTCTACCGTTTTAGGATCAATTTTTATTTTGGTACAAGTGAACTAGTGAACTTGAGGAGTGCTTTGGGAAAAATGCTTTTCATGTATGTTACTGGTACAAGCAGATACCAGAAAAAAAATAATAAAATCTGCTTTTGCCTTTACATTTTTTGAGGTAATTTTTACAAACATAAGTAAAGTTAATTTGGTCATACTCACTTCCACGAGGCCCTGCCAATGCTAGTTCTAAAGTTAAGTGAACTTATCATTAGTGTACTAATGTAGAAATTAATAGTTTAGTCTTGTGTGACTGAACCTTAAATTTACTGTTAGGCTGCTTTGCATAAATGACCTAGAATATGAGGGGTTTTGTATGCAAACACAAAAAGGTATATCTCAAGTAGCAGAAATTTTTGGATGGGGATTTCCAATGTCAATTCGTTGAATTCAATTTTTGCTGTTGAATGGAAATTGGAAAATGCAAAGTAGATATTATTTAATTTAGATGTTAAGTTAGAATGATAAATTATTACTCATTTTTATAATTGATTGATAATCGCGGATGATCGTATTTCTGACTGGAAGTGTGGTTTGGGGGTGTTAATAATTTTCCAAATATTGGTGATGAGGCGATGAAGGAGAAAGAGGCTCCGTGCTGGGTACCAATAGTGGAGGGAAGTAACGGAAAATTTTTGGAGACGGAGATAGGAGTGACGGAGATGCGGAAAGAGAGTAACGAAAAAATTTTAACTCAGCGCACGGATTCAAACCGGATATCTATTTCTAGACACGAATCTTAACACAATCCGACAGTCTGAAACTTAATAGAAAAATGGCTAAGTCCTATCCAAAGGACAATAGCCTATCTCCAATTATATATACCCACTCAATGTTAACTATTCTAGAATAGTTAATTGCAGAGGAGTAAAGCTGAAAGAGTCTCCCTTCCCCTCCCAAAGATTAGCGCCGAGTTAAAATCTAATATTCGTCCCCTCCAAGAAAATTTCTTACACAGAAGTCTGAAATACTCTCCCTTCCATCCCTTGTAAAAGCTAAAAATTGAAATGCCGTGTTAATGCGAAAGATCCTCCTCTCAACTTCTCTTCGCACATAATCTCAAACGAACAGTGTGAAAGCAAAACTGCGAAAGATTCCCATCCTAACGGTCATTTGCGAGAGGAAAGTGTTGCGAAGGTTCTTTCGTAGTCATGTCCGGTTCCGAAATGGAGCACCTTGAATGCGTTTTCCATGTCGCCTCGTTAGTCCCACACGGAGCCAGAGAACCTCCTTCCTGCGCTAGAAGCCCTATATAATAGAGGGTACCCCTACCCATTCTGGCACACTCAGGGGCTGTCCTCAGCACACCGGCCTTTAATGGCTGGAGTCAGAGAGGCAGCATTTGGGGTCGGGCTGAGCGCCTGACCTCTGGGTGGTGGGGTCGGGCTAAGCGCCTGACCTCTGGGGGGTAAGGGCTTTGGTGCCCCTGCTCTGGGGTGAGGGTCGGGGTCCAAGGCGGCCCGGCCTTAGGGGTGGGGGAGGGGGGTCGGGGCCTAAGATGGCCCGGCCTCGGGGGAGGGGAGGGGTCGGGGCCTAAGATGGCCGGCCTCGGGGGAGGGGAGGGGTCGGGGCCTAAGATGGCCGGCCTCGGGGGAGGGGAGGGGTCGGGGCCTAAGATGGCCCGGCCTCGGCCTCAGGGGAGGGGAGGGGTCGGGGCCTAAGATGGCCCGGCCTCGGGGGAGGGGAGGGGGGTCGGGGCCTAAGGAGGCCCGGCCTCCGGGTAGGGGAGGGGTCGGGGCCTAAGGCGGCCCGGCCTCGGGGAGGGGAGGGGGGGTCGGGGCCTAAGGAGGCCCGCGGTATAATAGGGACATACCATTAATTTTTCAATTTTAATTTTCTTCTTTAAGAACAAGTTAGGCACTAAATGATCAGAACAATATTGGTTTTCCTAAATGATCGGCATAGAACTAATGATCAGTTAGGCACTAAGTAAGATTGTAACGTTAGGACATGCTAATATAATTTTGTTCTTTTTTCAGAAGTAAATACATAGGTTTCTTAGTACATCTCAATTGTACACCTCAACATCAAACTGCTTGTGAGCTCAGTGAAGTAACATGGTATGACTGTACCAGCATTTAGGATAATATTTCTTGTTGTTTTGTAAGTTTCCAATTGACCTTGTGTCTATTGAGGCTCGAAAAATCAATTTCCATTTTAAGGGGAAAAGAGTATAGGGTCCTGCATATAGATATATATAGGATCTATAGGAAAATTGCTTAGAAATATATTTTGTGCAAAAACTCTTCCTATCTGGTACAAAAAGATCCTATGATCCTGAAACCATCTTATGTGAGTTTGAAAATCCCAAGTCTGTCTAAAAGAAGCGAATCTAATCGAATTTGTTTCTTCTATTATGTATTTCCTTTGTGTAATACTAATTGATAGGAACTCATTGTTTAGTGCTACAAGATGTTGTGCATTCGAACTCATGGTTATAGACCCAAATTTCTTACTATCGAATATTTGATTTTCCAAGCCAAATCCCCTAGTATATGAAAGAATCCGGAAGTACCTTCGTTGTTCTAGAAGAGTAAGCCTTCGTATCTTAATGAATGTATTGAATTTATTCAGGCCTATTAGAGCGGGATCCACTTTTCGGGGAATATGAGTCGAAGCAATAAAATTCCATGTATCCTTCTTTAATAATTGTTTGTCTTTATCTTTTCAATGCAATGGTAATCTTGATTCCTTCAATTTTCAGACTGAATAAACCTATATTTACCGACTTGACCAATACAATATCTGTTTCTGGAACTTCTGTACTTCTGGCACTAATAATTTTTGCTTTCATCAACTCCTCAGGAACCATCAGAAAGTGAGATGGAAGACCTAAAGCGTGCAATTGCTTTATCTTTATTGGAACAAGATCAGCAAGAAAGGAAAGGAGCCAATTGATTAGTTCTATACATGTACCAGTCTCCTACTGTTCTAATTTTCAGTTAATACCCATTGCCTATTGCTGATTCAACTTTGCAGATCAAACTTTTCTTTTTCCTTTTTAATTTTTTTCTTTTTTTTCTTTTTTATATTACTTCCGAGTAGTCGCATGAGTGAATCCAATAATCAAGAATGTCACAACGAGTCAACGATACAACATAGTGTATATCTGGTCCAAATCGGTCATGAGTGAAAAGGCATAGGCAGTATGTAATTTTGTTTGTAGCTAAATTCCGTTCAAATTTTGTATAAGAAATTTTGAGATATCGTAGTTAAAAAATTTAATACAGTTGTACTCTAAGCATAATTATTTTGTCTGATAAGTGATAATACACATTTTATGTCTCATCACATGGGCAGCTTCTCTTCTTCATGAAAACTTACCCATTCAACACTACTATTTTAGTCTAATTCCATGTCATAATTTTTGAGTTAGAAACTGCTCATCAGCTGGAAGAAGATGAGATGCTTGCAAAGGCCTTGCAGGAAAGTCTAAATGCAGAATCTCCACCTCGCGAAAATGGTCAAACTCCTACAACTCCACCAAGGCAACCTGTTATACCTCCAAATGGTAACAGGTAATAATTCCTCAAGAATTTATTTTGTTTATATCTTTTTTGGCTTTGTTTATTTGTTTAATATGCTTTTATAACTTCAACCCATCAAAGACACCAAATATTTCTTGTAATTTGTCTCCTGCGCCAAGTTTGTGGACTGTTTGAACATTAATTTAGTTCACCTACTGTTTTTTGGTTTTCATGTTTCAGGCATAATTATTAGGTTTTCCTTGGGGAAAAAAAACGGGAAGCCAACATGCAGTGAGTTCTGTTTGATTTTGGTTAAATTGAGATTGGATTGGCCTGGTGTGGTTAGGGGCAATTTTGACAATAACAAAGTAGCCTTTCTTCATCAGGAACCTGATGGTAGGACTAGAATTGCATAAGT
Organism: Rhynchospora pubera; assembly: GCA_028095005.1. Taxonomy (NCBI): domain Eukaryota; kingdom Viridiplantae; phylum Streptophyta; class Magnoliopsida; order Poales; family Cyperaceae; genus Rhynchospora; species Rhynchospora pubera. The sequence goes on along the minus strand of CM051462.1, from coordinate 146,630,147 downwards.
GTCTGAAAGGTTTGGGCCTTTATTCCTTGCTCTTAATGAGCTTAAATTGCCCAAAGTGTTGCAGATGCATACACCATAGTACCATACCACTATAATATCAAAATTCATCAGCCAATTTGGTAGTTTCTTTCCCTTAGTTAATTCTAGTCTGAGTCCATATATCGAACCTGGTCTCTAATAGTACTTCCTGGCATCTAATATCCTCCAGAAGTACAGATTGGTACAAGCCATCTCTTGCATTATATTTTTCTCTTGTTAACGCTCCTAACATCTAATGGGGACATTTGAAAAGGATCAGAAGAGGGCTTGGTATATGGCATCAACTAGACTGGTCTTGTTTATTGGTACAATTTTGGATGCATAAAAAATGTGAACAATATGTAAATCAATACAGACTGAAACTGAATCATGCGGACGAAGTGTCAAATATGTACAATGTATTATATGAGTTCTTGATGCATTAAGAACGTGAAGTTTATTCAAATTTAAATTTCTACATAATTTTTGGCACATTAAAAAAGTAGGACGAGCAATGCCACCAGAAAGGCGAACTATGTTGATTTCGCCGTTTGCGACATTTAAGCATTCCTCGAATAGTTAATAATTCTTTTCAAAATTATAAATTGTTATTATTTGAAGGCTCACGGTTAAGCTAAAAAAGCATTAGTTTAGCCAAAAGGGACGTTCATTCTTAAAATTGCAGATAACGAGTCGGAAAAAAAAATCCAAAACCACTAATAATTTGTGTAGAACCAGCGAAGAAGTATTAATTCTACTATATTCTCGATAGTTGAAAATTTTGTATTAAGAACTTTCTTTTTTATTAAACATGTGGAACTTTGGGCTGCACTCTAGAAAAAAAAAATACGGGAGATAAGACGATGGAAGGAGAGCTGAGTGAAGAGGTGATGCTCACCCAAAATTTAAGGTCGCAATTTGGAAGTTAGTCTTATTTATTTTACTCTCTATGTGACCCTTTGTCACTCGTCTTTTTACCCTTTGTCACAGTTGTAAACTTGTTCGGTCATGTCAAGTCATCTATTTTTCATTCGACCTCCTCCCCTCATCTTTTTCAGGCTCAATGAATGAAAGGGCGTATGAAGTTAGCATATACTTAGCGCTCGTAAAGCTGTTAATCTTTAGAGCAGCGTTGCTCACTTATAAAACATAAAAAAAGGAAGCGTTTAGTCTTCGTATTAGGTCTAGGTAACATTATTAAAAATTTAAAAATGAAAATGAACTACGTTTTAATTTTTATCATTTATATAAAGGACACAACACGTAACAGAATGAAGAAGACGAAACCTTGGCAGCAAAACGAGAGTAAAGCGAAAATAATCTCCAAATCAGAGGAACGAGTAATCTCAAAATAATCATTTATTTTGTCTTCCACAAACAATTTTTATAACCCCTAAAACACACAACATACACTTACTATTACCAAATGCACACTTTAAGTTTGCAACTGCATGTTCAATTTGTTATTTTTGAACATTGATAATAACAATGATGAGTGTTATGGAAATAACTTGAGGATAAGTATAATAGACTTTTAAAATTACTTTCTTATAACACCTCAAACCACGTTTGGCTTGCAAGGACGACCCCACTCAAGCACGAACAAAATAACCAAACTGACAAAGCAAAATTGTTGTCAATACATGCCTACTGCCAAAAAATGCCACGACAACATGGTGGCACTACAAACTCAACTAGAAGAAGGTCAAAATCGGGCATTAAGCTCTGTGGTCAGTTGTCAAATACAAAGTTACCTACAAGATCCCATGGTTAGCATCATTCAGTGGTTTAAAATGCAATATTTACAACAACAGATGTCACTATCCCCTAAAATGTTACTTAATAGATAAAACTAATTTAACAAAAATATAATCTTCAATAGAGGCCACACAAGCGAGGCCGTGAACAGAATTGTTTGCCATTGGCTTTGACCAGGGCCACAACACCAACTGTTACCCCAGCCAGAAGTATTGAAGCTGGGAAATGTTGCATGTTTCGCCCTGCTGTCAAATACAACAGAAAGTTAATTTTTTTACATTTAAATTACTTTAGTTTTGTTTCGGTTTAGATCAGGTAAAGAAAAACCTTGGTTGAGACTAAATGCTGTAAGTGTGATGCCTCCTATTATAACAGCTGATGCCAGTGGCAAATACTGCAAATAAAAATATGATTTATATGGTTAGATTTAGGAGCCCTTTATCTTCCCAATGATTTTTCTTTTACTGATAACCCCCCAACATTCTCATGGGTACAGTGTACAGCTACACATGGAAGTAGCCCCAGTGTCTCTGTTTTCCCAAGTTTTGTTATGAAGCATCCCAAGTATTCTCTTCCCACATTCTCTCTCTCATTATAGAGGGGTTATCTTGGCAGATTCGGAAAAAAGGAGAACATGGAGGATATCTTATATGGTGGAACAATATAGTTCCTATAAAAGTGGGTTATACTGTAACAACGATACACAATTCAGAAAATAAAATTAACAGAGACACTCACAGAGATATTTTCAAGAGCATTTTGCTGAAAAGGAGAGGGGCCACCTCTACTGACATTGTACTGTCCACTTATTAGATCCAATGCATCCTGTTATTTGCAAATAATGATAGATAAATGACATGTGTTACAAAATTATACATCAGTGATAGAAAACTATGAAAGGAAACAGAAGATACTGAAAAGATATGTACTTGTCGCATGCCATCCTGAAAATTATTCAAGTAATATCTAGAAAGAGCACTAAGTCCATCCTTCACTAATCCAGAAAATGTTTGCCTTCCATATCTGTGTGAAACATTTCAACAGTACTATCAGAAATCAAATTGATGAAAAAGCCAAATGCTGTGGCACTTGGCCTGTAATTTTCAAATGCATAATAAAACTGCATAGCTTATTTATCTGTGGTTTTCTGCATATCTGAGTGAAAGGATGCTTTGAGCATACTTTGTGGCTAAGCCCACAAAAAATTGCACTTCTGTACCTTACTAAGTCGCCCTTGAGAGCATGAGAACCTGCATATTCTTGGCTTATCTCATCCCCATGTTCAACCCATACTGAAAACATTTATTAACAACCAAAAGTCAAAATGTGACTTTTTCATTGCATAATTGTGAAGTAAATTGCACTAAAAATAGCTGCAGCTAAATTGCCCATCTAAATCTCAAAAAAGGAAAAAAAAAAAAAGAAAAAAGTTGAAATTACCTGTCTTAAAAATATCAAGAATGTTATTATGTGCTGTAATGCTTTCATTTGAAGAAAGTAGCCCCATTTTCTGAAGCTGAATATCAAGCAACTTCCTGCCGAGAAAACTCTAAAAAAAACAAATAAGAATATGAAATTAGAGGCAAGATACAGTACACAACAGAAACTTTGGTTTTCCAAGGAAAGACTTTAATTACTAACCCTCCATACAAGTATTTAGATAAATTCTGTCCTCATTTTTTTAGAATTCAAGGCTAGTAAAAACCTAGCAATGGTCACTCTGCCTGCCTGGCTTAAACCATAACAAATGCTAAGTAAAATTACACAATATAGAGCAGCGGACAAGCAGGTTTAAATAAGAAGTTAATATTATAAACATTTTGGTCTTTACTTAAAATGAACGAAAAATTAAAAAGGAACAGAAATAAGCGAACCTGGGTGACATTAGTTCGATCAAGGCAATCTATGCAATTAGACCTGATAATACCCTTCTGTTCCATTAATAATTCTCCTTCAGCATTCATGAGAAAATATCTGCTCAACTGGCCCGAATTTCAAATTAAAAGCATGCTTCTTAGGAGAATACACCTGAACTATAATGAAGTGTAGAATTCAAATTTACCCTTGTTTGTCGATGTCCTCTTTAATTTGATCATAGAGAAGTTGTACACTGTCAAAATTTCCTTTGCCACATGTGTTATGGAAGTCGAAAGATACATATCTGTCAATAAAATTGGTGGAAAAAATAACAAAAGTTAAAATCACAACAGCCGCTAATATAATAACTACGAGTATTAGCACGACAAGTTGCACCTGACATCTGGAAACTTCTCCATTTCAACAGAGTATGCATGGTTTAGCTTTCCCTCATCACCATGCTGTGAAAATGAAATTAATTGATGGATACTCAAAAGAATGCATCAAATATAAAAGTAAGCATTAGGTCAGTGATAATGATGCTTGGATAAAGCTTACCTTATCAGTTAGATCAACTGCCAGTACTTCGCCATATCTTTGCATGAGATCGTAAAAGTGTCTCTGTGTAACTTTAGACTACAAACAAGGTGAACTAAAAACAATGTAAAAATAACTTTACTTAAAAAGGTAGAATTTTTGTAGTCCAGGTTACTCATTCGTACCGATTCAGCATGCTCAATTAAATTCAATTCAGGTTTGTAGCTTAAATCCACAATTTGCTCCCAGAGGAGAGGGATTGAACCACGAATCTATCAGGGAAAAAAATTTAAGCAATCAAAAAGAAAACCCGGGGGGGGGGAGTAAAATGAAAAAAACAAAAGGTTGAGAATAGCTTTCTAATGTCTGTCTTATTTTTCTATCAGCACCTGTAAAAATGATGATCTAAAGCAGCCATACTCCACAATCTGCTCCGATTCAACAAAGTTGGCAACATCGCCCTCGAGATTTGCACCTCGTCTCCACATTCGAGTTCCTATAAATATCTCCAGTGAAGTTTTAAATATGCTTATCAGATTAGAGGAGAAACCATAATTATGTTGTCATGATATCATACCTAGACGTCGGTTACATCTTCTCGAAATTAGTGTCAGCTTCACAGGTGTATCTTTTAAAGTGAATTGAATTGTCTGAAAATCTAAGACAGGTTAAGGATAAGTTTAGTGCAAGTTTATGGCAGTGGTTGAGGGGGTCGAAACGAGAGCAACGCTCCCCACTATGAATTGAAATTGTACTTGTATCCATTAGGTTTGTAATTTTTAAATGAACATATACTCTTAGGCTGTGCTCCAGTACGAAGAGGAAAGAGTAAGAGGAGGGGTGGGGAGGTAAGGGGTGACCGGAATTATGTCACCCCAAAATCGGGGTGAATGGATTGGGGATTAACTCTTCCTTAGATGAGTCTCTCTCTTACCTCTTCTCATCTCACTTCATCCCTCTCTATTTCCATTCTGGAGCAAGTAACACCTCACGGGCAGATAAAATTTTAATCTCTCCAAGTCACCTCATCCCCTCTCCCCTCCAAGATTGAGTTCTGGAGCACAGCCTTAGGCTCCGGTCATAAATTTAATCATACTATATTCACTCATAAATTATATCATACTTCATTGACTCATTAAGTAAATCATACTGATGGATAAATCATCTATCTGTACATATCTTGCACTGCCATAGAACATAAGCCTATAAGTGGGTTACCATACAATCATACTATGTGTAAAGGATACGTCCTTGTATCAAAGGAATTATGAACGGATCCAGCTGCAAAAATAAATAAATTGATAAATTAATTACAAATAAACAGGGAAAAAAACAAATTCATAGTTAGAAATATGTAGCTAATACCTTAACCTCAATAAGCTCCTCCAACAAGTTTCTGTTCCATATGAATCGTGGATCAGCCTGAAAAAAGAAAATAATCAAAATCCATAGTTCGAATTCTCCTTCCATTAAACTATGATGCATTTTATATAAAAACAAACCTGTTTCCATAAGGGTTTATGAGTTCTCTCTTTAGCTAATTGGGATGACCTCTGCAAACTAAGAACCAATCAATCAATAAATTCTTAAAATTACAATCCCAAGCTGCCATATACCAGTATTGAATTTACACAGTCACGTGTGTATTTCTTCCTTGTTTCTGTATTTGTTCTTATAATCACTAAGGGAATGAACCAAACAACTATCGTTGATTATAATCACAAGAAGGACAAGTTTACTTTATTGTTAAGTCTCTATCATATGAAAAATTTAAGCCAGGTGTTGCCTCCACTATCTTCAAAAGGGACATGAAGTATGCCTCATCTTTTTTCTGCATAAAACCCGCAAACGTTTAATTAAGTTTTTAGTTACAAAATTACAACCTTATTATATTGGTGATTTGACGTTTTCTACCTCTTGCGTGGCTAATTCCTTCAAAGCTTCGTTACAACTCAAGAACCTCATAGAGGCCACACCGTAAATTGTTGAACCAAGATAAGATCCAATTTCCTTTCTAGAAGTTATTACAAGAACGTAACTCCCTGCATTGAAAAATGTTTGTTAAAACAGTTACGACAGCTTAGAAATAATAAAAAAAAAACAATAGCAGGAAAAATAAAGGGATACATTGGAAAAGCAGCAAACATCCTGCACCATGATCCTCATGATTGGAGTTCTTGTATTACAATTATATCAATAAAAAAAATGTGAATATACCTGCCAGCAGTCTTATGACCCCAGCTACTCCATAAATAGTAGAAACTTTTAATGGGTTCTCCGAGCCAAGATCCCCTGAATGAAAAAGTGCATAGTCATCACTGAGTTTCAGAAATAGACTTCGAAAAAGAGTAATTTAGGTTGTGGCATGTGCAATCATGGGAATAACACAGCAATACATATTGCAACACTAGATGTGGTAGTACTTGGACTTAGAATTACCTTCAGAAAGCTATATACTTGCTGAAAAGACTCACAATAGAATTGCTATACTGACTGGGATGGCGTTAAACACAAAAGCTACTAATTTTGTTAGTCAAAACTACAAGGAGTACAGAAGGTACTGGTATAGATAGATAGTTAAAAATTTATAAATTGTGAACATTACATAATGAATCCGCTAGTTCTTATTCTACTGTTTACGCGCATACCACAAGAAACAAACTAAGCGCAAAAATCGCAATAAATTAGAGATTTAAGAGACAGAACCTTCAAGGGGTCGAATGACACCATGAGACCGATCGACGGAGAAACCATGACCAACGGTGTACGGATCGGTGGAGCGCACGATGTACTTACCAGGATACTCCCTGAGCTCCATCTCCGCGCAACACAGGCCTCGTACGAGCTCATCGTTCCCGCTATCGCCGTGGAGAAGAGGTTGCGCCTCTTCCGACATTTTTTAGCTCTTTTTCCTTTTCCTTTCCTTGTGTTGGATTTGGAAATGTCTCGGTTGGTATAGGTAGAGTTGTAATAGTGATTTGGCACTGGCGCGTTGACAGGTCGTCGGCGGCGAGTCACAAGTGTTTTGAACTTTGAAGAGAAGAAGCGAATGGAATTTTGGAACGGTGATTCGCTATTTGGCTTTCTACCTTCCGGTCTTGTCGGACAGTCAAATGTTATGTGAAATCACTTTACAGTGGGACCCACGCATGGATATTTATGCTTGGTCTGAGGGCCCATTGTGCAGGAATAAGTGGAAGGTTCGCTCCGGAAACTTGGGTACAGGAAATCAGAATCCAGAGAACGCAGGGAACTTGTGAGAAAAATGGCGTGATTTCATATATGTCCCTCTAAAATGGCGTATTTACATTTACAAAATTATAAACATTTTGCTTTTAAACGTCGCAATTAAATATTTAAAATTCAATATTAATACTTTTATTTTTATTCTTTCAAAATATAATTTGGGTTCTATCTCGCTCGCACATACCTCTATCTGTGTTTCACTCATAAACAAATCTAATCTAACAGTATTAAAAAGATCGAAATGATGAATGAGTAACTTGCAGTTCAGCAGTTCCTCAATTTTTTGTTCAAAAATATAAAATAACAAAAAAATAAATTACGAGCATGTGAGGGTCTAATATAGTTAGTCAATAGCTCTGTCGTTTAGCTAAAGAAAACGAGTTCAATTCTCGTTATGAGATGAAGAAATATAAAATTAGTATTAACTGAACTATACGGTCTATACCTCTCTACATAAATGATCTATTAAAAAAAAAAACCACGAATACAAATCTTTGTAGCTTGTTTACAATTTTGTCCTTTTGCATTTTTTATTTTTCTATTGCACTTGTATTGATAAATGAGGAAGAAAAAACGTGAGGAAAATTTTATTAGATAAGATAGAAATGTAATTTAGTAGAAGAGCGAGAAGAACTTTCGTCTACATCAAATTTCTTAATCATGGCGATAAAGCAGTGATAAAACAAACTTTATTTTATTTTTTTTAGCTCCGATGCAATAAATATGTGATTCAGCTGATTTGCTGTTAAATCATAATTTAGAAGAAATATAGTGTTATCATTTAGTAGTAAAATTGCAGATGACAAATTTAAAACCATGATATTACTTGCTCTTATAGTTTCCATCCGCTTCTTTTTCTGTAGGGGTTATATGAATTTCTTCAGATTAAGCGATAGGGATACAATGCTTCTCAGCACAATTGCCACATGAAGGTAAAATAATTCCATATCTTTAAAAAATAATAATAATAATAATAAATCTCGGCTTAAAATAATTCTAAAAACAAATCTCCAACAATATCACTGTTCAGGATAGTTTAAGGGACTCGGTGTAATATCGGAATTTTTTACAATTCAAAAGCAAATTTATTCTGAACAATAATTGAAGAAAGTATCACGTTACAGATTTTATTATATCTGGTCTTTTTACTAAAAGTTGTGCCACTATTGTACGCATTAATGGATGCCCCTTTTCTTCCATAACTTCTTATGATCTTTGGGGCAAATAATTGAATTTTGGAAATAAGTTGCCACCGTAATCTCTTTAAATCTCCAAAATGTGATCATCTGTAAGTTCCCAAGTGAATTTTGCTTTTCCAAGTCGGTCTAATAAATCATCCCAACAAATCAAATCTCGCAAATGCAAATTAGATGGGTTATGTTTTACAACAAAATAAATAAATAAATAGATGGGTTATTAAATGCTTGAAAATTGACAACATAAATATTAAATGCAGAGTGGAATGATAAACCATAGATCAGTGGGGCCGTGGGGGTAATAATCACTGCGTTTTGTTGAAGAAATTAAAAAGATGCTTAGTAACTTTTCAGCACTAGTTATATTATATTTATGGTTCAAAATAAAAATTATTGAAAGGTTCAAATAAGCAAAATCAGCGCCAAACTATATAGGGATGAGTTGCTTCTAACGCACTTGTAATGTGAATTCAAAGGCTTTTTTAGTAGATCATGACTCCATAGTCCATATTGTGAAACAATCAAACAATTCTGCATATATGCTAAAAACGTCATAGTCAGCATGCACAAGTTATAAAATTGGTAATAGTTCATACAAATAAGACCTGATGCAACTTGTTGAATTGAAGTTTCCAAGTTTGTGACTACAAATAAGAAGTTATGGAGATGCTTCTCCTGGTAGATCAAATTTGCACCAAGGGTTCCCAAAATGTTATTAACTTATTATACATTTGCACTGCAGACATTATAATTGAAAATTATTTTGCGAAAAATAAAAATATCTCCGACGGAATACGGAATGTCCTTAAGAAATAAAATTACAAGACCACCATCACAAATAAAATGTCCTTAAAATAAATAATTAATGGCACTTTAGACGAACCGAGCCATTTTAGCGTGCCAATTTGATCATGTTGCCTTCAAAATTTGAAAAAACTCAAATTACCAATATTAAATTTTTTTCTTCATAAAATTTTAAAATCACGACAATCCGAATTTACTTCAAAATACTGATAGATTGTCATTCAGTCCAGAAAACAAATATCGACGCTAATTAAATGAGTTTTATGAGTTCACGCTTGGGCGGGAGTAAACAGGACTTGTATCAACGCTGATTAAATAAGTTTACTAGGGTTGGACATCAAGCTTCGCTCGATATAATATTTTTAATATAGTTTAAACTTTGATTTTTTTCATGTAAATTTAAATTTTGAATATATGTTTATAATAATTTGAAGGTATATTAATAAAAATATTTATACAAATTTGTTTTAAGAAATTAGAAAAACAGTTATAGCAAATAGATTAGAACAAAGTGTTGTCTTATATAAGTAATCACAAATATCCAATTTTATTCGGTAAACATTTTGTTCATAAAAATTATCCTATTGAGTTTAAATTTGTCACTACTTAAAAAAAAATTTGGATTCAAAACACGTTTTCCTCATTGAATATATAAATTTTGGTGTTCGTGATTGAAAATACTTAAAATCAAACTCATGAAAACTGTACATGCACTATTGAATATTAAGATATGATATATATCTAATTGCATCTATTATTTAAAACTTTAGTCAGAATTTAATATCCTAAACTAAACGCCCAATTCTAAATTAAATGGGTCAATAAATATGTAGAGATTTTTTTTCTCATTAAACTATCCTAAGAGTCAAATGTCTGAAAGATTTTTCGGCTCAAAATCGTCCGATATTGCAGAGGATGTGGCTGCATATTTCTATCATGGATCTATTTAATTTCTAGATAAGCTGGTATAAATACTAAACTTTAAGTTTTATTAGGCATAACATCTAATATAACTTTCAGATTCTAAAATAGCAATGGGACTAATAGAAAGTATTGAAACATCATTAATAATAACTCAAGGGAACCTAATCAAATTTTTATGAAAAACATGATAAATCATAAAACAATATAAAAGCAAACATCACTAATATATATATTTAACCATAAAAAATTAATACTACAAATTATTGTCTCAGCCATTCTTAGTTATCGAAACAAAACAAAACGCCTCAATAATCAGGTATCGAAACAAATTTTTATATCTAGTCTAAATAAATAAATAATGCAATACACAATAGAATCCCATGCATTGTTCTGGCACACTATTTTCCATATCTGAATCCAAGGAGAAGCTCGTTTGACATCAGTGCAAAATTAAAAAAAAAAAATCCAGAAATCATTTATAATGGTCATTTAACCTATCTTTATTCCGAATGGTAATTCTATTTGTCTGATTCTTGATCTATGCAAACAAGGTTGCCTTGCTATTTTATTATCTTATATTCTTATTATAAAAACTATAATTTGAATAATATTTGTAAAATGTATATATGCTGTCTAATTACTACTTTCCATAACAAAAGGCTAGAATAAAGAAAGATAAGATATGCACCTCTAAGCTCTCCGTTTGGATGGTGTGGGAATAAGAAGAATAAGAGAAGAAGTAGGAAAGAAGTATTGGAAAGTGTGTAACTTTGTGAAAAGTTTGAATTGTTTATAATAAATTTACTTCCTTATTCTCTTATTCCCTAATTCTTAGGGCTCATCCAAACGGAGCTGTGAAAAGAGAGAGGTTCGCTCATGAGCTGAATAAAGAACTCGTACCGGTTATGTATGGCATCTTCCTTCTTTGAGTTGGCAAAAAATAGATCGAAACCATTCATCTTCATCCTCATAAACCCTGGAAAATGCACAAAGCACAAATCACATGAAAAGTAAAAAAATTAACTATGTCACATTCTGTTTGCGTTTCAATGAGATTTTTCAAGGTGCTGGTACAAAGAAATATCATTTGGTACGATTGAGAAGTTATATCCTTAGATAAGATATCGCTCATCTGCACAAAGTTGATTATATGACAAACAATTTTACGATCGCATTAAATTGAGAAACAATAGAGCATTGAAATTAAAACAAACCAAGATTTAAGTACACAATTAAGAATCAAGTAGTCTGGTCATTGTTCATGAGGAGCATTTTGTTAGAGATATGTCCTAGAAGCCAATCATATTTGGCTACTTCTATGGTTTTATGTTATGGATGATTTTATATCATTTGTTCCTTGATTTATGTGTTGACAGTTCATTCAGGTTGAGGATCTGAATTATAAATCACTGTGTTTCATTTAGTAGTAAATGACAACAATAAATCTAAAGCGTCCATAATCTTGATAATTAACAAGGAACATTAATTATCAATAAGATTAGTATGCAAGTTAAGTGTTGATTAAGTTCTATAAATCACAGGTTAAGAGTAACCAACTTAATTGCATATGTTTATGTTAATTGAACATAGTACAGGACATGACCCAACGAAATAAATATATGGATTGTGTTATGTGTCATTATTTATTTCGTTATGATTTTGGTTCTAAGTTTGAGATATTTATCTTTTCCACATGAGGATAGGTTCAATAAATATCGTCTACCGCTGATTCCCGATAAGGGCTGCTATACGGACGTTATTTATGTTCTCTTGAATTGTGCGGGGAAAAGCTAAATAGTCAAGAAAACCGTATGTCCCTCATTAATTCACTTAGTGAGTGACGATATCTGTTTGGGCCCCTTGATGGAGATAGATTGTTTGCTAGCAACTGATACAATTATCTCTAAATCAAGAAACGTATAATCTGCAAGAATGACACATTCCTATCTTGGATTATACGATGATATCGTGAGACATAGGAATCAAAATAGAGATATACCTTTATTCTCTTATGCAGGATTGATATATTGTAGCTTTACACTATTTATGCGAATTGGGAATCATAACGTGTTGCTAGATACCGCTTATGATTATTGGAATTAAATAGCGATTTAACTCCATGTCCAACGTAGCATAAATCCTCAAAGGGTCACACAAAATTGGTGTTTTAACCATGCTTGCATTATTTATTTATTTGCAATAATTGGTATTGCAAAATATGATAAGTTGATTAATTAATTAAATAGCGTTGTAGATCGTTATAATTAATTAAATCAAAGGGATCATATAGAAATAAATTAATGCATTATCTAATTCCTAAATAATTATTTCTAAGTTAATAATTATTTATTTCAACACATATGCATATTATAGGGCTTTAATTAAATAGTTAATTAAAGGCCCAATAGGGATCCAAATTGAGAGCAACAAGAGAGACCATTTAATGATTGATTAAGTGGACCCATGAGGCAATGCAATTGGCCCATAAAAGCCTTTATTGTGGCCGGCCATGCATGGAGGTAGGTGGGGTGGCAATTTGGTAAATAGTTAGTGTGAGGTAGGTAGGGTTTGCACACTATATAAAGAGGTGTATGGTTGCAAATCCCCCTCTCTCTCTCTCCCACTAAACCTAGCCGCCCCCCCTAGTGGTAGGCGCCTCCTCCCCTCTCCTCTCTCCCTATTGCTCATGTGTTGAGTCCCATTCTTCCACAAATCAATTAGTTCATTTGCTAGAAGAACGGGGAAGCTCGGGATTAGTCATCTCCTCCAAGTTACTAGCATAGCTTGTCGAGGATTTGGTTAATACCAAGTGGACTCGAGGAGCTTTCGACAAGGAGGCCGAAAGAGCAAGCACCACCTTCATCCTAGCCGCGGTTCAAATCCCCTTGGTTACGATATCAAGGGAGGTACATCTTTGAACCCTTTCTCTTGTGCGAATGGCTTAATACTAGTTCCTATGTGTGTGCATGCTTAGTTATGGGTAATTAATAGTAATTATTCTTGAAAAATTAAAATTGTGCACTTGACTAACAGTGGTATCAGAGCCAGGTCGTACTTAAGCTATTTTGACACTTAATTAAGAGAAATTGGCTAATTAACGGATTAGTAGAGATGATGCGTTTGTTTGCTGTCTCGAAATGGTATTTTCTGTGTTGTTTCGCGTTTTTCGCTTTGATAAGTTCTCTGGAAGTTTTTTCCATCTACATGAAAGTTGTAGATCTGTGGATTGTGATTCTGTGGGCGTTAGATTCACATTTTTCTGAATTAGTATGGATTTACTGTGAATAAAATGACGACAGTGCGCAGAACCAGTTTCTGCTCGCACTGTCCTGTTTGAATGGCTTGAAAGATTTATATTTTGAATATAAGTATCAGTGTTCTATGGCTAGATTTAAAGAGGAATTGAAGCTCTTTCTGAGCATGTATAAATTGTTGCATGACTTGGATTAATTTGTGGGTTTTCAAGTATGAAAAGGAAGATCTCGTCAGATCCAGTTTGTTGAACAAATTGATTGTTCTAATAAACTGTACCAACTGAGAACTCCTTTAAAAATTCTGTTTAAATGGAGTTGTTATATTTTGAGTTAGGATTCCAGGAAAATTAATTTCATAATTTTTCGTGGAAGTCTGGACCTTCAACTAGGTTAGAACATTTCAATCGACAGTCTGTTCCAGTACAGAATTTGTTGATTGTTTAGTTTGTAACTCGAATTTTTTTTGAACTGAACTTGGTGGTTTTCTTTTCATGGTTAGTTAGCCTATAGACTAAACTAGTTTTTCTATGTATATTGTATATATAAAAACTGATTAGAAGGTGGTCTAACAGACCAAATGGTTGAGAGGATAATCTGAAAGTCTCATAACGGTGTTTCGTGCACTTGTAAGAGATTTGTCATTTTTGATTCTCCCAGATGGTTTAAGATCTCTTCTTGAAATTTTTACTGGTAATCACAACTATGATAAGGAGCTTAAGTAATTTATTTGAGAATTTTTGGAGACCTAAAACCTTTGTTTTTATTGGATTCCATTAGTTACGTTTTTTAATAAATTACTGTTTTTCTAAGTATTCAAATTAGTTGAAAATAATTAGAAAACTCCTTGTTTGATCTCCTTTCAGTTATGGGATGTTGAAAGAACTTTCTAAATGAATTTAAACAAGTTTTGTTGTTTAAAATTGAGGATTTGTACACGGAATTTACTTATGGCAAACGATACGCAAAGATGCTTGAAAATCGTTAATTGGAAACAAAGTGCTTGTATGTGCTAACTTTGTTTTGTAGGTGGATAGTGGGTTTAGTATGGCTCAAGACTCAATGTCTTGTGGTTGTAATGAATGCATGTGTGAATGTTTGTAATGCGGCCTTTGGTGCCATTAATTAATTAATTTGTTGATTAATTTTTTATGTAACTTGTGAGGCTTGCATGCCCCTAAGGTTAGGATGGGAATATGATGTTTTCACATGTATTTTGCACCTTTATTTTATATAGGATTTAGATCCTTATAGAATTTAGTGGGAGGGCAAGAATTAGATTAGTTTTGCTCCATGGACGATGTGGCGAAACTAATGCAAGCGGGAGCCATACAAACCCACAACTATGAGATGCTTATGTGATTACTTTTGTTAGGTTAGGTATGGGTGTATACTTACACGACCACCAAACAAAGTGTCATATGAATTGTTTGTCCCAAACTAAAACGAATAAGTTAAATCGCCCTCCTTCTCTCTATCCCCTTCACGCCGATTGTCACTCATGGCGCGGTCCGCCCAAGCGGACGTCATGATTGCCAATTCAGTAGTCGGGGTGCAAATAGCTAAGATTTGCAAGGAGCAAATAGTGAGAAGTGACTTTTCGATGGACCCAACTAGAGTTTGGACATCGGGGTGAAGTTCGCTTATGCGAACCAAGAGTCATGGTAAGATGATTGGTTGTAGAACCTACCTTATCTAATCATTTTGGATGACGTGCCATAGCAGGTCCATTTTGATGAAAATAGGGATCTTGGAAATCACTATACTTAGGGACTTTTAAAAGTGTAGTGAAAGTTTTACTTTTGTTAAAACTAAAAACATAAAACTAATTGACCTTTAAATTCGATAATTGTTGTAGATGTCTTCCTCCTCTTTAACGCTTCGTTCTCTTCTTGAGAAAGAGAAACTCGCCTTTAACGGTGCTAATTTCTTGGATTGGCACCGCAACCTAAGGCTTGCCCTTAGGTTTGAGAAAAGGGAGTACCTCCTCACCACTCCGATTCCCTCTGCTCCTAAGGACACCGATCCAAAGGATAAGCAAGAAGAATATGAGAAGCACGTCAATGACGACATGGAGATGTCGGTCTTGATGGTTGCGGTCATGGAATCGGAACTCCAAAAGGAGTTCATAGATAGTGGTTATGGAGTGTTCGAAATGATCACTCGTCTCAAGAACATGTTCCAAACCAAGGCCCGCACCGAAAGGGCCCGTCTCATCAAGGCCGTCGCCAACACTCGTTTGGCGGAGGGTCATGAAGTCGGGCCACACGTCATGAAAATGGCGGGGTTGTTTCGGCAGCTTGAAAAGCTTGATATGCCCTTTCCTACGGGTGCGATTCAAGATTTCATTCTCAACTCCCTCCCTCCAAGCTTCACCGGTTTTGTTGTGAACTACCGGATGAATGGCATGGACAAGAGCATAGATGATCTCCAAAACATGTTCGTTGAGACGGAGGATAGTCTCAAGAAGGAGAAGGGCCCAAAGGATGTTCTTGCCGTGAGTGACAAGAGCAAGAAGATCAAGAAGCGAGGCCGTAAAGCCAAGAAGGGCAAAGGCCCGGTGACGCCCCAAGGTCCGGCCAAGGGTGCTCCCGTGGGTTCCAAGAAGAAGAAGAACCCGGCCACTCCCGAGACCGTTTGCTACTATTGTAGCAACAAGGGTCATTGGAGGAGAAACTGCCCCAAGTACCTTGCCGACAAGAAGGCGGGAACCGTCCAACCTTCTTCTTCAGGTATATTTGTCATCGAAACCCTTCTCGCTACCTCTAACACCGATTGGGTATTCGATACCGGTTCGTGTGCTCACATTTGTCGAAATGTGCAGGTCCTAAAGAATAGGAGGCGGCTCGAGAAAGGTGAAGTTCAACTCCGCGTCGGGAATGGCACGTGCATCTCCGCTATGGCCATTGGGAGCGTGGATTTAACTTTACCTTCTGGTTTTGTGTTGGAACTAAAGGATGTATTTTTGGTTCCCTCTATCACTCGAAACATTATCTCTATCTCTTGTTTGGACATGGATGGTTTTGATGTTGTAATAAAGAACAAGTTGTTGACCTTGTTTCGAAATGATGTTCGTTTTTGTGATGCGCATTTATTGAATGGTCTTTATATGCTTGATTCTAGCGGACTTATCTTGAGTGTTGAGAATGACAATAGGAAACGTAAGATTTCACATGAGAATGCAACTTTGATGTGGCATTGTCGCTTAGGTCATATCAATGAGAAACGCATCAAGAGACTACAAACCGTTGGTCTCTTGGATCAATTCGCTTTCGAGCCAATTGACACATGCGAATCTTGTTTGATGGGAAAGATGACCAAAGCGCCTTTTCCTAACAAAGGAACAAGGGCAAATGACTTATTAGACCTTGTACATACCGATGTATGTGGACCTATGAGCATTTGTGCGCGTGGTGGTTATTCATACTTCATCACATTCACCGATGATCATAGTAGATACGGGTATATCTACTTGATGCGTCACAAATCCGAATCCTTTGACAAGTTCAAAGAATTTAAGAATGAAGTTGAGAACCAACTTGGTCGAAAGATCAAAGTCTTACGATCCGATCGAGGTGGTGAGTACTTGAGCCATGAGTTTGGTAACTATCTAAAGGAGTGTGGAATCGTTCCACAACTCACTCCACCCGGAACACCACAATGGAATGGTGTATCCGAAAGGAGGAATCGAACTTTGCTTGACATGGTTCGATCAATGATGAGCCAAACCGATTTGCCTATGTCCTTTTGGGGATACGCCCTTGAAACCGCAACTTTTACATTAAACCGTGTTCCATCAAAGTCCGTTGAGAAGACGCCCTATGAGCTTTGGTTTAAGAAGAAACCAAGCATGTCGTTTCTCAAGATTTGGGGTTGTGAAGCTTATGTGAAAAGGCTAGTGAGCGATAAGCTTGGACCCAAATCGGACAAATGTCATTTCATAGGATACCCTAAGGAAACAAAGGGTTACTACTTCTATAACCGCAACGAGAACAAGATAGTTGTTGCTCGTTATGGTGTGTTCTTGGAGAAAGAATTTCTCTCAAGGAGAAGTAGTGGGAGCAACGTGGTGATTGAAGAAATTCAAGAACCGCAACAACAAAGCATGCCTCAAGTAGGCAATGTAGTTGTTCCCGATATGGTGCCAAATGAGGTTGCACAAAATGTGGATGCACCGAATGAGATTGTATTCGAACCCATTCCACAAGTTGTTGTGGAAGAAGAGGTTCACGAACAAGCTCCCTCAAATGAAAACTCAAACATATCGCGAGTCGATGATGTTGAGGAAGCACCTTCACTTGAAGTTCAAGAACAAAGTCCACAAACCGTTGTGGAACAAGTTCAAGAACCTCAAGCGTCTACCCTACGAAGATCGGCAAGGCCAAGTCGTCCACCTATAAGATATTTAGGTTTGCACGACGTTCTCGTCATGGAGAACGATGAGCCTTTGACCATTGATGACATGAGAAAGAAACCCGACTCCAAGGAATGGCTAAAAGCCATGGAATCCGAAATGCAATCCATGTATGACAACAAGGTTTGGACCTTGGTTGTCCTTCCCAACGGAGTAAAACCCGTTGAGAACAAATGGATCTTTAAGAGAAAGGTCGACATGGATGGCAACTTGACCATTTACAAAGCACGACTTGTAGCGAAAGGTTACAAGCAAATTCATGGTATTGACTATGAAGAAACCTTCTCGCCCGTCGTCATGTTCAAGTCAATTCGGATCATGTTAGCAATTGCCGCATTCTATGATTATGAGATTTGGCAAATGGATGTCAAAACCGCCTTCCTAAATGAAAATTTGGAAGAGGATGTGTATATGACACAACCCGAGTGTTTTGTGGATCCAAAGAATGCTAACAAAGTATGCAAGCTTCAACGATCCATTTATGGATTGAAGCAAGCATCAAGGAGTTGGAACAAGCGCTTTGATGAGGAAGTCAAGAAATTGAACTTCTCTCAAAGTGAAAAGGAACCTTGTGTCTACAAGAGGTTTAGTGGGAGCGTGGTTGTGTTTCTTGTTCTATATGTTGACGATATACTCTTGATCGGGAATGATATTCCCGAATTGAATGCAGTCAAGGATTCATTGAAGAAAGTGTTCTCAATGAAAGACTTGGGCGAAGCCGCCTACATCCTAGGAATCAAGATCTATAGAGATAGATCAAAGAGGATGTTAGGTTTGAGCCAAGATGCATATATTGACAAGGTGTTGCAAAAACACAACATGGCGAATTCCAAGAAGGGATTCTTGCCTATGTCACATGGCATTTACTTGAGCAAGACTCAAGGTCCGACAACGGAGACAGATCGGGAATACATGAAGCAATTCAAGTATCCATCTGTAGTCGGATCGATTATGTATGCCATGCTATGCACTCGCCCCGATGTGGCACATCCGATTAGCGTGACTAGTCGATACCAAGCCAACCCAGGCATGGCACACTGGACCGCAGTCAAGAATATCCTCAAGTATCTCAAGAGAACCAAGGAGAGCATTCTCGTATACGGTGGAGACCAAGAGCTCGTTGTAACTGGTTACACCGATGCTAGTTTCCAAACCGATCGAGATGATTCCAAATCACAGTCCGGCTTTGTATTTCTGCTTAATGGTGGTGCCGTAAGTTGGAAGAGTTCCAAGCAAGATACTACGGCCGATTCCGTCACCGAAGCGGAATACTTAGCGGCTGGCGAAGCAGCAAAAGAAGCCGTATGGATGAAGGAGTTCTTGACCGAGCTAGAGGTGGTTCCAAGCATCTCGGGTCCAGTGGATATCTACTGCGACAATACGGGAGCCATAGCTCAGTCCAAGGAGCCTAGGTCTCACCAGAAGACTAGGCACATTCTACGACGATTCCATCTCATCCGTCAGTTGGTCAATGACGGTTGGGTCAAGGTCAAGAAGGTGGACGGTGCCGCGAACACAGCGGACCCTCTGACAAAGCCTTTGTCTCGAGCCGCGCATGAGTTGCATGTTGCATCCATGGGGATTAGGCGTATGCCTGATTGGCTTTGAGTTGTATCTTTTATTTAGGCGTTAGTATGAGACATGTATATTTGGATTTACATTGAGTACTAAACACTGGCTAGAAGTCACTATTGATTGACTCTAGGCCAAGTGGGAGATTGTTAGAGATATGTCCTAGAAACCAATCATATTTGGCTACTTCTATGGTTTTATGTTATGGATGATTTTATATCATTTGTTCCTTGATTTATGTGTTGACAGTTCATTCAGGTTGAGGATCTGAATTATAGATCACTGTGTTTCATTTAGTAGTAAATGACAACAATAAATCTAAAGCGTCCATAATCTTGATAATTAACAAGGAACATTAATTATCAATAAGATTAGTATGCAAGTTAAGTGTTGATTAAGTTCTATAAATCACAGGTTAAGAGTAACCAACTTAATTGCATATGTTTATGTTAATTGAACATAGTACAGGACATGACCCAACGAAATAAATATATGGATTGTGTTATGTGTCATTATTTATTTCGTTATGATTTTGGTTCTAAGTTTGAGATATTTATCTTTTCCACATGAGGATAGGTTCAATAAATATCGTCTACCGCTGATTCCCGATAAGGGCTGCTATACGGACGTTATTTATGTTCTCTTGAATTGTGCGGGGAAAAGCTAAATAGTCAAGAAAACCGTATGTCCCTCATTAATTCACTTAGTGAGTGACGATATCTGTTTGGGCCCCTTGATGGAGATAGATTGTTTGCTAGCAACTGATACAATTATCTCTAAATCAAGAAACGTATAATCTGCAAGAATGACACATTCCTATCTTGGATTATACGATGATATCGTGAGACATAGGAATCAAAATAGAGATATACCTTTATTCTCTTATGCAGGATTGATATATTGTAGCTGTACACTATTTATGCGAATTGGGAATCATAACGTGTTGCTAGATACCGCTTATGATTATTGGAATTAAATAGCGATTTAACTCCATGTCCAACGTAGCATAAATTCTCAAAGGGTCACACAAAATTGGTGTTTTAACCATGCTTGCATTATTTATTTATTTGCAATAATTGGTATTGCAAAATATGATAAGTTGATTAATTAATTAAATAGCGTTGTAGACCGTTATAATTAATTAAATCAAAGGGATCATATAGAAATAAATTAATGCATTATCTAATCCCTAAATAATTATTTCTAAGTTAATAATTATTTATTTCAACACATATGCATATTATAGGGCTTTAATTAAATAGTTAATTAAAGGCCCAATAGGGATCCAAATTGAGAGCAACAAGAGAGGCCATTTAATGATTGATTAAGTGGACCCATGAGGCAATGCAATTGGCCCATAAAAGCCTTTATTGTGGCCGGCCATGCATGGAGGTAGGTGGGGTGGCAATTTGGTAAATAGTTAGTGTGAGGTAGGTAGGGTTTGCACACTATATAAAGAGGTGTATGGTTGCAAATCCCCCTCTCTCTCTCCCACTAAACCTAGCCGCCCCCCCTAGTGGTAGGCGCCTCCTCCCCTCTCCTCTCTCCCTATTGCTCATGTGTTGAGCCCCATTCTTCCACAAATCAATTAGTTCATTTGCTAAAAGAACGGGGAAGCTCGGGATTAGTCATCTCCTTCAAGTTACTAGCATAGCTTGTCGAGGATTTGGTTAATACCAAGTGGACTCGAGGAGCTTTCGACAAGGAGGCCGAAAGAGCAAGCACCACCTTCATCCTAGCCGCGGTTCAAATCCCATTGGTTACGATATCAAGGGAGGTACATCTTTGAACCCTTTCTCTTGTGCGAATGGCTTAATACTAGTTCCTATGTGTGTGCATGCTTAGTTATGGGTAATTAATAGTAATTATCCTTGAAAAATTAAAATTGTGCACTTAACTAACACATTTGTATAAAGAAAGCTCAAGTATATAGTGACATTACTAACAGAAACTCAACTAAAATAAACATCTTATGATTCTCGATTCAGGTGAAAAATCTTGAATTGAAATAACCATCTTATTATGAAATTATGTATCACATAAAAATTCCAAAATTATCCAAAACAGGTGTTACTACTTAAATACCCTTACTTGCCACAGTTCGCTGTAATTATGTGCGAAGAGAAAAAACTGCAACTACAGTTGTCGATTCGACAGTCTCAGGTGCGATTTGCTCAGTTTCTCCATCAACCTTCTTAATGCAATCTATGAAGGCCTGCTCCCACTCTTTTGTCAAATCAAAATTAATCTTATCTGTAGGATAGGCCTTTTGCACTTCATTTAGTTGTTCAGGTACAGTTGTGTAGATTTTGTCACGGCATTAACTTACAACCTAAATTGCAGAAAAGAAAAATTAGAGATCCATTCCTGTTTACTTCTAATTTTTGCTTGTTTTTCAAAGTAAATGTTTTGAAGAGAGAAAAGGTGAACCCATCACCACTCTTGCTTGTAAGTAGGTAAAGATAATCGATTATTAGAATTAAGTCAGCATTAGATCACATTTTGAGAAGAAAGAGATAGGCTACAAAAGTACAACATTCAAAAATACTAAAAAAAATGAGGAATGAATGTAAATCCATTGTGCTTGTAAATAAAAAGAAATTAGGCAGGTGGGAACGGTACCAAGCCTAGCACAAATGCTGGAAAGTCTATCAGAATACATTAAACCTAGAGTTTTGTGAACGGCCGACACCCTTTTCTCCGTCTTGTTATCCTCCATTGCTGAGCCATTTATATCTCTCTGTGAACCCCATCGACATAGCGAGATCGGGTGTGGTGGAGCGAGTGAGAACGGAGATCGCCATAAACGGAGTAAGAGATGGAGAGATCGGGGAGGGAGGCGATATCGAAAAGAATTAACATATTGCTTTACCATCGGAGGCGCTGGACCGCTGGTCAACTGGGGAGTCGTATCCTCTAAAGGTCAGCAGAGGGCTGACGTTTTGATCCAATCATCCGATTACAATCCAAGGGTAAGAATCTCTATTCTAAAAAATGCGCTGAAATTTCTCCGTTCCGTCTTATTCATTGCCTCTCCCCTCCGTTATTTTCTTATTTCTTGTGTCCCCTCTGTTTCGCTCTTCTGAAAAGACCTAGATCCGATTCCGACACCTCCTCCGCATCTGTACGCCAGAGGCCGAGAGCAAAAACACCGAGAGGGAACGAGCGAGCGAGAAACTGACACCAGCCACGTCTATGGCACCGGAGATTTCAGGAGAAAGGTGTGGAGCATGACAGGTGGGCCCTAATTACACTGATATTTGACCCTAATGCTAAAGTATGATGAGACACCTGCTATTGCAAGAAGTTGATTGCTAAAATGAAATATATTCAGATCAACTAAGCTGCAAGCCACGCATGTGAGCATTGCCGAAGACTTGTTTACTTGGTATAGAGTATAATATTTTAATGTTGTTTAATATTTTGTGCCATTAAGCAATTTTTTTTCTTGTATGATTTGGTTCAGTAATTCTAGCATTAATTGTATAAGCTTTTAAGGTTCTCTAGTAAATTTTGAGCAACTGTGATATTCTAGAATATTTTTGTTTTGGTATAATCAGAATCAATTTAGCAAAGTGAAACAGTACTAATTGCAAGAATATTGTTGTAGTATCACTTTATCTTTTTATTGCTCTAATTTGCAAGAAGTATCGACTCTTTAAAGTAAAATTGCATAAACAAAAATGAGGGAAGAGCAACATATGCTTGGCAGAAAATGGTTCTGATATTTTTCCATTTGCCAAAAAGATTATATATTCTCACATGAGAATTGGATGATTATCATAGAAAACAAACAATAATTGCAAATCGCAATAAATAAAATTTGATTCACATTTGTAGCCATCTACAAATTGAAACCCAGCTATTGTAATTGTCAACTCAAACTACAGTACAATATAATCGATACAGAAAGCCAACTCAGTAATTGGAGCTGATTTTATATCAACATGTCCTATCTACTTCAATAAATAAAAAAGAAAAAGATAAATGGAACAACAACACAACATGACTCATTCAAAACACTGACAAACTAATCTTACACGCCGATAAATGGCCATGAAAGTCTGGCCCCGTTTCTGGCGACCTTCCGGCCCTCCTCGGTTGCTGAAGTCAGCAATTCGACAATAGGATCAGTGCTGATCTCCTTCTCTCCAACCAGTAGATTTCATGCCAACGAAAAGCACACGAGCACGATTCTGCTGAAGACGATGGCGATGTTGCGCCGCCAGTGGACGAAGAAGTAGTAGGGCCCACCCGTCATGCTCCAGACCTTTCTCTCTCCGGTGCCATAAACGTGGCTGGCGTCAGTATCTCGCCCGCTCACTCCCTCTCGGTGGTTTTGCTCTCGCGTACAGAAGGATCGAGATCGAGATCGAAAGAGAGAGAAATGCGGAGGAGTTCCAAGTTGTCGGATCTAGGTCTTCTCAGAAGAGAGAAACGGAGGGGAACAAAGGAAATAACGGAGGGGAGAGGCAATGAATAAGACGGAACGGAGAAATTTTAGCGCATCTTTTAGAACATAGATTCTTATCCTTGGATTGCAATCGGACTGCTAAATCGAAACGTCAGCCCTCTGCTGACCTTTTAAAGGTCGGCAGAGGATACGACTCCGGTCGACTGGTGCATCTACAAACCTAGGGAAACAAAAGAAACAGAAGTGACAAATACAGACGGGCGAGATTTAATGCAAGTAAATCATCGAACGGTCTGGATGCCATCTCGCGGTTAGCTTTAAAATCCGCGCAAAAAAATCACGCCGATTATATTATAGATATAGATATAGATGTGTTCAGTGTTTAGTGTTCTAGTCAGTTCGGCACGAGTCACGACCTCACCTGGTGGCTAAAGCGAATAAAATTTTCTTTTCAGTTTAAAAGAACAGATAACATGAACAAATTTAAAGAGATAAAATTAACAATGCTAATAACTAAAAAATGACTCAACATGACCCACGCACATTACATTATCCTAAGGAACAAAATAAGGTAGCAGTCAACCTCGCATTTATTTTCCCTGATAAAAGCTTAATGGCATCATTATCACTTTTAATTATTTAAAATATAAAAAAATAAATCATGTTGCATACTATCACCATCACAATTCCTTCATAGCAATGTATCGCTTCCAATTAAGTCAGGAATTTTTCTCTTTTCCTTCTAATTGCCTTAAAATATATATCAATTCACCATCAATATATCTTTTAGGACCAACTTATTATGTAATTCATGCTTTATATACTGGTGTGCAATTATAAGTTCTGATACACAAACTTACCTAGGTGCACCCACAAAATAAAAAATTTACACCAACCGTCTACTCATTTTTTTGTGCTTGTTTAATTTTTTTCCCCCATTCATCATGACTCTTTGCTCTCACCTTAGCATTATTATTCTTTTCCAATTCAAAACCATAGTAAATCCTGCCTTTAGAAAGTATGGACATTAAAACCAAAGCAACAAAAGGAAAACCCAATAAAATATTTAAAAGAAAATTTATGTTTTATAAACTTATTCTCATTGTAATCAATGCCAAATTCTACCTTGTCCAGCTTGATATTCAATTTTTTTCTATTTCAATGTACTCTTTTCATTTGCTTCCTAAATCATTTCGGAGTTCAATTTAAATAATCGATTCCAGATCCTATGCAAAAAGAGAAATAATAATAATAAAAGAAATCTGACATCAATTGTGTGAAAAGGTGCAACATAATTTGAAAAACATGAGATAAATTGTTCTAAATACCTCAATGGCTCAATCAATGAGGAAATTAAGAGAATTTGCTACGTTCTTGAAAGATAATCCATTCAATATGATTGAACACTTTATAAATTTTGCAAATGGTTTGCTGAACTTTGTTGACTTTTTGAGAGAGCTATTTTACAATTATAACATTTTCACTTAGTTCCTTAGCAGCCGCTGCTAAGTTGTCTAAAAATAAGTTCACACGGATTATGCATAATAAGCATGCATTAAAAAAAAAGGTTTTGGGTGGAAATTACTTTATAAGAAGCATTTTAGTGTCACATTTTGATGTGATAAAGTCATCATTGGCCCTGCCAGTATACTGCTCTGATATGTCTGTTTGAGAACACCCAACCAGCTCTCTTTTTTGAAGGCTAGGTGGCGATTGCCACACCAGCAATTCCATTAAAGAAATAGGAATTACAGGAAAGGGAAAGAAAAGAAAAAAAAGAAGAAAAACAAAAGAAGAAGTAAACAAACAAAAAGCAAAAAGACAAAAACAAAATTCAACTAACAGTCTAATTCTAAGTTATTTTCTTCCAAACTTCAATGGTAGCGCAAATTTCCACCACCCAACCAACTCTTGTTTTGATTGATTGGAAAAAACTTTCGTTCAATTGTCCAGCTTCAATAAACTTTATTTTCTGCACCTATATTAGAAAATATTTCTTTTTATCAGTCACAAATTTCCACAATACCAGACGGCCCAATAGATATTTTTAAATATTTTACAATTCTAGAATCTCATTGCCTAATTTTGAATGTTGATTTCTTTTATCGTATTAAATTAATTGATACAAATCAGGCTATTTTATTATTTGAAATATCACCTAAGCAGCATATTCTCAATAAATCAAGAAAATTATAGCTTAAATAGAAAAGACACCTTGAACATCATGTTCTTCATAAAAGACATCAATTTCTACATGATTCTTAAGTTAGAAGTTTGGACAAAGTGCTTGGGAGACAGGATAACAAATGAAGAATAATCTTCCGGCTTTCATTTTTTTTTTTTTTTTGAATTCAAACGCCCATAGGCAACTTCATTAACTTCCGGCTCACTTTGGACAAATGAATAGTATTCAAACATCTATACATCCGCCACGTGGTAGACCAAGTCCAAGGTACTTCGTCTTCTCTGTTTCCTTCTCCGACCCGAGGCGGGACATGTTGACCTGAATTCCAAAAGTATATCCTCCATATCGATCGCATCTCAGCCGTCCATCGAGAAATCGACCTCTCGGATCTCCCTACCTCATCTGACTTCTCCGTTCAGGCACACCGCGGAGAAACGACCTTCTTTTTCTTTCTTTGAACTAAAAAAGACAAAACGAATTTCTCGCACCTACTAGTCTTTCCTCCTCCATCTCTCTCGTTCTCGCAAAACCTGAGATCTATGAAATGTTCGTAAAGCACCTCTTCGATAAAGCTACTCACAAGGTAACCCTTCTGACACTCTTTCTTTTGCAATTTGACAATTTATTTCATGTAGATTTGATCGGATTGGGAATACACGAAAACTACGTGAACCCGACGCCATACTGAAAATCATTTTTCAGCTTAATATCTCACACTTTTTTGGATCCTTTCACTTTCTCAATTAAATGGAAAAGACCATAGTAGTGAAAATGGTATATCTACCCAGAATCATCTCTTTTGATGTATGGACTTAACATAACTGCATTGACTGGTTTGTACTGGTACTGGACATGGCTGGTATTTGTACTTGTTTGATAGATTAGATCCCTCATCTTTGGCATGTTGGTTACCAAAAGGGCAAAGATTTGAATTGCATTTGATAAAAAGAAAAAAAAAGGGCTCAGCAATTTCAACTGATATGGTACCAGAACATGCCAAGGAATTACAAAAAGTGTAATGCAATCTGGCATTGTAGTTTTGTCTGATACTAACTGAAAGGCTACATGCAATCTCATATACTTGTGTAACGCATTGTTTTATTTTTTTTGTCCTTCAAAATTTTCAGCAACACGAGCACATCCCTGATGACAATGTATCAAGCAAGAAGTCAACTGAGATCAATGTACAAATTGCTGTTCACTATGGGATACCTTACACTGCATCAACCATGGCTTTTGACCCAATCCAACGGCTCCTAGCCATAGGCACCTTGTGAGTATTATGTATAATTCAATCTTACAACGTGACTGTTTCATGTTGGCTTTCTGCAAACTGCATTTACTGGTTTCTCCTGGTTGATTTGGTGTTTCAGAGATGGTAGGATAAAGATAATTGGAGGTGATAATATTGAAGGCCTCCTGATATCACCTAAAAAGGTGCCATTCAAGCACCTAGAGGTTAGTATTCTAAAACATTTGACTCCGATGTTATTTCATGCCAAACTTTCTTTTTTTCGCTGGACCAAAACAATGCGAGTTTCATTCACCATACAGCATTAGTAGTATACTTTAGTACCTTTTGAGAAAGGGTGTTTAGTAGGTACCTTAATGCCTGTTCGAACCCTGCTTACTGCATTTTTATTTTGCTTTTTGTAGACTATTTTTGTACTGTAACCAAGTTAGAAAAAAAAGTTATGGAATCTGAAATCGAATTCCTTGATAGAAAGCAGAATTCTGGCAATCTTTAACTTGCCAGATATTGAGATTTTAATAAACTTTGTGCTCCAATTTTTTCAGTTTCTACAAAATCAAGGGTTTCTTGTGGCCATTACTAATGAGAATGAAATCCAGGTATGATTATTACTTGTACTTGTCCTCGCCTTCATAATTGTTTTCATTTATAACTTTGTTTTGTTCTCTTGGGGCAGGTGTGGAATCTGGAATTTCGGCAGTTGTTTTCTTCTTCCCAGTGGGAAACAAACCTAACTGCTTTTGCGGTTGTGCCTGGAACTTGCTTCA
This sequence comes from Rhynchospora pubera, assembly GCA_028095005.1. Lineage (NCBI taxonomy): Eukaryota > Viridiplantae > Streptophyta > Magnoliopsida > Poales > Cyperaceae > Rhynchospora > Rhynchospora pubera. Next base: position 146,601,952 of record CM051462.1, on the reverse strand, counting down.
TGTGTGTTTTTGGTTAAAATTTTGTATTCTACACCCCTGTTTGTTATTATCTGTTTGCAGTATACGTTTATTTTGATGAAAATTTTGTCTTTCTTTTCAGATTTCTTGGGGATGAAAATGGGTTGTTTTCTGTACTGAAATACGACATGGAAGATGGAACGGTTAAAACAATGCCATACCACATACCTTCGGATTCTTTAGCTGGTACAGTTTCTCTACTGTTCTTGTTGGGGGCTGTTTGGATGAAAGTAGGAATTTGGGGAATTTGGAGAATTTCCTATTCCTAGGCATAAATTTATTATAAACAATCCAAACTCTTCACAAAGTTACACACTTTCCAATAAATTTATGCCTAGGAATAAGAAATTCCCCAAATTCCCCAAATTCCTAAGCGATCCAAACGGCAACCTAGTTTTTTTGCTCCTTCCTTTTGGCGGTTTCAGTTTGCTGTTTTCTTTGTGCTTTAGGTTGGGGTTCCATAAATGCTTTGAGCTTATATAAGACTGCAAAATATAATCTGGAAAGTTGAAATTTTGGCCAACTACTGCAAATCTAAGATGAATGAACAAGCCAAGTGCCAAACCAAACAGGCAGTATGTTTTGTATGATGTAGTATATTGGTGTCACTCACAATCTTGTTCAAGGAATGCAAACTCTCATAGTAGCTTGAGTGCAGGATGAACTTTAGCAGGTCATAGTTTGTCCTCATAGTAATAATATATGGTAGTATGACTTGTAACCCTTGTTTAGTTAATAAAATTTTGTTAATTCAAGCCTTATTATGCATAGTGTTTTTTCTTTCAGAAAAGACTGGGATTTCATCGGTTGATCCTCAATCAATTGTTGGAATACTTCCACAACCTAATACTTTTGGCACTAGGTACAAAGTTATAATGCTGCATTGATTTTTAATGTGATTTTAGTTGGTCTATACTGTAGCCAGTTAATTACAGCAATCAGCACGCTTCAGTTGCAATAACTCTGGTGTCCCTGCTTTGCAGAGTCTTAATTGCATACCAAAGAGGCCTTTTAGTCCTTTGGGATATATCCGAGAACTGCGCAATTGCAATCCGAGGCAATGTTCAGACCAAGCAAAACAACTTTCCTGCAAGTGAGCTTGAGGAAGCTTCTGAGGAGGATGAGAGACAAGAAGAAGAGATGGAAATATGCTCTTTATGCTGGGCTTCTGGCACTGGTTCGGTTGTTGCAGTAGGATACACAACAGGAGACATTTATCTCTGGAACCTGTCACCTAACAAAGGTTTTTCACACAAAGGGAAGGAGGCAGAGGGTACGAGTAATAATGCATTGAAGCTACAACTGGCAAGTGGAGACAGGAGGCTTCCAGTTATTGTTCTTCACTGGTCGCCTAATTCGAGAGGAGAGGGCAACAGAGGTGGCCATTTGTTTATCTACGGTGGTGATGAGATGGGGTCCGAGGAGGTCCTCACGGTACTCTTTCTCATGTCCCTCCCTCCTTTAAGGAGGGGATTAACTAAATGTGTTCTTTATTTATTTTTCATTATTATTATTATTCTTTTTTGCCATTGGGTGAATTGCCCCTAACATTTGTTGTAGTAGATAGACCAAACATTTCTTGAATTCACAAATAACAGGGCATTTCTAAAGGTAAGACCCGAACTTCAGAATTGGTATGATGCAAAAATGCAATTTTGCACCTAAAACTGATTCTGTGTTTTCCCCTTTATTCCCAATGGGACTAGTATGAAGCCAAGTAGATATAGTATTTAAGTAGCCAATTTAATTGAAGTTGGTTATGGAATATGGTTTGATTTAACTGTTTTAGATGTTATGCAAATATGTTATATGAACATATAGAACATTGAACCCTTCTTTCTCTTTAATCCTACATTTATACAATTAATATTTGACAGACAAAACTTTATTTTTTGCTGCTAGGTACTTAGCATTGAATTCCCGACTGGATTTGAGAGTATGAGGTTGATATCCCGTGTAGACCTCTGCCTGAATGGATCCTTTGCTGATATGATTTTACTACCTGATTCAGTGGCACCTGAAAAAGCCCCCTCCTCTGCACTTTTTGTTTTAACTAATCCTGGACAATTGAACATTTATGATTGTATTCATTTCTCTACCCAAAAAGCTGAGACTGAAGAATCCTATGCCAATGCTGAGAAGTTTCCTGTTTTGGTGCCGACTGTGGATCCAAACATTACCATCACCAAGTTGTGTACTCTATCAACCAAAATTTTGAAGGTAATTGGTTTATGTGATGATGCCCTACTAGTTTGTGAATCTTGAAAGTTCTTCATGAAATTCTATTGTAAAGTGAAAAACTTTGAAATGAATTACACTAGCGATTCTGAAAAGCGCAAGTCATTTTCTTCCTTTTTATGTCCTTTCTTTTTCAAAATACCCAGTTTTTCCTTGATATTTGATTCTGTGTGTGATTATGATGATTTTTTAATGGACTAAACACTTAGTCCAGTATTTTACGGGACTAAACACTTTAACCCGTGGATGGAAATAACACAAATTGAATGTGTGAGACTGAGATGGATAATTTGCAATTTTCAGAAGCAAAGTAGGTAATAATGATACTTTAGGCAGGGGCAGACCATGTATTTGTCTAACAGTTAAGCCTGCAAATAAATGAATGAATGAGTTATCAAATTTGAAGAAGTAAAATTGAAAATTCAATGTTTTTACCCTTTTTGTTTTTATTTTACTCCAGAAATTTCATGCAACAAAAGTTGGCAGGCCTCCACTTTTGGGTGGGACAAAGTGGCCTCTGACAGGTGGGGTCCCTAGTGAGATGTCATTATCCAAAGAGCGCTTAATAGAGAGAATGTATATAGCAGGGTACAAGGATGGCTCTGTTAGAATTTGGGACTCAACCTTTCCTATTTTGGAATTGATGTTTGTATTAAATGGAAAGGTCAGTACAACAGACTATTCATTGACTGTATCTAGCTGTTTTGCACTTCCAGTGTCTATGCATTATACGTTAAGTGGAATAAACTTAATGGTGCTAATACTTTCTGTTTTCTCCAACTGTTGGAACATCCATAATATTGTTAGTTTTAAGGGGATAAGTCCTTATATTATTATTTTTCCTGAGGTTAGATAGCAAAATCGCGATACTGAAAGACTTGCTTGTTATGTATACTCAGCTTGCTGGAATGGGAATAGGCGGAGAGAACACATCAGTTTCAGCTCTCGTATTTTGCCCCATAACTTTAACTGTAGCTGTTGGAGATGAGTGTGGCCTGGTTAGATTTATTTATTTAGTTATTGTTTCATTTAAAAGCAAAATACCTTATTGATGTATTTTATATCCTTCTCTTTATCAATGCACAGGTACGTGTTTATAAGCTTCATGAGAATGTGGATGATGAAGGTACTTCAGTGTGCTCTTTTATTTAGTTTATTTTTTTTGCGTTCTATTGGAAATTATTTAAGCATGGATTTCAAAATAGAAAATTAGAGAAATTGAAATTAGAACTCATTGGGCTAAAATCTCTTTTGCTGTTTGGTCTTTTCTCTGTTACTTTCTGAAGGTCATATGTTGCAGAATGGAAAGGGGATCCAATGTAATGCAGCTGCCATGGTGTCAAACTCACCTGTTCGAACCTTGAGTTTCACAAAAGTGGGACAGTTTCTTTCTGTTGGATTTGAAAATGGTCAGGTATGAGTTCTCCGTTTTTCAACTTTCCTTTTGTTTTTCTTACAATAACTGTGACAATCTGACAACTAATCTTTTATAGAGCTTCTCTATATACTATAAATAACAAAATAATACATCAAAAAACACAAGTGTCTGAAAATACTCTTTCTGAAACGGTCTATTGGATTCCCTATTTAGGTTGCAGTGCTTCAAGTAAGCAACCTCTCAGCCATATTCTGTACTGAACTTTCACCTGAGACAAGCTCTCCTGTTATATCATTACTGGAGATTACTACTCAAGGAGATCTTTCCCCAATAGAAAGTCCAAAATCTCCAAAAGTGCAAAAAGGACTTTTAATAAGCTTAACCAAGGATGCACATCTTTCAGTTTTAGATGCCTCAACAGGAGTTCCAATAAGTGCACTTGCGCTGTGTGAGAAATCTGACGTTACTGCTGTTTCTTTGTATGCCCTAGGCAAGTGATTTCCTTACCCCAGTCACAATTTTGCCTCTATGCTTTCTCAAAATTAAGATACCATCTGTTTTGTAACAAGCACTGTATCAAACCATTACAACAATTAAGCATCTTGTGCTGTGTTATTTCAATGTGAATGGAAAAGATTTCCTTACCTCAAGCAATGTTAATGTGTTATGCTTGCCACCAACATTTAGACCAATCTGGTATGTGACAAGAACCATACCAGATCTTTACAAAGTACAACAATATTGTTTTCATGAGAAGCATCTGGTGTTGTATATTTTTAGATCTGCATGCTAAAGAAGCCAAAGATACATCTAAAGATCATAAATCTTCTGAGAATAACACAGAAGCAATGAAAGCACAAAATTCAAATTTAGATGAAATGTCGAGCACTGATGATTTAGCAGCTGATCAGCTTCTTTTGATATGTTGTGGGGATGTGTTGCTTTTACATTCTCTCGGTTACATTTTGATGGTACTTGACTCTCCATATTATACAAAATGCTTCATTTTTCTTGGTTGATGCTTAAATTTTTTTTTCCCCCCTAATTTTTCCTTGCCTTTAAAGGGGCTTGATAAGCATCTGAAAAGGATTGAGTTGCCTGAGCACTGTTGCTGGTCAGCCCTATATCGTAATGTAGAAAAGAACTCTATTGATCTACTCTTAGTCTATCAAACTGGATCTGTGGAGATCAGGTGAAAATATAATAAACATAAGCTCGGTTCATTGTGTTTTATTTTGAGTATTTTTGTTTACTAGATACAATGCTTTTTTAACTTATGCCCTTAAATGGATAATTTTTGTTTTAATGAACAGGTCAGCACCAGATTTCAAAAATGTTGGTCAGAGCTCATTAATGTCTATTTTAAGATGGAGTTTTAAAACAAACATGGATAAGACGATGAGTTCATCTGATGGCCAAATTTCTTTGGTGATTTGCCCTTCTATCCTTTCTCTTATTTTCTTTCTAGATGCAGTTATTTTATTGATGGCCCCATTAACTTTAAATTATGGAGAGAACTCCAGGTGTAAAGTTGGAAATTTTTATTGGTAACATTTCTGTCTCTCGTAATAATTTGGCTGTTGTTGTCCTGAATGGTTGGTGTTGAGCTGTCAACTAACATGTTTTCCTTCTTCTCATAGAATTTTCCTTTTTCAGATTAAGAATATCTCAATTTTAATGAATTCCTTAATTTTTCTGTAGGTAAATGGCTCTGAGCTTGCGATAATATCTATTCTCGCAGCAGAGAATTCTTTCAGGTTACTATTTATTTATATTGTTCTTCTTTCTTTTTTCTTTTCCTTATCAATCAAACCAAATTAAATAAATTTTTTAAATAATGGATTGATAACTTCTATAGAATTCCGGAATCTTCTCCTTGCCTTCACGATAAAGTTCTTGCAGCAGCTGTTGAAGCTGCCAGAAGTGCTTCTAGTAATCAGAAGAAGAGACAGGTGCCTTGATTTCAGTTATTTTCCCACTTTTCATTTCAATTTTGTTTCCCCCCATGCATGATTGAAGTTTCAAAATACTAACTTAACTATGCAGGAACAAATTCCTGGCATACTTGGTGGAATTGTGAAAGGTTTGAAAGGAGGCCGAGGTGATAATAGCCCAAAGTTTACTGATACCCTCCAACTAGAGGCACTTCTCTCAACATTTCCTTTTGCTGAGCAATCAGTTGATGCTTTGGACGAAGAGGAATTCAACATCGGTACTCTCTCTCTCTCTCTCTCTCTCTCAAAAATAAACTTCTGATTTCTGACCAGTTCTCTAATGCATTGTGTTATCCTTTCCTATTTATTGTTTGTGTAGATGATATTATAATTGATGATGTAGAAATAGATGAACCAATGGGTTACGGTCCCTCTTCCATGCAAAATGTTGGCAAACAAACAAAAAGTGGTATGACATTTCATATTTGTGTTTTCATCAAATAGTTTAATGGAAGTTTAGAAAATTCGCAATTCATTTTGAATTTTTTTATGTCTATTAGATAATGAGCGAGAGAAGTTATTTGAAGGATCCAGTGAAGTTTCTAAGCCAAGAATGAGAACACAGCAGGAAATTCTTACAAAATACAAGTTTGGCGGGGTACTTGTTTTCTCGTAATTTTATCTTTTCTTACTTCTTTTATTGTTATTCTTCACAAAAGGTTTTTTCTGAATTTCAGGATGCTGCTGCTGCTGCAGCCCATGCAAAAGACAAGCTCATGCAACGGCAAGAGAAGCTTGATGTAATAATTAAATTCTTGGATTTATGATACTTTTATCCACAATTAGTTTGGTTGTACTTATATTGACTAACTGTGGATTGCAGAGGATAAGCCAAAGAACGGCAGAGCTTCAAGATGGGGCAGAGAATTTTGCGAATTTGGCGAATGAACTTGTTAAAAATATGGAAAAGAAGAAATGGTGGAACATATAAATGCTTCTCAAATTTGTGCATAGAATTAATTACATTAAAAAAATGACAAAAAAAATTGCTATAGAGTTCTTTGTGTACACCAACCAGTTCTACATTGTTGGGTTATATGATTTACAGTTTAAAAGAAAAAAAAAATGGTTTTACTTTGTTTTGTGTACGTTAGCAGTTCGGTGTCAGGCACAATATGGGCTTGCAAGTCGAAATATATGAAATATGATTTACGTTCACTTCAAACAAGAACAAAAATACAGTTTGTGATAATGACGGTTTTTTATATATGCTGTTCCAATAAATCAACACTTGTTGGCTTGTGCTTTCTCAACTCGTCCGAAAATTGAGGTTTTTATCCTTTGTTCATCTATACTTTGTGGGGAATTATTTAATTTCAAAGAAATTTAAAAAATCGGTAAAAGGAATATATATAAAAAAAAAACTTACCCTACGAGCAGTTTGGTACTAAATAATTTTGTCTGGTACCTACAAATGGCAGATGCTTGTAGTGGAGTTTTTGAGAAGTCACACTTGTATGGATTCACGTCCTTGCCTTAATAGAAGAGTTGTCGAAATATGTGCTATAACGAAGTCAAAGTACGAATTAAAATTTTTTTATATAGTTAGTTATTACAAAAAGAAAATTATTGACCCAATTTACTCTCTGGTCCAGATAGGTTCTTTGCAATCTGCCTTTTTTTTTCCCGTCATAAGATAGAGAGAAATATATCACTTGGAGGTTTAATTTAGTATAATTTAACCAATTTACAGTGGGTATTCCAACATCTCAAGATACTTTAATGAACAAGCTAGGGGATCACTTGATTGTTACTCATTCTGTACTAAAAGATATTCTAATTGTGTTTGAAATATTTAGTGCAGCTGTATGCTGGAAATGCTGGTTAGAAAGAAACTGCAGCTTGTGTTTTTTAATTAAAAATAAATAATAAAAAAAAATCCCATAGAGCTTTAGAAGCACAGTGGAGAAGATATATTAGAGCGCATGACAGTTGCTGTGAGCCTGTGAATGGCATCCCATTGCAGACCATCGTTGGTTCAGGGGTAGTAGTAGAATAACCGGCGATCAGAAGGACTACTTTGCAAAATGTGCGACGGGATATTTAATTAGAGGAGAGAGAACTCAGAGAAGTCTAGCAACTGGTAGTCTGGTACACACTGCATGTTACCAGTTCTTATACCGGGAAAGTGAAATGGAAATTATCTCCACTCTTTTCCTTCTCTTTGTTTCTCTGTAGCTAGCAAATCTTTGTACCAGTTATAAAAACAAAGTTCACCAGATTCACGTTCTTTATTTTATAAATAAAAGTAGTTTTAATATATGAGTTGGTAGTTGGTACCGGTTAAGATATGTGTTGGTAGTTGGTACCGATTAAAAAAACAACGGACTAACATCCGTGCGGAAATGACTAGCCTAATTTTAAAATGTAGGAATAGTCTAGTTCTTAACAATAAACAATGGGACTGTTTGGATTTCTCAAGAAATTTGAAGAATTTCATCTTCCTACCATAAATTTATTATAAACAATCCAAATAAATTTATTATAAACAATCCAAATTTTTTATAAAGTTACACATTTTTCAATAAATTTATTCCTAAAAATTACAACTTCCTCAAATTCCTCAAATTTCTAAGCAATCCCAATACGAAGTGGGGGTGCCACAGTACAAAGATTATTCCCACTTATCTCGTGCACAAGTATCTCGTGCCACCGTCCATTCCCATTGTCTAACTAGTCTGGATCCATTATAGCAGGCATTCACCCCATCATTGTGTAACAAGTCACTAACAACATGTGCCATGTGGACCGTATTTATATATCCATCCGTTGTTGTTGAAACCAATGATCTGCGTTCCAGTGAGTCGCTACATACTCTTATGTATTCATGTCTGTCACAGTGTCACCTGTTTGTTTATCCTTTATTATGTTATTAATTATTTATGTTTATAAATAGGAAAGCTTTTATCCATACTCTACCACCGTCCAAGAAACATCCAGTGGTCCTTCGGCTTTTCAATTTCATTATTACTTTTAGTTAACCTTCTTTATTTATTTATTTATTTTTGCTAAAACGAGATGGAAAAAACTAAGAACATAATTCAAAATCATAAAATTTTATAACATCATATGTATGATATATAGTGCCAGCATGGCAGCATTATATCTTATTATAAATGATAAATTCGGTGCATGTTTACCAAATATCATGTGGTTTTGTTAGAATGATTTAAAAATTAACGGCTCTTGACGCAGATTAATTTCTTTCTTCTGAAATCTGCATTCGGGAGTAGTACTTTCCAATAAAATTGTGCTTTGGCTTACCTGACAAAATTGTTGGCGCCACCTACTAGACTAACCACTGCTTTGTGTGCTCAACTACACTTACCTGCATACACATTGTATATTTGTATTATTTAAATGAATCATAATTATATTTAATCATGTGAAAAAAATATCAACAGGCAAATTTTTGTGTGAACACCTTGTCAACTTCAAATAGAGCATTCTCCAGTAATGTTCGTGAGGAGATAAGCAGTTTGTGGTATCTGCCATTATCGAACTTTATATCTTGCATTCTTCAAATAATGGTGTTAGATCCATATTAATCTGCTTTTTGCTCAATGAATGATGTTTAATGCATATTTTAATCAATAGGATAAATCCACTTTAAACATTCTTAGTTAATTGATAATTCATTTAATAGCGAAAACGACCCTACTGCTGTAAAAAATTACAAAAAAAAAGGTGCATAGTTACATTTAGGTTTCTTCTAGTGAGATCCTTAACTAAATTTTATTCAACTGTTTTTGTGTCCATTGAACTATTATTTATTTAATATTTGATAAGAAATTATAACTTTTTTATTTTTTTTATAAAAAATGATATCTCAATTATTAATTAGTGCAAGAAAAAAAACATCGATCGTCGTGAACTATATGCAAAAAAAAAATTATAAATTGATTCTTTGTTCTCAATGGGAATGTTGAAGTGACTAGATAATATTTTGATAAAAAGAATATTCGAACCTAATTATGTGGTAGGACATGCTATGCTTCGTTGAATATATGCGCTCAGATATAATGTGTTACATAGTCTATTGACTGTTGTTTTTAAATTGTATTCTTTGTTTAGTACAAGTTGGTAAGCATGTTATGTAGTTAATTGTTCAAAACAATAAAAAAAATTGCAAAACTATAAAAATAAATAAAAGCACTAGAGATGGGAGCAATGCAATAGTGCAAACAAGATCTCCAAAGATTTGGGAGACGTGTAATATAGTTCTACGGACCGGAGAAGTGAGAACTTGGTGACTCGGCCTACGAGCCTTTTTATGTCAAAAAATAAAATAAAATAAAATCGGTGACTAGTTACATTTTTTTATGCCCATTACTCGCATAGAGTACCAACAACGCTTCTCATCCAGCATTTCGATTTAGAAAACTTTAATTTTTGTCTTTAGATTTTTTTCATTAAAAAAGGGTTAAGCAGTCCTCAAATTTTTTACCTTGCTAGTTTGCCTCAAGTGCTTTCTAAAAAAAAAAAGGGGGGAAAAATCGGCTCTAAATGTTTAAAAAAGAACAAAATTGATCTCTCAACTTTTATTTATACCTAGTTTGTCCTTGAACTTTAAGTACAAGATAAGTATAGTTTTTGAATGACTTGTAAAGGAACCAATTAATTATTTTGAGAGAAAATAAATCACTAAGTTTTTTTTTTCAAACTTTGACTCAGTACAAAATTTTCAGAAATTAATATGATTCCTTGAAGAAAGTTTTTTTTTACAAATATTTATATAAGAGAAATTGTCCTATATATAGGACGGATGGGTCCGTCCAATACGATCGTTTTCATGTTTCTAAATTTCAAATGACCGATCCAAACCGTTCAATGTATTCTCAATATTGAAAAATTCCAAGAAACTAATTTTTACATTTTTTGAAATTTTTTACTATTTTTTGGTATTTTTTAAAATTCATGATATAAACATTATGGATCGTCGAATAACAACGATTTTCTAAAATACCAAAAAAATAGTACAAAATTTTGAAAAAATATAAAAATTGGTTTCTTATAAGTTTTTAATATGGAGAACATATTGAATGGTTCGGATTGGTTATTTGAAATTTAAAAACGTTGAAACAATTATATTGGACGGAGCCGATCCGTCCTATATATTGGACACTAGCATTTCTCTTATATAAACTAGAGTTGGACATCGAGCTTCGCTCAATACAATATTTTTTTACATAATTTGAAGTTTGGTTTCTATTATATTATTTTTTATATATGTTAATAACAATGTGAATATCTAACTAAAATATCAATATCATCATGTTTTAAGATCATAAACATATTTTAGACTATATAAACAACATAAATATAGATTATTGTGATCAAATTACTTAAAATGAATGTAAAATCGCTTGAAATGCTCAAATATACTCAGAATCTATAAAATCTAAACATTATGTGAATTATTACAATGTATAATCCAATCGTTTTGAATAAGTGAGTCCATAAACATATTTTAAACTATATCAAGAGCTTAATATAGATTAATGTGATCAAATGACTTAAAATGAATACAAAATCGCTTGAAATGCTCAAATATACTCATAATCTGTAAAATCTGCACATCATGTGAATAATTACAATGTATAATCCAATCGTTTTGAATAATTAAGCTCATAAACATATTCTAGACTATATAAAAAGGTTAAATATAGATTATTGTGATCAAATAATTAAAATGAATGCAAAATTGTTTGAAATGTTCAAATATACTAAGAATCTATAAAATATCCACATCATGTGCATAATTAAAATGCATAATCCAATCGTTTTGAAAAAGTGAGTTCATAAAAATATTCTAGACTATATAAAGAGCTTAAATATAGATTATTATGATAAAATGACTTAAAATAAATACAAAATCGATTGAAATACTCAAATATACTCCAATATTATGTGCGTAATCTGTAAATATATAAAGTGCAGAATCTGTAAAATCTGCACATTATGTGCGTAATTACAATGTATAATCCAATCGTTTTAAATAAGTGAGTTCATAAACATATTCTAAACCACATAAAGAGCTTAAATATATATTATTGTGATCAAATGACTTAAAATGAATGCAAAAATCGCTTGAAATACTCAAATATACTAAGAATCTATTAAATCAGCGAATTATGTGAATAATTACAATGTATAATCCGATCATTTTGAATAGTGAGTTGATAAACATATTTTAAACTATATAAAGAGCATAAATATAGATTATTATGATCAAATGACTTAAAATAAATACAAAATCGTTTGAAATGCTCAAATATACTCAGAATCTGTAAAATCTTCATATTATGTTAATAATTACAATATATAATCCAATAGTTTTGAATAATTGATCTCCTAAACATATTCTAGACTATATAAAGAGCTTAAATATAGAGTTTTGTGATCAAGTGACTAAAAATGAATGCAAAATCTCTTGAAATGCTCAGATATACTCAGAATCTTTAAAATCTACACATTAGGTTCGTAATTACAACATATAATCTAATTATTTTGAATCAGTGAGTTCATGAACATATTCTAAACTATATAAAGATCTCACATATAGATTATTGTCATCAAATAACTTAAAATTAATGCAAATTCGCTTGAAATGCTCAAATATACTCAGAATCCATAAAATCTGCAAATTATGTGAGTAATTACAATATATAATCCGATCGTTTTGAATAAGTGAGTTCATAAACATATTCTAGATTGTGTAAAAATCTTAAGTATAAATTATTGTGAACAAATTTCTTAAATTGAATGCAAAAATCGCTTGAAATGCTCAAATATACTCAGAATCTTTAAAATCTGCACATTATGTGCATAATAACAATGTATAATCCAATTGTTTTGAATAAGTGATATCACAAACATATTTTTAGACTATATAAAGAGCTTAAATATAGATTAATGTGATCAAAACACCTAAAATGAATACAAAATGGCTTGAAATGCTTAATTATACTCAGAATCTGTAAATATGCAAATTATGTGAATAATTATAATGTACAATCCAATCGTTTTGAATAATTGAGCTAATAAACATATTCTACACAATATAAAATGCTTAAATATAGATTATTGTCATCAAAGGACTTAGAATTAATGCAAAATCGCTTGAAATGCTCAAATATACTCAGAATCTTTAAAATCTGCACATTATGTGCATAATTACAATGAATAACCCAATTGTTTTGAATAAGTGATATCACAAACATATTCTAGACATAAAGAGCTTAAATATAGATTAATGTGATCAAAACACTTAAAATGAATACAAAATGGCTTGAAATGCTCAATTATACTCAGAATCTATAAAATATGCAAATTATGTGAATAATTATAATGTATAATCCAATCGTTTGAATAAGTGAGCTCATAAATATAGTCTAGACTATATAAAGAGCTTAAATATACATTATTGTGATCAAATGACTTAAAATGAATGTAAAATCGCTTGAAGTGATTAAATATACTCAGAATCTGCAAAATCTGTATATTACGTGTAGAATTACAATGTATAAACCAATCTTTTTGATTAGTTGACCACATAAACATATTCTAGACTATAAAAATAGCATATATATAGATTATTGTGTCAAATGACTTAAAAATGAATGCAAAATCGCTTGAAATGCTCAAATATACTCCAAATCTTAAAAATTTGCACATTATATTAGCAATTATAATGAATAATGCAATCGTTTTGAATAAGTGAGTTCACAAATATATTCTTCACTATATAAAAATCTTAAATATAGATGATTGTGATCAAATGATTTAAAATGAATGCAAAATCGCTTCAAATGCTCAAATGCACTCAGAATCTGTAAAATATGTAAACTATGTGAATAATTAAATGTATAATCGAATTATTCTGAATAATTTAGCTCATAAACACATCCTAGACTATATAAAGTGCTTAAATATAGATTAACATGATCAAAACACTTAAAATGAATGCAAAATAGCTTGTAATGCTTAAATATACCCAAAATCTTTAAAATCTGGACATTTTTGGCGTAATTACAATGTATAATCCAATCGTTGTGAATACGTGAGTTCATAAACATATTCTAGACTATATAAAGAGTTTAAATGTAGATTCTTGTCATCAAATAACTTAAAATGAATGTAAAATCGATTGAAATACTCAAAAAAATTTAGAATCTGTAAAATATACACACTATGTGAATAATTACAAAGTATAAACCAATCTTTTTGAATAATTGGCCTCATAAACATATTCTAGAATATATAAAGAGCATAAATATAGATTATTGTGATCACATAACTTAAAATAATGCAAAATCGCCTGAAATGCTCAAATATGCTTGAATCTGTAAAATATGCAAATTATGTGAATAATTATTATGTATAATCCAATCGTTTTGAATAAGTGAGTTCGTAAATATATTCTAAACTATATAAAGAGTATAAATATAGATTATTGTCATCAGATGACTTAAAATCAATGCAAAATTGCTTGAAATGCTGAAATATACTCAGAATCTGTTAAATCTACACATTATGTGAATAATTACAATGTATAATCCAATAGTTTTGAATATATGTGCTCATAAACATATTCTAGACTATATAAAGAGTTTAAATGCAGATTATTGTTATCAAATAATTTAAAATGAATGCAAAATCGATTGAAATACTCAAATAAACATTATGTAAATAATTACAATGTATAATCCAATCGTTTGAATAATTGAACTCATAAACATATTCTAGACTATATAAGAGCATAAATATAGATTATTGTGATCAAATAAATTAAAATGAATGTAAAATAGCTTCAAATGCTCCTATATACTCAGAATCTTTAAAATCTACACATTATGTGCATAATTAGAATGTATAATCGAATTTTTTTGAACAACTTAGCTCAGAAACATATTCTAAGCTATATAAAGAGCATAAATATAGATTATTGTGATCAAATAACTTAAAATGAATGCAAAATCGCTTGAAATGCTCCATACTCAGAATCTTTAAAATCTACACATTATGTGCAAAATTAGAATGTATAATCCAATTGTTTTGAATAACTTAGTTCAGAAATATATTCTAAACTATATAAGAGCATAAATATAGATTACTGTGGTCAAATGACTTAAAATGAATGTAAAAATCGCTTGAAATGCTCAAATATACTCAGAATTTGTAAAAATCCATACATTATGTGAATAATTACAATTTATAATCCAATTGTTTTCAATAAGTGAGTTCACAAACAAATTCTAAACAATATAAAGAAGTTTAATATTGATTTTTGTGATCAAATGACTTAAAATGAATGCAAAATCGTTTAAAATGCTCAAATATAATTAGAATCTGTAAAATATGCATATTATGTGAATAATTACAATGTATAATCTAATTGTTTTGAATAATTGGCCTCATAAACATATTATAGACTAAATAAAAAGTATAAATATAGCTTATTGTGATCAAATGACTTAAAGAGAATGCAAAATCGCTTGAAATACTCAAATTTACTCGAAATCTTTAAAATCAACACATCATGTGAAATACTCAAATTTGCTCAAATATTCTCAGAATCTTTAAAATCTGCACATTATGTAATAAATTGCAATGTATAATCCAATGCTTATGAAAAAGTGAGTTCATAAACATATTCTAGACCATATAAAGAGCATCAATATAGATTATTGTGAATCAAATGACTAAAAATGAATTTAAAATCGCTTGAAATGCTCAAATATATCAGAATTTATAAAATATGCAAATTATTTAAATAATTATAATGTATAACCCAATCGTTTCGAATAAATGAGTTTGTAAATATAGATTATTGCCATCAAATGACTTAAAGTGAATGCAAAATCTCTTGAAATGCTTAAATCTGCATATTATGTGAATAATTACAATGTATAATCCAATCGTATTGAATATGTGAGCTCATAAACATATTCTAGACTATATAAAGAGCATAAATATAGAATACTGTCATCAAATAACTTAAAATGAATGCAAAATCAATTGAAATGCTCAAATAAACTTAGAATCTGTATAATATGCACATTATGTGAATAATTACAATGTATAATCTAATCGTTTTGAATAATTGAGCTTATAAACATATTTTAGACTATATAAAGGGCTTAAATTTAGATTATTGTGATAAAATAACTTAAAATAAATGGTAAATCGCTTGAAATGCTCCAATATACTCAGAATATTTAAAATCTGCACATTATGTGCGTAATTACAATGTATAATCCAATCATTTTGAATAACTTAGTTCAGAAACATATTCTAAACAATAAAGATCATAAATATAGATTACTGTTGTCAAATGACTTAAAATGAATACAAAATCTTTTGAAATGCTCAAATATACTCAGAAATTGTAAAATTCGTATATTATGCGAATAATTATATTATATAATCCAATCGTTTTGAATAAGTTCATAAAAATATTTTAAATTATATAAAGAGATTAAATATAGATTATTGTGATCAAATGACTTAAAATAAATGATATCATAAACATATTTTAGACTATAAAAAGAGCTTAAATATATATATTATGGTGATCAAATGACTTAAAATGAATGCAAAATCGCTTGAAATGCTCAAATATATTCCGAATCTGTATAATCTGCATATTATGTGAACAATTACAATGTACAATCCAATCGTTTTGAATAATTGAACTCATAAACATATTCGAGACTTTACAAAGAGCTTTATTATAGATTATTGTCATCAAATGACTTAAAATGAAAGCAAAATCGCTTGAAATAGCCAAATATACATAGAATATGTAAAATCTTCACATTGATGTGTGTAATTACAATGAATAATCCATTCATTTTGAATGAGTGTGTTCTTAAACATATTCTAGACTTTGCTAAGAACTTAAATATAGATTATCGTGAACAAATGTCTTAAATTGAATGCAAAAATCGCTTGAAATGCTCAAAAATACTCTAATCTTTAAAATCTGAACATTTTGTGCATAATGTATAATCCAATCTTTTTAAATAAGTGAGTTGATAAACATATTCGAGACTTTATAAAGAGAGCTTAAATATAGATTATTGTGAACAGATGACTTAAAATGAATGTAAAATCGCTTGAAATATTCAAATATTCTCATAATCTGTAAAATCTGCAAACTATGTGCGTAATTACAATATATAATCCAATCGTTTCGAATAATTGAGTTCATAATATATTCTAGGCTATATAAAGATGTTCAATATGGATTATTGACATCAAATGAATTAAAATGAATGCAAAATCGCTTGAAATGCTCAAATATACTCAGAATCTTTCAAATCTGAACATTATGTGCATAATTACAATCTATAATCCAATCATTTTGAATAAGTGATATCATAAACATATTCTAGACTATATAAAGAGCTTAAATATAGATCATTGTTAACAAATAACTTAAAATGAATGCAACATCAATTGAAATGCTCAAATAAATTCAGAATCTGTATAATCTGCATATTATGTGAATAATTACAATGTGTAATCCAATCGTTTTGAATAATTGAGCTCATAAACATATTCGAGACTTTACAAAGAGCTATATTATAGATTATTTTTAACAAATGACTTAAAATGAATGCAAAATCGCTTGAAATACCCAAATATGCACAAAATATATAAAATCTGCACATTATGTGTGTAATTACAATGAATAATCCATTTGTTTTGAACGAGTGTGTTCTTAGACATATTCTAGACTTTGTTAAGAACTTAAATATAGATTATCATGAACAAATGTCTTAACTTGAATGCAAAAATCGCTTGAAATTCTCAAATATACTCTGAATCTTTAAAATCTGAACATTTTGTGCATAATTACAATGTATAATCCAATCTTTTTAAATAAGTTAGTTGATAAACATATTCGGAGAGCTTAAATATAGATTATTGTGAACAGATGACTTAAAATAAATGTAAAATCGCTTGAAATATTCAAATATTCTCAGAATCTGTAAAATCAGCAAATTATGTGAGTAATTACAATATATAATCCAATCGTTTCGAATAATTGAGTTTATAAACATATTCTAAACTACATAAGAGGTTCAATATAGATTATTGACATCAAATGAATTAAAATGAATGCAAAATTGCTTGAAATGCTCAATTATACTCAGAATCTTTCAAATCTGAACATTATGTGCATAATTACAATCTATAATCTAATCGTTTTGAATAAGTGATATCATAAACATATTCTAGAATATATAAAGAGCTTAAATATACATTATGGTGATCAAATGACTTAAAATGAATGCAAAATCGCTTGAAATGCTCAAATATATTCCTACTCTATATAATCTACATATTATGTGAATAATTACAATGTACAATCCAATCGTATTGATTAATTGAGCTCATAAACTTATTCAAGACTTTACAAAGATCTTTATTATAGATTATTGTTATCAAATGACTTAAAATGAATGCAAAATCGCTTGAAATACCCAAATATGCACAAAATATGTAAAATCTGCACATTATGTGTGTAATTATAATGAATAATCCATTCGTTTTGAATGAGTGTTTTCTTAAACATATTCTAGACTTTGTTAAGAGCTTAAATATAGATTATCATGAACAAATGTCTTAAATTGAATTAAAAAATCGCTTAAAATGCTCAAATATACTCAGAATCTATAAAATCGGTACATTTTGTGCATAATTACAATGTATCCAATCTTTTTAAATAAGTGAGTTCATAAACATATTCAAGACTTTATAAAGAGAGCTTAAATATAGATTATTGTGAACAGTTGACTTAAAATGAATGTAAAATCGCTTGAAATATTCAAATATTCTCAGAATCTGTAAATAAGTGAGCTCGAATATGTTTATATAGTTTTGAATAATTGTAAATAAGTGAGCTCGAATATGTGAGCTCACATATTCAATACGATTTTACATTCGAAACATATTCTAAACATATTCAATACGATTTCACATATTCAAATATACTCTTTATATAGTTTTGAATAATTGAATTCATAAACATATTCTAGACTTTATAGAGGAATGATCACTCTGGAGTATTGAGTCCTCATACACTGAATTTCTGAGCCTTCGGATCGCTTTAAAAAAATCGTGCACCAGATTTAGATGAGTGGATAAGATTATGGCGCTGATTGCTATTCGATTCTCCGTTTCCATTAAAATTTCCATCTCCTTCTGTTTAATTCTCCGTTCGCACCTCTCTTCGCACTCATGGTCTCATCTCTGTTTGCACCAAAACTCTTATTTGCACGATTCTCTCTCTCGTAGTTTGTACTTTCGTCACTTCACTCTGCGCGCTTCTCTCTTAGGATTTGCCAACTTGAGCTTGCACATCTTAACACACCTAGACGATTGTTTTGTTTCTGGTCGCACATCATACCCTTTCTCTGATATATATGTATGCTATAAGTTAGAACTTTCATAACAACGAAAAGAAGGCAAAAATATTTGATTTGAGACATTTAATATCGCAAATGAATAAAAAAAATAAACAAAGGTATCTTTTCTCGCCTGTTAATTTGGACCTTCGCCCCTTTCTATTGTTGGTTTTGCCTCCACTGGTGTCAAACTGTCAATCGACGAATCCAAGGAGCACAGAGCGCTAGAAGGGAGGAAAGGTCAACAAAGGAGTGAAGGAGAGAGAAAGGTGTCGATGAGATGAAAGAGAGAATTGCGAGATGAAGTGGGGGAAAGCGAGAGTTGCTGAGGAGGTAGAGGTGACAGAGGCTGTCAAGGTTTTCCTTTTTTTTTTATTTGAAGGACAGAATCTTCAGACGGAAGATTCAACAGAAGAAGGAAAATTTTAATGAAACGGAGAAAACGGAGAGCCTCTAGCGCCTCTATCCCAGTCTTTCATCAAAATCTTACCACGAAAATTAGAGCGATCCGACGGTAGAAAAAATCAGTGTATGGGGCATCTATACACCAGAGTGTACTTATCATTCCTCTTATAAAGAGCTTAATTATAGATTATTGTGATCAAATGACTTAAATAAATGCAAAATCGCTTGAAATGCTCAAATATACTAAGAATCTTTAAAATCTACACATTATGTGCGTAATTACAATGTATAATGCAATCGTTTAGAATAAGTGAGTTCATAAACATATTCTTGACAATATAAAGATCTTAAATATAGATGATTGTGATCAAACGATTTAAAACTAATGCAAAATTGCTTGAAATACTTTAATATACTAAGAATCGGTAAAATCTGCACATTATGTGAATAATTAAAATATATAATCCAATCGTTTTGAATATGTGAGCTCACAAACATATTCTAGACTATATGAAGAGCTTAAATATAGATTATTGTGATCAGATGATTTAAAATGAATGGAAAATCGATTGAAATGTTCAAAGAAACTTATAATCTGTAAAATATGCACATTACGTGAATAATTACAATGTATAATCCAATCATTTTTAATAATTAAGCTCATAAACATATTATAGACTATATAAAGAGCATAAAAATAGATTATTGTAATTAAATGACTTAAAATGAATGCAAAATCTCTTTAAATGCTCAAATACACTCAGAATCTGTAAAATCTGCACAATACGAGAATAATTACAATGTATAATCCAATTGTTTTGAATAATTGAGCACATAAAAATATTCTACGCAATATAAAAAGCTTAAAATATAGGTTATTGTGATCAAATGACTTAAAATTAATGCAAAATCGCTTAAAATGCTCAAATATACTCAGAATATTTAAAATTTGAACATTATTTGTATAATTATAATTTATTACCCAATCGTTTTGAATAAGTGATATCATAACATATTCTAGACTATATAAAGAGCTCAAATATACATTATTGTAATGAAATGACTTAAAATGAATACAAAATCGCTTGAAATGCTCAAATATATTCAGAATCTGTAAAAGCTGCATATTATGTGAATAATTACAATGTACAATCCAATCATTTTGAATAATTGAACTCATAAACATATTCTAAACTTTATAAAGAGCTTAATTGTAGATTATTGTGGTCAAATGACTTAAATACATGCAAAATCGCTTGAACTGCTCAAATATACTCAGAATCTTTAAAATCTACACATTATGTGCGTAATTACAATGTATAATGCAATTGTTTAGAATAAGTGAGTTCATAAACATATTCTTGACTATATAAAGATCTTAAATATAGATTATTGTGATCAAATGACTTAAAATGAATGCAAAATCGCTGGAAATGCTAAAATATACTTAGAATCTGTGAAATCCGCATATTATGTTAATAATTACAATGTATAATCCAATCTTTCTTAATAATTGACCTCATAAATATATTTTAAACTATATAAAGAGCATAAATATAGATTATTGTGATCAAATGACTTAAAATAAATGCAAGATCGTTTCAAATGCTCATATATACTAAAAATCTGTCAAATCTGCACAATATGTGAATAATTACAATGTATAATCCAATCATTTTGAATAATTGAGCTCATAAACAAATTCTACACAATATAAAGAGCTTAAATATAGATTATTATGATCGAATAACTTAAAATTAATGCAAAATCGCTTGAAATGCTCAAATATACTCAGAATCTTTCAAATCTGAATATTATGTGCAAAATTACAATGTATAATCCAATTGTTTTGAATAAGTGATATCATAAACATATTCTAGACTATATAAAGAGCTTAAATATATATTATTGTGATCAAATGAATTAAAATGAATGCAAAATCGCTTGAAATGCTAAAATATACTCAGAATCTGTAAAATCTACGCATTATGTGAATAATCACAATGTATAATCAAAGTGTTTTGAATATCTGAGCTCATAAAAATATTTTAGTCTATATCAAGAGCTTAAATATAGATTATTGAGATCAAATGACTTAAAATGAATGAAAAATTGATTGAAATGTTCAAAGAAATTTAGAATATGTAAAATATGCGCATTTTGTGAATAATTATAATGTATAATCCAATCGTTTTGCATAATTCAGCTCATAAACATATTATAGAATATATAAAGAGCTTAAATAGAGATTATTTTGATCAAATAACATAAAATGAATGCAAGATCGCTTGAAATACTCCAATATACTCAGAATCTTTAAAATCTACACATTATGTGCGTGATTACACTGTATAATCCAATTGTTTTAAATAACTTAGTTTAGAAACATATTATAAACGATATAAAGATCATAAATATAGATTACTGTGGTCAAATGACTTAAAATGAATACAAAATCGTTTGAAATGCTCAAATATACTCAGAAATTGTAAAAATCGTATATTATGTGAATAATTACAATGTGTAATCCAATCGTGTAGAATAAGTGAGTTCATAAACATATTCTAAACTATATAAAGAGCTTAAATATAGATTATTGTAATGAAATGACTTAAAATGAATGCAAAATTGCTTCAAATGCTCAAATATACTAAGAATTTGTCAAATCTGCACATTATGTGAATAATTACAATGTATAAACCATTATTTCTTAATAATTGACCTCTTGAACTTATTCAAGACTATATATTAAAGAGCATAATTTTTGTGATCAAATTACTTAAAATGAATGCAAAATCGATTCAAATCCTCAAATATACTCTGAATCTATAAAATCTGGACAATATGTGAATAATTACAATGTACAATCCAATCATTTTGAATAATTGAGCTCATAAACATATTATACACAATATAAAAAGCTTAAATATAGATTATTGTGATCAAATGACTTAAACTGAATGCAAAATCGTTTGAAATGCTCAAATATACTCAGAATCTGTAAAATCTGCACTTTATGTGAATAATTACAATGTATAATCCAATAGTTTTGAATATGTGTGCACATAAACATATTCTAGACTACATAAAAAACTTAAACATACATTATTGTGATCAAATGACTTAAAATAAAATGAATGCAAAAGCGCTTGAAATGCTCAAATATAGTCAGAATCTGTAAAATCTGCATATTATATGAATAATTCAATGTACAATCCAGTCGTTTTGAATAATTGAGCTCATAAATATATTCTACACTTTATAAAGAGCTTAATAATAGATTACTGTGATCAAATGACTTAAAATGAATGCAAAATCGCTTAAAATGCTCAAATATGCTTACAATTTGTAAAATCTGCACATTATGTGAATAATTACAATGTATAAACCAATCTTTCTTAATAATTGACCTCATAAACATATTCTAAACTATATAAAGATCATAAATATAGATTACTGTGGTCAAATGACTTAAAAAAATGAATACGAAATCGTTTGAAATGCTCGAATAAACTCAGAAATTGTAAAATCTGTATATTATGTGAATAATTACAATGTCTAATCCAATCGTTTTAAATATGTGAGCTCATAAACATATTCTAGACTATATAAAGAGAGCTTAAATATAGATTATTGTCAACAAATGACTTAAAGTGAATACAAAATCTCTTGAAATACCCAAATATAGACAGAATCTTTAAAATTTGTACATTATTTGTATAATTACAATAAATAATCCAATCGTTTTAAATGAGTGTGCTCGTAAACAAATTCTTTCCTATGTAAAGAGCTTAAATATATACATTATCGTGAATAAATGTCTCAAATTGAATGCAAAAATCGCTTGAAATGCTCAAATAAACTCATAATCTATAAAATTTGCACATTTTGAGCATAATTACAGTGTATAATCCAATCTTTTTGAATGAGTGAGTTCATAAACATATTCTAGACTATATAAAGAGGTTAAATATAGATTATTGCGATCAGATGACTCAAAATGAATGTAAAATCGTTTGAAATGTTAAAATATTCTCAGAATCTGTAAAATCTGCACATTTATTCGTAATTACAATGTATAATCCAATAGTTATGAATAATTGAGTTTATAAACATATTCTAGACTATATAAAGAGGCTAAATGTAGATTATTGAGATCAAATGAATTAAAATGAATGCAAAATAGCCTTAAATGCACAAATATACTCAGAATCTTTCAAATCTGCACATTATGTGCATAATTACAATGTATAATGCAAGCGTTTTGAGTAATTTATATCCAAAACATATTCTAGATAAAATAAAAAGCTTAAATATATATTATTGTGATCAAAATCACTTAAAACGAATGCAAAATCGCTTGAAATGCTCAAATTATCTTAGAACCTGTAAAATATGTACATTATGTGAATAATTACAATGTATAATCCAATTGTTTTGAATAATTTAGCTCATAAACATATTCTAAACTATATAAAGAGTTAAATATAGAATATTGTCATCAAATAAATTAAAATGAATGCAAAATCAATTGAAATGCTCAAATAAACTTAGAATCTGTATAATAAGAACATTATGTGAATAATTACAATGTATAATCCAATCGTTTTGAATAATTGAGCTCATAAACATATTTTAGACTATATAAATAGCTTAAATATAGATTATTGTGATAAAATAACTTAAAATGAATGCAAAATCGTTTGAAATGCTTCAATATACTCAGAATCTTTAAAATCTTCAGACCATTTGCGTAATTACAATGTATAATCCAATCGTTTTGAATAACATAGTTTAGAAACATATTCTAAACTATATAAAGATCATAAATATAGATTACTGTGGTCAAATGACTTATAAAGAACACAAAATCGTTTGAAATGCTCAAATATACTCAGAATTGTAAAATCCGTATATTATGTGAATAATTATAATGTATAATCCAATCGTTTGGAATAAGTGAGTTCATAAACATTTTCTAAACTATATAAAGAGCGTAAATATATATTATTATGATCAAATGACTTAAAATGAACACAAAATCGCTTAAAATGCTCAAATATACTGAGAATTTGTGAAATCTGCACATTTATGTGAATAATTACAATGTATAAACCAATCTTTTTTAATACTTGACGTCATAAACATATTCTAGACTATATAAAGGGCATTAATATAGATTATTGTGATCACATGACTTAAAAACGAATGTAAAATCGCTTCAAATGCTCAAATATACTCATAATCTGTAAAATCTGCACAATATGTGAATAATTATAATGTATAATCCAATCGTTTTGAATAATTGAGCTCATAAAAAAATTCTACACAATATAAAGGGAGCTTAAATATAGATTATTGTGATCAAATGTGTCACACCCCGAACCAGATCCGTGTCAAGGGAGGACAACCCCGCCACGTGTACACACTCTGCTGTGCACACGGAAGGCTAAGTACAGTGTCTCAGATACAATAAATCACAAAATAATGCCATAAAACAATAACAAAATAACAAGTACACATAAGATCGACATCTGAAACAACCCAGATATCAAATGGCATCATCCAGCAGCGGTAAGCGACCTTCAACATCAGATTGTCTTCAGTCAGACCTAAACCTGCTCCACAAAAACTATGTGGGCTGAGTACGCGAATACTCAGTGCAATAACAGGGTAAACTAAAGGTTTTGGATAAACTAAAGTTAGAACTAAACCATTTTTATGTTAGAAAAATTTTAAGTCCTACCATGCAAAATCTAAGTGTGAGATTAGTTTAAAGATGCCACTAATCTACATCTAAAGACATGCCCAAAATAAAATTAGAAAAATATCTGAAGAGCAGATTGTATTATTAATATAATACGATACAGAATATATTTAATGATACGAGAGTGAAGCACCCACACTCAATGGTCAAATCATAAATTATAAAATCCAGAATCAATCTCACTAATCCCAAAATATATGACAAGAACAGTGCCTACAGATCTACCTACGCAACACCTCGATACGCATAAGCTCCGACCTCACTCCCCCGTCGAGGAGTGAGCAGTAAGACACGGTACCGGCAAACTGACTCCTGGAGATCGAGAGGTAGTCTGAAATATATATATAGATGGCACACTCCACCCAGTGTCCAAGTCATGCCAAAGGAATATACTAATAACACAAGACAAGAGGATATACTAATAACAACAACCATCAAGTGACCGCAGAACCGCCTAGAAGTCGGTCTGCAGAGTGATCGTCGGAAACGTGTTGCTCGTGATCAGAATCGTCATGAACTGACCGGCAATGGCTTGGGTGCAGCTCCTGACCGCAAGCAAAGCGTTCCTAGTTCACTCGGTCTCACTATCCTGATCCATACCAGATGCAAGTGTTGATCTTAAGCACTTTTAAGTTCATTAATCACTTTATTAATCTAGATGCATAACCTACAAGTGTAACTAATCTTTTGAGTATTAAAATGCTCTTAACTGTTTACTTAATGTTAATGACATGTTATGCACACATAAAGTTACTGATCTAATTCTTAATCTAGAGTTTAAAGAAAACCTAAAGCTTCCACACACCTGTAAAGTCGGGCATAGAGACAGCTGTAATAGTAAAGCAATGGCGAAGTCCTCACCAACGCCTTGCACAAATTACTTGGATCAGCAATTGGTCAAATACGCCTGAGTGGTCTGACTGATTACCTGACGATTAAAAAGGCTACGAATTAGACTAACGATCTACCCAATTATCCCATAATTAAAATCAAGTGCTGGTTATGTGTTCTAAACAATACTTAGTCAATTTTAAAAGGGATTATATTTCAAAATATATCATGAAATTTACTTATATATTTTATAAGATTTCAATAGAGTTTTATCTGAAACTAGTGTGAAGAGATATTTATTAAGTTTGATCACCGTTGTTATTTTTAGAATTATTTTAACAGAATTTTATTTAAAAAGAATATAATGTGAAGATAACTTAGTCTGCATGTTGAAATCACATCACTATTAGTTCGTATCTAGAAATTATATTAATTGTGTAGGTGACTTAGAGAGTATTTATTTAGAGTAAATAAGTACTTTAATTCTATGTATACTTAGACATTTAATACACTAATTTTGTAAAAATGTTTTGACCTGCATCATTGCTAAAATATAGTTGCTATATACTGGTTTTAATTCTGTAATATTTAAATTGTTTCAAGAATATTTACAAAGTGCATATAATGTGTAAACTCATAGTGAAGTTATTACTTTTATCTCATAACAAATGTCTAATTTTATATTTATTGCTTTTAGAGAAGTATATTTAATTTTAGTAATTTTCATGTTACTAACAATTGTATAAAAGTATATTGTCATTTGTTTAAGAATAGAAAACCATTTTATAAGTGTTAACATTATTTAGTGGATTCGAAGTTATAATTTACTCATTTAACAATCTCTAATCATTTCTCAATTGGGTTTAGATTTAATTTATTAGGTGAGTTGCATTTTAGGTTTTCTGAAAGGAATTCTGTTTTAAAATATATTATTTTAATTAGAAAAGCATTTTATAAAATTTGGCAGAGTTTCCTTTAAAATAGTGTGTGAAGGAAGTCGTTTTTAGACGAGTTCCTACAGTTCATTCTGTGCGTTTATAATCGTATGTATTCATAATTTAGTATTTTAGTTTGATAATAATACTAATAGTGTTTTGCTCAAGTATGACATTCTTTTATTATCTTTATAACTAATTTTATTTAAAAGAGTTTTAGTTAATAAAGTGGATTGATATTTTATCTTTTTAATCAAACAATTCCAAGTTACGTTTATAGTCATTTTCATAATGAAGAATATGATGTTAATAATAACTAGAGATAATATTACTTTTCATAATAATAATATAACTAATGTGATTATTATTTTAACGTGTTGGTGTTTTAATATGTTTGGGATCATACACATTTGGATATCTGTACTGATGGTAATCCTCTCCCATCTTTAAGTTTATGTATTAGTCCGATTAATTTAGTTATCACTTAATTTATAATTAGTCCCATTTTTAAATTAACCGTATTAATCAATTTACTTATATATAATTGTTAATCCTGAAATTATTTATGGACCTGGCCCAGTCCCACAATTAAAGTCCAGAAATTCTAATTTTAATTTAATAATTCAATTCGGCCCATAAACAGAGCCCAACACAAAAATTCAGAGTCAGCCCAGCACAAGGCCGAGCAGGCCAGAGAAATTCCGCACGGCCCAGGTGGGAATAAGGGGCCCAACCTGGTGCATAACGGATCGGGTCCAGCAGGCCATCGGGTTATGGTGGTCAAATCCAAACCCGATAAGTAAAATGAGATCCGATCCAACATAATCGGATCCGACCCGCCAACCACAACAACATTTTCACATAAGTCCTCAGATTCAATTAATTTACACTAGAGTTACATTATAGTCCTTAATAACAGATTTATTTATGAATTAGTCTTAAAACCAGTTCAAAGATTTTATAAATAGTCCCTGACACCAAAAATTATCACACAAAGGTCCCTGGCACCGCAAAATAGTGTACCAGACGCATGGCAGAGCCGTACCAAACTGGTACCATGCTCGTACCAGCCTCCTAGGGCCTCAGTTCACACAAAGAAAGCAACATAGAGTAAGATCAGCAAGGTAGCAGGCCTGTACCAACCTGACAACCAAGCTGACAGCAACAACCAACATAGAAACAGATTCAAATAGAGGCAAATATCGCCCTTTACACAGATTATCATTTAGAGCCAACATAAGCTCAGTTAAGCTGAGCCATCACAAGCACAAAACAGATCAAAGAGGCAATGCACACTCGAGCATTCAAATTGAATCAATCAAACAGCAATTAACAAACAGATCAAGAGAGAGAGAGGCATTGCATATTCTCAACATTTCAAAGTAATTCATTCAATCCAGATTTCAAGCAAAGCAGTTCACAGAGCAATTCAAGCATGCCTCTCGAGCAACACAGCACAACACAGAAAGAAAGAGAGGAAGTTGGTTACCAAACCGAGGTGATAGAAAAGGAAAAGGAAGGAGGGAGAGTGGTGCTCAGTCTAGCCCTGCCTCAGTCGCCGCCTGGGTCGTCTCCTTGCCTCCGATCAGCCGCCAAGCGCCACCGTCGCCACTGTCAATTACTGTCGCCACCAACGAGAGAGAGAGAAGGTGGAGTGAGTGTGTGGCTGGGGTTTTCTGTGGAGGTGGGGTGGAGGGAAACAGTGAAGGGTTTAGGGGTTGGCCGTGAGTGGAGTTCAGGTGAAGGAGGGAATTTGGCGGAGGAATAGGGAGGCAGTGAGGTGGGTTCGGTGTGTTGAGTCAGAGGAAGGGTGAGGGAGTGAGGCTACGGAGATGGATAGAGGTGAGGGCTGGGGTTTGCTCGAGAGGGAAAATGAGAGTGGAGGGGTGAGGTCTCGGCTGAGGTGAAGACGAGCGAGAGAGAGGTTTCGGTGAGGAGATGAGTGCGAGTGGGAGAGACGGAAATCTCGAGGGAGAGATTTTAAGAGATGAAGGGAAAGACGGTGGATGCCAACACGAATTGAAGTGGAATTTAGAAACTCTGATCAAATCCAAGAGTTTGATTGGATACCAAAACGGCAATGATCCAACGATTTGGAAAAATTCAGATTTTGGAATTCAAATCGGACGACTCAGAAACACAGAAAATTGACTACTAATTTAATTGATCAGTGGACTATAGTTTTAAGTTAAGTTTTAATCTATAGAAATTTTGCGGACTTGATATCAGATTATTGGTTAATTTTGTTTATTTGTTTGCTTGAAGATTAATTAAGTACTAATGTCTAATATATATATTTTAAGCTATTTTATATCTTAATTTATAAAAACTTTTTAAAATATAAGTTTATTTGTTAATTATATGATTTTTTTAATCTTTTTAAAACTTAATAGTCAATTTAAGATTAATTTTTATTTTCAAACTATTTGTATTATGATTTCTGAAAGTTCTATGTAATTTTTAAATTGGTCGTCATATTATACGATTTTGCTCTGTTTAAATTTAATAATCATTAATAGTCATTTAAAAATTAAATTTATTTTTTTTTTTTATGGATTTTCACAGTCTACCCCCCTTAAAAGAATTTCGTCCTCGAAATTCAAAAATGAGACACGAGTCAAAGAAACTTAGGAGGTATTCAAATGAAAGTCAAGTTGGATGATTTTCAAAATTTCAAATCGTGCTAGTAAACATTATCGAATCAAAATACTTGAATCCAATTTCCAAATGGAACAATACTCTACCTCATCATATAGAAGTTTTTCTAAGGTTAATTTCAGAGAATACTATTTGTCAACCTCATATCAAACATAATTCCTTGCTTCATTGGTGATCAGTCAATGAAGAAAAGATATATTTGATATTTACTCAGAATCAGTTAACAAAGTTGATGATCGGTCAGATTTGTTTAACTCAATGCTAACAAGTGAAAGGAGGGCAAATCGAGCAATCATTAAAAATTCAATTTGATTAGTTCACTAACAACAGTTAAAACACATAAATCAGATTTCAAAGGAGTTTTAAAGGTTCCAAATAACAAGTCAGGAAAGAGGAGTTGAAAATAATAATTTAGTCTGACTTGTAATGCCAAAGGTTCAGAAGTTCAATCAAATAATATAAAATAATAAATGAAATGAACAATAGTCGAAATTTTCAAAAATTTTAAGAATCAAATGGAACGCCAAATAAAACTCAGATCAATAGAAATTCGGATTTCAAGGGAGTAATTAAAGTAGATAACCAATAGAATTTTGGATCAGTGAAAATCCATGTGCTAAGGAATCAGTCAAATAGTTCAAATCTTTGATTTTATAAGTGCTCTAAATAGCTCTTCTAATAATTTAGTTCAAGTCTTACTTACTAATTTATTTATTTCATTTTACTTATTCATAACGTAATTTAGTTTAATTATTTAGTTCAAGTCTTACTTACTAATTTATTTATTTATTTATTTCATTTTACTTATTCATAACGTAATTTAGTTTAATTGACTTATAATAATTTTTTTTATATAAATTTAGATATGTTTATTCTATAATTTGGACTTTAATTTAATCATATTCTTGTTGATAACAATCAGAGTTGTGATGTTGAATGTGCCAGTTCTAATTATTTTTATTTTGTATTTAAAGTTGTAATATTTAATTAAGTACCTCATAGTGTTTCTAATATCACATATCACTATTTTCATAATTGACTTCATACAACTTTTACTATTATTATAAAGTTATCCTTATGTTCAATATACATTTCAAATTTTTAATACAATTTAATTTATATTTTTCCTTATCTACTTTTGCTAGTTTCAATAAAAGTTTCACTAATTATCACATTTGTACATTTTTAGTTGAATTTTAATATTTTCTTTAATTTATTTACGTTAGTTTCAATAACAGTTTCACTATTTATCATATTAATTACATTTTGAGTAAAATTTGTATATTTTTGTTGAAAATTTTTTTTTTCTGTGAGTAGTCGAGACTACCAAGTAATCAGATTTCAATTAGCATTACCTGCTAATTTACTTGGTGATCGATTTTGAGTTTGTAAACAAACAAGACATTTTATTTTCTACGTTTTAATCAACTTGAAAATTTTATCTCTTATTTTTCTTTTACAAGTATAATTTGTTAATCATTAGTTAATTTTGCTACTTTTACATTAATTATTATTATTATTTTTTTCTACAATTGCTTGAAATTACTCACATTTCTAACTTTAACAGTTTTCAATTTCTAAATTTTTATAAGGTTTCAAAACTACCCCATCCTATTAAGACGTTTTAGTCTTGAAAAATAGAACGGAGCTGTTGCACAAGATCGTCCTATCTTGGAAGTCCATGCATATTGCCATCATTCCATGAGCATGCAGCGATAATCTTCTGGGCCTCTACCTAAGTGTTACTAATTCCTATGGTTTAGGTAGAAGATTGTTAATTGATACTGCAAAAAGAATAGTATCAACTATACAATCTTAAGCTGGATTTTTGTGATCATTACCATGCTCTGATACCACCGAAAGGATGTCACACCCCGAACCAGATCCGTGTCAAGGGAGGACAACCCCGCCACGTGTACACACTCTGCTGTGCACACGGAAGGCTAAGTACAGTGTCTCAGATACAATAAATCACAAAATAATGCCATAAAACAATAACAAAATAACAAGTACACATAAGATCGACATCTGAAACAACCCAGATATCAAATGGCATCATCCAGCAGCGGTAAGCGACCTTCAACATCAGATTGTCTTCAGTCAGACCTAAACCTGCTCCACAAAAACTATGTGGGCTGAGTACGCGAATACTCAGTGCAATAACAGGGTAAACTAAAGGTTTTGGATAAACTAAAGTTAGAACTAAACCATTTTTATGTTAGAAAAATTTTAAGTCCTACCATGCAAAATCTAAGTGTGAGATTAGTTTAAAGATGCCACTAATCTACATCTAAAGACATGCCCAAAATAAAATTAGAAAAATATCTGAAGAGCAGATTGTATTATTAATATAATACGATACAGAATATATTTAATGATACGAGAGTGAAGCACCCACACTCAATGGTCAAATCATAAATTATAAAATCCAGAATCAATCTCACTAATCCCAAAATATATGACAAGAACAGTGCCTACAGATCTACCTACGCAACACCTCGATACGCATAAGCTCCGACCTCACTCCCCCGTCGAGGAGTGAGCAGTAAGACACGGTACCGGCAAACTGACTCCTGGAGATCGAGAGGTAGTCTGAAATATATATATAGATGGCACACTCCACCCAGTGTCCAAGTCATGCCAAAGGAATATACTAATAACACAAGACAAGAGGATATACTAATAACAACAACCATCAAGTGACCGCAGAACCGCCTAGAAGTCGGTCTGCAGAGTGATCGTCGGAAACGTGTTGCTCGTGATCAGAATCGTCATGAACTGACCGGCAATGGCTTGGGTGCAGCTCCTGACCGCAAGCAAAGCGTTCCTAGTTCACTCGGTCTCACTATCCTGATCCGTACCAGATGCAAGTGTTGATCTTAAGCACTTTTAAGTTCATTAATCACTTTATTAATCTAGATGCATAACCTACAAGTGTAACTAATCTTTTGAGTATTAAAATGCTCTTAACTGTTTACTTAATGTTAATGACATGTTATGCACACATAAAGTTACTGATCTAATTCTTAATCTAGAGTTTAAAGAAAACCTAAAGCTTCCACACACCTGTAAAGTCGGGCATAGAGACAGCTGTAATAGTAAAGCAATGGCGAAGTCCTCACCAACGCCTTGCACAAATTACTTGGATCAGCAATTGGTCAAATACGCCTGAGTGGTCTGACTGATTACCTGACGATTAAAAAGGCTACGAATTAGACTAACGATCTACCCAATTATCCCATAATTAAAATCAAGTGCTGGTTATGTGTTCTAAACAATACTTAGTCAATTTTAAAAGGGATTATATTTCAAAATATATCATGAAATTTACTTATATATTTTATAAGATTTCAATAGAGTTTTATCTGAAACTAGTGTGAAGAGATATTTATTAAGTTAGATCACCGTTGTTATTTTTAGAATTATTTTAACAGAATTTTATTTAAAAAGAATATAATGTGAAGATAACTTAGTCTGCATGTTGAAATCACATCACTATTAGTTCGTATCTAGAAATTATATTAATTGTGTAGGTGACTTAGAGAGTATTTATTTAGAGTAAATAAGTACTTTAATTCTATGTATACTTAGACATTTAATACACTAATTTTGTAAAAATGTTTTGACCTGCATCATTGCTAAAATATAGTTGCTATATACTGGTTTTAATTCTGTAATATTTAAATTGTTTCAAGAATATTTACAAAGTGCATATAATGTGTAAACTCATAGTGAAGTTATTACTTTTATCTCATAACAAATGTCTAATTTTATATTTATTGCTTTTAGAGAAGTATATTTAATTTTAGTAATTTTCATGTTACTAACAATTGTATAAAAGTATATTGTCATTTGTTTAAGAATAGAAAACCATTTTATAAGTGTTAACATTATTTAGTGGATTCGAAGTTATAATTTACTCATTTAACAATCTCTAATCATTTCTCAATTGGGTTTAGATTTAATTTATTAGGTGAGTTGCATTTTAGGTTTTCTGAAAGGAATTCTGTTTTAAAATATATTATTTTAATTAGAAAAGCATTTTATAAAATTTGGCAGAGTTTCCTTTAAAATAGTGTGTGAAGGAAGTCATTTTTAGACGAGTTCCTACAGTTCATTCTGTGCGTTTATAATCGTATGTATTCATAATTTAGTATTTTAGTTTGATAATAATACTAATAGTGTTTTGCTCA
Organism: Rhynchospora pubera; assembly: GCA_028095005.1. Lineage (NCBI taxonomy): Eukaryota > Viridiplantae > Streptophyta > Magnoliopsida > Poales > Cyperaceae > Rhynchospora > Rhynchospora pubera. Next base: position 146,568,117 of record CM051462.1, on the reverse strand, counting down.
AGTATGACATTCTTTTATTATCTTTATAACTAATTTTATTTAAAAGAGTTTTAGTTAATAAAGTGGATTGATATTTTATCTTTTTAATCAAACAATTCCAAGTTACGTTTATAGTCATTTTCATAATGAAGAATATGATGTTAATAATAACTAGAGATAATATTACTTTTCATAATAATAATATAACTAATGTGATTATTATTTTAACGTGTTGGTGTTTTAATATGTTTGGGATCATACACATTTGGATATCTGTACTGATGGTAATCCTCTCCCATCTTTAAGTTTATGTATTAGTCCGATTAATTTAGTTATCACTTAATTTATAATTAGTCCCATTTTTAAATTAACCGTATTAATCAATTTACTTATATATAATTGTTAATCCTGAAATTATTTATGGACCTGGCCCAGTCCCACAATTAAAGTCCAGAAATTCTAATTTTAATTTAATAATTCAATTCGGCCCATAAACAGAGCCCAACACAAAAATTCAGAGTCAGCCCAGCACAAGGCCGAGCAGGCCAGAGAAATTCCGCACGGCCCAGGTGGGAATAAGGGGCCCAACCTGGTGCATAACGGATCGGGTCCAGCAGGCCATCGGGTTATGGTGGTCAAATCCAAACCCGATAAGTAAAATGAGATCCGATCCAACATAATCGGATCCGACCCGCCAACCACAACAACATTTTCACATAAGTCCTCAGATTCAATTAATTTACACTAGAGTTACATTATAGTCCTTAATAACAGATTTATTTATGAATTAGTCTTAAAACCAGTTCAAAGATTTTATAAATAGTCCCTGACACCAAAAATTATCACACAAAGGTCCCTGGCACCACAAAATAGTGTACCAGACGCATGGCAGAGCCGTACCAAACTGGTACCATGCTCGTACCAGCCTCCTAGGGCCTCAGTTCACACAAAGAAAGCAACATAGAGTAAGATCAGCAAGGTAGCAGGCCTGTACCAACCTGACAACCAAGCTGACAGCAACAACCAACATAGAAACAGATTCAAATAGAGGCAAATATCGCCCTTTACACAGATTATCATTTAGAGCCAACATAAGCTCAGTTAAGCTGAGCCATCACAAGCACAAAACAGATCAAAGAGGCAATGCACACTCGAGCATTCAAATTGAATCAATCAAACAGCAATTAACAAACAGATCAAGAGAGAGAGAGGCATTGCATATTCTCAACATTTCAAAGTAATTCATTCAATCCAGATTTCAAGCAAAGCAGTTCACAGAGCAATTCAAGCATGCCTCTCGAGCAACACAGCACAACACAGAAAGAAAGAGAGGAAGTTGGTTACCAAACCGAGGTGATAGAAAAGGAAAAGGAAGGAGGGAGAGTGGTGCTCAGTCTAGCCCTGCCTCAGTCGCCGCCTGGGTCGTCTCCTTGCCTCCGATCAGCCGCCAAGCGCCACCGTCGCCACTGTCAATTACTGTCGCCACCAACGAGAGAGAGAGAAGGTGGAGTGAGTGTGTGGCTGGGGTTTTCTGTGGAGGTGGGGTGGAGGGAAACAGTGAAGGGTTTAGGGGTTGGCCGTGAGTGGAGTTCAGGTGAAGGAGGGAATTTGGCGGAGGAATAGGGAGGCAGTGAGGTGGGTTCGGTGTGTTGAGTCAGAGGAAGGGTGAGGGAGTGAGGCTACGGAGATGGATAGAGGTGAGGGCTGGGGTTTGCTCGAGAGGGAAAATGAGAGTGGAGGGGTGAGGTCTCGGCTGAGGTGAAGACGAGCGAGAGAGAGGTTTCGGTGAGGAGATGAGTGCGAGTGGGAGAGACGGAAATCTCGAGGGAGAGATTTTAAGAGATGAAGGGAAAGACGGTGGATGCCAACACGAATTGAAGTGGAATTTAGAAACTCTGATCAAATCCAAGAGTTTGATTGGATACCAAAACGGCAATGATCCAACGATTTGGAAAAATTCAGATTTTGGAATTCAAATCGGACGACTCAGAAACACAGAAAATTGACTACTAATTTAATTGATCAGTGGACTATAGTTTTAAGTTAAGTTTTAATCTATAGAAATTTTGCGGACTTGATATCAGATTATTGGTTAATTTTGTTTATTTGTTTGCTTGAAGATTAATTAAGTACTAATGTCTAATATATATATTTTAAGCTATTTTATATCTTAATTTATAAAAACTTTTTAAAATATAAGTTTATTTGTTAATTATATGATTTTTTTAATCTTTTTAAAACTTAATAGTCAATTTAAGATTAATTTTTATTTTCAAACTATTTGTATTATGATTTCTGAAAGTTCTATGTAATTTTTAAATTGGTCGTCATATTATACGATTTTGCTCTGTTTAAATTTAATAATCATTAATAGTCATTTAAAAATTAAATTTATTTTTTTTTTTTATGGATTTTCACAGTCTACCCCCCTTAAAAGAATTTCGTCCTCGAAATTCAAAAATGAGACACGAGTCAAAGAAACTTAGGAGGTATTCAAATGAAAGTCAAGTTGGATGATTTTCAAAATTTCAAATCGTGCTAGTAAACATTATCGAATCAAAATACTTGAATCCAATTTCCAAATGGAACAATACTCTACCTCATCATATAGAAGTTTTTCTAAGGTTAATTTCAGAGAATACTATTTGTCAACCTCATATCAAACATAATTCCTTGCTTCATTGGTGATCAGTCAATGAAGAAAAGATATATTTGATATTTACTCAGAATCAGTTAACAAAGTTGATGATCGGTCAGATTTGTTTAACTCAATGCTAACAAGTGAAAGGAGGGCAAATCGAGCAATCATTAAAAATTCAATTTGATTAGTTCACTAACAACAGTTAAAACACATAAATCAGATTTCAAAGGAGTTTTAAAGGTTCCAAATAACAAGTCAGGAAAGAGGAGTTGAAAATAATAATTTAGTCTGACTTGTAATGCCAAAGGTTCAGAAGTTCAATCAAATAATATAAAATAATAAATGAAATGAACAATAGTCGAAATTTTCAAAAATTTTAAGAATCAAATGGAACGCCAAATAAAACTCAGATCAATAGAAATTCGGATTTCAAGGGAGTAATTAAAGTAGATAACCAATAGAATTTTGGATCAGTGAAAATCCATGTGCTAAGGAATCAGTCAAATAGTTCAAATCTTTGATTTTATAAGTGCTCTAAATAGCTCTTCTAATAATTTAGTTCAAGTCTTACTTACTAATTTATTTATTTCATTTTACTTATTCATAACGTAATTTAGTTTAATTATTTAGTTCAAGTCTTACTTACTAATTTATTTATTTATTTATTTCATTTTACTTATTCATAACGTAATTTAGTTTAATTGACTTATAATAATTTTTTTTTATATAAATTTAGATATGTTTATTCTATAATTTGGACTTTAATTTAATCATATTCTTGTTGATAACAATCAGAGTTGTGATGTTGAATGTGCCAGTTCTAATTATTTTTATTTTGTATTTAAAGTTGTAATATTTAATTAAGTACCTCATAGTGTTTCTAATATCACATATCACTATTTTCATAATTGACTTCATACAACTTTTACTATTATTATAAAGTTATCCTTATGTTCAATATACATTTCAAATTTTTAATACAATTTAATTTATATTTTTCCTTATCTACTTTTGCTAGTTTCAATAAAAGTTTCACTAATTATCACATTTGTACATTTTTAGTTGAATTTTAATATTTTCTTTAATTTATTTACGTTAGTTTCAATAACAGTTTCACTATTTATCATATTAATTACATTTTGAGTAAAATTTGTATATTTTTGTTGAAATTTTTTTTTTTCTGTGAGTAGTCGAGACTACCAAGTAATCAGATTTCAATTAGCATTACCTGCTAATTTACTTGGTGATCGATTTTGAGTTTGTAAACAAACAAGACATTTTATTTTCTACGTTTTAATCAACTTGAAAATTTTATCTCTTATTTTTCTTTTACAAGTATAATTTGTTAATCATTAGTTAATTTTGCTACTTTTACATTAATTATTATTATTATTTTTTTCTACAATTGCTTGAAATTACTCACATTTCTAACTTTAACAGTTTTCAATTTCTAAATTTTTATAAGGTTTCAAAACTACCCCATCCTATTAAGACGTTTTAGTCTTGAAAAATAGAACGGAGCTGTTGCACAAGATCGTCCTATCTTGGAAGTCCATGCATATTGCCATCATTCCATGAGCATGCAGCGATAATCTTCTGGGCCTCTACCTAAGTGTTACTAATTCCTATGGTTTAGGTAGAAGATTGTTAATTGATACTGCAAAAAGAATAGTATCAACTATACAATCTTAAGCTGGATTTTTGTGATCATTACCATGCTCTGATACCACCGAAAGGATGTCACACCCCGAACCAGATCCGTGTCAAGGGAGGACAACCCCGCCACGTGTACACACTCTGCTGTGCACACGGAAGGCTAAGTACAGTGTCTCAGATACAATAAATCACAAAATAATGCCATAAAACAATAACAAAATAACAAGTACACATAAGATCGACATCTGAAACAACCCAGATATCAAATGGCATCATCCAGCAGCGGTAAGCGACCTTCAACATCAGATTGTCTTCAGTCAGACCTAAACCTGCTCCACAAAAACTATGTGGGCTGAGTACGCGAATACTCAGTGCAATAACAGGGTAAACTAAAGGTTTTGGATAAACTAAAGTTAGAACTAAACCATTTTTATGTTAGAAAAATTTTAAGTCCTACCATGCAAAATCTAAGTGTGAGATTAGTTTAAAGATGCCACTAATCTACATCTAAAGACATGCCCAAAATAAAATTAGAAAAATATCTGAAGAGCAGATTGTATTATTAATATAATACGATACAGAATATATTTAATGATACGAGAGTGAAGCACCCACACTCAATGGTCAAATCATAAATTATAAAATCCAGAATCAATCTCACTAATCCCAAAATATATGACAAGAACAGTGCCTACAGATCTACCTACGCAACACCTCGATACGCATAAGCTCCGACCTCACTCCCCCGTCGAGGAGTGAGCAGTAAGACACGGTACCGGCAAACTGACTCCTGGAGATCGAGAGGTAGTCTGAAATATATATATAGATGGCACACTCCACCCAGTGTCCAAGTCATGCCAAAGGAATATACTAATAACACAAGACAAGAGGATATACTAATAACAACAACCATCAAGTGACCGCAGAACCGCCTAGAAGTCGGTCTGCAGAGTGATCGTCGGAAACGTGTTGCTCGTGATCAGAATCGTCATGAACTGACCGGCAATGGCTTGGGTGCAGCTCCTGACCGCAAGCAAAGCGTTCCTAGTTCACTCGGTCTCACTATCCTGATCCGTACCAGATGCAAGTGTTGATCTTAAGCACTTTTAAGTTCATTAATCACTTTATTAATCTAGATGCATAACCTACAAGTGTAACTAATCTTTTGAGTATTAAAATGCTCTTAACTGTTTACTTAATGTTAATGACATGTTATGCACACATAAAGTTACTGATCTAATTCTTAATCTAGAGTTTAAAGAAAACCTAAAGCTTCCACACACCTGTAAAGTCGGGCATAGAGACAGCTGTAATAGTAAAGCAATGGCGAAGTCCTCACCAACGCCTTGCACAAATTACTTGGATCAGCAATTGGTCAAATACGCCTGAGTGGTCTGACTGATTACCTGACGATTAAAAAGGCTACGAATTAGACTAACGATCTACCCAATTATCCCATAATTAAAATCAAGTGCTGGTTATGTGTTCTAAACAATACTTAGTCAATTTTAAAAGGGATTATATTTCAAAATATATCATGAAATTTACTTATATATTTTATAAGATTTCAATAGAGTTTTATCTGAAACTAGTGTGAAGAGATATTTATTAAGTTAGATCACCGTTGTTATTTTTAGAATTATTTTAACAGAATTTTATTTAAAAAGAATATAATGTGAAGATAACTTAGTCTGCATGTTGAAATCACATCACTATTAGTTCGTATCTAGAAATTATATTAATTGTGTAGGTGACTTAGAGAGTATTTATTTAGAGTAAATAAGTACTTTAATTCTATGTATACTTAGACATTTAATACACTAATTTTGTAAAAATGTTTTGACCTGCATCATTGCTAAAATATAGTTGCTATATACTGGTTTTAATTCTGTAATATTTAAATTGTTTCAAGAATATTTACAAAGTGCATATAATGTGTAAACTCATAGTGAAGTTATTACTTTTATCTCATAACAAATGTCTAATTTTATATTTATTGCTTTTAGAGAAGTATATTTAATTTTAGTAATTTTCATGTTACTAACAATTGTATAAAAGTATATTGTCATTTGTTTAAGAATAGAAAACCATTTTATAAGTGTTAACATTATTTAGTGGATTCGAAGTTATAATTTACTCATTTAACAATCTCTAATCATTTCTCAATTGGGTTTAGATTTAATTTATTAGGTGAGTTGCATTTTAGGTTTTCTGAAAGGAATTCTGTTTTAAAATATATTATTTTAATTAGAAAAGCATTTTATAAAATTTGGCAGAGTTTCCTTTAAAATAGTGTGTGAAGGAAGTCATTTTTAGACGAGTTCCTACAGTTCATTCTGTGCGTTTATAATCGTATGTATTCATAATTTAGTATTTTAGTTTGATAATAATACTAATAGTGTTTTGCTCAAGTATGACATTCTTTTATTATCTTTATAACTAATTTTATTTAAAAGAGTTTTAGTTAATAAAGTGGATTGATATTTTATCTTTTTAATCAAACAATTCCAAGTTACGTTTATAGTCATTTTCATAATGAAGAATATGATGTTAATAATAACTAGAGATAATATTACTTTTCATAATAATAATATAACTAATGTGATTATTATTTTAACGTGTTGGTGTTTTAATATGTTTGGGATCATACACATTTGGATATCTGTACTGATGGTAATCCTCTCCCATCTTTAAGTTTATGTATTAGTCCGATTAATTTAGTTATCACTTAATTTATAATTAGTCCCATTTTTAAATTAACCGTATTAATCAATTTACTTATATATAATTGTTAATCCTGAAATTATTTATGGACCTGGCCCAGTCCCACAATTAAAGTCCAGAAATTCTAATTTTAATTTAATAATTCAATTCGGCCCATAAACAGAGCCCAACACAAAAATTCAGAGTCAGCCCAGCACAAGGCCGAGCAGGCCAGAGAAATTCCGCACGGCCCAGGTGGGAATAAGGGGCCCAACCTGGTGCATAACGGATCGGGTCCAGCAGGCCATCGGGTTATGGTGGTCAAATCCAAACCCGATAAGTAAAATGAGATCCGATCCAACATAATCGGATCCGACCCGCCAACCACAACAACATTTTCACATAAGTCCTCAGATTCAATTAATTTACACTAGAGTTACATTATAGTCCTTAATAACAGATTTATTTATGAATTAGTCTTAAAACCAGTTCAAAGATTTTATAAATAGTCCCTGACACCAAAAATTATCACACAAAGGTCCCTGGCACCACAAAATAGTGTACCAGACGCATGGCAGAGCCGTACCAAACTGGTACCATGCTCGTACCAGCCTCCTAGGGCCTCAGTTCACACAAAGAAAGCAACATAGAGTAAGATCAGCAAGGTAGCAGGCCTGTACCAACCTGACAACCAAGCTGACAGCAACAACCAACATAGAAACAGATTCAAATAGAGGCAAATATCGCCCTTTACACAGATTATCATTTAGAGCCAACATAAGCTCAGTTAAGCTGAGCCATCACAAGCACAAAACAGATCAAAGAGGCAATGCACACTCGAGCATTCAAATTGAATCAATCAAACAGCAATTAACAAACAGATCAAGAGAGAGAGAGGCATTGCATATTCTCAACATTTCAAAGTAATTCATTCAATCCAGATTTCAAGCAAAGCAGTTCACAGAGCAATTCAAGCATGCCTCTCGAGCAACACAGCACAACACAGAAAGAAAGAGAGGAAGTTGGTTACCAAACCGAGGTGATAGAAAAGGAAAAGGAAGGAGGGAGAGTGGTGCTCAGTCTAGCCCTGCCTCAGTCGCCGCCTGGGTCGTCTCCTTGCCTCCGATCAGCCGCCAAGCGCCACCGTCGCCACTGTCAATTACTGTCGCCACCAACGAGAGAGAGAGAAGGTGGAGTGAGTGTGTGGCTGGGGTTTTCTGTGGAGGTGGGGTGGAGGGAAACAGTGAAGGGTTTAGGGGTTGGCCGTGAGTGGAGTTCAGGTGAAGGAGGGAATTTGGCGGAGGAATAGGGAGGCAGTGAGGTGGGTTCGGTGTGTTGAGTCAGAGGAAGGGTGAGGGAGTGAGGCTACGGAGATGGATAGAGGTGAGGGCTGGGGTTTGCTCGAGAGGGAAAATGAGAGTGGAGGGGTGAGGTCTCGGCTGAGGTGAAGACGAGCGAGAGAGAGGTTTCGGTGAGGAGATGAGTGCGAGTGGGAGAGACGGAAATCTCGAGGGAGAGATTTTAAGAGATGAAGGGAAAGACGGTGGATGCCAACACGAATTGAAGTGGAATTTAGAAACTCTGATCAAATCCAAGAGTTTGATTGGATACCAAAACGGCAATGATCCAACGATTTGGAAAAATTCAGATTTTGGAATTCAAATCGGACGACTCAGAAACACAGAAAATTGACTACTAATTTAATTGATCAGTGGACTATAGTTTTAAGTTAAGTTTTAATCTATAGAAATTTTGCGGACTTGATATCAGATTATTGGTTAATTTTGTTTATTTGTTTGCTTGAAGATTAATTAAGTACTAATGTCTAATATATATATTTTAAGCTATTTTATATCTTAATTTATAAAAACTTTTTAAAATATAAGTTTATTTGTTAATTATATGATTTTTTTAATCTTTTTAAAACTTAATAGTCAATTTAAGATTAATTTTTATTTTCAAACTATTTGTATTATGATTTCTGAAAGTTCTATGTAATTTTTAAATTGGTCGTCATATTATACGATTTTGCTCTGTTTAAATTTAATAATCATTAATAGTCATTTAAAAATTAAATTTATTTTTTTTTTTATGGATTTTCACAAAATGACTTAAAATTAATGCAAAATCGATTGAAATGCTCAAATATACTCAGAATCTTTCAAATCTGAATTTTATGTGCATAATTAGAATGTATAATACAATTGTTTTGAATAAGTGATATTATAAACATATTCTAGACTATATAAAGAGCTTAAATATAGATTATTGTGATCAAATGACTTAAAATGAATGCAAAATCGCTGGAAATGCTAAAATATACTTAGAATCTGTGAAATCTGCATATTATGTTAATAATTACAATGTATAATCCAATCTTTCTTAATAATTGACCTCATAAATATATTTTAAACTATATAAAGAGCATAAATATAGATTATTGTGATCAAATGACTTAAAATAAATGCAAGATCGTTTCAAATGCTCATATATACTAAAAATCTGTCAAATCTGCACAATATGTGAATAATTACAATGTATAATCCAATCATTTTGAATAATTGAGCTCATAAACAAATTCTACACAATATAAAGAGCTTAAATATAGATTATTATGATCGAATAACTTAAAATTAATGCAAAATCGCTTGAAATGCTCAAATATACTCAGAATCTTTCAAATCTGAATATTATGTGCAAAATTACAATGTATAATCCAATTGTTTTGAATAAGTGATATCATAAACATATTCTAGACTATATAAAGAGCTTAAATATATATTATTGTGATCAAATGAATTAAAATGAATGCAAAATCGCTTGAAATGCTAAAATATACTCAGAATCTGTAAAATCTGCATATTACGTGAATAATTACAATGTACAATCCAATCGTTTTGAATAATTGAGCCCATAAACATATTCTAGACTTTATAAAGAGATTAATTATAGATTATTGTGATCGAATGACTTAAAATTAATGCAAAATCCCTTCAAATGCTCCAATACATTCGGAATCTTTAAAATTTTCACATCATGTGCGCAATTACAATGTATAATCCAATCGTTTTGAATAACTTAGATCAGAAACATATTGTAAACTATATAAAATCATAAATATAGATTACTCTGGTCAAAATGACTTAAAATGAATACAAAATCGTTTGAAATGCTCAAATATACTCAGGATTTGTAAAATCCGTATATTAAGTGAATAATTGCAATGTATAATCCAATCGTTTTGAATATGTTAGCTCATAAACATATTTTAGACTATATAAAAAGCTTAAATATAGATTATTGTCATCAAATAACTTAAAATAAATGTAAAATCGCTTCAAATGCCAAAATATACACAGAATTTGTAAAATCTGCAAATTATGTGTGTATACAATGTATAATCCAATTATTTTGAATAAGTGTGTTCATAAATAAATTCTATACTATATAAAGAACATAAATATAGATGATTATTCTCAAATGATTTAAATTGAATGGAAAATCGTTTGAAAAGATCAAATATACTCAGAATCTGTATATTATGCAAATTACATGAATAATTACAATGTATAACCCAATTATTTTTAATTATGAGCTCACAAACATATTCTAGACTACATAAAGAGCTTAAATATAGATTGTTGTGATCAAAAGACTTAAAATGAGAGCAAAATCGCTTAAAATGCTAAAATATACGCAGAATCTGTAAAATCTGCACATTATGTGAATACTTACAATGTATAAAACCTATCTTTTTGAATAATTGACCGAATAAACATAATCTAGATTATACAAAGAATATATATAAATTATTGTGATCAAATGACTTAAAAATGAATGCAAAATCGCTTAAAATGATCAAATATACTTAGAATCTGTAAAATCTGCACATCATGGAAATAATTACAATTCATAAACCAATCGTTTTGAATAACTGACCACATAAAAATATTCTAGACTATATATAGAGCATTAATATGGATTATTGCGATTACATGAGTTAAAATTAATGCAAGATCGATTGAAATGCTCAAATATACTCAAAATCTTTAAAATCTGCATATTATATTCGTAATTACAACGTATAATCGAATTGTTTCGTAAAAACATATTCTAGATTATATAAAAATCATAAATCTAGTTTATTGTGATCAAATGACTTTAAATGAATGCAAAATAGCTGAAATGCTCAAATATACTCAGAATCTTTCAAATATGCACATTATGTACATAATTACAAAATATAATCCAATTGTTTTAAATAAGTTATATCATAAACATATTCTAGACAAAACAAAGAGCTTAAATATATATTATTGTATTCAAATCACTTAAAACAAATGCGAAATAGCTTGAAATGCTCAAATAACCTCATAATCTTTAAAATCTGCACATTATGTCAAAAATTACAATGTATAATACAATGCTTTTGAATAAGTGAGTTCGTAAACATATTCTAGACTATATAAAGAGCATCAATATAGATTATTATGATCAAATGACTAAAAATGAATTTAAAATCTCTTGAAATGTTCAAATATACTCAGAATCTGTAAAAATCTGCAAATTATGTGAATAATTATAATGTATAATCCAATCATTTTGAATAAATAAGTTCATAAACATATTATAAACTATATAAAGAGCATAAATATAGATTAGTGTCATCAAATAACTTAAAATGAATGCAAAATCACATGAAATTCTTAAATATACTCAGAATCTGTAAAATCTGCAAATTATGTGAATAATTATAATGTATTATCCAATTGTTTTGAATAAATAGTTCATAAACATATTATAAACTATATAAAGAGCTTAAAAATAGATTATTGTGATCAAATGACTTAATATTAATGCAAAATCGGTTGAAATACTCAAATATACTCAGAATCTATAAAATCTGCACATTATGTTTCTTAATTACAATGTATAATATAATCATTTTGAATTAGTAAGTTCATAAATATATTCTAGTCTATATAAAGAGCTTAAACATAGATTATTGTGTTCAAATGACTTAAAATGAAAGTATAATCGTTTCAAATGCTCAAATATACTCAGAATCAGTAAAATCTGCACATCATGTGCATAATTACAATGTATAATCCAATCGTTTTGAATAAGTGAGTTCATAAACATATTCTAAACCATATAAAAAGCATAAATATAGCTTATTGTGATCAAATGACTTAAAATGAATGCAACATCGCTTGAAATGCTCAAATATACACAGAATCTTTCAAATCTGCATATTATGTGCATAATTACAATGTATAATCCAAACGTTTTGAATAAGTTATATCATAAACATATTCTAGACAAAATAAAGAGCTTAAATATATATTATTGTGATCAAATCACTTAAAATGAATGCAAAATCTGCACATTATGTGATAAATTACAATGTATAATCCAATGCTTTTGAATAAATGAATTGGTAAACATATTCTAGATTATATAAAGAGCATCAATATAGAATATTGTGACCAAATGACTTAAAATGAATTTAAAATCGCTTGAAATGCTAAAAAATTTCTACTCTGAATCTCTGATATCTGCAAATTTTTTGAATAATTATAATGTATAATCCAATCATTTTGGATAAATGAGTTCATAAATATATTATAAACTATATAAAGAGCATAAATTTAGATTATTGTCATCAAATAACTTAAAATGAATGCAAAATCGCTTGAAATACTTAAATATACTCAGAATCTATAAAATCTGCACATTATGTGAATAATTACAACATGTAATCCAATCGTTTTGAATATGTGAGCTCATAAACATATTCTAGACTATATAAAGAGCTTAATATAGATCATTGTCAACAAATAACTTAAAATGAATGCAACATCAATTGAAATGCTCAAATAAACTTAGAATCTGTAAAATATGCACATTATATTAATAATTACAATGTATAATCCAATCGTTTTGAATAATTGAGCTCATAAACATATTCTAGACAATATAAAGAGCTTAAATATAGATTATTGTCATCAAATAATTTAAAATGAATGTAACATCAATTGAAATGCTCAAATAAACTTAGAATCTGCAAAATATGCACATTATGTGAATAATTGCAATGTATAATGCAATTGTTTTGAATAATTTAGCTCATAAACATATTCTAGACTATATAACGAGCTTAAATATAGATTATTGTCATCAAATAACTTAAAATAAATGCAAAATCGCTTCAAATGCCAAAATATTGTCACAGAATTTGTAAAATCTGCAAATTATGTGAATACTTACAACGTATAAACAAATCGTTTTTATTACTTGACCGCTTAAACATATTTTAGACTATATATATAGCATATATAGAGATTATTGAGATCAAATGGCTTAAAATGAATGAAAAATCACTTAAAATTCTGAAATATACTAAAATCTGAAAAATCTGCATATTATGTGAATAATTACATTGTACAAACCAATCTTTTTGAATAATTGACCTCATAAACATATTCTAGAATCACTTGAAATGCTCAAATATACTCAAATTCTTTAAAATCTGCACATTATATTCGTAATTATAATGTCCAATTGTTTTAGATCGGTGAATTCGTAAACTTTTTCTAGACTATATAAAAAAGCATAAATATAGTTTATTGTGATAAAATGACTTAAAATGAATGTAAAATAGCTTGAAATGTTCAAATTTACTCAGAATCTTTCAAATCTGCACATTATGTGCATAATTACAATTTATAATCCAATCGTATTGAATATGTCAGCTCATAAACATATTCTAGACTATATAGAAAGTTTAAATATTAAGAAAAAATTAAATGTTCCTTATAGAATGTAAGATAAATAATTTTACAATTATTAGAATGTACTAAAAAGAGGAGAAAGCACCTCTGATGATATGTAACTAAGTACATGCACTATTGAATATCAAGACATGATATATATCAAATTCAATATGTTACTTGAAACTTTAGGCAGAATTTAATATACTAAAGTAAACTCACCTAATTCTAAACTAAATGGGTCAACGAACATGATAACGGTCATGGTAGTGACAATTGCCTTTTGTATAAACCCAATTCCTTGTGCATCCATTGGTACCAACCACTGTACCAACTAAGAAATCAGCTCACCAAAATTAACAATCACCATAACAAACATTATTTCTTCCTTCTCCTCACTGTTTTGATACTAAAAAACCTACGCTTGTACCAATGCCTTTCCTTGAATGCAGCTGGTATCAAGCCTGTACTTGTGTCATACCAGCCCTAATTTCTCCCACCTTTTTGTACCACCATACCTGATCTCAAGTGGTCCTACCAATCTATACCAAGACACCTAAAATCAATATGAATTCACTCTCTCATCAACTGAGATCTTCTAAGCCAAAAGATCTGATCAAAATTGACAAAAATTTGAAAAAAATAAACAAATTAGCCATATAATTTCTAACTTTATAATAAAAGAAAGACAAATCACATTATTATTAATTCAAATTAGGAAAAAAAACTCACAATAGAAAAATTGATGCTTAAAGCAACAATTGATGTGTAATTACTCGTTGACTTATCATATAACACGTGTAGCTTTCTGTTTCACAAAAATACATGAACCCAACATGAGGAATTAATGTAGTGAAGTTTGCACAAAAAAATACATGAAAAATATTCAATCATTTATATGCATTCCCTCAACAATTCATGGCTGCTTATCTCATTTTTGTTTCTCATTGTTAGCTTCAAAGTTTTAAAAAAAAAAATAATAAGAAAAAAGAAAGAGACAGTTTAATATGCACTATAGTGCATAGAGCTTTCTATGCACCGCGGATTTTTTCGAGAGTATTTTTGTAAATTGACAAATCTAATTTAACCAATCAAATTTACATATTGAAATCTCATAGCAAATCAAATTTTACAATTTTTGAGATTTTATTACTATTTTTTTCGAAATTTTTAAAACATTCTATTTTTGGAATATTGTAAATAGTATAACATTCCAAAAATGACATGTTTAAAAAAATTCGGAAAAAATAGTAATAAAATCTAAAAAATTATAAAATTTGGTTTGATATGAGATTTCAATATGTAGATTAGATTGGTTAAATTAGTTTTGTCAATTTTCAAAAATATCTCCGAAAAAGTCCGCGGTGCATAGAAAGCTTTATACACTATGGTGCATATTAAACTTTCTCAAAAAGAAATTGACTTACCTAATTGTAAGAGATGAATATACTGAAACCACCATCCAAAAGATGATTGTTTGGTTGTTCCTTCAAAATCAGCAGCACACAGTATAAAAGATATAAAAGATGCCCTGCAGTCGATATCACTTCCTTTTTTCCTCAGTTCAGATCTGAAATTGAAGAAAATACCAAGGAACAACCAACAATTACAAACCTCCCAAAAATATAGCACCAATAGTACCTGGACTCAGTTTAGATTTGAAATTAAAAGATCGATAATCGATAACCTAGATAAAAAGAAAAGAGAAGAAGGGTCATTTTTTCACAAAATTTCACAGATAGGGATGACATGTGCAGTAGATATAAAATTAATGGAGAGTGCGACGATAATGACGGTTTTGATACCAATTTGATTTCTCTAAGTACTATATAAGGAAAATAAATAGTATTTAAATATAGTTTTGAAGCACATGTAATGCAAAATAATAATGGCAGCATCAAAGATTCCTTTGATTTGTGCATCTATCCATGGTTGGTAAGAAAATGAGTTGTCTTGCCTTAAAAATTTTGAAATTAAATTGAAGGGTCTACGAAACTAAAATTTGCTCCCATATATATCATATATCATATAAATATACTAAGTGGTACAGAATAGCCAACCAAATAATAAAGTAACGGCATCAGTACTAAATAGACCTAAGAGTTCAATTTCTTTAAACAAAACTGAATCATATAATAAGATTTGTAGGAAAGGTAATAAATCCAAATTTCTAAAATAATAACAGCAAGAATATGGAAAATTATTGAATCTCAATCTTTAAATCTTCCTATCATAAAATAAAACATATGAGAAATCACATCTTATAAATAGCATGACAAAATCAAATACAGTCTAAATATCATTGGTTGCGAGTAAAGAGTCAGGAGCCAGGAACACAATGCAACAACCCTGAATTTCACATAAAAATAAAGAATCACAAAGAGGATCACCTAAAAATAATTCAACTATTTCTGTTGCTATGTCAAGTATTTGAATTTTTATTTATTTTTTTAAATTTTCAGTCCGATATGGTGTTCAATTGTGTGCGCCAGGTGGACTTTTATTTATTATTATTATTATTATTATTATTATTATTATTTGGTGGGGGGTGAATCTCTCATGAAAAGAAACAAAAACACCCACCCAAAAATTTGAGGCGTAAAATAAAAACAAAGACCTAGCTACAAAAATAAATAGAAAAATGTATAAAAAAAGGTAAAAACTTGCCTTGTCCTAATCAATCAAGTGGGATTTGTGCATCTAGCCATGGATCACAAGAAACAAAACCTGTCTCGACTTGAATTTCTACATGAGGCGACAGAGAGAGGAGAACCTCGCATAGGAGGCGATGGAAGAAAGAGCCACTGAGACGGAGAACCACCCGAAAAAGGCGATGGAAGAGGTAGAGAGACGATAGAGAGGGGCGCCATCAGGCAAAAGAGAAATGGGATAAAACCTATTCCAAGGAAGATGTAGAGAGACCATGGAAGAGTGGAAAAATCATAATACACGATGGCAACATTTTCCATCGTGTATTATGACGTAACAGGTCTTCACCGGTCTAGTATAATCTGACACATACAAAGATATATATGAATACGCCACAAAATATAGGCTGGTCTATATTTTTAAATTTCAATATGGGTGTTTAATTAACTGAACCAATGTCAGGTTCATATATCGCAACTTTGCCATCAGTGATGTTCTTCATATTGATTAATAGCGAATAAATAAACACTATCTAATATTGATTGTCTATTAGATAATAATAAATAATATGAAAGAAATCATAAACCCTTACTGATATGTATCTGGTAGAATTTAAATAGGAGGTACCACACGGTCCACACCTAATAAAAAAAAAAATCAAACATACGGGTTAATCTTCAATCACCAGTTGTAGTAAAAGTCATAGAAATTCATTAAAATCCAAAGGCCTCCTTATGTCAGAACAGTTCGATTGTCGTTATAAATTTTACCTCTCGAAGAAAATGATAGTCTGCAAGAGGTTGAAGCAAAGATGCTCCTGCAGTCGATGTTGCTTCCCTTGGTCCTCAGTTTCGATCTGAAATTGAAGGAAATACCAAGGAACAACAAAATGTTATAAACCTTGCAAAAATATAGCCCAATCGTACTTAGCCTCAGTTCATATTTGAAATTAAAAGATGAATAACGTAGACAAAAAAAGGAAGAAAAAGAATTGCTCACAAAGTTTCGCTTTTTACATATTCAATTCTTGTTATCGCTTATAACAATAGCACTATTAATCGAAAAAACATTATATATAGCTCAAATACATAGTTTATCAGTTTTTATCATACTCTAATTTTTTCAATGTTCATATTTATAACATTGCTTATCAGCCCCTAATTTCTAATAGACTTCAAATCCAATAAAAATATCTGTGATTAAATGAAAATATTATACAAATAAAAAAGAGCGCAAATAGAAAAAAATTAAGCAATCAAATTAGATGAATAAACACATGAATGGCGAGGCAAGAAAAATTGTACCCGACAACAGTTGTAGTGTCACTAACATGAAGCCCATGATCTTGAACACCCACCTCTAAGTCAAAATATGTAAAATTGTAAAAAAAAATCACTAAACATAAGAAGAATAAATAACATTTGAAGATAGGAGTTTAAATTTTGTAGAAAATGCATCACGACGGTCATCAAGGTCTACCATGATTACTTGTTAAATCTGGTATAATCAATCGGTTTCTGAAACCGTTGGTTCCTTATGCTCACAACACTTGTTAAATATCCAGCAATTCACCATTATAAACTAAGGCATGCATGTGCTAAGAAGGATTTCAACATACACCGATGAAATCATTATTTTTAATTCAAACTGATTAAAGAGTTCTCAGATATATAAATGTATTAATTCATGTTAAATTGCAAGTGTTGATAACTAAACTGAGCACAATATCATGGCTAATGCTAAAAATAATTAACGACTAAAAAAATCTATTTTTCTGAATCTACAGACTTAGTAATCAGCAATAGTTTGTATACCTTGCTCCTGCAATTTCACAAGTATTGGTAAATATTGATTGTTTCTCAAAATTAATATAAGAACAGAGCGATAGAGAGAGAAGGAAAGAGAGAGAGAGAAAGAGTACTGGAGTTTGGAATTGGAACGTGATTGGCGAAGTTGCAGACGGAGAGGTGACCGCTGTTGGCATTGGGAAGTGGATGGCTGAGGCGTGAAATTGGAGATGGGTAAGCAGCGGTTGAGTAAGATTTGATCGACAGTGGAGATGAAATAGAGAGGAGAGGGGATCCTTGACGTCAGCCTTAATGATGGGCTGGATGGCGGTGAGGTCGACCCCGGAGCAAAAGGCTCGGAGAAATAATTGCTGAGGAACCGTAGTCGGGTCTACTGGAGGCATGCCTTCCTTCGTGCCCCTTCCTTCCGCTTCTGCCATCGCTAGTTCTCTCTCTCTATGACTCTATCCCACTGCTCTTCCTGTCTCCACGAGAAACAAAATGAGGAAATGAAGAATTAAGAAGAAAATTGAGAATTAAAAGAAAGAAACTGAAGAGGCGCCGAGGCAGTAAATGAGGAGTAAATGAGAAAGTTAAACACAGGGAAGAAACCGAAGCTACGCAACGAATAGGATAAACGGCTTAGATTAAAAACTTTTAAAAAAAGCAACGAATAGGATTTGTTTTCGGTGTTTGAGCGTGTGCTTTGCTTTAAAATCCGCGTAAAAAATTCACGCAGATTATATTATACTATAGATAAATGCTAGAGGATTGATTTATAATTTTAAGAAAAATTGAAGCAAAATTTCCCCCCTTTCTATTTATTTATTTTTACAACTTGAGCTATCCTAAAGAAAAAAAGACACTGTTAGCTTGCATTGTGAGTGCAGAAGAGAAGAACATGCATTTTGTAGGGTCAAATGTGCATCGTATCTACCCTACTGAATCTAAATAAAAAACGAAAATAATAATAATAAAATAATAAATAAAGAAGTGCAACATTGCATCGCATCTACAAAAAATTTCCTTACAAGATGCAGAGAGAAAAAGGAAAGAAAAAGTTCACCGAGTGAAAAAATAATAATCCCCATGTGTGTATCTTTTCCGAGAAGTGTTTGTGTTTTTAATTCATGCTAGAAGCTAGCTGTGTTAGTGTGTTTGAACTTTGGACTAATGTAATCATTGTACCTTGTACACTGTATCATATTTTCATAGACTTCCAAGTTTTGACTAATTTATCAGCGAGGAGGGTTCTGGTGCCACAAGTTTAGGTTGTCACCAAATGTCATAATTTTAATTTTTTATTATTTTTTTGAATTTTAAAATATAAATATCTAATCTAAATCGTTGATTTTATTTGTTTTAATGAGTGATGCATTTTCATGTATATTTTATAAAATTTGAAGTTGATTTGATATTCGATCAAGAGGTAAAAAAAGAACGAATCTGATTAACTATAACAGATTAATTATAATATGTTCATGGTTTGACCTATGGATCAAATATCAAATCAACTCAAAATTTTATAAATCTTATATGAAAATGCATCACTCGTTAAAATAAAGAAAATCGACGGTTTAGATTTGAAATTTACATTTTAAAAATTTAATTTTAACAAAAAAATAAAATCGTGGCATTTAGTGGCACCAGAACTCTACTCTTTATCTGCATAGGCTCTGAGAAGAATGATTCTTTTATTGGATATTATATATTTTCTAAATATAAAAGGTTTAACGAGGAAATGAACAGTTTTTGAATGTGTGTAGTCAATTGTATTGCCATGTTCTTGAAGCAGCTTATATTGACTTTCGGCATGCATGATTTTTTTCCCTCCGCTCCAATTAATTAATGTGCATACTCGGCACAATCGCATTTCGGTCCAATTTTATATTTAAATTGAACAGTTATTATTAGAAGATATCAATTTCATTAAGTTTCCTTTCCAAGACTAAAAACCCGAAGTGATTGGATAAATATCATGCACTAAAACAAATATATATAACTTGCACACGTCTCTTCTACCTGTTATTGTAAGTAAATAACCTAAAATAACAGATGAGATATGAATGATATACATTTATTAATACTTTTTTATTCGTTCAAAAATAAAAATGGAACTTCTATAATTAGCAATATGCATTGAAGTCCTAAATTTTTAGTCCACCTCAAGACCCAGGAATATACCTGTCAAACGTCTCAAAATACCACGTTACCACACATACCGTTTGCCGTTTCGTTAAGAAAACGATTTCAACATTCATTCCGTTAACCCGTTTCGTTTACGAAACGGTATAGAATTCCATTCCGTTATTCGTTCCACTTAAGAAATTACACATGAAACGGTTTGAAATGAGACGAAACAGTTCGAAACGCCACTATTTTCGTTCCGTTTGCCGTTTCGTTTATTGAGACGAAATGAAATTGGTGCCGTTAACGTGTATTTTTATGCCGTTGACAGGCTTGTCAACCTACCCAGGAAGAAAACTGCAGTTGTACTTCAGGTGATAGGATCATGACACCTAATTGAGCTGATGGTCACCTGCAGTGTTTTAGCTCTATTTTTCTCTCTTGCAAATTGTGCAAGTTTTTTTTTCTGTCAGATTTCGTGCCTATGGATCAAGTTTAAATATCCATATCCTTATCTACATGCCGTGATAAAATACAGTGCAGATTAAAAAAAAAATTAACATAATAGAGTCAATTAATTCGCACATCATTGATTCACATTTAAATTTTAATGGTTCCAATGTTCAAATTAAATAAAAATCCCGAAAAACACAATTATTTTTTTTTCAACGGTTTAAAATTATGTTATAATTATGCATACTTCATAATTGATTGACATGCACAACATTCTAAAAAAAAGATGTTGTTGTCATTTTTAATTTTTTTCTAATTATTTTAAATAAAAATGTCTTAAAAATTAATCTATTACACGTAGCAAACTCGCAAATTGTCTGAAATTTAAAAGTATGATAAAATTTTTTTATATTATGTTTATGCTAGCCTCGGAAATATCACTAGATCAGAAACCAGAGTCCAAATTCATCTCAATATTCGGACCGTTGGATCCACCTTATGATTCGCGTCTAACAATGGAACGTGCGATGGCGTTGCACCTCGTACCCACTGGGAGGTGGGTCCCATAATCCCAGCTACGTTGGACTAGCCGACTGAATCCCATTTAAGTCAATACTCAATAGTTTCCCATGCGCCATGCGGCCATGCTGCCTTTCTGGTCGGAGCTAGCTAGTGAGGGATCTCTGTCCACCTCAGCAAGTACTGCGCTGTGGCTTTACACCGTCTGATTTACGCAGGAGCTCTGATTGACGGTGGTGATGAGAGGATGTGAACGCACTCGCGAAGTCACATTTGAGTCAAGCAGAAAAATATATTTTCCCAAATTTTTTATTCTTCCACACGTCAAAGGCCGTTAATCTTTGATTATATCCTCTCCAGTAGTATAAAAAGAATATAACTCCTTTTCTAGCTTTAGGAAAATTTAAGATATTATACATGCTTAATTTACGATTTTAATAAAAAATCCCAGTATAGGCAATTACAAATTAAGCTTTCCGACTTAAATTCAGAACTTCATTAACACAAATATTCACGTCAACGGACCATGGATGCTTCCAGTTTCTGGTACTGGAGATAATTGAATATGTTACTCATTTTAGTTGACGGCGTCAGGAGTCAATATAGCCTGCTATGGTCCATGGTCCGTGGTCCTAGTCTACGAACGCGTTCACGACATACATATGCCATTTTTCCTTTTTACTTTCATACATCATTATCACATATAATTTTCCACGACATACATATGTTTTTTTTTTAATTTACTTTCATACATCATCACATATTGTTCCCATGGAAAATTGCAAATTGTATTTGACCCTTCATCAAATTCTTTAAAGCATTTAACTACAGCTTGACGAATTATTAATTTATTATTCCATTGGAAACCTAGAAAGAAATCAATAAGAATGATATCTATAGATTCAATTTTTTAATTTGTGAACGCACATTGACTTGTATTTTTTTTAAGAAGACATAGTTGCTAAAAGAGCAAATTAAAAACATCCTTGTCAGAAAATGCAGATCAGAATGACAGAATCTATGTATATAGAAGAGCACGCACGCATTTTATAAAATAATTTACACCTATAAATAAAATTAATATTAAAATAAAAAACTTATTCTATTGTTGTGGTGGTATGACCGTAATTTTTGTAATTGTACCGTCACTTTCAATAAAATAAGTTTACTTTTAGTAGTAGACGATTACTAGCAGATATTGAATTTTCCTTACCATATTAATTATCAATTTAATTCAAATTGAAAACCATAAACAATAATTGTTTTTTCACAAATAAGAGAATTGTATTGATTTTCCGACGAGAAAAATACAAAGATAAATATATTACAATAATAATGTTAATAATATATATATATATATTTTAAAAAAGGGTGATTTAGATTTATGCCACTGTAAATATTTAAAATTAGAGATATGCCATTATTAAATGACAAATTATTTTTATGCCAATACAAAATAATAAAATTTAGTTTTATGCCATATGACAATGGATATGACAATTATGTCCTTTTAAATATGCCATTGTAAAATATTAAAATTAGAAATATGCCATCACAAAAAAAATAATTAGTTTTATGCCATTATAAATTAATAAAAATTAGTTTTATGCCATTGTAAAATAAAATTTAGCCATATGCCACTAGTGTACAAAATTAAAGACGTAAAATAATTTTATAGTGACATCTTTACTACTTATAAAAGTAACAATCCAAAGGTCTATTCAAATTTGAATCCAAAGGAGCAAACAATTGTTTACCCAATGCAACATGGACCGTCTATTTTTGCGATTTGATCAGATCAGTGGTGTAGATTTAATAATGAGATAAAAGATTTAAACCTTTCGTTTAGACCGTGTTAACATGCTCAGATGATTGTTTCCTTTCCTATTCTTTCTTAATTTGTGCGCATAGTAAAGGAAAAAAAATAAATCAACCCTCTCTCATCATACCAAAATCGCCATTAACAAAATCGTCTCAAATTTCCTTTTTTATTCCCACACAATCAGTTGGGCTCGTTTGCTAGTATCTCAAATGTCATTTAACAATGACATTAATCTTTTTTTTTTCAATAATTTCTGCTCATAGTATACGACTAAAATTAATTTACACATAAATTATGTTGCTAAATTGCATATTGCCTTAATTTATACATAAGCATGAAAAAATGTGATGGTCACATTTTACTGAAACAAATTGCGTTTATGGTCCAAAGAGGATTTGTTGATTTACATTTTGAACTTCAAATAATACATTAAGAACTGTGTAATTTATAAAACAGATCTTTGAGTAAATAGCAAAAACACGTTCGGGACAATCATTCTTTAGAAGTTTATAAACAAAATTATTTCCATTCATTTTTTATCGGATGTCTCCGAAGAGACAAATTATTTCCATTCCATATTAAAAATTCTTTAATGGCAGCGCGACATTTCCGTTATGTTTGTCTTTTTCCCAAAATGATTAAACCTAATGACTAGTAATAAAACATAAGGGTAATTTAGGAATTTTGAAATTTTTGAGAGTGGCATTTCTCTGATTAGCTATGTTTTGGAAAGATTTAATTGCATAAATCTAATTTTTTTATATTTACAATGGCATATTTATAATTAGCTATTTAACAGTGGCATTTTTCCAATTGGCAAAATCAGGAGTGGCATGTATCTAATTATCTCTTTAAAAAAAGATCAAACAAACGATGAAGATATTTGTTGCTAATAAGGAATATTTCCAGTGATATGATATTAGGTATTGCAAGCATTAATGTTAAGACCACATGGGACCGCCGATTTTGTATCTGGTGGATCGACCAATCAAAAACCCTGGTTGCACAATGAAATGTCAGGGAGATGAGGCTATAAATCCAATTCCTACCTCTCACACTCAAATAGAAACCCACAACGATTTTGGATTTTTATTTCTCATTTCATTTCACCAGCTTAATATAAAGAAAGTCGGAGAGTGAGAGGTCGAGAAGAGAGAGAGAGAGAGGAGCACCAAGTTGCAACAAGAGGCCACGAGGAGAGAAGTGCATCCGACCTCTAGATTCTAATCTCCTCTCCTCTCTCCTCTTTGTAACCAACCCTATAAGAAAGAGAGGAAGAACCACTCAAACTTTGAAAGAGAAGCCAAAGGCGCCGCCTTTGAGAGAGGCACCTCTCTCTCTCTTTTAAATTTTTGCAATAATGGCGAGTTGGGTTCTCTCAGAATGCAGTGGTCTAAAGCCTCTTCCTTTGACTTCTCGTGTACCCAAATTGAGATGCCCACAACCTGTTTCTTCAATTGCCCCAAAGAAGAACCTTCTTCCATGCCGACCTATAACCGGCCTTGGCACAGGCTCTATGCAAAGAAATTGGGCCCTACATGTAAGTGCCCCGTTGAAAGTTGCTCAATTTGAGGAAGAAAGTAACAATTGGGACAATCAAGTTCAGAGTAAGGAAGAGGCAAATGATGATTTTGACCCTGGCATGCCACCTCCTTTCACTTTGGCTGACATAAGAGCTGCAATCCCAAAACATTGTTGGGTCAAAGATCCATGGAAGTCTATGAGTTATGTGGTCAGAGATGTTGCTATAGTGTTTGGTCTTGCGGCAGTTGCCGCTCACCTGAATAATTGGTTGGTGTGGCCTCTTTACTGGATTGCACAAGGCACCATGTTTTGGGGTCTCTTTGTTCTTGGACATGATTGGTATATTTACTATTTTTTTTTAAAATTGTTATCTTCTGGGTGGGTTATAAGATGGTTACTTAAATTATGTTTTCCTAACGTTGGTTTGAGCAGTGGTCATGGAAGCTTTTCAAATGACCCGAAGCTGAATAGTGTGGTCGGCCATTTGTTACATTCTTCAATTCTGGTGCCTTACCATGGATGGTATGTTTACTTCTCAATTTATCTGAATTCGATAAATAATTGATTGTTCTTCAAGTTAATTACTGATGAAATATTTGTCCACAGGAGAATTAGCCATAGAACACACCACCAAAACCATGGGCATGTAGAGAAGGATGAGTCATGGCACCCGGTACATACATTTTCTCTTAAATGTTGTTCATATTGTAATTTTTTTTTTCAGTAATTGCTCACTATTGATTTTAATCACAGCTACCAGAGAAATTGTTTAGGAGTTTAGATGATGTAACAAGGAAATTACGATTCACCATGCCTTTTCCTATGCTCGCGTATCCCTTCTACCTGGTAAATAAGCAATCTAATTCTTCAATTTGATAAATCTTAGTTAAATATGTACTCCACTTTTTGGTGTATCTGAGCATTTGATGATTCATTTTGCTTCACAGTGGGGTAGAAGCCCCGGCAAGTCGGGTTCACATTTCCATCCAAGTAGTGATTTATTTGTACCAAATGAGAAAAAGGATATCATAACATCTACTACATGCTATTTCTCCATGGTGGCTATACTAGCCGGATTGGCATTGGTCATGGGTCCTCTTCAGATCCTCAAGCTTTATGTAGTCCCTTATTGGGTAAATGCAGCTCTTTTATTTTGTGCTTTTATTTCAGAATTTTTTGTGTTTGTCATCTGCGAAGTGAGTAAAATGTTTGCTTTGTTTTTCTTATGTAGATTTTTGTTATGTGGTTGGACTTTGTTACCTATTTGCATCACCATGGGCATAACGATAAGCTTCCTTGGTACCGTGGGAAGGTAATGCACTTATTAGTTCATGTTATAAATGCTTTTAGTGTGGTATTTAAGTCGGTTAAGATATAAACAGGTATCTTTTCTGTGGAACTATCACATGAACTAATTTTATGCTTCTCATTATGTGAATTTGAAATTTATTTGTAAACAAAGTGCACAATAACTTCTTTGAATAGTGTTCAGCAATTCCTGTCAAATCATTCGAGATGTTTGAATTATGTCTTGTGGCATGTGGCTGAACTTTTAAGTGGCCATAATTTAAAAAAAAAAAACTTAGCCACCTCAATTTTGTGCCAAAAGAATCTCTGGACGGAAAGAAAATGTTTGCTAATAAGATGATTCACTTCATATAGGAATGGAGTTATCTCCGTGGCGGGTTAACTACGCTTGATCGGGATTATGGATGGATAAACAACATCCATCATGACATTGGGACCCATGTTATTCACCACCTTTTCCCTCAAATCCCCCATTACCATTTGATTGAAGCGGTAATTAGTTTGTCCCGTATGATCGCTTGATACTGTTTATCACTTATCCTTTCACTGATTTAAAAAATTTTGTTATGCAATTTTCAGACCGAAGCGGCTAAACCTGTTATGGGCAAGTACTACCGAGAGCCTGACAAGTCGGGTCCATTCCCATTCCACTTGTTTGGTATCCTTGCACGCAGTTTAAAGCAGGACCACTACGTCAGCGATTCAGGAGATATAGTCTACTATCAAACTGACCCACAATTTAATAGCTCCTCTAATTGAAAATATGATTCTTTTCACAAATTAAATTATCTAGAACTTGGTTCAAAATTCAGAAAATCATTCTGACAAGTGATTCAAATTCAATTCAGAAGTTGTGGTATATCTTAAGCCCGATATTTCTTCTGCGGCTTGATACAAGTTTCAAACTGAATCATTTATGAGAAGAGGAAGATGTGTGCTCCCCTCATAAGAATTTTGTTCTTCTGAAACTTAATATGAATGATATTATTATTTCAAAAGAGAGCTCTCGGCCTAAGGCGGTAAGGCCTTATAGTTCTTTTATTTTTATTTTTTCGTTGTAACCATTCTTTTGGATCTTAGTTTTACAGAAAATACGAATTGCCAATGTTATTATTATGTATCATGTGGTGATGTTGATATTTCATCTCCCTTGAGATTTGATGCATGGCTGCTCTAATTTTATTGGTTCGTTATTTAGTGGTGCTGGGTCAGAGATATAGTGAGAGACTGTTTTTTGGCATATGAACTATGTGAAGGGAAATGTCAATGATTCGTCAATTTTGTCGGATGCTAAAAGGTTTTGGTCGCTTTCTCCTTTTTCTTTTGAAAGAGATGATGAATTTTTATCTTTTTTCCCAAAAATATGCTCTTAAAAATAGGCTAGTGTGAACAATCAGTCTCTTGCAATTACAAATGATATGGGGTCGGTGCTGAAGCGGTTCATGTTTTGACACGTCGTCTATAGAGACCTAATATGAGCCGTACGATGAAAACAACCAAACCTAACCACTAACCAGTCTGTGTCAGTCTCTTTCCACTAATATGCAACCAGTATAGGGAAAGTCCTGGTTACTTTTTTGTCCATTGTGTTGAACAATGATTCGATAAGAAAATATCGCTTTGTGGTTGGCAATGACTCGTGTCAAATTAATGTGGTGTATTTTCTAGTGACTGAGGTAATTGCAAAAATAATTAATAGATTTTTTTTCAGTTTTTATCGACAAATCTACCATCCTTTGAGCATACGATAACTGATAACACAACGTTGTGTAGGTGAATGTATGAAGAACCGAAGGTATAAATTAGGCCAACAGTTGTATCGATGGACGATTCGAAATTTATCAAGTACCTCGAAGAGAAAGTTTAATATGCACATTCCATGCACCGTTTACTTTTTCGAAGATATTTTTATAAATTGAAAAATCTAATTTAACCAATCTAATCTATATATTGAAATCTCATAACAAACCAAATTTTACAATTTTTAAGTTTTTAGTATAATTTTTTTCAAATTTTTTAAAATATGTCAATTTTTGTAAAATTTGGTTGCTATGAGATTTTAATATGTAGATTAGATTGGTTAAATTAAATTTGTCAATTTACAAAAATACTCCCGAAAAATTTCGCGGTGCATAAAATATCCTATAGTATAGAGTGCATATTTAACTTTCTCGTACCTCGAATTGCATCTTTTTTTGTTCATCAACCTATAAATATAGGCCAACAGGTTTCATATTTATTAAATTAGCTATATTAAAAAACTGGAATTCTAAAGTAGGACGGTGGTGAATTTATGATGATAACTATACGAAGATCCAACATAAACGAAAACCCATAATGACTCAATACTAAAAGTAAAAAGTCCATATACTTATAAAAGTATAAGAAAATTTAAGGCCTACCAAAACTTTTACAATAGAAGCGGTAAAAAAAAAACATTTTCATAGACCGAGGCTACAAAATTTCCTTCTAACATATATTTTTTTTTTATAGGGAAGTGGTAGTGGTATTCGGCGTTTGTTGTACTGGGCCTCCAGTAAATATTGTGGTCTTTCACTTGGCAATAATACTTCTATTTGTTTACTGAATGATGGACTGAAAAACCGGAATTCATTACTACCATCCTAACATCTCGGTGTGATATACAGAAATCCAACTAAAAAACATCCAAGCATCCACCCCTCACCAGCTATTTTCTAATGGACTTCTGGACGTCCAGGCCCAATTTTTTTTCGCGCTGACGTCATCATTTTCACCTGATGACGTCATTATTTATTATTATTTTAAAAAAATGATTTCTTTTTTCGCGCTGACGTCATCAAATAGACATATTTTTGTGTTAAGTTAGATGGGTCAAGGATGAGTTAGACTAATTAAGTGTTCAATTAGATGTAGTAATAATATGAAATTTTAGGTTTTTGTATTTAGTTAAACACGCTAAGGGATGAATTTAAAGTGTTTATGTGTTCAGTTAGTTGCAGCAAAAAAATTAATTTCGTAATTTTGAGTTCAATTAAGTTGGTTAAGGAATCAATTAAAACACCTCAAGGGATGAGTTAAATTGAGTTATGTGTTCAGTTAGATGCATTGGTAATATGACGGTTTAGTTCTGATATGACGTAAATATGAACATTTAAAAAAATAAAACAAACACTTACAACAACAAAACGAAGAGACACAAATATTAATTTAATAAAGAAACAACATAAACAAATTGAACAAACAAACCAAACATTTACAACAACAAAGCGAACATTTACCGCAATAAACTGAACACATATACAACTTATGAAGTAAAAAAATAAATGATCATATTCAACATACAAATTGAACACTTATAACAACATATTTAACATATGCAACAAACAAAGTGAACAGATACACTCTTTAGCTCTTTAATCAATAATCAAACAATTACAAACACAAAATCTCCAACGTATGGCTTCTCAATTTTTCTGATTCTGAAAAAAAAGAGAAAAAATGAATTAACAAAATAAAAAATTGCATTCGCAAAACATTAGTAAAATGTTACATATCGGTGGAACTGAATGACATAATTAAACATAATTAACAAAATAACAAGTGTCTGTTACTACCAAAATGAAATACAATTGAGGAAATAAAGATCCTTATCACTAAAAATGAAAAGGAAAAAGAAAATGTACTTGGAGTTGGCGATCTATCTCGGTATCTAGATCTGTCATGTTATGGCCATGGACATTGAAGCGAAGAGAAGAGAAAAAGGGCACGAAGAACTCATCAGCCTCATTTCTATTGAACATTCTGACAACGCGTTGAAGGGATCGCAACCTGCCTCTTAACCCCCGATCCATCTAGCCATGGTGGGAAGGAGAGAGAGTTACTCCCGTTGAAGGGATTGCAACCTGAGAGCATGGCGAGGTTGAGGCGAGAAGGAAGTGTAGTGTTCTGTCCGCAGAACTTAATTTGGGGCGGACCGTCTCATGATAGAACGGATCGTTCTGTCATGAGAGGCCGATCCGTTCCAAATCTGTAGTCAGTTCTGGACTGGGGCGGACCGCCCCATAATGGAACGGACCGTTCCAATCGAAACAGTGTCTCTGGACAGAATGCTGTGAACTTCGCACCCTTTAATGAAACAGTGCAATTTGCATCTTCTGAGCGTTTTTGGACCCTCTATTTATATTCTCTGGGATGGCAGAGATTAGGATAGAGTCTCTTTCAGTTCTAACAAGTTTTAGACAAGAGAGATAAGAGAATTCAGGAATTTTCAGAGGGAACGAGTCAAGGCCGACCAACCCCTGTCAAACACCATCAGTTGGGGTTTGACACATCGGCTTTGTGGTGCTTCTCTCACTGCAGGGAAGGAGTTCAAGGGCAAGGCAAGGCGCAGGAAAGGCTTGGTGGTGTGCTGTTGCTTTCCACTTCAAATTTCATCCAATTTACCGCTATGGCAGGAGGTAAACGATCTCAATTCATGTTAATTCCGTGTACTTGAATTGTGCAGTTACTTACAGTTGGTATCAGAGCGGGTAACCTCTGTTAATGCCTATGAACACTCAGTTTTGTTGATAACTTAATTGAAAACTGAGTGGTAAGTGGAATTGGATGAAAGTTTTGTTTGAAATCCTATTTTCATTATAAAACGTTTGATCTGTTCAAACTGTGGTGATTATTTTAATTGACTGTGTAAATAAGTAGATATTATATCTAATTACATTCAAAAGTCATTAAAAATTGTTAATAAATTGAGTTTTAGATTAACAACAGTAATTGCCAGTAAAATAGGGTTTCAGGCGCAATTGGGGCGGATCGTTCAGGTTATAGGACGGGCCGTTCCAGTTTGAATTGCATTAAGGGAATTCTGTCTGTAAATTACTCTGACATACTGGAACGGACCGTCTCATAACTTGAACGGACCGTTCTATATTAAGTTGAATGTGGTTATTTGAGTATTGACAGATTCGAACATGAACGGACCGTCCTAGTCATGGAACGGGTCGTTTGAAAAGTTTGAATAAAATTTGTCTGATATTATAGATATTTATTAATTGGACAAATGAAATTGATTATAATTAATCAATTAAATATAGTTAGATGACTATGCTTGTTTAAGCACGTATATATACATGTATATAATTTTATATGACTTGAGAACAATAAAACGGTCCATCTAAAAATTAAGTCAGATTTTTGGTGTTTAGAACGGCCCGTTTAACATCTAGAACGGACCGTTCTAGTTTTGCTGAAAGACTATAATACATATTAATATATAGGTTAGTCATCTAATGATATATATATTTATGTTCAGTGATATTTATACTTTAATAAACTGAAGAGTAGCCACAGCATCTTTAGTAATATTAAGCATAAGTATATATAATGGATTAAGGAATCACATGAGGATTAAATAGAACATTAATTGTAATAAGTTATGAAGATTTATGTTAATATCGCTCCACAGGGCTATTGACTTAATCAGAATAATTTATTAGGATATAATAGTTAATTATAATACTTAATTTACCCACAGGGATTAAGCATGAGAAAATAATTAACTAGTTATATTATAAGGAATTATGGAAGAATTAACATAGTGTTTAGCCCACAGGTAACATTATGTAGAATTAATTCATTAAGTTTTGCTTAATTTGCATTGGTAAATTATAGCATAAAGTTTAGTCTCAATATATAAGAATAAGCATTTATTAATTAATTCTCTTGTCTTACAGCTCAATCCCCTTTCGATTCCAAAGTTTCGGACATTCCAGAACTAAAAAGTGATAACTATAAGGCATGGAAAGAAGCAATTCTGCTTCACCTGGGATGTAAAGATATTGATTTGGCTATTAGAGAACCTCAGCCACCAGAACTTGATTTAGAGGTGTCGGAGCTTATGGAAATTGATTATCATGAGCAGTGGACAAGGTCTAACCGTCTCTGTGTCATGTTCATCAAGAGTAGGCTTCCACCTGCTATTCGAGGGTCGGTTGAAAGCCAACACATTGCCAGGGACTTGCTTAAGGCGTTAGATGAGCAGTTTGCCTCTTCGGATAAGGCAAATGCAATGACACTCATCATGAAGTTGACGTCTTTGAGGCTTACATCAGTTACCGGTGTGCGTGATCACATCATGAAAATGAGGGACATTGTGGCTCAACTCAAGAGCCTTGAAGTTGACATTTCTGAGTCATTTCTGGTTTACTTCATACTAAACACATTACCTGTCCAGTATGGTCCTTTCAAGATCTCTTACAACACACATAAGGATAAATGGTCAATCAATGAACTCATGGCCATGTGTGTGCAGGAAGAGAATAGGTTGGCAATGGACCATGCTGAAAGTGTTTACATGGCTGAAGTGAGACTTCAGAAGGAAAATGACAAGAAGGATAAGCAATCCAAGAATGGGAAACAGAAGGGTAAAGTTCAAATTCCTCCTGTTGCTGACATTAAAGAAATCAAGTGTTTCTATTGCAAAAGGAAGGGACACATGAAGAAGGATTGCCCCAAGCGTAAGGCAAAGCTTGAAAAGGGAGGTATGTCATTAACACTTGTCTGTTTTGAATCTAATACTATTGATATACATCATGATTCTTGGTGGATTGACTCTGGTTCTACAATCCATGTTTGTAATTCATTGCAGGCCCTTCAGGAACGAAGGGAGCCGATGGGAAATGAGCGATTCATCTATACAGGCAATAGGATGAAGTCGCGTGTGGAAGCTATAGGGACATTTAGGCTTGTTCTTGATAGTGGACATGTAATAATGCTAGAAAAGACTTTTTATATTCCAGGTTTCGCTAGGAACCTGATAAGTGTGTCTAGACTTGTACCATTTGGTTATTCGTTTGTGTTTGGAGATTTGTGTGTGAAAGTATTATATAAATCTCGTATGATTGGTACTTGTGTGATAGATAATGGTCTCTATAAGCTTGCATTAAAATCTAATTCTCAAACTGCTTTGAATGTTGGATTGAAAAGATGTATTGTGAATGATAATTCGTCCATGTTATGGCATCGGAGATTAGGTCATATCTCCATTAAGCGAATTGAACAATTAGTTAAAGAAGGTGTACTTGGGACACTTGACTTTAGCGATTTTGACACATGTGTAGATTGTATTAAGGGTAAGCAAACTAACATGTCAAAGAAAGGTGCTAGACGAAGTTCTGAGTTATTAGAAATAATTCATACAGATATTTGTTGTCCTGATATGGATGCTCAAGGTCAAAAATATTTCATTACTTTTATCGATGATTACTCACGTTATATGTATCTCTATATGCTTAGTCATAAGCATGAAGCTTTAGACGCCTTTAAGGTTTTTAAGGCCGAGGTAGAGAAACAATGTGGAAAACTCATAAAGATAGTGAGATCAGATAGAGGAGGTGAATATTATGGTAGATATACAGAAGACGGACAAGCACCAGGTCCATTTGCTAAGTTCCTAGAGGAAAATGGCATTGTTGCTCAGTACACTATGCCTGGTTCTCCAGACCAGAATGGCATAGCTGAACGGAGGAATAGGACTTTATTAGATATGGTGCGTAGCATGATGGGAAGTACTAAACTCCCTAAGTTTCTTTGGGTAGATGCTCTTAAGACAGCCGCGTACATATTAAATCGAGTTCCAACCAAGGCGGTTATCAAAACGCCTTTTGAATTGTTTAAAGGTTGGAAACCGAGTTTGAATCATGTGCGTATTTGGGGCTGCCCTACGGAAATAAGAGTATACAACCCTCATGAAAAGAAGCTTGATCCAAGGACTATTAGCGGATACTTTATAGGATATGCTGAAAAGTCCAAGGGTTATAGGTTTTATTGTCCAAATAATTCAACTAGAATAGTGGAATCCAGAAATGCCAAGTTTCTGGAACTTGATACCTCAGTTTCGACTGGTTCGGACGGACCGTCCGAAATCGAAACGGACCGTTCGAGAATCACTGGTTTACCTTCGGATGAAATTTCGTCTGGTTGGGACGGGCCGTCCCAGGCTGGAACGGACCGCCCGAGGGAATTTCAAGGCGAAATCAGAGATAATCCTCAAATGGGTAAGGATCAAGTTGAACCTGGGAGTTCAACATTGAGGAGATCCAATAGAGAAAAGAGGTCAGCTATTCCTAGTGATTATTATGTCTACTCTACTGAAGATCTTGAGAACATAAATAATGATCCCATCTCATTTTCAGATGCAATGAAAAGTGATAAGTCTGTTATGTGGTTTAATGCCATGGTAGAAGAAATGAATTCAATGGCGCATAATGAAGTCTGGGACTTAGTACCTTTACCAGAAGATTGTAGACCTATTGGTTGTAAATGGATTTACAAGACCAAAAGGGATTCATCTGGTAATATTGAAAGGTACAAAGCTAGGCTGGTCGCTAAAGGATTTACTCAAAAAGAAGGAATAGATTACACGGAGACCTTTTCTCCTGTATCAAGAAAAGATTCACTTCGAGTGATTTTGGCATTAGTAGCTCATTTTGATTTTGAGTTACACCAAATGGACGTAAAGACAGCTTTTTTGAACGGTAACCTAGAGGAGCAGGTGTATATGAAACAACCTGAAGGTTTCTTCTCTAAAGGAAGGGAAAAGTTAGTGTGCAAATTAAAGAAATCAATATATGGTTTGAAACAAGCCTCACGACAATGGTATTTAAAATTCCATGAAGTAATTTCTTCATATGGTTTTGAAGAAAACATCAAGGATCAATGTATATACCAGAAGGTCAGTGGGAGCCGTATTTGTTTCTTGGTGTTATATGTAGATGATATTCTTTTAGCAACTAACAATAAAGGATTTTTGCAAGAAGTGAAACAATTTCTCTCTCAGAAATTTGATATGAAGGATATGGGTGAAGCTTCATATGTTATAGGCATCAAGATTCATAGAGACAGAGATAAAGGAATTCTTGGTTTGTCTCAAGAAGCCTATATCAATAAGATTTCTGAAAGGTTTAATGTGTTAAATTGTTCACAAATCGCTGCGCCTATTCAGAAAGGAGATCAACTTAATAGGAGTCAATGTCCGAAGACTCAATTGGAAATAGACCTAATGGAAAATATTGAGTATGCTTCGGCAGTCGGAAGCATGATGTATGCTCAGGTTTGTACTCGACCTGATATTGCTTTTGCCGTTGGGCTGTTAGGTCGTTTCCAAAGTAATCCAGGGATAGACCACTGGAGGGCTGCAAAGAAGGTGTTGAAATATCTTCAAGGAACAAGAGATTATATGCTTATGTACCGACGCTCCGATAAGTTGAAAGTGTATGGTTATTCTGATGCTGATTATGCTAGCTGTGTTGATTCTCGAAAATCAACAACAGGATTCATCTTTATGATGGCTGGCGGTGCAGTATCATGGAAGAGTACCAAGCAAACACTTGTTGCAACTTCTACAATGGAAGCGGAGTTTATCGCGTGTTTTGAGGCGTCTTCCCATGGTGTTTGGCTGAGGAGTTTTATTGAGCAGCTTAGAATAGTGGATTCGATTTCTAAGCCTTTGATGATTATGTGTGATAATGCTGTCGCGGTCTTTCTATCAAAGAATAATAAGATAAGTAGTCAATCGAAACATATTGACATAAAGTATTTTTCTTTGAGAGAGCGGATTGAGAAAAGAATAGTGGTTGTTGAGCATATTCACACAGAGGAAATGCTAGCTGATCCTTTAACTAAAGGCATGCCACCAAAGAAGTTCAAGGATCATGTAGCAAATATGGGACTTGGTACCATAATGTAATTGCAATGTATCATAATGTATGATATTTATGAAACTCTTCAATAAAGTTTATGTTGTTCTTGTATAATTGCGCGCATATGATTTAATTATATTGATTAATCATTAAGGTTAAGAATGACATTGATAAAGATTGACTTGGAATAAGCGTTGGGTTTATTCATACAGGAATTCAAATCGCTTAAAGGGTTGAAGTATTAGTTATATAACATATTGTGATTGTAGAAAGTAATATTCGCATTTACTAGTAGTTCAAAGCACTAGTAACGATAATGAAGACTTACTGCTGCAGTTCATGTGTTATGTTTCTAATATTAAACATAAGGAAAACAGAAGGTATTAATCTTAAATGATATGCAAAGGATGCAAGTTCAAGTGGGAGAATGTAGTGTTATGTCCGCAGAACTTAATTTGGGGCGGACCGTCTCATGATAGAACGGATCGTTCTGTCATGAGAGGCCGATCCGTTCCAAATCTGTAGTCAGTTCTGGACTGGGGCGGACCGCCCCATAATGGAACGGACCGTTCCAATCGAAACAGTGCCTCTGGACAGAACGCTGTGAACTTCGCACCCTTTAATGAAACAGTGCAATTTGCATCTTCTGAGCGTTTTTGGACCCTCTATTTATATTCTCTGGGATGGCAGAGATTAGGATAGAGTCTCTTTCAGTTCTAACAAGTTTTAGACAAGAGAGATAAGAGAATTCAGGAATTTTCAGAGGGAACGAGTCAAGGCCGACCAACCCCTGTCAAACACCATCAGTTGGGGTTTGACACATCGGCTTTGTGGTGCTTCTCTCACTGCAGGGAAGGAGTTCAAGGGCAAGGCAAGGCGCAGGAAAGGCTTGGTGGTGTGCTGTTGCTTTCCACTTCAAATTTCATCCAATTTACCGCTATGGCAGGAGGTAAACGATCTCAATTCATGTTAATTCCGTGTACTTGAATTGTGCAGTTACTTACAGGAAGGTCGTACATATAGACCTTTAAAGGACGATCGGTGGCGGATGCAACGAAGAGGCATGGCTAGAAGGAGGAATCGCCTCTCTTCTACAAAATTCGTCAGGAATTGTCTCTCTTTCTGCAAAATCACCTCTAATGGCTAGAGTTTGGAGACAGAAAGGAGAGGTTTCGGAGTATATATGGAGGTGGGTCATTTTCTGGGCCAGTCGTTGGTCCAATAAAAGCCTGTGGATGCTATGGATGCGATTAGATTGGATGGTAGAGACCAATTCCCCTAACATCTTACCATCATGTCATTCTATCGGCTCGCATAGGACAAGGCTCATTAACCTTTCCATAATCACGTGGGATGCACGTGATATCCTCACGATATTTTTATTTCGTCTCTCTATCGAAGAAACATCTCCCTCATTTGCCGATAACTCCCTCTCTTTCAAGTGAGTAAATTTCGTTTTCTCTCTATCCTTCTCAGATCTGAAGAAAATGACCTTCTCATCATGGTCGTCTGTGTTATTTGATCGTTCTCATTCGTTCTGCTCTTTGATCGGTCTCCATCAGTATTTCTATTGCCATCAGGATCGCAGATCGCTAATTGTTTCATCATCGCCATTGATTTGCTTTAGATTCAAGGTATTTGTCTTAAATGTTATCGATTTCCTTTAAAGTTCTTATATGTTCTCAATTTTACTTGAATTGTTGATATATGCATTTTAACATTATTCGAGATCGGATCTAGGTTTTTACATTTTGTTCAAAATCGATTGTACTGACTAATTGATGATCTAAACCTAAATTGCACAGGTTCATTATATCAAAATTGTACAACTTCAACTTTTAAATTATATTGTTTTATGCATTTTATTTTTTCTAATGCAAAGGTTGAAACAATCATCAAGATCTATTCTCTTCTCTCTTTTTCACTCTCTCTTCTCTCACTCCCTCTTGAATTGTACAACATCGGTATCGACTTCAGCTATTTATCAATTTACTTTTTTTCATTTGCTAAATTAGAATTTTTGTTCTATAATTTTTTGATTTTGGAACGGATTTTGATTTAATTTTGTCAATATGTGCAATGTGCAAAACAATGTCTCCTTTATGTATTAATCGATTTACTCTCTTATCTTGAGAAATTAGAATTTTTATTTTGTAATTATAAAATGTATTGAATTTTTGTACTCCTTTAAGCGTTTTGTTTGCTATTTTAATATAGGCTTAAAGGAGTACAAAACATAGGATAAGGGAGTAAATAATATCTAACAAGGGAGTACATATCAACAACATGACATGTGAGTTTGGTATTTTAGCATAGACTTAAAGGAGTATAAAACATATGATAAGGGAGTAAATAATATCTAACAAGGGAGTACATATTAAGAAACTTTGTTGTTTGTTTGCTGTTCTAATATAGGCTTAAAGGAGTATAAAATATAGGATAAGGGAGTAAATAATATCTAACAAGGGAGTACATATCAAGAACCTGGAATGTGTGTTTGGTATTTTAGCATAATCTTAAAGGAGTACAAAACATAGAGTAAGGGAGTAAATAATATTTAACAAGGGAGTACATATAAAGAACCTGACATGTGTGTTTGGTATTTTAGCATAGGCTTAAAGGAGTACAAAACATATGATAAGGGAATAAATCTCCACTACTTATAAAGCATCAGTAGAACATGCATAAATTTCGAGCTAAAAGGGAGTTACACCCCTCTAATATCAAATATGGATCATTGATTTTGTTAATCTACGGTTTAGATTCAAATATGATACAAAACGTCGACCTTTTAACGGGAACTGTCTAGGCGGTGCGTTGGTAAAGCGCGTTGGTTCGTTCGCTGGCGCGCGATGGTTCGATTCTTTGTGTTTTTTTTTTCGCTTTTCATGTTTCGATCTTTTTCATTGTTCCGATCTCTTTCCTAAGCAGGAGAACTTCCCTTCCCCTCTAAACTCTGCGACGTCTCCGCTCTAGGATTTTCAAATAGCTCCAGCCGTCCAGCGAAATCGCTGATCTGGCAAGATATCTTGCCAAGCTTAGACAAATCGGGATGGATACCACCCATTACAAAATTTCCCCATCCCTGACCTAAATCAGCTGCCTCAATTCAAATCTCTCGTGAAGCTTCCATCAAACCCACCTCTCTCTGCGATGCACCTCTCCCGAAACTGAGGCCAGCGAGACCAACGAAGACCAAGCGCAAGACCAAAAGCAAGAGCAACAAGCTGCAAGCAGTGGCGTTGGAGGAGGGCGGTCCCAAACCCTAACCCTAATTCCCAAGTAAAAAAAACTCGATTCTCCTCCATCTCTCTTCGATTTCGTCGATTTGTTTCTGATTCGATCGGATCTTTTGTAGTTTTCGACATGGGAAGACCGAAGAAGACAGTCGCAGTAAGTTTCTTTTTCTTTCATCGATTTTGGCATCTAGGATTTTTTCGAATCTAGGGTTTGATGAGTTTCTCTTCTAATGGTTTTTTGTTTGATTCGTTGAAGGACTGCTGGGAAGAGGAAGGCCGCTGCGCTTAAGAAGATTTCGAAGAAAGCTAAGAAGGATCCCAACAAGCTTTAGAGACATCCATCTGCCAACCTTCTCCGATTCTCTAATGTGTGAGTTTCTCTTCCTCTTTCGCATTTCTTGTGTGTACTTTTGCACTTTCGTTAGGGAACATGAGTATTAATTTCAGACATAAATATTATTTTTCATTGTGCTATATTTTCTTTATCTATATATAATTTCAAATTTGTCACACAAATGGGCTGCCCCATAAGTTTTTCCTTGTGTTTGATTTCAGCTTGAAGCCAGCACTTATTCGGGATCTGAATTCTCTATTGGCAAAAGCTCCTCTAATAAGAAAAACAAGAAGATCGGTGATAATGATATGGAGTGGCAAGAAAAGGCATGCCTTTATTAACCCTGATCAATTTTTTGTTTTCTTTTCTTCTAGCGTTCTCTGGTCAAGTGTGCTATAAACAAACAGTATGTTCGTAACAGATAATACCAATAGTTGTGACATTTGAAGTATATTTATCATTTCCAGGGGAGTGTGAAATGAACCAATACACTCAGGTAGAGAAACCAAGGGAGGAGACTCCCATGAAGGAAAATGAAAAAAGTATCATGACCCAAGGAAGGATGTGTAATTACATCACCCATGCCATCAACTTGCTTCAGGTAACATTAGTTTGAGTTATTTCAAGTCCAAAAGATGTAGCGTTTTTGTACTATTCAATGCCCCTGGAGATATTTTCTTTCATATCTTGTCCGTGGTTGCAATGATTTATTTGTCTGTATTATTTTTACGATCACACTTTATTTACCAGTATTTGTATGGAGTACGTTACATTTTGAAGGGAGTAAATGAATTGTGTTCAAGGCAATGGGAAGGACAACAAGACAGTTATAATTGTGGAAATGATTAAGGTAAATTTTTTTTTGTGTATCCAGTGAATTTTTGTCAACCTATATAAATGTGTCATCTAGGATTGTTGTCTGCATCATATTCAATAGGGTGGTACTGTTACCTTTATCAGCATTAGAAGTAAGATATTATTATTATGGGATGGTACACCTGATCTTGTGGTACTGTTTTGTTTAAAGCAGAGAAGAATATGGGCCTTCACTAGAACACCTCAACTGCAAAGAGGTGATTCTAGGTTATTACATCTCATTCAAAATTTTACAGAAATTTCAATTCCCGTATAGCAATTGCATTTTTTTATTTTTGTTTCTTTGAAGCTTTGCAGTATTTATTTTTATTAACCATTTTCTCTATTTCTTTGAAGCTATGACTTCTACATCCAACATCTGGCACTGAATGTGCAGATCCAATTAGACAAGGATGATCATGCTGCTCGATTCTTCATCAGGTACTCAGTTATTTTCCTGATACATAATATTGAATTGTGTCATTCTGTCATATTTGTGTGTTTTATTTGTATGTGTCATATGTCTTTTTTGTTAGAATTTTGAATGTCTAAGATATACTGCCATATATTTTGAATGTCATATATAGTCTAACATGCCTTCTTTGTCAGGTTTTGCATGCCATATTATTTGTTTGTGCGTTACAAATGTGATGAATTTATTACAAAAATAATTGATTTCCTACTATTTTGGGATGGGATAAAACATAATGGGGGCAATATATGGCATATCCGGAATGTAATGAATTTATTATATAATTAATTGATTGCCTAATATTAAGGGTTGTGATTAATATTTTGGTGCAATACATGGCATTACTATTATTTTTGGAGCAATACATGGAAATACATCGTTACTAACATTGAGGTAATATTAAGGGATGAATTTTGTACCTTTTCTATAATTGTTGTATTTGTTATTTAATATACATGTATCTATTGAGGTAATTTCTACTTCAATAACCTATAGTAAGTTCCTGTAAATGTAAATCTTAAATAAATTTGATATTAGTCGATACAAGGTTTCTACATTCAATTGGAAATGTAAACCTTTCTGTTTTTTGACTCAACGTGTTTAGAAGACAAAATTTGAAGAGAGATTGAATTTCTTAATGTTAGCATATTTTTTTCTTCTTTTGCATAGTTCACACAGAAAATAATCAATTTTATAGTTGCATGTGCATTGATTGAGAAATTTTGCATGCAGAAGTTCTGCTGTTTTTTTTTAATAGCTAAACAAATATCATCATTCTGGAACTATTTTTTGTTCCATTGATGTTTTATTTTCTCATTGCAATTTATTTCTATTTCTGATGGATTAATTATGACAAGTAAAGAAAATGGCATAGTTGAAAAATTGGATATGCTCAAAATGCTTTGCTATTTGCTACCTTAGATTTGCACGAAAAGGATAAGGGGGTAGGGCTGTTGTTGAACTCAAACAAAATTCTTGCTACTGATCCATTGCAGATGGGCTTAGGGGACTGGTACGAGCTTGGTATCAATCCTATTTCCTTCTTTGTTGCTTATTGGCGATCTAAGGACTTGTTTGTGAGGTTATTTCGTTCTCAGGGACTAAAGTATAAACTTCTTTGAACTATTTTTGGACTAATCCGTGATAATTACTCTTATTAGGTTTTGTTTATAATTTTACTGGTTTTGGCAGGAGGCACTCAGATACAAGAGATTGTTTTTACTGATATCGTACTTTTGGGGATAACAAAGTGGAATTTACTAACCATATTGCACTGGCTACATTTATTAAATAAATTTTACTGTTAATTTTATACAAAGGAGCAAATTTTGAAGATTCATTTCTTTATTGGCAAAAAAAATGATGTGTTTTAAATTGTCATGTAAAATCCAACGAAAACTGAACTGTTAGCTATTTAATTAGTCCTCAATATTCATTCTTTGGGATAGTGAGGTATATCGGTCCATATGATACTTCTAAGAGCATTTTTTTTACTTTTATTATAGCTTTTTTAAGAGAAATTCTATTGTTGAGGGAGTATATGGGAAATATCAAGTACTGTCAATATTTCTGCTTATAATTTTCTGAATATGGATGTGTTTAATGCAGAGATTTGCACTCTCCAATCAAAATTGACCTTGGAGGAGATTAATTCTAAACAGGCTAAATTAAAAAGTGAAGTATTAATTTGTAATTGTTGCTGCTGCCTCTGTACTATAGAATTCAACAAAAAACAACAAAGGTAAGGGTTTGCTTGTAAGATAGCATGATTGAAATTATTGAAGAGCTAGAAGGACCTGTAGTGTGAAATAAATGAAGAGGTTGAAATGTGAAATTACAGCGGTAAGAGGGTCCTTGTCATGTGTATAATCTGTAAGTAAGCAGTGTAAAACCAGGCTAAACAACAATTAACATCTTTGGATGAGCTTGACCCTTGACATTGACCTGATGCTAAACATTGCCTGTAAATGAAAATTGTGCTATAATGTGAAATGTGTGAGCCTTTCTTGATTAATATAGCTGAAACC
The DNA here is from genome assembly GCA_028095005.1 of Rhynchospora pubera. Taxonomy (NCBI): domain Eukaryota; kingdom Viridiplantae; phylum Streptophyta; class Magnoliopsida; order Poales; family Cyperaceae; genus Rhynchospora; species Rhynchospora pubera. The sequence goes on along the minus strand of CM051462.1, from coordinate 146,525,572 downwards.
ACTTGACATTGTAAAATCTGTGACGTGAAACAAATATAAAGGATTAATTGCTAGGTAGAAGTGTTCTTTTAATGTACCAATTTGATGATATTCACTGCCCCTTTGTGATTCTCAAGAAAGTTCAGGACCATAGTGTAAAGTGTTACTGTTAGGCAATTTAAGTTAAATATTTATACTAAAAAAATGTCATTCTGAGACGACAATTCTTGTAAATAATCTTCTGCAATAATGTAAGACTTGTGGGTTTACTTGCAAAAGTAGGTGACTGTTTTAGTTTTGCACTTTTTTATTAATTGACCAATAGAAGTTACAACTTAATAATTATTTTATGTGTGAAATTGTAAATTATTGTTGCTCAGTTAATACTGTAAAATGGATCAGTGGAGATGTCATGCATAAATGTGCTTAGCCAGGAAGATCAATAGTACGTAGAAGCTTGGAACTGTTGTACATAGTTGATGGTCGTCAGTCTTCCCAAAGTACAGTACACCAAAAGAGAGACACAGATGACAGAGACACAGGATTGATAAATTGTCAATACTCGAAATACTAAATTGAGCATATACAAGACCCTTATTAGTTTCTTTTGTTCTCAGTAGCGGTCAAGCATAAAAGGACTTAGATATTATAAGAAGTGCAATAGGTGAATGAACACTGTAATGAATAATGCTAATTATTGATGACCAGTCCACAACTACCGTGAGTTCAGTTCCAGTTTGTAAGTCAAACATAAGAATGACGTTAATTAATCATCCTAATTGCAAGCCCGAGTAAATTGAACGTCCCATCTATACCTTTCTGTACCGCTCCTACACCAGATCCATGTACTGCCCCATCAGAATGCTATTGAACCCAGCCTTACTGCCTCGTCACAATGCTAATGAACCCTGCCTCATCGATTTCGACGGCTGAGATGGCCGAAAAATAGATGGTGTAATAGAATACATGCGTTGCCATAAAATTGATCAGTATTGTACAACGGCTCAATTGAAATTGTTAAAGTCAGTTATTTTGCGAATGCGTAAATAAGATCTAGAGATATGGAAATACACCTTAATAAATATTAGGAATATAAAATGCAAAAAATTGCAGACTAATTAAATAGCTAACATAGATTGAGGACTTGCGTGTTATAAAATATCTGTGCCAAATAATATTTTTCACATATTTAAGTTTGCCCGCACATTGAGCGGGCACTGCTGCTAGTAATATATAACAACGGAGTACATATCAAGAACCTGACAGGTGTGTTTGTTCTAACATTGGACAATTCTATATTTTGCAGTTTAATGTCAGCGATGATAAACATGTTATTGCTTACCGGCTACTACTAGATCCTATCAATGAGGTGAAGCCGAAATTTAGATCTGCAAGTGAGTGTGTTCTCTTTGATCTTGAGGAAGAAAACTGAACTTGGCGGTTGACTGAGAAGATTACAAGACTTGGTTGTTGAATATAACTTAGTTGGTGTTGTTTGCTTTTTGTTGAGTGAATTTCGTTTGGTGAATAACTCTTAATTGAACATGGTTGGATGAAAAGTTTATACTACATTTTTAAGAATTATATACTCTGCTATCGTATTGAATTCTTATTTGCATAATTTGTCTGCTTGTTAAATTCTAATTTGGTATTCCATATGTAGAAGTATATACTCCCTTATGGAGAAGTATTTACTTCCTTAATATTTTAATTTTTATATGATTATTCTTATTTTCAAATTTTCATATATTGAATGCTTATTTGAATGTTTTGACCAAAAATTATATAATCTCGTATGGAAAAGTATGTACTCCTCTCAGAAGAAGTATATACCTAATATATTCAATTCTTATTTGCACATTTTTTGTTTGCTTTTTAAATGCTAATTATGTATTCCATATGTAGATGTATATACTCCCATACGTAGAATTATTTACTCTCTTAAGATTTCAATTTTAATATGATTATTCTTATTTTCAAATTCATATATTGAATGCTTATTTGAACGTTTTTACCAAAAATTATATAATCCCGTATTGAAAATTATATACTCCCGTATGAAAAGGTATGTACTCCCAGTTCATATTTATATACTCCTTTACACTAATTTAAGTACTCTCAGTTTTTGAGTGACGCCAGCATCCCATAATCATTTATATTTTGGACTAGGGTCGCGTGGTATGCGCGTAACAAGCCGAAATCACAGGGCGCGATCGTTTGGGCCAGCGGACGCGTGGGATGTCCGAGATGTCAAATATCTGGATGTCCCATATCAGCTCCGCTAAAAAACTATTGCAGCAGAGGGCAGACAAATGTCCTATGTAACATCCTAAGGATGTGCCATCCTGCCATCCATACGGGCTGAAGCCCATTAATTTTTCATAGTCACGTGCATATCACGTGAGATAATTAAATACCTCTCAAATATTTTCGTAAATTCATCTACTCCCATCAGATCTTTCTGTCTCAACGAGTCGGTGCGCTCTTTCTCTCTCTACGGAGCCAGTGCGCTCTTTCTCTCTCTACCGGATCTCACACGTTGTCAGACCAAACCTCTCTCCATTTCTCTCTCTCCTTCCAGATCTGACCTCTCTCTTCTCTTGGCTTTGCCGTGGCAGCGATGGCCCTCCGTCGCGAGGAAGATAGATCTTTGTCAGAGTCACCGACGACGAAGTAAGCGCCGCCTTCTTCCTCGCAACGAAGATAGGTTTGCTCAGTTAAGATTTAAGAAGATATCGCTAAGGTACTCTCTCTCCTTCTCAGATCTGAAACAATCGAGTTTCTCGCCATGGTCGTATGTGCTATTTGATCGTTTTCCTTAACTTTGTTGTTTGATCGGTCTTCATCGGAATAGTGACGTTAGCGAGATCGCTAATTCAAATGCCATTGCTATCGATCTTTTTCATATTCAAGGTATTTGTCTTAATCGATGTCAATTTTGTTTAATTGTTGTTATATATTCTAAATTTTGCTTTAACATTTGAGATGCACAATTTAACATTATTCAAAATCATAACTAGATTTTACAATCGTTTGAATTCAATTATACTTATTACATTAATGCAAATCTAAATTGCACAATTCATCATGTCACATTGTACTGAATTGAGTTTGAGTTGAGGTTAAATCAGTGAGTGAACATATAAGAACTATTAAATTAATGATTTGTACTGAGCTATACGCTAGTGGTTGAAGGGAGTAAATATATTGTGTCAGGGAGTAATTAATTATATCTATGGGTATATCTATCTAAGATAATTTTCTATATAAATAACACTGATTGCTTTGATGTCATTTATTGAGAAGTAAATAAATAATCCTGAGGGAGTAAATAAATAAGCTACAGGGAGTACTAATAAAAACTGATTTCTTTATTTATCTTGTAGGTGTATTGCATTCTTTAGTTGATATGGCATTATCAGATTAAATTTGATCTTTTATTTATATATAAGGAAGCATTTATTTACATATAAGGGAGTATTTAAATGTCTATTCTGATGTCTAGCATTTAGTTGTAGCATATCATTCACTTAGTTTTTCACATGTATTCATTTATTTGTATATAGGAGATTATTTAATTATATAATCTGTCAAATGGGCCCTCATTGTATGTTTTTATCATTTTTTTACCCGTTAGCTAGAAGTGTAATTACTATACCATAAGAGAGTAAATATATTGAAAAATGAAGTATATAATAAAGAAGAATATGTATTAGTTATCTGTGTATATAGTTTTTGTAACTATGTATTTTACTATACAATAAGGGAGTAAAATATAAAATGTATTGAATTAGGTATATGCTTTATTTATTGTACTGTTAAATATTAGGTATTAAATAAATTCATTAAGGGGAGTATATATTCTAAAATTGGACTATTCTATATTTTGCAGATTGATGTTACCGATGATAAGCGTGTGATTGCTTACCGGCTGTTAATAGACCCTATAAATGAAGTGGAGCCTAGATTCAAAAGTGCGAGTGAATGTGTTCTCATTGATGTTAGTGAGAAGATTAAAACTTGGTGCTTGAGTGAAACTTGGTGTTGCTGTTTTTTTTTGTTTAATAAATTTTGTTTAGTGAACATTAATGTTGGTATCTTACTTGAACAAGGTTGGTTGAAAATTTAATATTGGATGCTTATTTGAATCCCTTATGAAGAAGTTTATACTCCCTTTTTAAGAATTATATACTCCCTTATTATATTGAATTCTTATTTGTACAATTTTTTGTCTATTTGTTAAATGCTAATTTTGCATTCCATATGTAGAAGTATATAGTCACTTAAGAAGAAGTATTTACTTCCTTAATATTTTCAATTCTTATTTGAAATTTATATATTGAATGTTTATTTGAACCTTTTTACGAAAAAGTATATACTTCTGTATGGAGAAGTATGTACTCCTTTATGAAGAAGTATATACTTCCTTAATATTTTCAATTCTTACTATATTGAATTCTTATTTGTACAATTTTTGTTCGTTTGTTAAATGATAATTTTGTATTCTATATGTAGAAGTATGTACTTCCTTACGGAGAAATATTTACTTCCTTAATATTTTTTATTCTTAATTAAAATATTTATCACCTAATAATTTTTTTAACACTTTTTGAATACTAAATGTTGAAAAAATAACTACTGTATTATCGAGATAATTAAATCCTTTGTATACAATTATATACTCCCTTGTATTTTCAATTGATAGCTTCAAATGGCAGAATTTGATTTATTAATAATGTTATTAATTTGATTTATTTTTTTGTTTACACTAATTTAAGTACTCCCAGTTTTTAACTTGGGTCGCGTAACGTGTCGAAATCTCACCGAAATCACAACGCATTTTTTTTGGGCTAAATTTGGTCTAGCGTCGCACGTGGAATGTCTAGGATGTCATTTTTGTGGGATGCCTTATATCAACTCCGCTGACAAGAACTAAAGCAGTTATGTATTTTTCTTTTTAAGATTTTTAAATAGTTGAATGAAAATTGTGGATCCATATGTAAGCAAGGATCACTAATGACATAAATGGTGCACAAGTTATTTTGCAAAATATACAAAATTTTAGAGAGAGATTAAAATGCAATGCATTGTACAGGTGGATCTGTACAATGCCTCCAAAATTTGAGATTGGAGCTTTAAACAATTGATTTGAGTCGGTTAATATAATCTGTATAAAACCAAACTTTATATTTTTTAAAAATGATGTTTTCTCTATAAAAGAAATATCAATTGATTTAAGATTTTTAAGCATCAAGTAAACACGGTTTATTTCTTATTTGAAAAACTCTTTAACTTTTTTTTTTTACATAAATATAAACTTTGATTCTACAAAATTTCCATGTAGAAATCACATTGGATGCCTCAGAGTATTTTGAGTTTTAAAATAAAGATTTAGCCGCATTGTATGAACTCATTCATGCAATGCATTATATTTATCTTATCTTCCTAGTCCTACTAATATATTCATGCAATGCATTATATTTATGCAATGCAATGCATTATATTTAGCTCCTTCAAAATATTAACAGCATTACATCCTATCAACTTCCTAGTCCTACTAATTTCTAGATAAAACAAAAAAGTAACTGGAGTTTTACCAAAAGAGGTAATTAGCAAAGAATGTTTACGGGTGCTTGAGATTTTCAAAACGAACAATACTCTTCGCTTTGGCTCCGTTTAGATAGATGTGGGAAGAAGGGAAGAAGTATTGGGAAGCGTGTAACTTTGTGAAGAATTTGGATTGTTTATAATAAATTTGACCTTCTTCTTTCTTCCTTCTTCCTATATCCAAACGGTGCCTTAAGATTTAAACGTTGCCATGGAGGAATTCATGCTCGTCTTGAAATTGACTGGAACAAGGATGAACGACCCAGTATATTTAATTCATTCATGCAAAGGGATTTTGATTACAAAATTAATCTTAGGATCTCCAATGGCCACCTTTCTGGATCCCAAGAGATTTTGATTCCTTCTTGGTGCGGATTTTGCTGCATCAATTTAAGTTTACACCACTTCAAGATCCAAGATATGAAACACAATATGTATTTATTTATGTGTGGGTTACAAGATACAAAGGTGAACACAAAATCAAATTTAGTCCGTTAAACTTTAGAAAATGTTAGAGAGATAATATTATTGGGGCTGTTTGGATTGGAGAAGGAATTTGGAGAATTTCATCTTCCTATCATAAATTTATTATAAACAATACAAACTCTTCACAAAGTTACACACTTCCCAATAAATTTATTTCTAGGAATTGCAACTTCCCCAAATTTCCTAAATTCCTAAGCGATCCAAACGGCCCCATTGATATCATAATTTATTTAACCGTTTCATGCATGACGGGCTAATAATTTTTTTTTAACTAGTAAATACTTTCAAGTTACAATAACCAACCTCCTATATCCGGCAAACCTCCAAAGAATTTCGGGCTGAGCTCTAACAAACCTCTGACAAAAAGAAAATTAAAGTGGGTAATAAATCGTAAATGTGAGTACTAACGTGCTTAAAATAAATAATAGATTAAACTAAAGTTCGCCAATATTCAAGCAAACTGCTGACGAATTAATGTTCGATAAATCGTAACCGGCCACCTAATTTTGACTTAAATGTAATTCCAGCATGTGTTTCTGATGACCTTTAAATTACCAAGTCAGTTCCTAATTAATGCTTGAGAGAGAAAGAGAGAGATTTCTTATATATATGGTACAATGAATTGGAGTTTTCTATTGCTAATTTTTTTATTAGTTTAATTGACAAAGTATCTCTTGAATCTTAATACTTCTTTCAACAAGAATTCTTCATTAATTATAAAAAATATAGTACAGAAACGTTATGGTAGACTGAAAAAAAGGTCTACTTGTTTAGGAAATACATATAAAATGCACTTTTTATATATATGAACGATGCTTAATTATAATGTGGGCGAATGACGTGAATATATTTTAACGTACGAAGTAGTTTCCTTGTAAGTGTAAATTGATTATCGAAAATAATTATTAAAGATGCAGAGAGGGATTATTCCAAACTTTCGAATTAATTAAGAAAAATGTAAACAGCATACATATACATGAGATGAGGAATGTAAAATCAACTTTTCTTTAATTAACAAACAATCAAATCGTGTCCAAACATGATCATGATAGACGTAAAATATTAATTAATAATAATATTTCTAATTAACATCCTACAATCAACGTATTTCATATAAAATTAGTAAATTATAATAAGAACTCACAGGATTGAAGAGAAGACATGTCGTAAGGCGGAATACGTGATCTTCTCCAATTTTCCTTAGTATCTTTGATGGCAAAAGGCGTTTTTCTTCTTCTGTCTAATTATTCTTTTTGGGCGAAAATTATGAAAAGATGCAACATAATGACAAAAGATTAATATTTTATTACTAAGGCAATTGAAGGGATCACCTATTGAATGAACATGGTCCATCAGATTTTTCATCAAAATCTGATGCACCCTTTAGATAAATTTAATAATTAAACCCGGTTCACATTTATTATTATAGTGTAAGTAAGTGTGTAATTTTCATTTTTGTGCTAATTACTAATTAATTAACCAAGCAAATCACACACAAAAGAGATCTAGTACACAAGCTATTCATTCACAAGAGAGAAAGGTTGGAAGTCTACCTCTCTTGGTATCGCAACCAAGAGGCTCGTTCCAACGGATTGGTGTCGGTGGCGTGCTCTCCAAGAACCTCCTATTCGCGGCGCCTCGAGTCCACTATGGTATTAACCAAGTTCTTCTCAATTCGTGCTAGCGAAGAGAAGAACGAGTCTAATCCCAAGCGATCCCTTTCTTCAACCAACGAACCGAACGATTTGTGGGAGAATGGGATGCTCAACACATGAGCTAGAGTGGAGAGGAGAGAGGGGGGGGGGGGCCGGCGCACCTCTAAAGGGGCAAGGGTGGCGGCTAGAGGGAGGAGGAGAGAGAAGAGTTCAAAGGAGCCTCCAATAGGTGCCTTATATAGCCTCTTAACCCTAAATGAGAGTTCACACAAATTACAATTGTGCCACTCCTACCTACCTCATGTGGCCGGCCTCCTAGTGGGCTCTCTTGGCCCACTAGGCCATCTCTATTTGGTCCCTTTTAATTCTTTTAATTAAAAGCCCACTCATAGCTATTCAATTTTGGACATTTAATTTACTAATAAATTAAAGCCCAAATAACTTAACTAAATTAAGTGTGTTATTTATAAATAATTATTAACTTAATAATAATTATTTAGAGATTAGACAATGCATTAATTTATTTCTATATGATCTATTTGACTTAATTAATTATAACGGTCCATAACGCTATTTAATTAATTAATCAATCTATCATATTTTGCAATACACATTATTGCAAATAAATAATGCACATATGATTAAATACCAATTTTGTGTGACCCTTTGAGGATTTATGCTATGTTGGACATGGAATTAAATCGTTAGTTAATTCCAATAATCATAAGCGGTATCTAGCAACACGTTATGATTCCCAATTCGCATAAATAGTGTACAGCTACAAAATTTCAATCCTGCATAAGAGAACAATTATGTTTCTCTATTTTGATTCTTATGTCACACGATATCATCGTATAATCCAAGATAGGAACGTGTCATTCTTGCAGATTATACGTTTCTTGATCTAGAGATAATTGCATCAGTTGCTAGCAAACAATCTATCTCCATCAAGGGGCCCAAACAGATATCGTCACTCACTAAGTGAATTAATGAGGGACATACGGTTTTCTTGATAATTAGCTTTTTCCCGCACAATTCAAGAATACTTAAATCAAGTCCGTATAGCAGCCTTTATCAGGAATCAGCGGTAGACATGATTTACAGTATCTATCCTCATGTGGAAAAGATAATCATCTCAAACTTAGAACCAAAATCATAACGAAATAAATAATGACACGTAACACAATCCATATATTTATTTCGTGGGGTCCAGTCCTGTACTATGTTCAATAACATATACATATGCAATTAAGTTGGTTACTCTTAACCTATGATTTATAGAACTTAATCATCACTTAATCTGCATACTAATCTTATTGATAACTAATGTTCTCTGTTAATTATCAAGATTATGGACTTTTAGATTTATCGTTGTCATTTACTACTAAATGAATAACAGTGATCTATAATTCAGATCCTCAACCTGAATGAACTGTCAACGATTAAATCAAAGAACAAATGATCTGAAATCATCAATAACATGAACTATAGAAGTAGCCTAATGAATTGGCTTCTAGGACATATCTCTAACATATAGGCCATAATAATTATAACATTCTCCCACTTGGCCTATAAATATCATAATGAAACACGAATTCAAAATTGGCCAATAAAACATAAACCTTGTTCAGTTAGAAATACCAAACTAAACTAATATAATCAAAATAACTAAAACTGTTATTTGATCCCTATTAATTATAGAATGGTATTCTTTCCAACATATGGTTAATTAAATTCATTCGATCCACATAAATATATTTGCTTATATAAATTACATTAATGCGCAACATAAGAAATAAGCAAACATTATAAATTCAGTCAATACATAAATGAAGCTTCAATACATAACTTAATTAATACATTACAACATCACAAGTCATTAACCAAACCCATGCCGGCTACATGCTCTTTATAAAGAGAAGGTGGTAGTGCCTTTGTTAGAGAATCAGTTAACATAGCTCTTGTATTGATGTGTTGTATGACAATAACATTATCCTTAATTTTTCTTCTAATTACAAGATATTTGATGTCAATCCATTTAGTAGCACCACTGGCCTTGTTGTTTTTAGAGAAGAAAACAGCAACTTAATTATCACAAAATAGCGTGAGTGGTCTTGTAATACTTTCAATTACTTGAAGTTCAGGTATGAAATTTTTCAACCAAACTGCTTGACCAGTAGCTTCAAAACACGCCACAAATTCTGCTTGCATTGTGGAATATGCAACTAAGGACTGTTTGGCACTCTTCCATGAAATTGGTCCCCCTGCAAGCATGAATATGTATCCTGATGTGGATTTTTTTGTGTCTACACATCCAGCAAAATCCGAATCGGAATAACCAATGACCTCAAGGTTATCAGACTTTCTGTAAGTAAGCATGTAGTCTTTAGTCCCTTGCAAATAGCGCAAGACTTTCTTAGCAGCTCGCCAATGATCCAAACCTGGATTTGATTGATATCGGCCAAGCATGCCAACTACAAATGCAATATCAGGACGTGTGCAAACTTGAGCATACATTAAACTTCCAACAACCGAAGCATACTCATTCTTTTCCATTTGCTTACGTTCTCATTCAATTTTGGGACATTGAGCCTTACTGAATTTGTCACCTTTGAAAATGGGAGCAACACTTGGAGAACAATTTTGCATATTGTAGCGCTTAAGCATTTTCTCGATATATACCTTTTGTGATAAACCTAAGAGACCACGAGACCGATCACGGTGCATTTCAATGCCTATGACATAAGAGGCTTCACCAAGATCTTTCATTTCAAATTTCTTTGAAAGAAAACTTTTTGTCTCGTACAACATGTCCAAATCACTGCTTGCTAACAAAATATCATCCACATACAAAACAAGAATGATAAATCTGCTCCCACTAACCTTGAGATATATGCATTGATCAAAAGTGTTTTCTTGAAATCCAAATTCTGTTATGACCTCATCAAACTTGAGATTCCACTGTCTTGAAGCTTGCTTTAACCCATAAATTGATCGCTTCAACCGGCAGCCCATATGTTCCTTGCCTTTAACAACAAAACCTTCAGGTTGTTTCATGAAAATTTCTTCATGCAAGTCACCATTAAGGAATGCGGTTTTCACGTTCATTTGATGCAACTCGAGATCATAATGAGCTACAAGAGCTAAAACAATTCTTAATGAATCTTTCTTTGAGACAGGAGAAAAAGTATTATCATAATGTATACCTTCTTGTTGCGTAAAGCCTTTAGCAATCAGTCAGGTCTTGTATCTTTCGATGTTACCATGAGAATCAGTTTTAGTTTTGTAAACCCATTTGCATCCTACGGGTTTAACACCTTTAGGTAACTCAACAAGGTCTCAAACATCATTTTGTTGCATTGAGTTCATCTCATCATTCATGGCTTCCAGCCATTGAGATGACTTATCACTTTTCATGGCGTTCTTAAAGGAGATAGGATCATCTCCATGACCTATATTGCCACCTTCTTCAGTAAGGTATACAATATAATCATCAGGTATTGCAGATTTTCGTTCTCTTTGCGACTTGCGTAAAGGTTCTTGTGGCAGCAATGGTACTTCTTCATTGTTAGGAGCATTACTAACATTAGTACCTTCATTTAGTGATAATGGAGAAACAGAACTTGTAGCCTCTGAAATGACCGAAATTGGAACATAAATTTGGTCTTCTTCATCGAGATTTATAGTTCGTTTTTCATTACTCCCACTAATGTTGCCATTTTCAAAAAATACTGCATGTCTTGTCTCAACTATTCTAGTGGTATGCGAGAGACAATAAAATCTAAAACATTTGGATCTCTCTGAATAACCTATGAAAGAACAACTAACGGTTTTGGAATCCAGTTTCTTAATTTGTGGATTGTAGACTTTTGCTTCAGCAGGACAGCCCCACACACGTAAGTATCCTAGTTGTGGTTTTCTTCCAATCCACAATTCATAAGGTGTTGCTGGAACAGATTTATTAGGAACTCGATTAAGAACATGTGTGGCTGTATTTAAAGCCTCAGACCACAAAAATTCTGGTAAAGTGGTATTGCATATCATACTTCGTACCATATCCATTAATGTACGATTACGCCTTTCAGCTACTCCATTTTGCCGAGGATCACCCGGCATAGAGAATTGATGAATAATACCACTTTCTTGAAGAAACAAAGCAAATGGACATTGACTTTGACCTAAGTCAGTGTGCCTACCATAATACTTACCGCCTCTATCTGATCGCACTACTTTAATTTTAAGATTATGCTGATTTTCAACTTCAGCCTTAAAAATCTTAAATTTGTCTAATGCCTCAGATTTTTAGAAATTAAGAACACATAAGCATAGCGTGAGTAATCATCAATAAAAGTAATGAATTATTTGTGTCCGTTGAGACTCGGAGTGGGAAAAGGACCGCATATATCGGTGTGAATTAATTCCAATAGTCCCCCACTTCGAGTGGCTCCTTTCTTATTTCCCTTAACAAATTTTTCCTTAACACATTCAACACAATTTTCAAAATCAGAAAAATCTAATGTTGGGAGAATTTCATTTTTAATGAGACGTTGCATTCTATCTCTTGAAATATGACCCAATCTGCGATGCCATAATTTGGAAGAATATCCAACATCACGATTTCTCTTTGTGCCACGTTTGTGATCAACACTATTAACATTCAGGGACAATAAAGAATCAGAAAAGGAAGAATCCAAACATAATTTATATAGATTGTCACATAATAATCCAGAACCAACAAACTTAGAGTTATGATATAGTCTCAACTCATTATTTCCAAACTGAAACATAAAACCACACGCATCAAGTCTAGAAACAGAAATTAAATTCCTAATCACACTAGGAATATAAACTACATCATGCAAATAGAGCATAAAGCCACTCTTCAAGACTAAACGAAGAGTTCCTACGGCCTCCACTTCAGCCTCTAATCCATTGACTACTTTAAGCTTCCTTTTTCCCTTTTCCAGCATCCTCATGGAAAGGAATCCCTGCAATGAGTTCTAATGTGCACAGAGGCACCAGTGTCAACCCACCACGTATTTAAGGGAACATCAATTAAAAAAGACTCACAAATCATATAATTAAAATAATTACCCTTCTTGGCAAGCCACGCTCTGAACTTGGTATACTCCTTCCTTACGTGTCCAGGTTTCTTACAGTGATTGTACTTAAAAACACGTTTTGTACCAGATGTACTTGCTTTGTTAACACCAAGACCATCATCTTTCTTATTCTTTCCTTTACCATTGTTCTTTTTCTGTTTTGGACTTTCAATGGCTGCATGTGCAAAGTCAGGTTTTTCAGTCTTAAGCCTTTTTTCTTCTTCAACACACATGGCAATCAATTCGCTCATTTTCCACTTCTCTTTCTGCGTGTTGTAATTGATCTTGAAAGGACCAAACTGAGCAGGAAGAGAAGTCATAATGAAATGAACCAAAAATCCCTCAGAAATTGCCATGTCCATGCCATTTAATTTTGCGGCCATATATTCATCATCATGATATGTTCACGTACACCGCTAGTCCCATTATACTTGGTAGTGAGCATTTTCATTATGAGAGCACTTACATTAGCCTTTGATGTACTCTTAAACTGCTCCTCAACAGAGGCTAAAAATTCTTTAGCAGTAAAAAGTTCACCAGCCACATTCTTTTCAGGAATGCCTCCCCGAATCGCCAAAGAAATGGTGCTTTTCATAATCATGAGAGACATGCGATTAGAACCCTCCCATTTTGCATAAGCAGTTTTTGCTTCATCTGCAGCATTATCCTTTGGTTTCTCAGGTTTATCCATACGTAATGCTTGGTCCATTTCAAGAACACCAAGATATATCTCGAGTTGCTCTTTCCAAGTTGAAAAATTAGTTCCATTCAACAATGGTATTCCAGACATTTGGGTACTAATATTGTTCAATGCTGCAAATTCATCATGACAAATAAAATGCTTACTTTTAACTAAAATCCACAGACATATAAAATTAAATAAATTAGATCAACTATAATTAGGGGACTAATAATTAATTAATCTGAAATAATAAAACGTCATATAATATTTTAGGTTTGATAGTTGATCCACTAAAATCAATTCACATCACCGTTGGGCAGAAATAAATTGAACATAAATTAAAAATTCCATCTAATAAATTATAGTTGACAATTAAAGTTGGTAAAATTGACATTTATAATTTATTAAATGTAAACATAATCGTAATACAAGAGACATAATGTAAAACATAGTTACTTTTAATAAAATAACAGTCACAATTAAAGTTTGTAAAATTGATGACGATCACATATTAAAAGTAAATTTATATGATCATTAATTATATATAATAACTTCCGTTTGGCCGCTAATATATATAATATAAAATCATATACTTAATAAAATTACAACGTGATTTCTATTCAATAATTCAGATTTAATATAAAATAAAATATTATTGTCGTAAATGAAAAAAATGTCAATTTGATAAGTAATTAAGGATATTTTATGTAATAGATTCCACATAATATGTCTTGAAGAAATCCCGTATATTAAAGTTCAGTGGGACCAGACATGGAAATAATTACCAAATTAAAAAAGTAACTTAACCCAAAGCCTAATATAGTACGGTCATGAGAGGAAAGAAGAAATTGAATAGGTGCGTGGGACCATGGGGACCATGGAGGCACGGGACATGAGAGAATAGGTTGGACATAATGGTCTTGATTCTCTCCAAACTGGCCATACAGTTAACGATCCTCTCCAAACTGGCGAATGATTGCCAAAATAAAGGGCTCTGATGAGGTTTGGATGGAGAAATTATTCTACCCCTTTGTATCCAATCAAGATTCGAGAAAAACACATAAGTGGCATGGTTATATTCCTCTCTCCCGTTACGTGCGTGCACATGTGAGGGTAAAATGAAGGAAATATAAAAGTAATAATTCACATCTCCATTTGTGCACACAGAAGTTTTAGAAGTAAATAAATACGAAAATAAACAGTAAAAATTCCATCAAATATTGATTCGGAAATTATCATTAATTACTGATTTAAATACGAAAAATACTATTAAATTCAGTAATTGAATCCGAAAAAATTTATAAGAATTTTATATGAAATTACGTACCGCTCCGATACCAAATGATAGACGTAAAATATTAATTCATAATAATATTTCTAATTAACATCCTAGAATCAACGTATTTCATATAATATCAGTAAATTATAATAAGAACTCACAGGATTGAAGAGAAGACATGTCGTAAGGCGGAATAAGTGATCTTCTCCAATTTTTTCTTAGTATCTTTGATGGCAAAAGGCATTTTTCTTCTTCTGTCTAATTATTCTTTTTGGACGAAAATTATGAAAAGACGCAACATAATGACAAAAGATTAATGTTTTATTACTAAGGCCATTAAAGGGATCACCTATTGAATGAACATGGTCCATCAGATTTTCCATCAAAATCTGATGTACCTTTTAGATAAATTTAATAATTAAATCCGGTTCACATTTATTATTATAGGCCATAATAATTATAACAGATCATTCTGTGAGGTACTGTATAGAAAAGTTCCAAGCGTTATATTAGAGTGAAGCTCTCTATTTTATACAATTAGATTAATTTTGTAAATTAATGATCTTGATGAATCATCAAATGATTATAAATTGTATGAAAGTCAAGTGGTAAAATCAAGTGGTAGTCAAACAATTGTGCTAATATTTCAAAATTTTTAAATACATGCTTGACAATTACACAATGCATACTTACAACAACTATTGTGCTAATGCAGCATATTTATCTAGTTTTCTTTACCGAAAATAATTAAAAATAATTATATTGTGATAACGCATAATCTTTATTTATTTTTTTTGGAAAAATTAGTAAATTACTAAAATAATATCCAATATTTAGAAAATGAGAACTTGAAGAATAAATATAATATGTTTTACATTATTCTTTCCATAATATTAGAACTTACAGGCACAGCCAAACAATATTGATAGACCTAACTTTTATTTCCCTTTTCTTCCGTGTTTCCTTCACAACCATTCAACCAACATACTTTAATACATGGGAAAAAGGGATACAAACCACTTTATTTATATATAAATAAAGGCATATAGAAGTTGCAGGAAAAAAGTTATATGGAAAAAGAAGACATATCATGTCAACAAAACATATGCTAAACTAAGTAAAAGGTTCATATCGAGCTAGTTTTTTTTTTTTAAAAAGAAAATGCATCGATATGCGTAGTGCCCACACTAAATGTTTTAAAAACCGTATTAAACAACAAACAATCTGGATATATTGTTTCAATAAATTTAACCGGTTCAATCGATAATAATTAAATGATTCACAATTATAAAAATAATATTTAAAATTTTAAGCATTTTATATTTAATACTCTCGATCTATATGTGCAGTAAAGTTGAGCTAGTCGCTTTCCAACCAAAAAGTTTAGGGACCTATGCATTTCACCATATTTTCTTTAAAAAAATACTTTTAAAAACATAATTCGAACTAGCTTTCATCGATTCAGATTAAGACTGCATGAAGTAAGATCCAAACCGAGATCACTAATTTTAGCCAACTTGCTGTCGGTTCTCACTATAATTTAGTCTCGTGACTACGGTTCTGGAGGACACATGAACCGATCAAGTAATCGGTTCAATCAAGCCGGCTAGATTTTCAAAAGATCGACTCTCACAAAACATCCTTGTTATGGGGTTTGAAGAGCAAAAACAATTTTCTAATAATATACTATATATGTACATTCATTTATTTAATTATAATTACTATATTCTTCGTCTGATCCTACATAAATCAGTTCATATATAAGGAGGGATCAGAGTGTAAATCCGGCTATGATTGTTCTGTAATTAATCAACTAATCAGCAACGAATAATGTGGTCAGTCTATGACAACCCAACACGTCTCATAAAATTTTATACACCATTATTGTTCTTAAATATTATTATTTCTCTTTTTATTAACCTGTAGGCACTAGGCAGTTGACTAGAATTAAAGATAAAAAAATGAACATCACGATGATATAATATATTTATATGACTTTTCAATTGAAGTAACATCACAAATCAACTTTTTGTTAATTGATATTGCCAGTTAGCTTGACGATTTGACCTTTGCATATTGCTCACTTTTTTCTCTCACATGTATATCTTCAACAAGTGGGTTTTAAGAGAAAAAAAAACGTGGTGAAACCATTGTGATCTTTCTATTTTTGTTTCTTTTTTGGTATCAGTGATGCTTCTATTTCACATTCAACCTTTGCATTGTCACGGCTGTCTCTAGTCTAATCTTTCATGCATTCTATCTTTTCATCTATAATAATTACGCCTAATCTTAAAGTGAAAACTCGATAGTTGCTGCACATTTTGTATATGTACTTACTGATCGACTTTTATCATGTTTCCCACAAGTGCTAGCAAATGCGTTTATACTTTATATAGTATATATACTACAACCAGCTATGGCCGTTTGGATCACTTAGGAATAAAAGGAATAGCCTCTTTTTAGGCGAGAGTTTATTCCTAACCATCCAAATTCTTCATAAAGTTACACACTTTCCAATATTTTCCGCCTAGAAATAGACTATTCCTCTTGTTTCTAAGCGATCCGGAGTCACAATTATAGCAGAAAAGTTCACGTCCCCGGATTTTTTCTTATTTGATTCGTTATTTACTCATATTAGTTTTCAAATTAAATTAAATTTAAATTGTATATGGCCCAAGTTACTAAAAACAAAACGCTTATAGAATATTAAGTGAAGATCACGAGTTTGAAATCTAACTAGAATATCACTCAATTTTTTTTTTTAATTGATGATGTATTACAAGTTAGGAGGCTTAAAGTCAAGTCTTAATAACAAACCAACCTACCGAGTCGGAATTAATACAGCAACCAAACTCAATTAGGCTCAATTTGTTTGGAAATAATTCGGAAAGTGAATAAATTCAAATACTCAATATTCACATAATATGTAGTTTAATAGTTTATAAAATTTTAAATTTAATTTGAAATATATTAGTATAATTTATTAACTTTTTATCTGAAATAAAGTTTAATTTCAAGTTTTCATTGTTCTACTTTATTCTTAAATGTTTAAAGATATACAACAATTAAGCTAGTTCAAAATTTTTGTTTGGTTCAAGTGTTGAATATTTATTTTATTATTAAAATTAAACCGACTTAAATTAAACAGGGCTGATAACCACCATCCCCAGTATTTATCATTCCCATCATCAGCGTTTTCTCTTTTGTATTTTCGGAATGTGATGAGATGATGAATTCATTTTTGTCGTTCATCCTCATCATCCCATGGATTTTTCATCCAGAGCTTACTCTCTCTCCCTTCCTAACACCTATATTTTCCTCCCTCCCATTTTATATTGACCTCCTACCCATCTTCTCCCTATCCCAACCAATTATTTTTTAGGACAATCAAGATGTATATGAAGACATTTCGTATAATTTTTCAAGAAAATTAATCTTTTTTTTAAGGCAATTAATATTTTTTCTGAGGACAAATATTTTTTTCAAAAACAATTAACATTTTTTCCAGGACAATTATTTTTTTTCCAGGATAGTTAATAATATTTTTTATGACAATTAATTTTTTTCAGAACAATTAATATTTTTTCTAAGGGCAAATATAATTTCCAGAACAATTAATATTTTCTCAAGACAATTAGTATTATTTGCTGGGACAATTAAGATATATATGAGAACAATTAGTATCATAAATTAGGACAATTAATATTATTTTATAGGATATATAGTTAGGATATCTATGAGGACAGTTAGTATCATAATATAGGACAATTGATATTATTTTATATGACAACATGAGGTGGGCGGAGGTGGGAGGCAGAGAAGTGTATGTGCCAGGAAGGGATGAGGTGGGTACGTACTGGATGGCAAGGAATGAGAATCAGAGAGGGAAGGAAGTGAGTAAGCATAGAATAGGAGGTTTGGTGAGTAACGCTGACTAAGCACTAGATGGAAACGACGGATGTTGAAATCTCTGTAATGATGACAAGCAATTCCGTTAAATTATACAAGTAAGCTAAAATTCTAACAATTGAAACTCAGCTGGCCACCTTCTCAAATCAGAGGGTAGCTGGTTTGATTTCGCTTGCACCTGTCCAGTGGCGGAGCTAGAAAATATTACAATGGGAATTCAAAAAATTTATAATATTAGTACTTATTGTTTAATTGAAAAAAATTCACACACCATTTAAACAAAATAATTTTAAAATTTATATACTAAAAAATATAAAAATTATTTAATCAAATACTACTGGATAAAGTATTTACAAATAAAAATATAACATATTTCAATTAACTTGTATTTTTTTCATTAGTAAATAATTCTACATATGTCTAAACTATCGTATTCATATTCTACCAATATAAAACTTAACTTTGTGCTTCAAATAATGAAAATAAATTTATAACAACAGTTATATTGTAGCTATCGTAATATAGTTGTTGCTATAAAGCATATAAGAATTATGTACTTTTATTACCCACATTCGTTCAATTTTTAACGAAGAAGAATTGCATTTTTATTCACTTGCTGTAATTTATATCAAATAGAAGCAAGCTCGGATATCTTAAATTTCTAATGCACAAATTAGGAAATAAAATTATGACATTTTTTCTAAAAGTAAAAGGGAGAATTGGTAGCTTAGAATTTTTTTTTTGTCTCATTTAATGTGTCTTTATTCAAAATTGGAAAATTTCTAACTTTCTACACAATAAAACACTTCATGAGATACAACATGAATCAAATGGGGTTCAATAATGGAATGATATTTCTGTAGTTATGGGGTTCATATTGAGAATAGTTATTAAAAAATTATTTTATATGCATGAATTTGCATGTAAGATAATATTTTTGGACATAAAATGGGGGTCAATTGACCCCCATTGGCTCCGTGTAAATCCGCCACTGCACCTGTCGTTACCAAAGCCAAACCATCACCAACTAATTAATTATTCATAAAAGTTCAAAAGAAACTTAAGTAGCGCTTGTTCTTTTCCGTCGACAGAGTCAAACACACGTATGCACGCAAAATCTAGAGCAACCAAGTTTTTCCATTAGATGCTTAGGGGGACTACGGTATACCGTTTACCGTTTTCTGTAGACGTTCTGTCCAAACAGAACGATACACGGTACAAAATATCATTTCGTTTCTAGAAACGGAACGGTAAACGGAATGAGAGGTCATACTGTTGTTGAAACGGAACGATAAACGGAATGATTTATTTCGCTTCCGTTCCGACAAATAATGGAGTTTTAGTGTAAAAACACGTTATTCCGTTCCGTCCAAACGGAACGAATAACGGAATGAAATGACATTTCATTTTCGGAAATGAAATTGAATGGACATACCGTTGTTGGAACGGAACGGCAAACGGAATGTGCCAATTCTGTTGCCGTTTCGAACGTTAAACAGGCTTATAGATGCTCACCCCTATATAAATTTAGTATTATTTTATTGTTTTTAAAAAACATAATTATTGTTAATATGAAATATAAATTAAGTAGATATTAGCTAGACTGAATCATCTCTTAATTAAAACATCCAGTTTGCTGTCTTACTTTGCATCATTTCTCTAATCATATGTCTTTATTTATCTATACATAGCAAATACTTTCTGCTAATTAAGCGGGCATATATATATTAGGTAGCACTCACTAGACAATTGGACCATGTCTCCACTCGCCAGTGCGTGCGCTACAGCAGAGAATCCTTGACAACAAGAAAGAGACAACTGTCGCGCTCAAAAAAGTGACACTCTAGAATTTCTCATTTTAATCACGTTTGCAACTGTATCGCTAGCTGTTCTCTCCAGCAGTACTGTTTGTGCCATATTCCTTTTTTAACATGCATGTTATGTTTGATGATGGTATTTTCTATCAACCTCCGCAAGTATACACCGAGCAAGCACACCACCTCATTCCTCTCCTTCACCACACAAAACGGAGATGGCTACTATTGTCTAACTACCAACTACCAATTTTGGCATACACCTTCAATGGACGCTGTCTGATCCCTCTCCTCTACCCCACACAAAGGAGAGAGTTTGTAAATTGCTATGTTGCATGGGTATGGATACGAGTACCGTAACCGATTCGATTCGAGTATGACGGTATAAAAATTTTAAAAAATTTTCGGTACGGGTACGACGATATAGATATATTATTTGAATATTTTATTGATCTATAATTATATTATATTATAAAATATAATGTGTATAACATAATTTTGTTTAGCTAAGGCTTGAATTTACACAAATAAATGACATAAACTTGAAGTTTACACAAATAAATTACATAAACGCTAATATCAACATATTGATCGTTGACCATTGACTGTACCAGTACATCCGGATACGGTACTAGTATCCGATACGGGTACGGCTGATGTTCCAAAATACCAGAATAACCTACCAATGGCTACCAGCGTATTCAAGTAAATTTTAATACGAGAGGTATCAAAATTCTGCTCCATTTGGATGTTTGAGAATGAGAAATCAAATAATTGATCTGAATTTCTTCAAAATGTTAATCCATAGTAATATAATCTAAAATCTGATCCGACCTAGCTAACTCATTCTCTAACAATGGGCAGGCAATTCTCAGAAAACAATTACTCTGACATGAACCACTCGAATGCCACCTCGAAGGAGGCAAAACGGACCCAATTCAATCGAAAAACCGATCCAACCTAACTCATTTCTTAACCGAACCCGATTCGAATTGTTAAAAAAGTCAACACCCACACCTAATCTGACTCGATTCTAAATCTGGATATGATTCAGAACTGATCATTCAAAATCCAACTTGACCAAACACCGAAGGCGTAACCAAAAAGTAATTAGTATGACATATCATTACAACTATATATAGACCTATATATATATTACAATTGTGATCCAAGAACATAACCAATATATTAAAAAAATTTCAATCAGTGGCGACCAATGTTTTCAATACTCTACCGGTACCGGATCCAGATTCAGTAGGAAAAGACACATATACAGGCATGTTTATGGACCGAGAAAAACCTATAGGCTCCGTCTGGATGAGATGTGGGAATAAGGGAATAAGAAAATAAGAGAATAAATTTATTATAAACAATCTAAACTCTTCAAAAAGTTACACACTTCCCAATATTTCTTCCCACTTCTTCCATTATTCCTCTTATTCCCACAGCATCCAAACGGAACCATAAAAAACCCGATAAATCGAAATATTTCGGTATAAACCGGCTGATTTGAAACAATCACAATACACCCACGTACAGATCGAACACGGTAAAACTTAATTTGAGAATGGGGTGAATCGAACCCACATTAGTAGCGTGGGAAGAATGCGATATTAATGAAACCAGTTCTAATAGGCATAAATCGGTACAATCGGTAAAACTACATACCGCCATTCTCGTCAGTTTGATGGTCGGTAGAGTATTAAATGTTGGAGTTATGTCCTAGGAGCAAATCATTTTGATGACTATTTTAGTTTATGTTATTGATGATATTTGATAATTTGTTTCTTGAGTTTATTATTGACAGCTCATTTAGATTGAGGATCTTAAATGAGAATCTTTGTGTTTCATTTGTTAAAATGACAATAATAAATTTAAATTGTCCATAATCTTGATAATTAACAAATAACATTAATTATTAACACAAGATTAGTATGTAAGTTAAGGAATGATTAAATTTCGCAAATCATAGGTAAGGAGTTACCAAATTAATTACATATGTGTATGTTGTTATGTGTCATTATTTATTTCATTAGAGTTTGATTCTAAGTTTGGGATGCATGGTTTAACTTTTTCACATGAAAATTGGTCCTATAAATATTGTCTAATGCTGATTCCTAATAATGGCTGCAATATGGACTCTATTTAAGTTCACATGAATTGTGCGAAAAAAAAATTATTCATCAAGAAAATCGTATGTCCTTTATCAGTATACCCGAAGAGTGATAATATCCGTTGGGTCTTTTGTTAGAGTTGGATTGTATGCAAGCAAATTTGACAATCAACTCTAAATCAAGAGTTGATTGTAGGTTAACAAAAGTTAGACTTCAAATTCATTGTAGGTTAACAAATTATTTTAGTAACCTAAAAGTTAGACTAATTTCATATATGCCAAATGCTCCTTAATAAGCAGAATCAGCTTTGGAATTGTGCTTTGATCAAAATGTTTTTTACGTGGGATTTCATTTGATTGGAATTGATTTCTCAAGTTTTTATTGGATCTAATTACATAGAAATTCCGATCAAATGACATGAAATTTTTCTATTTTGATCGAATAATTTCTAATAAAATGAAATCCTATGTCAAGACAAAATGATTCTGATCTGGGCCTCAATTTCTATCCCGGTCCAAGTTGTAATTCTAGCTTCGTATTTAGCGATAGTTAGGCCAGAATGTGTGCAAGAAGTTCAATTAAGTTTAACTCAAATGACGAGAAGAATATGAGGGGACAAATAAAACAGAAATTAAAAATTATTCCGATTTTATATTTATCTTGTGCAATCTTTATAAATATATATATTTGTTTTGGGGTACATATTATTTATGTTTGGACGCCAGAAGAAATCATCAAAACCGTTAAATCCTTATGAAGACAACTGTTGAACTTAACATTGTGATGCAAATTAATTATGTTTTATATATATATATATATTTTGTGAAATACTTTTGCCCTACAAAATTATAGCGTAATTATTGGCTCAAAATTCCTATCAACAGTGTAATCAATAGTGTTGCTATTTGTTCTGGAAATTTACTTTTATCACAAGCAGCAACAGAAGTTAACCCTTCGTCAAAATATTTACCTACGAAAATTATGTCAGCATACATTTTTATTATTATTAGTTTTGTCAATGTATGTTGGTACAATTTAGACAGTAAGGAAGCTCGCAATTATGTGTTAAAGATGGAGCTATGCAAACTTTCATAAAAAAAAAAGAAACTATAAATTGACGTAAACATCACTTAGTATTTCTACTGATCATTTGCGTTCATATGTCAGGCTGAAAACTCGAGAGTGACAAGATGTAGGCATGCTGTATTTTTCAAGCACATGTGATATTTTGAACTTACTTACAATTCAAGATATAAATTTTATTTTTTTATCTACTTATCCTTACATTTCTCTTCTCATAATATTATAAAAAATTTTAGATATTTTACAAACGTTTTATATCGACAAATCAAGTTAAAAAATTATAGATATGTCATTAGCATTACATTACTGTGTATTAAGTATATATCATATAATTTAAGTATAATTTAATATTATATCAAATATTATAAAATATGAATTAATCGTTATGATTTTTTAATTCATTTAATGTACGATAAAACTTGCGTTAATTTTATCATTGTCAATTTGTCGTTGATACAACGTGTATCATAGATTGTCGAAGTTTCTAACTGATTCTGTAAAAATATCGCGGTCCAAACTTAGTTCAAAACTTCTTGACGGTGATCGAGTACAATACAATTCTTTCCAAATTCTTTGGGTCTATGGCTCAGCAAGGTAGAACTGGTCTAGGAAAAAACACCAATCTGAGTTTCAATCTACGATCCCTCCATGTCCTTATAAAACCAAGAACGACCTGCATAATTATTATCTAATCAGAAGCAGCCACAAACTAAACAATAACATATATAATATAATTCCCCTATAATGGATTGCCTTCAAGACTGGCCGGAGCCAATTGTCCGAGTGCAGTCTCTCTCTGAAAGCGGCGCCAGCACCATTCCCGCTCGGTACATAAAACCGCCAAATGACCGTCCATCTCCCACCGCCATATCCAACTGCCACGTCAGCATCCCAGTAATAGACATGTCAGCTGACCCAGAACATGTTGCTCGGGTTGTGAGCTCCGCATGTAGAGAGTGGGGCTTCTTTCAGGTGGTCAACCATGGTGTGGATCCAAAACTGATGAGATGCGCAAGAGACACTTGGTGTGGGTTCTTTCATGAGCCGATGGAGATCAAACAACAGTACGCAAACTCACCGAAAACATACGAAGGATACGGGAGCCGACTCGGTACAAAGAAAGGGGCATTGTTAGATTGGGGGGATTATTACTTCTTGCATGTGCACCCCCCTTCTCTCATAAACCAAGAGAAATGGCCAGCTTTGCCTTCCTCCTTAAGGTCTCATATTTTTACTTTTGCATATGCTTTTTCATAACTTGCTCTTCCATTAATTTTGACATGAATGAAAGAAGGGCTCCTCAAAAAGTCCAACAGTGCAGATGTTAAGAGAGGGAGGGAAGCCACAAAATAATGCTAAGTCAACGATCGTTATATATAAACATATGGCTAGCTTTTTGTATGGTTTTATTTGGATTCAATTCTGACTAGGTGTTAGGTTGAGCTCATGCCTTATCATTAATCAGAGAGTCTTATGGATAATCCATAGATTAAAATATCATAAGAAAACAAAAATGAAAAGGACAATATAAGTGAACGAATATTCAAGATTTCCCTTATATATGTTTAATTGTTTACTTGAATTAACTGAAGTTCTGATGGCAACAACCCGAACATTTTATTTGCTAGGCCAACTACAGATGAGTATACACAAGAACTACTCAAGCTGTGTCGGCGCCTGATGCGAGTCCTCTCAAAAGGCCTAGGCCTCAAAGAGGGATGCCTACAGGAGGCGTTTGGTGGTGACAAGGATGGTGCGTGCCTTCGGGTAAACTTCTACCCAAAATGCCCCCAGCCTGACCTCACTCTAGGTCTGTCGCCACACTCCGACCCAGGTGGCATGACCGTGTTACAAGTAGATGATCATGTCAAAGGCTTGCAGGTATGCAAGGACGGTGCCTGGGTCACAGTTCAGCCCGTGCCTGACTCGTTCATCATCAACATTGCAGATCAGATTGAGGTAGTGACTTTGACAAAACAACTGCTATATGTTGTTTATAAGATAAACATTTTTAATATAATTAAGTCTTAATCTTCAAACTTGGGCAGATACGCATGTATCCTCTATGAATTCACTGTCATATGTGCAACTTGTAAAGATTACGCATATATGTAATACGGGTTTAACATGACACAACTTGCAAGGAAAAGGATGTACCTTTCCACTATAATGAAAATTCTGAAAGTATATTGGCCATGTGCTTTAAACCCATATTTCCTTTTGAAAAAGACTTATCTTATTTTGGTGAATTAAATAGCCAAGTTAGACTATATATACAGGATAGCTTATTTAATTTATTGTGGTCCCCACTGATCGGATGCTTAATTATTGGAAGATTGAATAGTTGATCTCTGACTTGAAACATGTTGGCCACGACATGGAATGTGAAGATTTGCCTCCTGAACATGTCCCATGTGATCCACCTTGACCAAGATAAAGTGACAGATTTTCATATATACAGCAAGCAAGAACAAATATTGAGAGACTGCCTCAATCATCCACGTTTCTCAAGCTATGCTATGTTCTGTTTTCTGTTGACATCAAAATTCCAGGTGTCCTTGGATATATGAAACCAGTTTACCTTTTGTTTCAAGTTAATTAAATTCATAGCCATATATAGGTGTACGTGCATCGGTGCATGTTCACAAGGCTTCTAATACACCCAAGCATAAAATTAAACAAGATAAATTATTGCATGCTTTGAAACTGCACAGTAATTATGGACTTGATTGTTAGACATATAGCTAATAATACATGTTTGTCTTCTCTCAGGTCCTAAGTAATGGTGCGTACAAGAGTGTTGAGCACCGTGTGATGGTGAGTTCAACAGCTGAGCGCCTCTCGATGGCGTTTTTCTACAACCCGTGCAGTGACATACCGCTTGCACCTATTCCCCAACTCGTGATGCCTGATAGGCCTCCACTGTTTCAGCCAATGACCTTCAATGAGTATCGCCTTTACATTCGCAAAAATGGACCCAAAGGAAAATCTCAAGTCGAATCACTGAAGATTGTTCCGAAGGCTGTACATGTTTAATTTAGCTCCGGAACAAATGCACAACTATTTATCAGCATATAATTTCCTGTTTCTTTATGACTGTGTTGTTATTCAATCCACGATGTTGTACATCTGCTTTCATGACTACTGGTTAAATATCTTTGTTTCGGTTCAAAACCTGACAAGAAAGTTTTCTTGTGAATACTTAAAATTGAGAAGTATGAGTATGACTCTTATCATTAATATATAACAAATGTCCTCTGCTTCAGAGGATGATAAGATGCTGAGTTAATAAATCAATAATTGACAATATTAAATATAAAAATTCATTGACATTTAATTGATCTAACAAAGTTAGCAACTGTTAAATATAATTTTAATTTGAAGTTTCCAAGTTAGAAATATGATGTATGCTATGCTATTATATCATGCACATAAACAATAATGAAGTTTGATGTAATTTTTATAATTCATGAAAAGATCACTCAAATTTTGCAACTATCAATATGTGATAGCCCCTGATAAAATATTAGACAGTAAAACTGAAAACTACATTTAGCCCTTCCTTCTACGGTAAACATCCATTAAAGTTTAAACAAAGGATTTCCTTTGACATTAGTGTCTCATTCTACCTACTTAACAGCTCATTTGTTCATTGATTAATTACCATATACAATTTGTTTAGCAAAATTTGCATACCATGCAATAATAAAGATCATTTAACTAACGTACGTATCTTAATTTATTGTAGTGCGATTCATGCATGATTATTCTGTATAAATGTTTCCTGTGTAAAGAGATGCTTAAGATTGTTGGATTCTTTGTCTATAACCTTTTAGCTGGTTAACTTACATTCAAGGATGCATATATTACTGTTAAACTTTAGTTAGAAGTACATTAAATAACAGGGAGCTTGGTGGTCCAATGCTTATTGGACTAGATCATCTCAGCTGTTCACTAAAAAAATTATTTTGATTGATTAATTTGATAAAATACTGACCCTTTTTTTTTTTTTTGAGTAACGATAAAATACTGACCTAAATAAGAATCGTTAATCGTTTGAGCCAGAAGATGTCAGCACATGCGTCACTGCGTCAGCGATTTTGAAATGAAAGCTTGCTATGTTCTTATCTTTGCATTAATTTTTATCAGCGTGTTAATAAATGAATGCTTACTTTATCAAAAGGTTCTTCTTCCCTTCATCTCAGGAGAGATTTACAGAAATCAAATGGCATTAGTTGATCAGAGTCAACTAGTTGGAACAGCTGTAATGTAATAGATTTACTGTGACTTAGAATTTATGAGCTTCTATTTAGGAAAAAAGATATACATATTGACCAAAGTATATGATGTGCGTTCGCCGGATGATGTTGCATTTTGTATGACCGTTTATTCGAATTTTTTTATTAATCAATCTCAAAATTCAAAATTGTGACAACAATACTCCTACTTTTGAATGTTTGCATAAATTAAACTAAATATTCAAAATCATGAGAACAATATTCCAACTTATAAATTTTGAAAAAACTATGTCGAATTTGAGACAGAAAAAAGGTACATTTTTAAGTGAACACATGCAGCAAAATCGGATTTGATTGACCGTTTGTGTTCAGTTTGGCACCTCTCATTCTCGTATTATTATTTCTTTTTAAATTTTTTACGAATCTATTCAATATGAATTTTTAAACAGATGCCATCAGTTCAAAGCATATAGTCATTAAATAATTATTCTCAAAAGAAAATACCAAAACTGTTCACATAATAACACTAAACCATAGAGAGTTATTATATTGGATTCAAACTAACAACACACATGGCCACACTATGCATGGCCGTAAGAGAATGTAACTGGGTAAGCACTTGATAGTGATTGGGCCGGGCTAATAAATGTGGGTCCAATTGTTCATATTTGTATTAACCACGTGCCTAAATTATATCTACGTCACCTCTTCGTCAATCCAAATTTCCAGCCTCTAAAATTAATTTATATATGCAAGTTCTCGAAAGCAAATATTTAGTGCCCCATTTTGTAAGGTCTTGACTATTTTATCCCATATTTATTTCTTTACTGTCGGTAAAAACACATCCAATGATATGGTTAATACAATAACAGGTTGCGAGGGATTTATTTGATTTAGTTACATGTCGTTCGGAGTTTCAGACCATTAAGAACAATATAACGAGAATCATACTTCTACTATTGATCTAATGGATGGATGGGTTTTGTCCTATTGCCATGGGAAGTGGAATATTTCGCTCTTATAAGTTATAGCAAATGATACATGTGACCTTCCTTATGACCTTATCTGTTCACTCTAAAAAAACTGACATATACATATTTTTTATCTTGCTCATTACCAAACAGAAAAGGATCTTTCCCTATCCGTTTAGCTATTGTGAGATGCATCACAAAAATTCTTCCGTGAGATGCGATCAAAACACATAAATCTGGTTCAAAATGACTGATCCAAACCATCTAATATGATTTCTCTATTGAAATCTCCATGCAAACTAAATTTTACATTTTTTCAAATTTTTTAAGTATTTTGTTTGAAAATTTAGAAAATTGTTAATCTAATTAGTTCTGAACCGTTCAAAAACTGTCATTTTTTAAAAATACGAAAAAAATACTTAAAAATTCTGAAAATATGTAAAATTTGGTCTACAAGAAGATTTCAATAGCGAGATCATATTGAACGGTTTTGATCGATTATTTTGAACCAAATTTATAAGGCTGTTTGGATTGAAGTGGAAATTTGGGAAATTTCTATTCCTAGGCATAAATTTATTATAAACAGTCCAAACTCTTCACAAAGTTACACACTTCTCAATAAATTTATGTCTAGAAATAGGAAATTCTCCAAATTCCTAAGCGATCCAAACGGCCCCTATGAGTTTTGATCGCATCTCATGGAAGATTTTTTGTGATGCATCTCACCATAGCTAAATTCTATATATATATATATATATATATATATATATATATATATATATATATATATATAATGGCTATACTACTATTGATATGTAAATTACTCTTGTAGGCTAGTTTTTTGGACTGTTGAATTGAATTAAGATTCGTGCGGAGATCTAAAAAATGGCTCAGATAGAGGCGCTCATCTCCTTCTTCAAGGAGAAAAGGACAAAGATACAATAATTTATATATATATATATAGAGATAGACTAAAGTATACTCCAGCATACAGATAGCCCGTATGCTGGAGTCGTTTCTCACAATTTAAAATGCATACAGTCGATCCGAAACTTTTAAATTGTTCTCCATATTGAAATCTCCTAGGAAACTAAAATTTATATTTTTTCGAATTTTTTTACTATATATTATGCTATTTTAAAAAAACATTGTAAAGGAGTTGTAAATGAGTATTTCTGACCATTCAATTTTAAAATAGCATAATATATAGCAAAAAAATTCGAAAAATTGTAAAATTTGGTCTTCAAAGATATTTTTATATGGAGAACAACTTGAACGGTTTGGATCGACTGTTTGAATTTTAGATTTTGAAAAACGACTCTAGCATACGGGTTTAATCCGTATGCTGGAGTATACTTTAGCCAATCTCTATATATATATATTATATATTATATATATATTAACCATTCTCTCTCTCTATATATATATATTATCTGGCTCATTACCAAAGAGAAAAGGACAAAGATACAATAATTGATTTAGACTTTATTTAAATTTTTTGTTTCAACTCCTTATCCTAATAATTGATAATCGTCAAGGGAGGCTTGGCAACACTATAAATTAGTGAGATCAAGAGTTAAGTCTTTTTAAGCAAATTTGTTAACTTCTAGATTAACAAATTAGCTTATTAACCTAAAAGTAAGACTAATCTCATGCATGCCAAACGGCACCCATAATAAATTAATCCATGGTCATCTCTAAATTAAATTAACTAATTTATTTATAATTTTTTTTAAAAAAAAAGGAGCCTATGATTAATGAAAGCCTAGAAGGGATGGGCCGGGTTTGGAGAGGCCGGACCTTCTAGGGCCTGCACAAGGACCGGTCGGGTTAGGCTTACGAAAATACGAAGGGCTTAAGAAAGGTTGAGCTTAAAGGGCCTAAATATTGAAAATTGGGCCGGACTCTTCCTAAAGTTTTAGAAAGTCGAGTTTAAAAGCCTAGTTAGACTCAATAAAAATCAAATTAGACTTTTTAATGATAATTTAACATAATCATGTCATTTGGACAACCTAAAAATAAATAAAATATGATTAGATATTTAATTATATTATATGAAATATTGATATAAATACAAATATAAATAATTTAAATGGTAATTACTATATATCATCCCACCAATTACCATCCATACCATCCAAAGAGACACGTGATAGTCATGTGATAGCCAGATCCAGCGATCAATTTACCCTCTTTATTTTTCATAAAAAGACGCCTCTTTCTCTCTCTGCGCGATAAGCCGCCTCTCTCTCTCTCCCTCTCTCTTCGTAGTTCGTAACTCAGGTTCGTCTCAGAAACCCTAGATCTCCTTTACTCCTCTCTCGCCTTCGTCGGAGAACTGCTCGTCGTTCAATTCGGAAAGAGAGAGATGGAGAGAACACCAAGGGCAATGGTAGAGGACGATTATAAGGTAATTTTCTTTCAATTTTCTCGTTTTCTTTTGGATTTTTCTTAACTTAATATCCCATGTTTGTTAAATTACTTTTTTTTTCTATGAGTGGCGATCTCAGATAGTTTCATTCTGTGTTGATGCTAGATATGAAAAATCTATAGATTATCAAACCTGAATGGATCAGGCTTTGGGATTCATCGATCTTGCTACAAATATTAGGTCTGTATCATTTTTTGGCATGGTTAGGCAGAATTTTAAATTAGTTTGTTTCGCCTGAGGTTTGGTAAAAAAATTGTTCACATTCAAATCATATTTTGTCTGCTCAATAAATAATTAAAAACTTACGCTTCGTTAATTGGATGATTGCTGAGTAGAGAGTTTTCATGGATGGATTCACTGCTATACTCTCTATGGGCATCGGTAAAGGTCAGTGTGCATGCAGCTTAAGTTAGTAGTTCTATGTCTTTTGCAACATTCAAGGTGTTTAGGTCAGTAAGATTGTTCTAACATTCAAGGTGCAAAGGTTATTTCACCTCATAATTTGTAAAAAAATTATTTAATGATCATATGTGTTAAGTTAGTTTTTCTAATGGATCATCTTGTATCACTATGTATGTTCATTACTTGAAAGGATTAATTAGAATTTAGACATGTTATATTTATTACTTTAAGGGATCATGTTGTTAATATCTGTTTTTTACCTATTCAGTTATTGTCGTAAAGGTTATTACACTTCATAATTTATAAAAAAGATTACTTAGTGATCATATGTGTTAAGTTAGTTTTCTTAATTGATCATCTTGTATCACTTACTTCAAATTTTGCACAAAAGATGTGTTAGAAACTGCAAATGTTATCTTAAATGATACAAAGGATCATCTTATGTTCCATTATTAGAAATTATTTTATGAATAAAGTTGCCTGAAAGATTATTTAGTATTAACACTTTACATATGTATTTGTATGCATTTGTATTCATATTATGCAGGTTTGGGTTGCGCTTCGATCATTTATTTGGTGTTTATGTTAAATGGGTTGAGATTATTGCAATTGATTTCACTCTAATTCATGTGTATTTATGCAAGTGTTCACTTAAATGCTCTATTTGGTATATTACATGCATCAAGGAATCATCTTATGTTCCACTCAGAGAAGATATTTTCTGCATATATTTTACATACAAAATAAGGGATCATCTTATGTAACATTTTACGTATGTTTTTGAATTCATATTATGTAGGTTTGGGTTTCAGTTCAATCAAGTTCGTGTGACGTATTATGTTCATTGTCCACACCACATTAGATTTTAAGCAAACTGAACATTGGTCTTAATATTTGTATGAATTGTGATGGTTTTATCTTGTGCATTGGTTATAATTTGTATTGCTTTCGATTGTTAAAACTGATTATGATGTATTAGGGATCAAATTATTGTTATTTTTTTATGGATCATATTAATGTTTTATTTTGGTACTAGTTGCTGTGTTCTTTTTCCCTATATTACGAAGCTATCAAAATGAACATATAACGCATGTTAAATCATCTCTTGTGCTAAGAAAATGAACCTAAAGTTGATATAATGTCTCCAAATTTGTCTGCTAAATGCGCGAAAAAAAATGTAAAATCATTAATATGTCACTTTATAAACATATCAAACTGAACACTTACCTCAAATTAACTCATCCCTTGTTGTATTTAATTAAAAAACATGTTCAACAATTATTTCATCCCTTAAAGCATCAAATGGAAAACGAAATGCTGACGTCATCACGCGGCAGACGTGCGTGGATGACATCAGCGCACGGATTGGTCATTAGAGCGTAAAAAAAATGGGCCTGGGCGCCCAAAAGGCCCATGTCGCTGGGGAATTGAAGAGTTGGATGGTTGGATGGTCCGAAAAATTAAAAAATAATATTAAATTAATATAATATGTTAAAAATAATATCAATATAATAATATATTTTTAAATAGTATCACAAGATCGGAATCTGGGGTTCCGAACGCAAGATCGGAATCCAGGATTCCGATCTTAGCTAAGATCGGAATACTGGATTCCGATCTTACCTTTTGATATTATTTATCTCTCTAGTTGACCCATATGAATCCCCATCCGCTCCCGCGCGGGACCGTCCAGCGCAGCCTACGAAACGTCTGATCTGATCTGGACGGTTCGGGCCTATCAATCTAGTTACATGCACGGGGCTCCCTTTGCCATTGAGATTAAATCAGACGGCTTTGATTCCTGCGCTGCACGGTCCCGCGCGGGACTGGATTTCATTTCGACCCATATGGCCATATGACCACCTTCTCACATATCATGTATGATGAACCAATGCTAACAAGTACAGCTTTAATTAACTTTAACGGACCTACTCTATCAATTACCTTTTGATCTTGCAGTTTTATTTGCATTTAATTTCTTTTCTTTTTTCGTCTTATTTTATTTTTTACTTTATTTTTGTTTATTACAAGAATAAATTATAATGTAGTTTTACAAGAAGGCACAAAGAATAAACTTAAGTATAGAGAGAATTTAAAAACTTAAGTATATAGACAGTGTCGTGTCGTGTCGTTTTTTAAGTATTTCAGAACAAAGAATAAAGTAAAAATACAAACTTAACAAAAAGGCACAAAAAATAAATTATAAGAGAGAAAAATGAAATGGCACTCACGCCACTCCAGTATATCGCTAGGAGATGGTCGAGCCACATCTGTGGAGGTGGTTCCTGTGCAGAATTTTATCAAAAACAGTCAGTACATACAACCAGCACTGAAAATTTACCCTTTAAGTTCACTGTATTTTTTTTTTTTTGGGGGGGGGCGGGGGGGGGGGGGGGTGCATTTCCAATGGAATTTTGTCATTGTTAAGTTTCAACAATAATTTTTCCCATGTTCCCTAGTACTGAATAGTATGCCAAAAGGGTCACAGCAGTCACTCTCACACCAACTCGCAACACCACCTTTCAGGAGACGGGTGTAGAATTTCTACAATGTCACTTAGGGCCAGAAGTACCATGTGCCAGAGTAGGACACTTGCTGCATCAAGGCCCAAACTAATCATAGATATTTTTCGTAGTATAAAAATAAGAAGCTAAGATCGGAATCCGTTCGGAATCCCAGATTCCGATCTTGTGATACTATTTAAATAAATATTATTATATTGATATTATTTTTAATATATTATATTAATTTAATATTATTTTTTAATTTTTCGGTTGGATGGTATTATAGTGGATGGTTTATATCATTTCCGAATTTAAATATGGCACTTCTTAAACTCGGTGTCTCAGCCAGCCCTTGTAACTTTGTAAGTCCTCGGCTATTCAAGCCCGGCCACTAAGCCCGACCATTCTGAGTCCATAGCCCTTCTTATCTTAAGCCCTTGTAAAGTTCGAGACGGGCCAGACGTTGAGAAGGACTAGCCAAGGTCTGACTTTTGGCATATCACTACGCATTGATTTTGGGAATTGCGATCACTTCAGCGCTTGTTCCTTGTCTGACGACGTATGTTGCCGCGTTGATTTTGGGAGGAACCACGATAAGACGTCAATTAGTATGGAGTATGGCCTATTACTGCACAAACTGTGTTATGATTTATTGTATTATGTAAGAAGTTAACCCTGTAGCATAAAACACATTTAATTTCCCTTATATCAACGCTCAAATTCAAGGTTGATACTTTTATACAAACATGCCGTTTACATATTATTAAAACTTAGGGAGAATTTATTTGATAAGCACGTCGAAATTTAACCCCATAGCAGAACGTAGACTAGGCCGATTCAATATTTATTATTCATCTCCCCTATTAATTTGAATCAACCCCATGAAAAGGACAGAATCGTATTAAAAATAATAAACACCGAATTATATCATGAACGACGCTCATGGCATCTCAATGTTACATAATTTCCACTCCAGATTTAATTGATAACTAGATTTTTTTGGTTGCGCTCCGCTGCAACTATTATCTAGATGGTAATACTGTTTATAGAATTAGCCAAATACAAAACAACTCTCATGAAATAAAAAGTAAGATATTAAACAAAAAAAGATAACTTACTTGAGAGTATAAACTCATTCGAAATGGTTACAGCAGAATTGTAACTTGTAAGTATTGTTTTTCAATTCTTATTGAGATCATTACAGAAATTTCGTATATATAATATTTTGGAAACAATATAGATTTATTACATGCTCAGAACGTAAAACAAAACTTTAACATATATTTACTGGAAGCAATGGGTACCAACATTTTTTTGGTACCAATAAACGAAACTTTAACATAAATTCTTTTATCACTGGAATTTTTAACTTCTGTCCAGATTTCCATCTTGTATCGAACGTTAATCTGCCACGCCAACCGGGATTCTCCTCTTATAAACTTCTCAATTGGTAATATTTCTGAGATGTGTCTCAAATCACGCCAAGCATGGCCATACCCAGCATAACCCTTTATTGCATAAATATAGAAGTTTTTTTTTTCCTTTTTTTTTTGGAGAAAAAATGGAGTCTAGCCCTCACCTTTACATTAATAATAATATAATAATAAATATAGAAGTTGTATATTCCTTGAAAAAAAAAGAGCAACGAGAATATTTTTATTAAGCAACATATGCTTATTAAAAATCAAATTTTATGTCTTATTAA
Organism: Rhynchospora pubera; assembly: GCA_028095005.1. Classification (NCBI taxonomy): domain Eukaryota; kingdom Viridiplantae; phylum Streptophyta; class Magnoliopsida; order Poales; family Cyperaceae; genus Rhynchospora; species Rhynchospora pubera. The sequence goes on along the minus strand of CM051462.1, from coordinate 146,489,611 downwards.
ATTCTGTCTAGCGAACTATTGGGTGAAGAACATGATTAGTTACTGCTAGCAAATTTAGAGTTCTCTTGAATTGGCAAGAGTTTATCCTGATTGGAAACTGGCCAATAAGCCTTATATGGGTAATGCGCTCATGAATTATAATTTATATAAAAGCCAATCGATATCTTTATTTATTGTGATTGTTTTCTCCCATCTAATTTCTTATGCCTCGCTTAACTAAAATTCAATCGAAAAAGTATTTTAACAAAGTTAAGGCATTACCTCTTAGGCACCCAAAAGATCTACTTTAATTGTTACTTTTTAATTCAGTATTCAGTTTGTTAAAACAGAAAAAAAAAATTATATTACATATGGGGGTATATTTAAAATTTTCAGTAGGGATGCGGCAGTACCAGTAAAGTGCTCGTTGTTTCCTTCTTAATATGCCCCTTTCTTATGTTATTATTAGTCAAAGCTATAATTTACTCACAAAACGAAACATGAGGTCAATCTATAGATGAAGGCAACCTCCTCCTCAACATGAGGTCAACCCAGTATATTTAAAATGTTCTGAGGTGGAGGTTGGATCACACTTGAGGTCTCCCTTCGGTAAGCTTTCCATGGCGGCGATCGAGCCAACTTCGAGGAATTGTTGAAAGATAGACGAATGAGATGTCAATAGGTGCATAGGAGAGTGGAGAGGCCGTTTATGGAATCGGTTTGAGAAGAGGGGGTTTAAAGCAGGAGCAAATCAGAACTGAATAGGAAGAGATTTACATTTGAAAAGAGAGGCAAAAAGGGGGAACTGACGAGGAGAGACAAGGGTGAAGGGAGGAGGTAGAAGAAACAAATAAAAAAAATGCTTGCTCATATTTGTATGTGCACCAAGATCAGCATTTAAAGATGCAATTCAAAAGAATTAACTAAAAAGTACTAAACAAAAACCCACTCTGTAGGATGTTTAGTCATTTTAATACACCAAGTTCACACAGGAAAAAATAAGAGTCAAAGAGCGAGGTGGATAAAATTTTAAAACTAATAATCTTGAAATGGATAACTCAATCATAACAATAAGATTCACTCGAAATCGGAATCTTTTAAATTGTGTAGTATCTAAAAATGACTTGAATGATTCTAGCAAAATCAAAGCTCAAATGACTAGATTAATTGAGCTCAAATCAGAATTTAATCTGATAAGAAAAATCAATTAAATTGTTAATATGAATTGCAGCATTCTTAGCCACACAGCTCCTGCCACAGAAAATCCTAAAGAACAATTTTTAATAAAATCGGAACCCCTTTCTCTCTCCCGTGTCATTTCTTTCTTCTTCCTCGTGGGCTCGATCTCATCCTCGCTCTCTTCTCTTCTTCTCCGTAAAAATATCGAAGCTTAAAAAAAATCGAGGCAGACGGATTAGCTGTGGCGAGCCAATGGAAACCATCCACCTAAGTCGGTTTTCCCTTCTTCGTCCTTATCTTCTTGCCTAAACCGATTGAGGCGGTGAGAGAGTTGAATCTCTGACTTTTATCATGGACGTTGGATGTGTGAATTCCTTGATCTCCACCGTTCCCTCTCTGTTCTCCTCTCTTCTTTTCCCTTTGGCGCTTTGCCTATAAATAGGGCAAGTGAGTTGAGATTTTGTTCTTGTTGTCGGTTTGAGAAAACCTTAGAAAAAGAGAGAGAGAGTGTGAGAGCAGAAAGGAAACTTGAGAGGAGAAATTAGAGAGAAGATTAAGGTATAACCATCCCTCGTCTTTCAATTTTAATTAATTATTGAGAAGTTTCTGTAAACCATGGAGGTGAGGCCGAATTTAAGGCTTTTGAGTTCGGTTGAAATTAAGAAGGTTATGCATGAAATTTAGAACAGTTAAATAGTTGGGTTAGAACTTAGAAGCCGAACTAATTAGTGGTGGGTTTTGATGATTGATGTATTTTTATAATTTCTCAATTAATTTTGGGATTTCTTCTATTACCCGACACCATAGGTAGATGGAATAAATATCACTTCATAGTTCATACCACAGTACCTATGATCCATAGTGTGATGTACATACCACCTTTGGTAATCATGATCTAAAGAAAGATGAATACTATTCAGTTCATGGGGATGTTGTTGGTGCCGAGAGAAGTAATCCAAACTTTATAGAATATATACTTGGTTTAACAGCTATCAGAATCTTAGCATATGTTTATACCAATTTATAATTTTGATGCTAATCTTGGGTTAGTTGAAGTTGAGGCCGAATGGTTCTTGGTACTGTTCTGGTACAATTCTGGTATGGACATCAATGGTTCAGGGGTATTTTTGTGAAGTTTCAGGGGCCTTTATAAAAGAAATTTAGAAACTTAGGGGCTGCTCTATAAAATTAAGACGATAAATAAAATGAAGATATATTTTATGGGCTATCGGATTTATTTAAAGTAAATGGATCAAGTATAAATTTAAAACTTAATCAAAGGTTAAGTTAATTAATTGAGGGCTTAAGAATAAATAAAATTAATTAAAGAAAAGGCCATTAGAAATAATTGGGTATTCCTTTAGTTAGGTTGGATTCGATTTTCGGGAGATGATGAGAATAGTCCGAGTAAATCAAGAACAGATACAATGACGATTAAATCACCGACTTTCTGATCCCAAACAAACCAATCAAATAATTTCGATTTTAATTTTTTATTTCCAAATTGTTTTTTTGATTTTGGATTATAATTTTCTGATTTAAATTTTCGATATAACAAATAGCTAAATAATTTAATAAATATTAAGCAATGCAAACTAATTAATTAAGTATTAATGAAATAAATCAAATATAGCACAACTAAATGAATATTGGGAGAAACACTATATAATAAATAAGTGAATATTTTCATTCTAAAATATAATTCATAACTTATATAATAAAAATAAATATACTCTTAATGACTGGAAAGTCAAAACCAATTATTAATAATAAGATAAAATACTTAATAATATATTTTAAAACAGAATCCTCTTAATGAATAATCTGAACTTAACCATCCAAATCTCAACCAGTCTGGTTAACTTAGGCCGTTAGTATGGTAACCCAAGAACCGCCAATAATTAGGTTATTTAGGTTACTTTAAGTATTTAACAATTAGTAAGAAAGTCACTTGTTTTATTAGGAAACCGAACTAGAATCACTTGACACGTGACTATCAAGCCTAGCAAGCTGTTAAGGGAGAGAACCCAAGTATGATGGCCGTCAAGCATCCGAACCATCATGAGATATCGAAAAACTACGTTTAAGCTTCCTACTATCCAGGTGCGGAATTACGTTGGATTTTTGTTAAAGTTTAAGTAATTAATAAAATATGTTTTATTCATATGCATATTGGAAATTCGTTTGCCTGCATGACTGTATTCAAGCATTTTTAAATGATAGTGCCCAAATATTGATAAAACTGCATTTTGAGATGCATGTTCTCCGCTTTGAGATATTTGAAAGAAATACAGTCAGATATTTGAATATGCCATTGTGATTGATAAATCCGACTCATGAATGATCTGACTGAAATGATTTACTTTGATATGCCATGATATGCCTGACATGATATGTATGCCACCTGGTCAAGAGATGTAATCTCTCATGCCGGCCAGGTAAAGGAAAGATTCTGTATGATTTTGTATCACTCTCCGGAGTCGGTTGGCCCCCGGCTTCGGCCAGTTCGATAGCGCTATGCGGATATGGAATTTCCTCATGCCACCTGGTCAAGGGATAAGTCCCTCATGCCGGCCAGGTAAGGGAAAGGTTTCCTTATGTGTCCATCCGGATGGGAAAGGGACCTGAGTGATTATGACTGTGGAAATTATGTGAATGAAATGTGACATGTTCCGACTGATGATATGCTCAGACCCCTGACACGCTCAGTTTCCTATCATATACAGACATGTGTTGTCTGCGATGGGATTCGTGCCACGTGTTCAGTTCCGATATGTGCAAGATTTATGCCTTGTCAGATTTTGTTATCCTGTCCAGCTTTGATTAAAATCATATGCAAGCAATCATGTTTATTTGTGACATCTTTTCAAATGAAAAGTTATAAGTTTTTTTTATAAAATTGAAACACACATGCTTTATTTATTTACGGGTATTATTTCTAGAACTTGGATTTTAGCTTAAATCCACGTACTGGAACTAAAACCCGCACTGAGAATTTATTTCTCACTCCGTGCTTTTGCATGTTTCCACAATGGATGTGGGTTCCAGGTTGCAGAGACGGGCTCGATCAAGTCAAGTGAAGTTAAGCCAAAATTTGTTTTGCCATGATGACTCAATGAGTCATAGGAGACAGCGTGGTAGATCATGGTAAGCTGGAACTTAACCTTGTAATTAGTAAGGAAACGCCTTGCGGGTGCACAGAGATTGTGTATTCGCGGCGGGGATTGTCAAGCCCTATGTGTTGGGGTGTGACAGTCTCTTTGGTGGTATCAGAGCATTCGTTCATCGGACTGTGTTTGGGTTCATTATCGTTTCATTTGAAAATTTGATTACAGTATGCCGATTTGATGATTCATTTGATTTGTCACCTTCCATTTGAAATTTCGTGGAAGAAATTTCCTTTTTTAAGGGGGGTGGAATGTGACATCCCTGAATTTTAGGACCTGTTTGTGAATTGCAATACTTCAAATTCTAAGGTCCTATTTGAAAAATGTTCATGCTTATCCACTTTGAAAATATCTCTTTGATCTTATCCACATTTTTAGTAGCTAAGTAATCAGTATTTATATAAATAATTTCTGATAATTAATATCTTTATAAATAGGCTCAGTTATTTTTATAAATAGTATTAATATTTTCAGAAATAATAGCTAAGTAATTCCTTTCTGCTTACTTAGCCATTAAGTAATCTAGAATATTTACCATTTTAGCCATACCTCCACTATAAATAGACCCCAGCCTCATTTCATTTCATTTCGTATTTCATTTCTGTTTCTCTCTCTCCCTAGCAACTTCGAATACTGTCTGGACTTTGAATAGTCGGCCATTTGGAATTCGAGTACTACGTCGCAGTTATAGTCTACCCGATTTGCTTGTGCACTGGATCGCTCAGTCAGGTAACCGGACTTCTCTATAATTAGTTCCGTATTGCTTGATTTGATTACCGCTTGATTTTGCTTGCATGTGTATGCCCGTATGTGGTATGTTTTGCGGGATGTCGGGTTTAGAATTCTGGATTCTGAATTTTGTTCATGCATGCACCCTGATCCCCCTGCCAGGGGAGGGGTTTGGTTCTGATCCCCGATACAGGGGAGGAACTTTATGTCCTGATGGTTCTGATCCCCGATTCCGGGGAGGAACTTTATGATTGGTTCTGATCCCCGATACAGGGGAGGAACTTTATGACTGGTTCTGATCCCTGTGACTAGGGAGGAACTTTTTGTCCTGATTATGATATGATTTGACTGATCTAGACCCGATTATCTCCGTGAAATTTATGTTTTGTTATGTGGATTAATCCAGTCATGTTTAATTTGCTTTATCAACTAATATAGAGAAGCCACGTCGTTAAATAACCGGTTACTGAGCTTTGTAGCTGACATCCGTTTTGTTCTTTTTCTGCTTGCGACGTAGGTTGACGGGCCGTCGGATGGATGCAGAAGATACCGCCCCACCGTCGCGCCCCGTGTGTCGGTGTGTCGGCGCGGGGTGTGACAGCCCACCACAAAAGAAAACACAACCCACTCTATGGGCTTTGTTGAGATGTGTTACGTGAGGAATTTAAGAGACGAGTCAGTGTGAAGTCTTTAAGACCCGCTACATATGATTACACATACAATTCAAATTTTATCATGATATTATGCAGCTGTCATGCAGAGTCTCGGTGGATACCGCTCATCCGGGTTGTTTTCCAGCTGAAATTGGCCTGCCACACTATTATACGCACAAAAAACTATTTTTTAAAGAGAAAGTTTAATATGCACTAAGGTGCATAGGATATTTCGTGCACCACGAATTTTTTCGAAAATATTTTTGTAAATTGACAAATCTAATTTAACTAATCAAATTTACATATTAAAATCTAATACCAAATCAAAATTTACAATTTTTAAAATTTTATTACTATAAACATGTCATTTTTGGAATATGTACTATTTACAATTTTTCAAAAATAACATGTTTTAAAAAATTTGAAAAAAATAGTAATAAACTCTCAAAAATTATAAAATTTGATTTTTTATGAGATTTCAATATGTAGATTAAATTAATTAAATTAGATTTGTCAATTTATAAAAATATCCTCGAAAAAGTTTACAATGCAGGAAATACCCTATGCACTACGTTGCATATTAAACTTTTTCTTTTTAAAATGGGGCAGGACTCCAACCCTGCGATGGAGATCCGAGGAATTCCAAGAAGCAAGTGCACTGTTTCTTCGCGTTTGTCATCCCACGTCACCCATAACTCAACTTTATATTACATATATAATATATTATGAGCAACCAGTATCAAAGCTAACTTAGGTATCAACTACCATCAGTGCAAAAAATGAAATTCTAATGTACCCATATTTTTCAATTTTCATTCCATGAGATTTAAGACTGAAATCAACATGCTCCAATAACTTAAAACGGAAATATTACAGAAAGCTAAAAAAACATCAAAACAAACAAAACTTCAGATGTTCATATAGCCTAGCATAACAAAATTCATCATATCCTCACAAAATAGGCTCTACCAAATTCCAAATTGACGCAGCCTAAGCTCCAACGACCTCAGTTTCTTCCATTGTAACATCCTCTGCTGGTCTATCAACCTTCACACCGGTATCCTCCTTGGTGTAGTCACCGTGAACCTTCAAACAAAATAGAAACGAAGTATGAGTTGATTGAACTTGAAAACGATTCACAAATAAAAAAAATTGTAAAAGAAGAGGTTACCTCCATAAGCTTGCCCAAGTCAAATTTAGGGGCCTTGAGGATCTTAACTTTGCGAATGAAAACATTCTGCAAGGGGAAGATGCTTGATGTTGCCTTCTCAATCTCCTTCCCAATGGATTCGGGGATAAATTTCGCAACCAGATCCTTCAAGTCGCAGGTCGATGCTTGGTTCACCATAATTTCCCTCATCTTGCGGCGAATCTTAAATTATATAAAAAATACGCCTATAAATACTTGTGAAAATCTAGGGTGTTGAATGGCATTTATGCAATTTCTCTTTATTTTTTGTTTTCCTTAAATGTGAGGACTTGTACCATGTGTTTTTACAATGAATTATATGCATAAAACATCACTTTTTTGATGCACCAGGGATGGCAAATACACTTCACAACTCCATGTACGTAGACCAAAAAAGGAGATTTATTGATAAAACAGTTTAGCTATGCTCATGTGAGCTGACAGCTATGTCTAAAATTCTGTAAATGAACTGCAAAACAGAAAAAAAGAATAATACTGTTATTACCTGTCTGATCTGGCTGCTTTGAGCATAGCATGTACGCTTGACCTGATTGCTTCTTCTCTTGGTGAAGGCAATGCAGAACATGCGGAGTGTATAGTTGTCTGTGGTTTTCACATCAACATGTGCCTCAATAAGGGTTTGCCACTTCCTCACCAACGACCTCAACTTGTCAGTAGTGAAGTCCATACCCTGAAAAAAAACATACAAGAATGAACAGACCCACCAAAAAAAAGAACAAAGTTCATTACAAATAAATTTCATAAACTACATAAAGATCGTAAACCATAAACTACATAATCGCTCCATTCCCACACAAGTATCCAAATTATCCTTCAACATTTTTGTGTTAAATACATGTCTAAATGGCCCAAATTTCAATGACAACTCATGACATGAGAATAGTACAACATTTAAAATTATAAACAGGGTTTTTATGCACATGACCCTAATCTGATAAATACAAAACTAAATATTTTTATGCACTGTTAGATATTATAATGAGCTTCTCTTATATCTAGAATTTATGTTGTTATAGAAAAAATGAAAAGGCAATGAGTAGCTAACAGGTAAATGAAAAGACCAATTACCCAGAAATTAGTGAGCACATTCTTTCCCTGCACATCTTCAGCACGCAGACGGATCTTCCTGAAGGCCTGATCCTCATCAGTCTGAAGATCAGCCAAGCACACCTCAAACACTCTGTGTTTGAGTCCTTCTGAAGCAATCTGAAGTTAATAAAAAAATTGTAACTTAAACAACAAATTGACCAAAATATTGGCAGCAAAAAGTAAACGTGTTTGGTAATACAAGAAATTGCACCTAATTGACACTGAGAAGCGAATAGAAAGGTTGTTTAGCACAAGCAACATATCTGGATGTGTTCAAACCCATATCTTAGCACACCTCTTAGCACATAAAAGCTAATAAGCAAAACTTAATATGCAACATTTATGACATAAAAACCCACTACTTCATGACTTCACCAGAAAGGATGTAAACTTGTGTAATCACTACTAAGTAATATCATATTTACCGATCTTCAAATAGTTCCAACTTTTCAAATTTCATTTCAACATTATAAACTCTGAGGACATCAAGGGTTTAACAAAAACATACTGTTTCTAAAAATCACCAGTTTTACCATCAGGAATTCAATCATGTTCTTCACAAAGTCATTTCAGAATAGCATCTTAGATTTTATTTTTAATACAAGGAACCAAGTCGATATATCAGGTCAAAAGGAAATATTGGTGTTCAAGCTCACTTTTAGTGCATTATTCTTTTTTCTTCAATTTCAGCAACTTTGTAAGCAGCAAAAGTTGTACAATTCATTTCTTTTCAACAATGTAACACACAACCAATTATAAGTATCAACTAATTCACATACACAAATAAATAACACATATATATATAACAGTAAAAAGACGTTAGAATAATATAAAAATATAGCTAACCTTGGTACCCTGGGTCCTGGAAACTAGGGTTTTCCCGATGTCCTTATTAATAAAACCAGAAGGAGCCTTGATATTGTACCAATCCTTCTTGGAGAACGGATCCACACTATATAACACCAAAACAATACCAAATTATTATTAAGCTCAAAACAACTTACATATGCAAATCTATGATAAATGAAGAAACGATTGAGAGAACTAACGTCTTCTTCTTCCCTCCCTTCTTACCCTTGGAAATTCTCTTGTTCTTACTGAAACATTGTAAGTGAAGAATCAGTAATGGCGTCGAATCATGCAAAGGATAGAGTAGGAGTAAGAGAAGGTAGCAAAGCTTACCCGACCGCCATTGCTCTGGAGCTTCTGGTTCGCGGCGCGACTTGGAACTTGTTAGGGTTTTGCGGCGGCGGGAGCAGCTAGAGAGGCGTCTTGAGAGAGAGAAAGGAAGTATATATAAGGGTTGCTTAGTTTGGAGATTGGTGAGCGTCTCATCGGACGGTACGATGTCATTTAAGATAGTCGATTGAATTCGAACTATTTTGCTCCTTATCCATCCGCTGACAAGAATAAGCCCGGCCCAATATCATGAAGGCCTGTTAGGCCGTATCAGTTGCCTCGTAGTTAGTTTCACACTACATTTTATTAAAATGCGTATCAATTGTATATATACTTGAAATTTTGGTCAAACACAATTTGCTTTTACCCGTCAGATTAAGCAATCCCACTTCTCCATTTGCTTGTTAACAATTTCTCAAATCGTTTGCAACAAGTATTTGGAATATGGTCGTTTACACTTTAATAATGTCCCTGACTTTTTTTTCAGGCTGTCCCTAGAAATTATGAGAGCATACTAGAATGACAATCGCCAGAGACCGGAGGAAACGTGGGATATAATATGCTTTGCAACTTTCTGACATCTCTTAGGGGCTGTTTGGATTGAGTGGAGATTTTGGAAAATTTCATCTTCCTACCATAAATTTATTATAAACAATTCAAACTCTTCACAAAATTACACACTTCCCAATAAATTTATTCCTAGGAATTGTAACTTCTCCAAATTCTCCAAATTCCTAAGCGATCCAAACGGCCCCTTAGGCTCTGTTTGAATAGGTGTGGGAAGAAGAGAAGAAGGGAAGATGTATGAAGAATATTGGAAAGTGTATAACTTTGTGAAGAATTTGGATTGTTTATAATTTTTTTTTCTTCTTCCTTCTTCTTTTTCTTTCTTCCAACGATCCAAACGCACCCTTAAATTGTAGGAATGCGAAAATTTTCTCAAATATACCGGTGTACAGACATGCTATATTGCAAAATATTAAGCACTCATATAATTATCTAATAAATGAGTGGTGAAATAGATTTATGATGAAAATTAGTGGTGAAATAATAATTATCTAAATGGCTAATTTTCAAAAATGTAAAAAACGCTCATATAAAATTTTTTTTCGTACATCAGGATGATCCATTTTTCGTAATTTTTCATTCCATTCCCATACTGAATGGATCTTGCTAATCGTTTGTAGACATGAAATCCGACAGTGTGATATCTATCTTGTGTAATCCTATGACTGTTGAATATGTTCTGAAAGAACAATTCAAGTTCCTAGTAGAGTTGGATTCTAGACTTCTAGTAGTTCTACACTACTGCAAGCAAGATGGAAATTGTAAAATAGAATTAAAATTGAGTGAAATAATGGAAAAAGTAAAAGAAAATTGAATTGAATTTATAACAAGTATTATATGCAATATCCAGAGGGAATAGTCTTCTATGGAAAAAGTGGAAACAGAGAAAGAATGTATATAGATACAAGTTTACTATTTTACTTTTCCCTCTTTATTGAACATAGCCTGCGTTTGGATCGTTGGAAGAAAGAAGAAGAAGAAGAAGGAAGAAGAAGAAAAAAAATTATAAACAATCCAAACTCTTCACAAAGTTACACACTTCCCAATACTTCTTCCCACTTCTTCCCTTCTTCCTTTCTTCCCACACCTATCCAAACGCACCCATAGTGCATGATAAAAACTTATTTTCTCTTTCACTTTTTTGCACTTTCCTTCCTTTCTTTCTTTCATGGAAATAGCGTGTTTTTGTTCATAGCAAATACCGTGTTTTAAAGTTTGACATATTTGGGTCTGAGTTCAATTCTTGCATCTAGTCATGAGTCTCGTAAATAAACCAAACTAATAGTCCTGAAATTGTATTTTTTTGTAGTTGAAGTTTATTTTGATTTGAGGCCGCGGATTAAGTGGTTATAATGGAATCAATTAGTTTTTATTTTTTCATTGAGAATGAGTTGCATTGCTATTTGTTATATACATATATACTGTTATTTTGTGCCATTTTTTTTTCCTTTGGTTCACATACGATTTTATATTAGTCAATAGTTGACCTTCATTGCAGCATTCTTTGCATCAGCCATGACTTCAAGTCATAAAGCACAGAAATCGCTATTTTCTTTTGTCAGGGCTCAATGTCAGCATATTATTATTTTCCAGTGTTTTAAATATCATACCGGCAATCAAACCGGTGAGGCTGCCGATATGGGATTTATTGAGGTTTACCGGTTTACAAACCGGTATAATAATATATAAAAGTCCATTTATACCAAAAGAATAATGTGGTCGAGTGGTTAAGTATGATGTCTTTTATGGGTAAAGACCAGGGTTTGATTCCCTGTCTCAACAAATTTTATATTGTTTTCAATTTAACTTACTTGGTTTTATGGTTCAAAACAATAAACCGGCCAGTTCAGTAACTGATTTACCTGGTTTAAACAGTTTTTATCCGTTTTTTTCCGGTTCATCAAAAATCCAATTTTATGGGCTAAACCTACCGGATCAGGGTCCAGTTCACGGTAAACCAAGTTGAACCGGCTGGTCCGATACGGTTTTTTAAACACTGAATATTTTCACAAAAGCTAAATTATTCAGCATTTAGTTTTACATTTTTCATTTGTTTTATATTGATGAGATTTGCTCCAATACACTACTTCTTTTGTAATAAAAAAAATCAAAGTTGGATTTGGATTTGGCCATCGATTAACCATAAAAAAGTACAAAATAGTAGATATAATAAGTTACTTTTTTAGTGACAAATCGTGTAAATATCTATAAAATTAGGAAACGTTTCCGATTTAAAAATTTTTGATTCTCGTCAGATTTCATAATAGATATATAATATAAGTAATGTCTTTGTAAGAATAATCCTCGTCGAATGATAACTATCCGATCAAGTCAATAAAAAAATTAATGACTGTGCATATTTTTCCTGGTGTATGTACTTGTTGAAGAATAAAATTAATTAAGGGGTTTACTAGCTTTATTATTTTATAAATATTCTTTTTAGAAATTTGACCGTTAGGGGGTCCAAACGGTAAAGTGACCGTTATATGTTTTTTTACCGTTAGTAGAGCTCGTATATAAAAAGAGCTTTGTACATCTTTGTAATATAGATAATAAGATTAATAAAAATCCTCTTTTTAAAACCCAAACTATTGTTTGCTTTCTCGACATGGTATCAGAGCATACCGATTAAGCTTCCACAACTGCAATAAGGCGACCAGAAAATCTGTTTAAGAGATGACACAAAATCGAAAAAGGTTGCCCACACCATTGACTGGTGTCGCTCCCTCTTCGAAATCGACCACTGTCCCAGTCAAAGAGAAACGAAATCGCTCATGGGCACAAGTGGGCCTTCTTCCCAACTCTAAAACCAACGAGAAAACATAAAAATCAACTCAATTATACCCAAAAAGATGCTCAGCGGAAAAATCGTTAGAGCAGCGGGAAAAATCTCAAATCGAGCACAAATCCAAAACTGATTACCTTGATTCAAGTTCAAATCAGGCCATGATTGAGAAATCTCAAGGTAGTGACTGCCATTATCAAGCTCTGACTGATGAACTTGCAAAACCTAGTGATGACTGGAGAAAGGGGGAGATGCGAGAAGTGTCCAGCGTCCCTAACTGGTGCAGCCATTGCAATAAAAGCGGGCACGAGAAGGGGAATTGTTGTGTCCTCCACCCACACCTTCGGCCAGTCAGGGAGAGGCAAGGCAGAGTTCACGAGCGAGGCAATTTGAGCAAGGGAGAGCGAGCAACTCGACTCTTCGACTCGAACGAGAGACGAAAAGAAACGAAGAAGAGGAATGGTGCTTCGACTGGATCGGAAGAAGCTGGTTCAACCTATTCGACGAAGAACCGACTCGATCAGATTGAAGCACAAATTTCTCTACTGACCTCTCTTTTGGATTCTAAAGGTCAAAATTCTTTAATATTTTCTAATGGGCTTGGTAAAACCCATGAATCCAATTATTTCATTTCCAATTCGGTTAATGGTGACAAGCCCATTAACGATGGTAGTCACAATTGTTTGGATAAGCCCAATGATGCAAAGTTTGTTTGGAATAATGACCGAAACCAAATTATAATTGGAGACCAGAAATTTGGTAACAATTCCTTTAAATGCACCAATTTAGGGCTAAAAATGGTTAATCTTACCAAACAATATGACAATTGTGATAGATGGATTTTAGATTCCGGTGCAACGGATCATATGACCGGCAATAAGAATTTGTTGAAAAATTACCGTCCAATTAGTGGTGACCAATATTTTATCGTGGCTAATAATGAGAAAATTAAAATTAAAGGATGGGGTATGATTAGTATTTTGTCTAAAAAAATATTTGCAAGATGTATTTTATGTTGAAGGTTGTTTGGTTAATTTGTTGTCAATTAGTAAACTTTCAAAAGATTTGAATTGCGAAATAATCTTTAAAGAAAAAAGTGTTATTTTCCAAGATTTAGTCACCAAAGAAAAAATTGGTGAAGGTTTTCTTGAAAATGGTCTTTATTTTTAAATAGCAACAAATTTATTTTCAAAACTACTAAAGATGAAGATTTGAGTAAACTTTGGCACAAGCGTGTTGGGCATCCTTCCGATAGAGTTTTAAACAAACTTTTAAATTTTTCAAATTTAGATTGTAGCAATTGTGAAACTTGCCAACTTTCAAAACATACTAGACCTCCTTTTCCAAATTCTAATTCGAAAAGTAATGATTTTTTTGAACTTATTCATTCCGATGTTTGGGGTCCGGCTCCTATATCCTCTTATAATGATTATAGATATTTTGTTATCTTTATTGATGATTTTTCAAAAACAACTTGGTTGTATTTGATGAAAACTAAAAATGAGGTTTTTTCGCATTTTCAAACTTTTGTGCATTTTGTTGAAAATCAATTTGAGAAAAAAATTAAAATTTTGAGAACGGACAATGGTACCGAATATGTTAATCAAACATTTTCTAGCTTTCTTAAACAAAAAGGTATTTTACACCAAACTACTTGTGTGTATACCCTTCAACAAAATGGTGTTTCCGAAAGAAAAAATCGTCACCTTTTAGAGGTTACTAGGTCACTCTTATTTCAAAATAATGTTCCAAAAAATTTTTGGTCGGATGCCGTTTTAACCGCAACTTATTTGATAAATAGGTTGCCAAGTGTCATCTTGGATTTTAAAAGCCCTTTAGAAATTCTTTATGGAAGAAAATTAGATATTAGTCATTTAAGAGTTTTTGGTTGCAAATATTTTGTACACAATTAAAGAATTGACAAACTTGATTTTACTTCAATAAAAACTATTTTTGTAGGTTATTCTTCCGAAAAAAGGGATACAAGTCTTATGACCCTAAAAATAAAAAACTTTATATTTCAAGAGATGTTAGTTTTTTTGAAAATGAACCTTTTTATGAGAAAGATGTTAAAAAAAATTTTCCAAGTGATTTTATATATTCTTCTGTTACTAACATCGAAACAAGTGAGTTTCAAAGAGAATCAAGAAATGTTGTAGGTGAAGAATCACAACAAGAAAGTCTACAAAATGAAGAAAGTTAAAATGAAGAAATCGAAGAAATTGAACAAGGAGAACACATTGAGGACAATGATGAAAATCAAGAGCAAGAGATGACATTGAGAAGATCAAGTCGACAACCTCAACCTTCCACAAGATTAAGGGATTTTGTCACTTATTCGGTACAATATCCAATTCAAGATTACATTTCTTATGATAATGTATCTCAAGAATATTATGCCTTCTTAAATTCCTTGTCCAAAATTGAGGAACCAACCAATTATGAAGTAGCAAAAAATGATCCAAAATGGTGTAAGGCAATGGAAGAAGAACTTCATGCCTTAGAAAAAAATCAAACTTGGATACTTTGTGAATTACCAAAAAAGAAAAAATCGGTCGGTTGTAAGTGGGTGTAAAAAATTAAATACCATAGTGACGGTACCATATAACGGTACAAAGCTAGATTGGTGGCCAAAGGGTATACCCAAACATATGGTATAGATTACCATGAAACCTTTGCACCGGTGGCCAAAATGAATACCGTTAGGATACTTTTTTCCATAGCGGTAAATAATAATTGGACTTTGCATCAAATGGATGTTAAAAATGCATTCCTTCAAGGAAATCTTGAGGAAGAAATATACATGTCATTACCTCCCGGCCACAAAAAAGAGAATATTTCTAACCTTGTGTGTAGGTTAAAGAAATCCATTTATGGATTAAAGCAATCTCCAAGGGCATGGTATGGCAAACTTTCTCATTTTTTATTATCTTGTGGTTTTAAAAAAAGTGGAGCCGATACATCATTGTTTGTTAGGCATAATACCAATGGTACCACCGCGATCTTAGTTTATGTCGATGACATAATCATAACCGGAAATAATCTTATGGAAATTGACAATATAAAAAAGAGCCTAAAACAAAAATTTGATATTAAAGATTTAGGCAAATTAAAATATTTCCTTGGAATAGAGATAGCCCACTCATCAAAAGGGCTATTTATATCTCAAAGAAAATATATTCTTGATTTGCTTAAAGAAACCGGTAAATTAGGATGTAAGCCGGCCAAAACTCCAATAGATGCAAATGAAAAACTCGATAATGAAAAAGGTGAACCATTAAAGGACATAAGCCATTTCCAAAGACTTGTTGGTAAATTAATTTACCTAACCGTGACAAGACCGGACCTATCTTTTGCCGTAAGCCAAATTAGTAAATTCATGCATGCACCAAGAACACCTCATTTAAATTCCATTAATAGAATATTAAGGTATCTAAAAGGTTCTCCCGGAAAGGGAATTTGGATGAGAAAAAATGGTACTAATGCTATATGTGGCTATTCCGATGCAGATTGGGCCGGAAGTTTCGATAGAAAATCGACAATCGATTTTTGCACATTTGTAGGCGGTAATATAGTCACATGGAAAAGCAAGAAACAAAATGTAGTGGCACGATCAAGCGCGGAAGCGGAGTATCGAGCCATGGCATCTACCGCAAGTGAGTTGACGTGGGTCAAGCAATTATTAGCCGACTTAAAGATCACTCATGAAGAACCAATGAAGATGTTTTGTGACAATCAAGCGGCACGACATATTGCGGCGAATCCCGTCTTTCACGAACGAACCAAACACATAGAAGTGGATTGCCACTTTATTAGAGAAAAGGTCCAAGCTAAGGAGATCGAAACTCCATATGTCAAGAGTAAAGATCAATTGGCGGATATTTTCACGAAGGGACTAAGCATGAAGAGTTTCGAGAATATCTCTTGCAAGCTAGGATTGTATGATATCTACAAACCTAGCTTGAGGGGAAGTGTTGAAGGATAAAATTAATTAAGGGGTTTACTAGCTTTATTATTTTATAAATATTCTTTTTAGAAATTTGACCGTTAGGGGGTCCAAACGGTAAAGTGACCGTTATATGTTTTTTTTACCGTTAGTAGAGCTCGTATATAAAAAGAGCTTTGTATATCTTTGTAATATAGATAATAAGATTAATAAAAATCCTCTTTTTAAAACCCAAACTATTGTTTACTTTCTCGACAGTACTAAAAAATCACCCTAAAAACCAAAACAGTACCCTACCGTTCTTATCATACATTCCAATTATAAAGGAATAAAAAGCAGCTAGCAGGCAGCAGGCCAGCAGCAAATACCACCATATCGTTGACCGTGAAAATTATGTTGTGGTTTTCTAATGTCAAAACCGTCGTCCTTGAATTGAAAAGTCTACAGGATTTTAGGCTTTTATTTCTCTCCCAGTTTGGACATTTGGACATGCCCGACGCGGGTCCGGTCCCGAACAAATGTTGAAATGAAAAAAATAAAATAAAATAAAATGCATGTTGACAATTGTTTTGATCTTGCAAAATAACTTGTGCAATATTAAACCGTTCAAAACCCTCAGGCATGTGCCAGTGACCCCTACACAAAGTTTTGTGCACCATGTGTTAGAAAGTGTGCTAATTTTAATTTTATGCTAATTACCAATTAATTAACCAAGCAAACAAAGCACACACAAGATCTAGTACACAAGCTATTCAAACACACGAGAAAAAGGATTGGAAGTATACCTCTCTTGGTATCGCAACCAAGAGGCTCGTTCCAATGGATTGATGTCGGTGGCGTGCTCTCCAAACACCTCCTATTCGCGGCGCCTCGAGTCCACTATGGTATTAACCAAGTCCTTCTCAATTCGTGCTAGCGAAGAGAAGAACGAGTCTAATCCCAAGCGTTCCCTTTCTTCAACCAACGAACCGAACGATTTGTGGGAGAATGGGACGCTCAACACATGAGCTAGAGTGGAGAGGGGAGAGGGGGGGCGGCGCACCACAAAGGGGGGGCCAATAGTGGCGGCTAGGGAGAGGAGGAGAGAGAAGAGGTCCAAGGGAGCCTCCAATAGGTGCCTTATATAGCCTCTTAACCCTAGATAGGAGTTCACACAAATTACAATTGTGCCACTCCTACCTACCTCTTGTGGCCGGCCTCCTAGTGGGCTCTCTTGGCCCACTAGGCCATCTCTATTTGGTCTCTTTAATTCTATTAATTAAAGGCCCACTCATAGCTATTCAATTTGGACATTTAATTTACTAATAAATTAAAGCCCAAATAACTTAACTAAATTAAGTGTGTTATTTATAAATAATTATTAACTTAATAATAATTATTTAGAGATTAGACAATGCATTAATTTATTTCTATATGATCTATTTGACTCAATTAATTATAACGGTCCATAACGCTATTTAATTAATTAATCAATCTATCATATTTTGCAATACACATTATTGCAAATAAATAATGCACATATGATTAAACACCAATTTTGTGTGACCCTTTGAGGATTTATGCTATGTTGGACATGGAATTAAATCGCTATTTAATTCCAATAATCATAAGCGGTATCTAGCAACACGTTATGATTCCCAATTCGCATAAATAGTGTACAGCTACAAAATTTCAATCCTGCATAAGAGAACAATTATGTTTCTCTATTTTGATTCTTATGTCACACGATATCACCGTATAATCCAAGATAGGAACGTGTCATTCTTGCAGATTATACGTTTCTTGATCTAGAGATAATTGTATCAGTTTCTAGCAAACAATCTATCTCCATCAAGGGGCCCAAACAGATATCGTCACTCACTAAGTGAATTAATGAGGGACATACGGTTTTCTTGATAATTAGCTTTTCCCCGCACAATTCAAGAATACTTAAATCAAGTCCGTATAGCAGCCTTTATCAGGAATCAGCGGTAGACATGATTTATAGTATCTATCCTCATGTGGAAAAGATAATCATCTCAAACTTAGAACCAAAATCATAACGAAATAAATAATGACACGTAACACAATCCATATATTTATTTCATGGGGTCCAGTCCTGTACTATGTTCTATAACATATACATATGCAATTAAGTTGGTTACTCCTAACCTATGATTTATAGAACTTAATCATCACTTAATCTGCATACTAATCTTATTGATAATTAATGTTCTCTGTTAATTATCAAGATTATGGACTTTTTAGATTTATCGTTGTCATTTACTACTAAATGAATAACAGTGATCTATAATTCAGATCCTCAACCTGAATGAACTGTCAACGAGTAAATCAAAGAACAAATGATCTGAAATCACCAATAACATAAACTATAGAAGTAGCCTAAATAAGATTGGTTCCTAGGACATATCTCTAACACCATGTCCATCCGGATTCTAAGAATCCGTTAAACAAACCAATTCCCTATCATTAGAACAAAGAACAAGTCAATTTCAAATTATGGACTTTCAATATTATTGAACGTTATCAACTTTGAATTACCTCTGTTGTTAGCTGGTTTCCTTTCATATAAATACATCACAATCTCTCCTCATCTCCTCACAACCAAGTTATATTAAATATACGTACATATTTAGTCTCGTCCCATACAATCAATACAAAAGAGCTACAGTTTTTATTGTTTTTTCCTACAATGGCATTTTTCCTATATGATGAGGTGGTAGAATCGGTGATCCCAGTTCTTGTATACTGGATTTATTCTGGTATATTTGTGTTACTGGGGGATAAACTAGACAAGTACCGGTTGCATTCGAAGGCCGAAGAGGATAAAAAAAATTTAGTCTCCAAATCGACGGTCATAAAAGGCGTACTCTTACAACAAGTAGTTCAGATTATTGTCTCAACTGTGCTACTAGCTGTACGTAACATTAATAAAATTTTCTTACATTACTGATACTACATTTCAAATTTTTATAATTTTGATATAGATTTTGATTTTATGTTCTATGCTATTATATTTTGATCTTATGTTCTATATATATATATAGAGAGAGAGAGAGAGAGAAAGCCTTCAATCAAAGCGCTTTGACCGGAGTCTCAGTTAAACCCCGTAGGTTCTCAATTTTGAAAGTTCAAACGACCGATCCGAACCGTCAAATATGATCTCCATATTGAAATCTCCTTGCCGACCAAAATTTTCATTTTTTTAAATTTTTTAAGTATTTTTTTCGGATTTTCAAAAACAGCAATTTTTGTAGGGTTAAGAACAAATTAGATTAACGATTTTTGAAAATTCGAAAAAAATACTTAAAAAATTCAAAAAAATGAAAATTTTGGTCGGCAAGGAGATTTCAATATGGAGATCATATTTGACGGTTCGGATCGGTCGTTTGAACTTTCAAAATTGAGAACCGACGGGGTTTAACTGAGACTCCGGTCAAAGCGCTTTGATTGAATCCATTCTCTATATATATATATATATAGGTGTGTCTGGATGAGAGTTGAATAATTAAGGAATAAGAATAAGAAATTTCGGTATGCGTGTTTGTCCAAATATCTTATTCTTATACCATGGTTTTGTTAGTATAAGAATAAGGGCGCCTAAATTCCTTATTCTTATGTTGTTTTGGTTGCACAAGAATAAGAAATTTGATTCTTATTCTTATTCAAACCTTTATTCTCATCCATCCAAACACACACACACACACACACACACACATATATATATATATATAGAGGTGTGCTAAAGTGCCATAGATGGCAATGCCATAGACGTCTTTTTTAGACATTTTTTTAAGATCCGAAATTCAATCGGTCGATCCAAACCGTTCAAATTGATCATCATATTGAAATAACATTGGAGACCAAATTTTACATTTTTTTAAATTTTTTGGTATTTATTTTGATATGTTCAAATTGGAGGGTCTGAAATACTCCAATTATAACATTTTTTAAAAATATCATAATAAATAGCAAAAAAATTCGAAAAAATGTAAAATTTAGTCTCCAAAAATATTTTAATGTGGTAAATAACTTGAACTGTTCGAATTGACCATTTGGATTTTGAATCTCGAAAAACGACTCTATGGTACGGGACCCTCTGTGCCATCTATGGCACATTAGCCATTCTCTCTCTCTCTCTCTCTCTCTCTATATATATATATATATATATATATATATATATATATATATATATATATACTAATTATTATTTCGATAGCCTCGTTTAGAATAGAATCAAATTAGCAAGTCATGATATTCGCTTCCAACTTGTAATGATGCTATTAATATTATTAATTTCAGCTGACCAAGGATGAGATCCCAAGGCCCAATCCTCCTCTGTTCATCATAGCCGTGCAATTCTTCATCGGCATAATCGTGCTTGACACGTGGCAATACTTCGTACACAGATACATGCACATAAACCAGTATCTCTACAAGCACATTCACTCCAAGCACCACTTGTTGATCGTACCATACGCCTACGGTACATTATACAACCATCCTTTGGAAGGTCTTATAATGGATACCATAGGTGGGTCTCTTGCCTTTCTGGCCAGTGGCATGACACCAAGTGTCGCGGTCTACTTCTTCTCCTTTGTGACTATTAAAGCAATAGATGTGCACACTGGCATATATTGGCCTCTTAACATCTTTCATTTCTTTTTTCCAAACGATGCTGCGTACCATGACGTGCACCACCAGCTCTATGGTACCAAGTTTAACTACGAACAGCCATTTTTCATTTCCTGGGACAAAATTATGGGCACTTACATGCCATACACGTTGGAGAAGAGAAAGGAGGGAGGTTATACAGTGCAACCGATAAGGGCTAGCAAAGATTAGATTGATTAATTACTTATATGTCGATAAGATATATTTTTTTTTTTTGGTTTGTTTGTGTGTGCGTGTTCTTTTCTTTTTCCCCTCTTTTTTTTAAGAAGTGTGTGCGTGTTTTTTTTAGTTAAGGTGGCGGCGAATGTCCCATTTACTATTTCAATTAAATAAGAAAAGTCACACTGTTTTACATATTTAGGAAGATGTAAAGACAATTTAAAGCTTGCTTTGAGGAAAAAAGAGTTTGTTATTTGTTAACCATAACTTCTTTCTTCTTTCATTTTATTAATTTTTGGTTTTATATTGTCACATTGATATTGTCCATCTCAGTGCCGACACATACAATCATATCATTTATCAACAGCCCTACGCGTGCTCATTAATTAAGTGGGAAGCTTGGAGTCCAACGGGAAGAAACAATTATAATAAAAAGAAACAACTTGGCAATTATTTGTTTTTAATAATTATCTTCAAAACTTAAAAGTTTAAATTTGAAATTCATGTATTAATTACAGACATAATGAACACAATCTATAAAATAAAATTGATTAAGATTGAGTGTATGCATGCTTTATTAAGCCGTAATCACATCCTTGGCAATTGTTTTTAATATACACATATGGCAGTTTTGAGTGACAAATGGATGATTGATTAGCCAAACCAACCGGCATTTATATACTTCGGTCGGGTTTTCAAAACACGGGATAATTACAACTGATAAAAAAAAAAAGCTAAGAAGCATAAAATATAGTTTTTCATTCATCCAAAAGTTCGTCAACAAGATTGACATTATTAGCAAAATGTGCTTAATTTCTCCGGTCAAATTTTACTAGCTAGCTCTGTCCTCTGTGTATCTCATCGCTTGAAACTTGAAAGAGAATTGAAGAATTTTAAGAACTAGTAATCATACCCACCGTGCGGGCAAAATGTAATTTAACGATAATTAAATGATAAATATGACATATGATTTTTATTTAATAAGTACAAGTCATGCAGTCTAGTAGCTCAAGTGATAAGAGTATTAGACTAAGAGGATCAGAGTAGAAACGTCATTTATAGCCTACCTAACTTGTTTGGGATAAAACACTACTTTAAAAAAAAAAATCACAAATCATCATCTCCTCCCTGTTTTCTCTTTGACTGTATCTCCTCCCGATTTTCTCTTCGCGTGTTAGTAGTTCACGGATTGCTACCTATACGGCTATATTTTGTTATTGTGTTTCTCCTTCCAGATCTATTTAAAGTCTTACATCTCTCTTATTTCTTCTCACATTACCACTATTTCATTGTTATTGTTTGGATTTTGCCTTTTGGAGCTTGCTATTCTTTCATAGGTGAGCTCCTCTTTTGTTAGGTTTTACTTTTTAGTTATTGCTTATTTTGGTTCTTCTTTGATTTCGTTTCTCAAACAGGGGCTCTGTCGCTCTGATCGACTCTGGGTGCCACAGAAGATCGCTAGAAGTCGCTGGGTTTAGACTCGGTCGAATCGCTTGGTTCACGCTCGAGGCTGTAGACCCTGGGGACTTGAGTTCAGTCTGGATCCGACTATTGGATCCACAAGCCAGTAGGCTATGTTCATGCACCAGGTTCATGCTACTTTTCCCTTTTATCCGTTTTATCTGAAATCCATGCGCTGATCCCCGTCATGAACTCATGAGTCATGATTCGTGCTCGGTCAAATAGTCAGCGCTTTTTTTTTCCTTATTATTATTTCTTTCTTTCGTTCACCGACGGAACGGAACGGAAACTTAAGTTTAAGAAGGGATGTCAGAAAGCCTTCCATTTAATTAAAACTTAAGTTTAAGAAGGAATGTCAGAAAATACCAACTAGGTATAAACGCACTAAGTTGCAACAGATGTTGCAGGTGTAGACTGGACTTAATCCAGGTAAAGAATAACTTGTTCAAGTTAATTAAATTCATTGTATTCTAAACACAATTACATTTTCTTCATGAAGATTAACTTGTTTGTTTCTTTTTCTTTTAGGTGAGACCAAATGTTGCTGTTTGGAAATTTGACCAAGCCACATGGAGAAAAAAATTTGCAATTATGGTCATTGTCCATGATTACCCCTTCAGTTGTGTTAATCATCATTACTTAAGGGTGTTCTTAAAGAGTGTTCAACCAGAGTTTAGGTTGGTATCTAGGAATACACTTAGGTCTGATTGTATTGGGGTATACGAAGAAGAAAGGAAAGATTTATTTGAACAGATTAGAAAATTAGATTGTAAAGTCAGTTTTTCGAGTGATTTGTGGACAAATAATTCAGGGGATAGGGGATTCATTGCACTGACATGTCATTACATAGATGACAATTGGAGAATTAGGAAGAGAATACTTAACTTTAGCCCTCTTCCTGCTCCACACACCAGTAAACACATCGCTGAAGCGTTGCATAATATGCTGGTCATGTGGAACTTGGATAAAAGGATTTTTAGTCTTGTGCTTGACAATGCATCATCAAATGATGCTTGCATCAGAGAGCTATTGAGTGGACCATTGGTAAGCTTAGTTACATAATTATATAAGTCATTCATATCTTAGTTACATAGTTATACGAGCCACTAATATCTTGTGCATTTTGGTTGGTATGTAGAAAGAAACATTGCCTGCAGATGGGTCAGTCTTTCATCAAAGATGTGGATGCCACATCTTAAACTTGATTGTTCAAGATGGCCTTTCTGTGTTGTCTGATGAGATTACAAAAGTTCGCGAGACGATGAAGTACATTCGTCATTCGCAAGCTAGAATGGAAAAGTTTCGATTGGCAGCATCTCAAGTCTCTTTTCTATTGTTCCTTAATGAAATAAGAGATGGCAAGTTAATGAAAAAAGAGAATAATTTGACGTGCCATGTTGGGCATGCAAAACAGAATAATTAGAAAAGTTAAACCACAGAATGACACTCAATGGAAACCATTTAAAATTACAAACCTTGTATACTACCTTGACAAAATAATTTGACGAAGAAAGCCAAGAGCATTAACTTTTATTCTTTAATTTTCAGATTCGTGCTTCAAATAAGAAACCAGCATGGGATGTTCCAACACGTTAGAATTCAACTTACTTAATGCTGGACCTAGCATTGCAGCTCAGACCTGCAATTCATAGGTTTGCCTCTCTTACTTAGTAGGTTTTTTTCCTTAATTGATAGATTGTGTCTGTGTCTCTTACTTAAGTTATTGCCTTGTATATGTTATTTATAGGTTTGCTTCTGTTGATAAGAATTACACATTCGATCGTAAAGATTCGGATTGGGAGGCAGTGCAGGCTTTGGCGGACTATTTGAAAGTTTTTTACAATGCAACCCTCAAATTTAGTGGTACAAAGTATCCCTCACTTAACTTTTTCTTTCTAGAAATGTGTGAGGTGTACATAAACATAAAAAATATGCAGAACAGTCCTTATTCTTTTATTGTTCTCATGGGAAAGAAAATGTTTGCCAAGTGGAAAAAATATTGGACTAGTGGAAATACACTGTTAGCTATTGCTTGTGTTCTAGACCCAAGATGCAAGCTAGGTGTCGTGGAGTACTACTTCAAAATGATATACCCTAGTGACTATGAATGGTACATGTCAAATTTGAATGCTTGCATCAGTGCTTTGTTCAAGGAGTACTCTGAAGCATACTTGCTGATATGGTCAGATTAGGATACGGGCCTAATAGTTACGAAAGGCCCCGTGTAAGGCCTTGTTAGAGAAAGGAGCCCACGAATCGTTATGATGAGGGTGGGTCCGAGATCGTTGCGCTCAGAGTGGGGCCAGGAACCGTTAGAAAGAGCTCACACCAGTGGGCCCCCTAGAGGAAACGGCTTCTGGGCATGGATGTCCTTTCCATAACGGCCGTAGGATGTTCTGTGACCTTTGAGCAGTAGTCGTTCAGGAGACCTCGACTCAACCTCGCACTCGTCCTCGCTCGGACGAACGTTGGCCACAGGCGAGGAAAGAACATGTCGAGGTTGAGAGAGGTCCTAACGACCTTCTTGCCGCAGTCAAGAAGAGAGGATGAGAACACTATGAGGCCACAAAAGATCCGATGTGATGAGGGACCACCAGATAGATATAAATAGGAACCCCCTCCCATAGGGAAGGGGGGTTAGACATTCTGTAAACAAAGAGATCCATATATGAAATAAAGAAATTCTTACTCTTCTTGAAAAAAATACTTTGTTGAAACCTATGAGCTAGATTTAGGGTTATCAACTGGCGCCCACCGTAAATTACAGGAGCCCATCTTAACAATCGAGAAATACGACCTTTTTCTTATTGTTTGAGCTCCAATTTACATGAAAGGGAGTAGGAATATTCATCCAAAAAAGTTAGACTTTAGTACACCATCAACAAAAACTATGGCAACCAGCACTGCAACCTTCAACACTCCAGCTACAACCCCACAACCTCCACCTCCCGGAACAGAGCAAACTTCCGATCAATTCGTTAGCATTTCCTTAGCCCCAAGACATAACCCCCCTACCATCACCAATGCTGCTTTACTTGACATGCGCAATTATCAACCACCACCACATGTTCTCCCTTTTACAATGCCTCCCCTTACACCCTCCTCCGTCCACAGCAGCCACAACCATCAACCGCAACCACCCCTTCCTCAGCAGTCTCAGGCCCCCCGCGATCCACCGTACCAACCTCCAGTTATCACCCCACCTCCCCCTCAGCAATATCCCTACCAACACCCCATGTTTCCAGCCGACCAGTCGGGGATACCTGCCCAACCATCCAATCAGACACACACCCGACTGTCCAATAGGGAGGAATTAGCTTTGCACAGCGAAGACTACAGACCGCAGCCGTCTCATAGGCGTCCCCAATACACCAACATCTCCAACCATTCCCGCTCTCATACAAGAGGTCGCTCCAAATCTCGTTCACGGCGGTCCAAAAGACGATCACCATCTTCGGGATACGGTACTCATAGTTCGAGCGAGCTGTCTTCTCGAAAGTCACCTTCCAGGAGACGTCGCGGTCGATACAGCACTTCAACTAGATCCTCATCTCCAAGTCTTTCTCAAACAAGTGACACTAGCGACGGGAGATCCAAACCGCGCACTCACCGTTTACGCAAAATCCCCTGGAAGCGACATAGTAGCCCTTCGCCTCCTCGTGGAGCCTTGGCTCGACACTTATACAGAGGAAAGGCCCTTCGTCTCAAGGATTTTGCCAGCCTTGACAAGTATCCTGCTTATCCAGCCCATGATGCTCGAGCCTTTGTTAATACCTTCCGGGAGTCTATGCTCATCACTGGAGCATCCGAACGAACCATGTGTCTCGTTTTCCCTACACGATTAGAGGGAGTTGCTTGGGAATGGTATGCGCAACTTCCCCCTGGCTCGGTGTCCAGTTACAGAGACCTTACCACCAAGTTCCTTAAAAGGTTTGCTAGTGTTCGAGCACCCCCCAAAACATGCATGGACCTCATGAGCATTCGACAACATCCTTCTGAGCACACCCGAGATTACCTCGATCGATTTTCTATCGAAGCCAACAAGTGCGGAGATTATCGGGAGGACATGGCACTGTTAGCTGTGCAGCGCGGGTTACTGGAAGGACCCGTCCAGTGGGCAGCAATGACGGAAAAGTTCCCTGATTTTGCTGCATTCAGGGAGCGGGCTGAACACCTTATTCGCGCAGAGGAGCACATCGCGGCCATCCAAGGTTATCGTCACAACACATTTGCTGCACCATATAACAGACAAAGCACATCCCCCAGGAAGCCACAGCCCCCAGGTTCACCTCGTGATCGTCAGCGCAGTCGTTCCCCACGTCCTCGACGTCGAGATGCTAAGCCTTCCAGACGAAACCGTGGCCGTCGCGCTAACTCTCCAGAAGACAATACGCCATATTATAAAATGTACCATGTCACAACAGAGCCTCAGGATCGCGTGTATGACAGAATCAAGCATAACAAGGAGATGAGAAGAGCGCCACCCATTACCAGGACCGAAGTTTTCGACAGGAATAGCTATTGTGAGTATCATGGCAGCAGCGGACACCGTACCAAGTGTTAGAAAGTGTGCTAATTTTTCATTTTTATGCTAATTACCAATTAATTAACCAAGCAAACATAGCACACACAAGATCTAGTACACAAGCTATTCAAACACACGAGAAAAAGGGAAAATCGATACCTCCCGCGAAATCGTATTCGCGGGGCTCGACCAAGGCATGGGAATCGATGGCGTGCCTTCTCCACCGTCTCCACCACGTCTCGTAACCGCCCTCGAGTCCACCAAGGAGGATTAATCACGTTCTACAAGGTACGTGCTAGCATACCCAAAGAACAAGCCTAATCCCTATGGTTTTCTCTCTTGCATCAATCAACAACCTTGATTTAGTGGAGAGAAAATAGCTCAACACATGAGCAAAAGAGAGGGAGAGAAGAGGAAGGTGGCGGCCTAGAATGGGAGGAAGAGAGGAGAGAGAAAAGTCTAGGTGGAGGCTCTCATAAGTGGTCCTTATATAGAGCACAAAACCTAATTGACCTCTTGCATAATTACAACTATGCCATCCAACCTACCACCATAAATGGCTGCCACGAAATGGGCCTTTATGGGCCATTAAACCTCTTCATTTGGACCATTAATTCATATAATTAAGGTCCCTCAACTTTGCTCTTTAATTGGGCTATATATTTGCTATTTAAATAACGGCCCAATTAATCAATATAACCATTTATATTGATAAGTGTTGAACTAAATTAATTATTAACTTATTAATAATTATTTTAGGATTAGTTAATGCATTAATTTATTTCTATATGATCCATTGACTTAATTAATTATAACGGTTCGCAACGGTATATAATTAATTAATCAATCTTATCATATTTCCACAGAACCTACTGCTGTGAATAAATAAATAATGCACTGTGTGATTAATGTCCTATTTGTGTGACCCTTTGAGGATTTATGCTATGTTGGCCATGGAATTAAATCGTTATTTAATTCCAATAATCATAAGCGGTATCTAGCAACACGTTATGACTCCCAATTCGCATAAATAGTGTACTGCTACAATATTTCAATCCTGCATAAGAGAATAAATATGTTTCTCTATTTTGATTCTTATGTCACACGATATCATCGTATAATCCAAGATAGGAATGTGTCATTCTTGCAGATTATACGTTTCTTGATCTAGAGATAATTGTATAAAGTTGCATGCAAACAATCTATCTCCATCAAGGGGCCCAAACAGATATCGTCACTCACTAAGTGAATTAATGAGGGACATACGGTTTTCTTGATGATTAACTTTTCCCCGCACAATTCAAGAGAACATAAATAAAGTCCGTATAGCAGCCCTTATCGGGAATCAGCGGTAGACAGTATTTATTGAACCTATCCTCATGTGGAAAAGATAAACATCTCAAACTTAGAACCAAAATCACAACGAAATAAACAATGACACATAACACAATCCATATGTTTATTTCGATGGGTCAAGTCCTGTGCTATGTTCCATAACATACACATATGCAATTAAGTTGGTAACTCTTTACCTATGATTTGTAGAACTTAATCATCACTTAACTTGCATACTAATCTTATAAGATAATTAATGTTCCTTGTTAATTATCAAGATTATGGACCGTTTAGATTTATTATTGTCATTCTAAAGAATGATCAACAGAGATCTACAATTCAGATCCTCAACCTGAATGATCTGTCAATAATAAACCTAGGAACAGATGATAAAATCTCATCCAAAACATAAACTAATAATTAAGTCATTAAATTATTGACTTCTAGGACATAACTCTAACACCAAGGACTGCCTTAAGCTCAAGGATGAGATTGAAAGGTTAGCGCGCCAGACAAACATCCTCGAACATTTTTTGGCAAAGGATGACAAGGGCAAAAGGAAGATGCAACATCTTCATGAATCGGGGACCAATGCAGACGATCGTCGCACTGAGCATCCCAGTAACCCGCGGCCTCAAACAACCGCATCTGACAGACAGCAACGCATATCCCCTCCACCAGTAATGTTCATCGAGGGTAAAGCAACTGATAACCCCCGGAGGCAGCAACCTTTTCACGTCCTCCAAATTGAGCACAGATCAGAATCTACCCAGGTCATCTCATTTGGTCCGCATGATTATGACGGTGTTCAGCTGCCTCACGACGATGCCATCGTTTTAATGCTCCGAATTAACGGTATTCGGGTAAAGCGAATCCTCGTTGACACAGGCAGTTCCGCCGATGTGATGTACTTTGATGCTCTCAAAAGAATGGGCCTAGGAAAATACCCCTTGCAGCCGATGACGACATCACTTGTTGGTTTTACGGGTGACAAGTTAAAACCTTTGGGGACCATCGATTTGGACGTCTCGTTCGGGGACGCACCTCGAACGGTGGTTTCTAGCATCCGTTTCATCGTGGTGGACGCCCCATCCGCCTACAATGTCATTTTGGGACGCACTTCCCTTAACAGCATCGGAGCAGTCGTATCCACTCCGCACTTGATGATTAAATTCCCAACTCCACAAGGAGTGGGTATAGTAAGAGGAGAACAACAAATGGCCAAGGAATGCTATAGAATCACGATGGCACCCCAGATCGCTCACATCGAGCGATCCAGAAAACACCGACAGTTCGTGGCCAGCCTAGGCGAACTCAGCACAGAACCGCCAAAGACCTCGCCAACAGAAGCCATGGAAGATACGGAACCAGTCGTCTTACGAGACGGACAAGTAACTCAACTTGGCACCCTGTTACCTGCAACAGACCGACACATGGTAAGAGAGTGTTTGATCGCCAATAAAGACATTTTTGCCAATGAGGACGACACGATGCCGGGAATCAACAGGGCCATCGCAGAGCATCGTATTGATACTTATGAAGAAGCACGTCCAGTTCAGCAAAGAAAGCGCAAGTTAGGCCTGGAAAGAAGGAAGGCTGTACAAGACGAGGTGGATCGATTACTTAAGGCAGGAGCCATAAGGGAGGTGGAGTACCCTCGGTGGTTGGCAAACCCCGTCTTGGTGCGCAAATCCAATGGAAAATGGCGCATGTGTATTGATTACACTGATTTGAATAGGGCTTGCCCCAAAAAGCCCTTCCCACTACCAAGCATCGATGCCATGGTTGATTCTACCGCAGGCTTTAAATACCTCAGCTTCATGGACGCTTATTCCGGATATAACCAGATACATATGCACCCCGATGATGAAGAGAAAACAAGCTTCATAACTGAGCAAGGATTATTTTGCTATAAAGTCATGCCATTCGGTCTCAAGAATGCAGGAGCTGAGTACCAACAGATGGTGAACAAGGTTTTTAAAGCTGAATTAGGCGAAATCATCGAAGCGTACATTGATGACATGGTTGTTAAGAGTTGTACTGGCGAAGAGCATGTGCAGCATCTCAACATGATATTTCAAAGAATGAGGGAGGTCGGCATGCGCCTCAATCCAAAGAAGAGTTTCTTTTGCTTGTCTAGTGGAAAATTTTTAGGTTACATCGTGTCTGAACGAGGCATTGAGGTGCATCCCAGCAAGTGCCGAGCTATCATTGACATGGAAGCTCCTAGCACTGTGAAAGAAGTACAAGAACTCACAGGACGGATAGCCGCGCTGAATAGATTCATAGCACGCTCGGGAGAGGTTTGCAAACCTTTCTTTCAGACTATCAAGAAAGCCAAAAAATTTGAATGGACCTCGCAATGCCAGGAGGCATTCGAGCAGATCAAGACTTACCTATCCAGCCCACCAGTAATCAGCAGGCCAACCAAGGGAGAAGCTTTATATCTATATGTCAGCGCGTCAGCAGTCGCAGTTAGTGCGGCCTTGATCCGAGAGGAAGACGGAGTACAAAAACCAGTATACTTCGTGTCCAAGGTACTGCGCGATGCCGAAGAAAGATACTCGACAGTCGAAAAGGGCGCTTTTGCAGTACTTGTTGCGGCCAGGAAACTGCGCCCCTATTTCCAGGCGCATCCGATTAAAGTGCTCAGCGATCTTCCCTTGAGAAAGGCTTTAGGTAATCTCGATGTATCGGGACGACTTCTAAAATGGGCAGTGGAGTTATCAGAATTCGACATTTCCTTCTTACCTAAAGCAGCATACAAGGGACAAGTGCTAGCAGACTTTGTAGTAGAAAGTACAGGAAGGACAGAAAAAAGGGATCAGGAGGCTTTGTGGCATGTTCATGTCGATGGCGCTGCCTCTGAACGGGGGTCGGGCCTCGGAATACAGATCAAAGGACCCAAAGGAGAAGTCTTTTATTACGCCATTCACATAACTTTCCCTGTCACCAATAATATGGTCGAATATGAAGCGTTGATTGCGGGTCTGCGGCTGGTAGAGGCAGTTGGTGCGACTAAGGTCAGGGTATACATGGACTCCCAGCTCGTGGTACATCAGATCAATGGGCAATACGAGGTACACGACCTTACCCTGGCGAAATACTTAGAAAAGGCCAAGGAAGTCTTAGCAACATTTGAAGAAGCCAAGATCGAACATGTCCCGCGGGGAATGAATGAAATCGCAGACGCTTTGTCTAAATTAGCAAAGGGATCGGACATGAATAGCGACACACCTATCACCATCATGGAAATACCTGAAGCTTGCATTACAGCGACGGAACCCAAAGTTTTGCCAATCAGTGCCCAGCTTGAATGGTACACTCCTATCTGGGACTATCTAACCACAGGACAGTTACCAACGGACAAACTTGCTGCGCGAAGGATTAAGAGATGGGCGCCCGAGTTTACCATCTTGGAGGGGGAATTATTGAAAAAGGGATATCGCAAGCCTTGGCTCGTTTGCATCAGTGAATCGCAAGGCAGAAAACTGATTGATGAGGTACATGGTGGCATATGTGGCAGCCACCAAAGTCCTTACACCATTGACAAACGCATCGAAAGGGAGGGCTATTTCTGGCCAACCATGAGAAAAGACATGATCGACGTCGTGCGACGGTGTGAACGCTGCCAATACCATTCTCGTGTCTCACGAAGGCCTCCCGCCTCTCTGAACACCATTGCAAGTCCCTGGCCTTTCGATGTATGGGGGATAGACATCCTAGGCCCCTTCCCGACAGCAAAAGCCAATCTGCGTTTCTTAGTCGTAGCGGTTGAATATTTCACTAAGTGGATAGAAGCAAAACCACTTGCCCTGATAACCTCCCCACGAATAGCCAACTTTGTCAAGCACAACATCGTCTACCGATATGGCATACCTCATACCATCATATCTGATAATGGTCGGCAGTTCACAGGCGCGCCATTTCAAGATATGTGCGAGGGTTTCGGAATTCTTTCTCTCTTCTCTTCAGTCAGTCACCCTCAGACCAATGGATTAGCTGAGGTTTCCAATCGAACCATATTGGAAGGACTTAAGAAAAAGGTGGAGGGCAGCAAAGGAGCATGGCCCGACTTCCTTGATGAGATCCTATGGTCCTACAACACCACCCCAAGAACTGCAACTGGACGATCCCCCTTCGCCATGGTATATGGAATGGAGGCAGTCACCCCCATGGAAATTGTGCAGCCCACATTGCGCACCATCGCTTATGAATGGACCAAAAATAATGAGAAAAAGTTGGTGGAACTGGAAACGATTTATGAGCTACGCGAGGAAGCGCGTGCAAGGATGGCCGAATATCAACGAAAAATGCGCAAAAACTTCGACAAAAAGGTCGCCCCAAAACACTTCCAACCTGGTGATTTGGTATTGAGGAGTGTGGAAGCAACTGGAAAACACATCGGAAAGCTCGATCCCGCTTGGGATGGCCCTTTCATTGTGACTCGATCCATAGAAGGGCGAGCGTACAGGTTGCAAGACTTAGCAGGACGCGACCTTCCCAATGCCTGGAATGCTGTTCATCTGCGCAAATTTTACAAGTGACCGGCACCCCCCCCCCAAGCAATTGACTTCGATGGAGCAATACCGTAGCATAGGCCTCCAAAGACGAAGTCAATTAGTTAAAATTTGTACCTTTTTCCATGATGTTTAATTTCTTTTTAAGCAATGAAGGGAACTTTGTACCCAATATGCATATCAGAGTGTACTTTGCCAAGATTCAGTAAAATGTTTTCTTTCCACGAGCGACAAATGGTCTTCACTTTGGAATTCATTGTTGCAAATTTTTTATTAGTGACTTATATTATGGCAAGACTTTTGAATTCATTGTTGCAAATTTTTCATGAATGATTTTGAAATTCACTGTTGCAAAATTGCCATGCCCAATCTGTCATCACAACAGACCTTAGCCGCATCGCCATGCGCAGTCTGCCATCACAACAGACCTTAGCCGCATCGCCATGCGCAGTCTGCCATCACAACAGACCTTAGCCGCATCGCCATGCGCAGTCTGCCATCACAACAGACCTTAGCCGCATCGCCATGCGCAGTCTGCCATCACAACAGACCTTAGCCGCATCTCCATGCGCAGTCTGCCATCACAACAGACCTTAGCCGCATCGCCATGCGCAGTCTGCCATCACAACAGACCTTAGCCGCATCTCCATGCGCAGTCTGCCATCACAACAGACCTTAGCCGCATCTCCATGCGCAGTCTGCCATCACAACAGACCTTAGCCGCATCGCCATGCGCAGTCTGCCATCACGACAGACATTAGACATAAAGTTATCCGTCTCCAGTAACACTGGTCAACATTAATCCTACGATTTGAGTAATCGGTCATACGTACAAATTTAACCATATTTAGCAAAGCCTTGCCATCAAAAAGCAGATATTTGTTCCCCGAAATATACGGCGGAATTTGAGGGTACGACCCAACTGCCTCGGGCCACAATTAGTATCCAGCATTTAATACGCCAAGTTTTGCATTTATTTCAACATGACAAAAGGGGGCCCACCATTGTCGGTGCCGGGACACCTATAAATAGACGGGTTACCCCACAAACACTTTCATTCCAAAAGCCCCCATTCTTCTTTCCTCCTCCCACGATCTTAAACGCCACCTTTCTTCCTTAAGATACAAGACACAAATAAGAACCTGAGAAAAAATGGCACAAAAAAAAAAAAAAGGGGGAAGGAAAGAGAGAAAAGAGTAGGAGGTATAGTAAAGCAGCTGATGAGTTCGGGAAGGTATAGTAGAACAGCTGAGGTAAAATTCCTTCAGTTGTATGCTAAACCTTCCCTATCGACGGGTAGCCTTGCTTGACCGTGTGCGCAAGCAAGACATCCGTCGAATGGGCTTGGGCGGCGGAGCAGAGAGTAAATGAAAATAACACAACTCAGCCGTTTCAAGCCCACATAAACGAAGACGACGACGGTGACCGAGCGTTATTGCAAGCTTGGCCCTCAACGCAGGCGGCCCTACCATATCTAAATTAGAGGTCGCCCTCGCATAGCCGATTGCCAACCGTCAACGACAGATGGGGAATGCTCGGCGCGAGAGAGAGGGCAAGCTTATATCATGGGTCAGTTCCTTTGGAGAGGAAGGAGAAAGATCGCCGCAGACACCTCGTCAAAGGAGGTATCAACTTCGACGCCAATAAATGGCGCGGCGATGCACACTTTCTACATAACCAAAGGAGCCCAGTCCAAGCAACGTCGTCTTCAAGCGTGATGGTAGAAGAGAGTAGCTCTCCAGTCGACCTCCATCACGATAGAAGGGGAGTCATAAGGACAAAAGAAAGACAACATCCCTTATGTGCAATGACTCCTCGCCCTCCCTTTAGCTAGGAAAGAAAGTCAACATCCCTTAGCCTCGTTAGGCATGTATCACCCAAGATATGATATGATGTACTTTAATGATGTACTTTTATGGAATAAAATGAGTTCAAGCCTGTTCATACATCATTCTTTCCTTTTAAATTACTGCATGCGTATGATTCATTAACTTCTTTTAAATGAATTCAAGCCTGCTCACACTCAGCGCCCTAACATCGTCGATTTCCTTACTTTGTCAAACGCGCACTCTTGCTTACGTCGCACAATGAGTTCAAATCTGGGTATTTTCATGAATATAATAAGTTCAGGCCTGCTCACACTCAGCGCCCTAACATCGTCGATTTCCTTACTTTGTCAAACGCGCGCTCTTGCTTACGTCTCACAATGAGTTCAAATCTTGGTATTTTTATGAAAATAGTGGGTTCAAGCCTGTTCACACTCAGCGCCCTAACATCGTCGATTTTCTTACTGATGTCAAAACGCACCCTTACTTACGTTTCACATGAGTTCAAATATTCTCTGCGCATTAACTTCGTTGCTCCCTTCGTTCTACCATGTGAGGTTTACCGTCAAAATCCTGACTTACTCAAACATCAACAAGTCGGAGTGACAATACACAACAACAAAACAATCAGACAATCCAAGACACAGCAACAAAATAATTACACAATCAAGTCGCACAAGATAAGTCTTTTAAAGAGAATACCATAATCCAAAAGGTTCACATTTACATAATAGCATACAACAAGTAATTAAAATTGGAACAGTAACTCATGGCTCTCCATCTACATCGCCACCTAAAGAGCCACCAGGGAGACTAAAATCACTTAGCTGGAGATCTGGATGCAACAAGTTATACTCACGTTGTTCGTTCAGCATCTGGTCAAACTGTTCGGAAATGTTCAGCGACCCGGCCCCCTCGACACGATGCGGGGAAAGCCGAGCAAGATCTTCAGCTAAATCGGCAACAGGTCCAGCCTCCCCAAAGGTGTTTACCCCCGCAGACCTCTCCTCGTCCGATCCTCCCCCTTCGTCGTCTTCAACTTCAATTTCCTCCCTCGAAGGACGAACTATGTCGGAGGGCCAATCAGCGCCAGAGCTTGACCAAGGATAGCGCGGAGTCAAGAGAGGTTTTGTCACTTCCATACCTAACTCGACCACTCGATCACCTTCCTCGTCTTGACAAATGAGATCACCACTTTCTTCGTCCCAGCGACACTGTGATAGAGCGACGTCCGGCTCTGGCGCAGGGTCCATAATCCCAAACTCCTCCCGGGTGAACGGATAGTACTGGCGCAATTGATCACACTTCAACTTCAGCATGTAATGAAGACCCCCGCAAACAAGGCGGGTGGCTGCAGCTTGGGCGCCCGTGGATCGAAGAAAGGCCTGAAGAAAGTCATGGGAAGAGCGGACTTCACCCTTATCAGTGCAAATCTCTTTGCCCTTGGAAGTGGCAGGAAGAGACTTCAACCTTTCTATCTCGGTTTGCAGCTCAGTAAGGCGAACAGAAGATTCTTGCAGCAGCGAGGAGGTTTGAATAACCTCAGAATGTAGCCGGGCCTTTTCAGAAGCTAGCTGATCCTTTTCAGATGTTAGCTGGTTCCTTTCGGCCTTCATCTGAGACACCTCTTCACCTAGACTTGCCAATTCTTGGTCCTTCTTCTGAAGCTCGCTTAGCAGCTCCTCAGTTTTCCGCTCCAAAGCCCCGTTGGTTGACTTCAACTTCGCCAACTCATTTATCCGTTCTTTCTCCTGGCGCGCTACCTTCTCGCACGTTTTCTTCCAGTCAGAAATGGCCCCATCTCGTTGGAGAATAAGCTCTTTGGCCTTATCCAATTGTTTGTCGCGCTGGTCCAACGATATTTGCGCCGTCGACAGTTGATTCTGAAGATCAACATTAACGCGGGAGGCACGACCCAGCGTCTCGGACATCAGATCTTTGTCCGCTTCAGCAGCCTGTGCGCGAACCAACAAGGTGTCTTGAGCAGCGGCAAATTTTTCAAACAACGCAGTCATCTCAGCCTTGTCTTCGTCAGAAGCGCGTTTCGCAAACGAGAACTGCGACAGATCCACTTTAAAGCCCCAGTCCGACTCTTGCTCTCCACGAAGCACGCGAAGTTCCTTGTCGATTTTGGCATTCCTTTCGGCCAAAGAAGATAGGGACTTCATCCAAGCACTCCCAAAGTTGCGAGAATGACCGTGAACGCTTGCCTGGAGACATCCCAACTCCATCAGTAAAGAATGCATTCGCATGAACTTTTCCTCCATTGATAGGCCGGTAAGCGCATTACTAATCTGTGGACATAAGTCCAAGGACACACGATGCAGGGAGGCAGCAAGACGAGGCACCTAGGCAATGAAATAACTTCGTCAGTTCTTCAAAAAAAAAAAAAAAAAAAAAAAAAAGAAGAAAAGGTTTAGGCGAGCAAAGCAAGAGTGAAAACCTGAATCTTGGAAGGATCCATGTCTATACCAGGGAGGCGCAGAGAAACCTTCTCATCTTCATAAATTTTCCTGACGCGAGCTGCGCGCCAGGAATCGTCCGGAGTAGTTAAGCGACGCTGGGAGGAGGAGGAAGGGTGAGCCGATGCAGATTTCTCACCAACAGATGCCTTCCCAGATGTCCTTTCAAATGATTGCCCCGGGGCAGTAGGCACCGCTAATTCATCGCCAACAGACGACCCTGGGAAGTCTGGAGGAGTAGGCGAGGAATGTTTCGACGAGCCTTCGACACGCTTCCTCTTTTTAGTTTCCTTTGCCGCCGATCCTACTGCGGCCAACATCCTATCCGCGGGGGCTTTCTCTAATGAATGTGCGGTTTTGGGAAGTTGAGAGGTGCGAGAAGAAGCGGGTTTAGAACCCTTAGAGCCGCCCCCCTTAGCAATTTTAAACATCGCAGAAGCTTTGGGGGGGGGGAACGGATGCCTTCTTGGCAGGAGAAACCTTTGCAACAGTAAGAGCTTTTGCAGTGGGAGACTCGATCGGTGGTGGCGACCCTTCTCCTTCCTCTTCAGGTGGAGGGGAATAGTTAAGTTGCTGCAAGGGAAGCTCCTCGTCTGCGCCATCATCAGGCTCGATGCACTCAGCGAAGGTGCGGTCATCCGGTACAGGGCTCCCCCCATCCCAGCACAAGTGGTAACCCGCCTGAGAGGTCCTCTTCAAATGGGATATTATGGCATGCTCATCCTCAGTAGGTTCTGGGAATTCTACCTTGGTGAACCCAGTAGAAGTCATGTTCCAATCCAAACAGATGCCCATTCCATCCATCAGGGTCCCTCGACAGAAGGCGAAGTTCTCTTCCCAGTTGCCTATTTTTCTGGGTTTATTGGCGAACACGCGATTCACAGTTCTGATGGTGCAGAATTCATTGTGACGGCAAAATTTAAAGAAATGTCCGAACAGTCCTACCGTGGGGGTGATCTTAGCCTTAAAACCTACCTCTGCAAAATTCACTGTAAGCAAACGCTCGAAAGAAGTGATGCAGCACCAGGCAACCGGAAGAAGCTGGCCTGGAGGAATTTTTACCATATTAAGAAGTGAGCATTGAAACGGCGACAAGGGTAGGCGTATTCCCCACCAGGCAGATCTGGCAAAGAGCACCCTTCCCTTTGAAGTTTCAAAGGGACGATCCAATTTATCCGCTCCTTCTATATGCAACTCGCTCTGCTCTGGATCATCAAAAACCAAACTCCTCTTGAACCTGACTACTTTTGAGTCAATCCAAGGATTAGATTCGAAACCTCTGGACGTGGGGAACTTGCTCCTAATCTTCTTAGAGTCTGAACTCCTGAAAACCTTCTTAGGCATGGCGGGGCTAAGCAACAAAAAAGATTTAAGCAAAACAATAGTGAGAACAGGCGAGAAGGCCATGACAAAAACAAAAGTAATAGAAAGAATAGCAAGAACAAGGAAAGGATTAATACCAATATTCAGTGGTCGCCGTCAGGCAAGGACAGAAGAAGAAGGAGAGAAGAGAAACAACGATAAAAGTTCACCAGAGCAAAGAGAAGAAGAAGATACTTGCAGGGGCACAGAGAATGTACTGAAAGCAGAGAGAGAGACAAATGAAGGTTTGGAATCTATATAAAAGACACGTCTCTTCGGTTCTCCCGCCTAGAAGGGAACTTTATCTTTTTCAAATTCCAACGAGAAGACAAATCGTCGCGACTCGATCCCCCCAAAGGATGCAATGATGGGAAGATCTTGTAGGATCCCTATAGAAGATCTTGTGGCCCCCGCTTTCTTTATATTATTAAATTCACCGAATATTTCTTCTAACCTCGTATGAGGGCTCGACCATATCAACCTTTATTGTGCAACTGCGCCTGGCGGGTTCGGATACTAATTAACATCATTACTGTGCGACCGCGACGGATGAATTTGGATGCCAGCAAACACCCTCCGAGGGCTTGCGGATTTTAAGGACCTCACAGTTTCCGTCGTCTTCTTCCTTCCAAAGAATTTAACCAATGAGTAAACAATCGCTCAAACATCGCCTGAAACCCAAGGACGCCCCCTAGGAGTTGCCATAAAGAGCTTCAGATAAAATGCAAGCATTTATCAGAAGCTCGAGGGCTAATGATATGGTCAGATTAGGATACGGGCCTAATAGTTACGAAAGGCCCCGTGTAAGGCCTTGTTAGAGAAAGGAGCCCACGAATCGTTATGATGAGGGTGGGTCCGAGATCGTTGCGCTCAGAGTGGGGCCAGGAACCGTTAGAAAGAGCTCACACCAGTGGGCCCCCTAGAGGAAACGGCTTCTGGGCATGGATGTCCTTTCCATAACGGCCGTAGGATGTTCTGTGACCTTTGAGCAGTAGTCGTTCAGGAGACCTCGACTCAACCTCGCACTCGTCCTCGCTCGGACGAACGTTGGCCACAGGCGAGGAAAGAACATGTCGAGGTTGAGAGAGGTCCTAACGACCTTCTTGCCGCAGTCAAGAAGAGAGGATGAGAACACTATGAGGCCACAAAAGATCCGATGTGATGAGGGACCACCAGATAGATATAAATAGGAACCCCCTCCCATAGGGAAGGGGGGTTAGACATTCTGTAAACAAAGAGATCCATATATGAAATAAAGAAATTCTTACTCTTCTTGAAAAAAATACTTTGTTGAAACCTATGAGCTAGATTTAGGGTTATCACTTGCAAAGCCAATCTAGTACTTCATCAAGGCCTCAGAGTCAGAGCCAGAGGTATTCTTGGTCCAATTACTCATTCAATTCAAAAATTTGTTGTAAAATGCATGAAATTGATGTATTATTTTTAGTTGAATATTATTAATTTTGTTGTTTCTTGTTATTTTTGGTTCAGTAAACAAGGTTCTAGTAGTGGTAGTGGCGATGTCAATGAGATAAGAGCTGGTCTGAAAGACTTCATGCGTGGAAAGAGAACTGCAGAACCACCTGCAAAGTCAGAGCTTGAGCAATATATGTGTGAACCCTTGGATGAAACTGGTTTGGAGGAAGATTTTGACATCCTTCAATGGTGGAAGTTGAAGGTGCCTAAGTATCCAGTGTTGTCTCGACTTGCTCGAGACATCCTAGCTGTACCGGCATCGACAGTGGCATCTGAATCCACGTTCTCTACTAGTGGCAGGACGCTGTCACTTGTGAGAAATAGTTTGAATGATGAGAGCATAGAATCTCTCATATGTGCTCAGGATTGGCTTCGTGCTCGTATGGCCGGTAAGCGTTATAGCTAATTTTATTTTAGTTATTTTCAGTTTTGTTTTAAGAAAAAAATTTATTTGCAAGCTGTGTTTATATGCAGAGAATGGTGTACAAGTTGGTGCTACACTGTAAGCAAATGAAGTGGTACCAGGCGATACTATTTGTGGTTTAGAAGAATGACATATTGACACTGTAAGTGACTTATTCTGTTTTGTTTACATGCATGTAGGAACAAAATTTTCTATGTTACTTTGATTACTATGGTAGGAACACTATACCTGGGTCTTGTGCCATTTATACTTGTTAAGTGTGTTACTAATACAGTCCAGTTCAATGCATAAGAGTGTTAAGTGTTAAGTGTTAAGGCTCAATTTCAATACTGTCCAGTTCAATACAGTACAGTCCAGTTCAATGCATCAAATTCAATGCATACCAACTAATAAAAAGTTCAACTCAAGTGGTAAAAGCTCAATTTCAGCATGCACAATTGTACTTGTTAACTGTATTAGTTAGTATGCATTATCAGCACGCAAAATTAATTGCAAGCTATGTTTATTTGTAGAGTATGGTGTGCAAGTTGGTTCTACACTGTGGGCCGGTGCCGAAACAGTATCAGATGATACTATTTGTGGAATTGTGGTAAAAAAGAATGACATTTTGAAGTTGTGAAGGAATTATTTTGTGATTTGTGTTATTCCTATTTGCTTGGTACCTGTTTGGTACAGTTAGCTTTGTTGATTATTTCAAAACAATTTAAGTAGAGTTTCTTTTGTGGCTTGGTACTAGTTTGGAAGAATTGCACAAGATAAGATATCTTTTTTGTTTCAAAATTGTACTTGAGTAGATAATCTTACTAGCTTGGTACCATTTTGGTGCGTTTGGCTTGGTACTAAGGATAATACTCAATCTTTTGCAAAGATAAGCAAGTACTAACTTGCAAATGGTGGGTTGCGGTTTCTCACAAATTTACTGTTTTTAACGTTACAAATGGTGGGTTGCAAAGATAAGCAAGTACTAAGCAACTAAGCAAGTACCTGTTTGGTACCATGTTCTCTACTAGCTTTGTTGATTAACGTTTTTTAACGTTATTCCGTTTCAGAAGATGGAACGGAAAACGTCACAAATTTAATTTCCGTTCTATTTACGTAACATAACTGGAAATGAAATCCTTTACGTCCATCACAACGGAACGTACACGGAACTTATTGTTTCCGTGTACGTTCTGCACGTTTGACACCTATAGCGACGAGGTTGAGTTGTCAACGCAGCATCGACACTGAGCTTCTCCGTCGTTCTGAGCCTCTCCTCCAGCCACCAAAGCCACCGTGAGCGTCATTTTTGCCTCCCTTCTCCTTCTCCTCCGTCGTCTAAGCTTCCTAACTTGCAATTTGGCTGGAATTATCTCTCCTTGCCTTGTGTCACGTCAGCTGCCTCCTCCGCCAAATTGGGCAAACTACACATGCATGGCGCCAGACCACCATGGCTTGGTGGCTGGGCCAGCATGGAGATCACTCAAAACAACTCAAACAGGTATAAAAAGTCCTTTATTTATATCAAGGAGGATGGTTTACAACTCAAGCTGCCTTTCCTTGGCTTCTACTTCTCTGACTCACAATCTATCCAACTGCTTGTAGAAATGACACAGAATTTTAACTAGGGTTTCTTGCCGTGCTGTTCTTCATTGGCACAGGGGTATTTATTGCTAAAATAAATCCAACACAATTATAAGCACATAATGCGTAAGCACTAAGTCAAAAACAAGTCCTTAGACCAACAAAACAAAATTGATACAATAAAGGAAGGCTTCCATCGAAATAAAAAGGTTCACACTTAACACAAAAAAAAGGAAGAGCTAGCTAAAGTATTCTACCAGCACAAAGCTCAAAAACAAACTCCGGCACAAGAGTTCATACAATAAAAGGAAAGACAATCGATTAAGCAGGCCATCTTATCTAAACTAAGTTTAAGATTCAGCCAATGTTTTTAACCGTACCGGACATCAACCGGTGAAACGAAGGATACGGGATTTTACCGGTATAATCGGTTGTATCGGTCCTAAAAATCGGGTGACGTTAACAAATATTTTAATAATAACTAAACTCTTCATATATAAATATTTTTTTCATACCTATAAATATGATTTATTTCT
Source organism: Rhynchospora pubera (assembly GCA_028095005.1). Classification (NCBI taxonomy): domain Eukaryota; kingdom Viridiplantae; phylum Streptophyta; class Magnoliopsida; order Poales; family Cyperaceae; genus Rhynchospora; species Rhynchospora pubera. The sequence goes on along the minus strand of CM051462.1, from coordinate 146,446,805 downwards.
TAATACAATTGTATAATTTTATAAATCATGTGAATAATTAATTTCCTAATTGCTATCGTTGCTGTTTTAATTAAGAAAAATTCTCAGGTTGCAATTAATATAAGTACAAAGGACTAATTCATTAAAAAAGCTGTTTAAACATTTATAATTTCTAAAAAAGAAAAGTCTCAATTGTAAACCAAAGCTCGTGAACGTTTAAACTTTGCCTTTCTACCGAAAAATATAAAAAGATTAAATGCCTTGGGGTTTGTGTCCGCCCATTCCACTGTCTTTCTAGTTTCCCGTGTTTTCAAAAAGGTGAACAGAGGGGACATTCCGGATTTTCGATTTTCCAGTTTTCTCGAAATTGGCCGGTATTTCCCGGTACACTAAGACTGCTGTTTTCAGCCTTTTTCATACCGGATCAGGAGCCGGTACCCAGTATTTTCCAGTATTTCTGGTGCCGGTCCAATTCAGCTAATAACCAAAGCAGCTAGCTAAAGTATTCTACCAGTGCAAAAGCTCAACAAACAGCGCCACAAGAGTTAAACCACAAAGTCACAAACACAAAAGTTTAAGTTAGACACAGCAAAGTCACACACAAAAAGTAAAGTTAAGCCAAACTATAGCAAGGTGAGAAGCAGCATATCTATTGCCTTCAGCATGTCGATCAGTCAAGAAAGTTTTATTAAAATAGGGAAAAAATATTAATTTGAACTACAAATCGTAACAACATTCAACATATTGGTATGGAGGCTAGGGTTTTCTCCCAAAGAATACCCCTTTATATGACCTCATGACCTAGAGCTCTACCAACCTTTCTATGGACAATATTGCCCCTCCTTAGCCGCCTCCCTTAATGGGCCTTTAGCCTACAACAAGTTGTTGGTTTAGCCCATTAATCATTCCTTTTATTTGCACCTTCTATTGGACATTAAATCAACTAATTAATTTAAAGGTCCAATTAGCTCATATTATTAAATGTGTTGATTATAATTAATTATTAACTATTTAATAATTAATATGGAATTAGTCAATGTTAGTAAGTGTGCTAATTTTTTATTTTTATGCTAATTACCAATTAATTAACCAAGCAAACATAGCACACACAAGATCTAGTACACAAGCTATTTAAACACGCGAGAAAAAGGGGAAATCGATACCTCCCGCGAAATCGTATTCGCGGGGCTCGACCAAGGCATGGGAATCGATGGCGTGCCTTCTCCACCGTCTCCACCACGTCTCGTAACCGCCCTTGAGTCCACCAAGGAGGATTAATCACGTTCTACAAGGTACGTGCTAGCATACCCAAAGAACAAGCCTAATCCCTATGGTTTTCTCTCTTGCATCAATCAACAACCTTGATTTAGTGGAGAGAAAATAGCTCAACACATGAGCAAAAGAGAGGGAGAGAAGAGGAAGGTGGCGGCCTAGAATGGGAGGAAGAGAGGAGAGAAAAAACTAGGTGGAGGCTCTCATAAGTGGTCCTTATATAGAGCACAAAACCTAATTGACCTCTTGCATAATTACAACTATGCCATCCAACCTACCACCATAAATGGCTGCCACGAAATGGGCCTTTATGGGCCATTAAACCCCTTCATTTGGACCATTAATTCATATAATTAAGGTCCCTCAACTTTGCTCTTTAATTGGGCTATATATTTGCTATTTAAATAACGGCCCAATTAATCAATATAACCATTTATATTGATAAGTGTTGAACTAAATTAATTATTAACTCATTAATAATTATTTTAGGATTAGTTAATGCATTAATTTATTTCTATATGATCCATTGACTTAATTAATTATAACGGTTCGCAACGGTATATAATTAATTAATCAATCTTATCATATTTCCACAGAACCTACTGCTGTGAATAAATAAATAATGCACTGTGTGATTAATGTCCTATTTGTGTGACCCTTTGAGGATTCCACAGAACCTATGCTATGTTGGCCATGGAATTAAATCGTTATTTAATTCCAATAATCATAAGCGGTATCTAGCAACACGTTATGACTCCCAATTCGCATAAATAGTGTACTGCTACAATATTTCAATCCTGCATAAGAGAATAAATATGTTTCTCTATTTTGATTCTTATGTCGCACGATATCATCGTATAATCCAAGATAGGAATGTGTCATTCTTGCAGATTATACGTTTCTTGATCTAGAGATAATTGTATAAAGTTGCATGCAAACAATCTATCTCCATCAAGGGGCCCAAACAGATATCGTCACTCACTAAGTGAATTAATGAGGGACATACGGTTTTCTTGATGATTAACTTTTCCCCGCACAATTCAAGAGAACATAAATAAAGTCCGTATAGCAGCCCTTATCGGGAATCAGCGGTAGACAGTATTTATTGAACCTATCCTCATGTGGAAAAGATAAACATCTCAAACTTAGAACCAAAATCACAACGAAATAAACAATGACACATAACACAATCCATATGTTTATTTCGATGGGTCAAGTCCTGTGCTATGTTCCATAACATACACATATGCAACTAAGTTGGTAACTCTTTACCTATGATTAGTAGAACTTAATCATCACTTAACTTGCATACTAATCTTTTATGATAATTAATGTTCCTTGTTAATTATCAAGATTATGGACCGTTTAGATTTATTATTGTCATTCTAAAGAATGATCAACAGAGATCTACAATTCAGATCCTCAACCTGAATGATCTGTCAATAATAAACCTAGGAACAGATGATAAAATCTTATCCAAAACATAAACTAATAATTAAGTCATTAAATTATTGACTTCTAGGACATAACTCTAACAATCTCCCACTTGGCCTAGAGTCAATCAGTAGTGACTTCTAGCCAACGAAGAATTGAGAACAATGTCATATATCTACATATATACATGTCTCGGACCTCAAAATAAATAATACGCTTATAGCTAGTTACTCATACGTCCACCACGTATGGATGCATAACTGCATCTCGTATACTGCTCAAGGTAGAGGTCGTGCTAGAGTGTTCGCTGTGTTCGCGAACCTATCCAAAAATTGTTTGACTATATATATATATACTCCTATATATATTCTTGATCACCATCATATGATATCAAGTGATATCGTTATAGATCATATTTGAATCTCCAATGTAACATTGGGCTCTTAGGAGTAAGTTATGGTTCGAGATGCTTAGAACCATAATAACTCAACTAAGAAATCGATCCGAAATAAACTTCTTTTATTGCTTCACAAGTTGCTATGTATTTTGCTTTGGTGACGGAAACGGTTGTAATATTCCATTTAGAACACCTTCTAAATTTACAACACCACCTTTTAGCAAAATACGTAGTTCAACTGTGATTATATCAATCTTTCGAAAAACTAGCATTAGTGTAATTAACTTACACGAGCTCCTTTTAAGAGATGAAACATTATATCACTCTTTCTCATAAGGTACTCGAGGATATCCTTGACTATCGTCCTAATGTGTCTCTCTTGTATCCATTTGACAACTGTTTGTCATATCTTTTGGATACTACACATTGGGGCATATGCATAAATATGGCGTACACAATGAAACTCATAATGAAGGAATGCTTGAACTATTTCATGCACTTTCTCGAATCGAGTTGCAATAGACCGAGTTAAAACACTCAAGTCATGCCATGTGACGTATAGTTAGACATCCTTTCTTGGAGTGTAACTTTCGTGTTTCTAGAACACTTCGTCAATATATGCATATTTGCTCAAACCTAACATCCATCATAATCTATCTTTATAGATTTTGTTTCCTAGGATTAGGTGACTTCGCCCAAGTTCTCATTTGAGAAAGCATTCTCCAAAGAGATCTCGACAATATTCATTTTCTTAATGTTATTCCCAATTAATGAATTGTTATCTTGAACAATACAAGTAATACAATTATGCTCCCACTGAATATCTTGTTTATACAAGATACTTTTGACGAAGTTCAACTCCTTGACTTCATTGTCAAAACTTTTATTCCAATCTCCACAACACTTGCTTTAATCCATTTATGGATCCTTGAAGCATGCGTATGTTTTTAGCAATACATAAAACCTCGATTTGTGTCAAATGCACAACATCATCCTTCATTCATACGAAGAAGACGGTTTTATGTGTTTTTCCATATATCAATATATATGAAATACAACTATTGCTAGAATGATCTTTATTGACTTTTACATAGCCACAAGCAAGAGGTTGTGCTTTGTACGTAGTCAACTAGTCATCGACTTAGACATAGCTACAAGCGAGAAGCCGCGCTTTGTACATAGTCGATTTGTTATCCATGTTGATCTTTCCTTTTGAAGATCTAAAACGTTCTTGATGAATTGCTCCTTCATGAACATCAACCAAGGTCTATACCTTGTTGTTATACATGGATTTTATTTAAAGATCATATGAATTCAAACCATATATGTGGAATCGGATCGTTCCATCGTTTTTCTTGTTTATCAACGGATTCTCATATGCTAAGTTTGAGAATGTCGTGAAGCCAATGCACCAAACGGCTTAGGCAATCAACTCTCGTTGATCTTTTGTAGGATTGGTACTTGAGGTTCATGAACTTCTTCTACAACGATTTGTTGAACGAGTTCTTGACTCCTTATATATTTCATGAGTTTCTCGAACATCATCAACTCGTGAGATGGTTGAGTCATCATTGGAAGGAGCGTACTATTAAACTTCTTTCAAAACAACTTGTGAATGAAGTTCCGCTCAACTCCCACTAAGTACCATGTATGGAGTGACAAGTTTCCCATAAGAGTACTTTTTGTAGTGACGCATAAACTATTTTAATGCTCACTTTACTCCCACTACTTCTTCTTGAGAATTTTAATTCATCAAGACTACATTATTATTAGCAACAACTACTTTGTTCTTATCATATTCGTGTAAGTAGTGCCTTTTAATATAAAGCATCCTACAAATATTAAGTGTCTTATTTGGGTACAAGCTTATCAACAATCTTGAAATAAGCTTATCAACACCAAATCTTAAGAAGCATTATACTTAGAGATCAAAATCTCATAAGATATCTTCTTCAATAGACTTCGATGGAACATCATTCAGTGTAAATAATATTGTCCTCAAACATAATTCCCTAATATGAGTCGAATAAGTCCATTTGATTTATTACCGATCGAACTATACAAAATATTGTTCGATACCTCCATTCTTGGACATATTATTCCTCATGGAGCGAGTTATGAAACTACTTTCATACTCTTTAGATAATATTTCAAATCATATGACTTAACTACTTATTTATTTACCACAATTAATTGTAAGACTTCCATTTTTCTTGAACGGTCTTTTAAACTTCACTCTTGAACTCCTTTGAACTAGTCAAAAGGTTCATACTTATACCTTATCAAATAGATATGTTAATATCTACAATGATCGTTGGTTAAGTAGTAAAGTATCAACAACCTTTCATTGCACAAGTACTTATAGGTCTTTATACATCGATATGTATAAGTCCTAATCAAGTCACTTGTCCTTAAACCTTTGTAGGTTAAAGGCGCTTTTGTCATTTAACAAACATGATTCGCATATCAATCGATTTGAAATCGAATTGAATTTACGAGCTCTATGTTACGTAGACTCTCGTAATGCGATTCTCGTTTATGTATGTGACTAAGCGGTTATATATAACATGAAAGTCAAAATACTTTATGTTAAGTCTTACGCATCATATTTGTCATTCAAAATTTGTTTATCTATTTCAAGCAAATTCAATCAAGATGCATGAAATCATATAAACAAATCTATAATAAAAGATCTTGTCTTTTACAAAACATAATCATCCATCATTGAATATGAAATGGAGATATTATGAGAGGTTTTAGAATTAAGGTATGCAACCTTCAATTCCTAAACAAACTCTTAATAAAGATAACTCTACGTATTCAATGGTAATGACTTAAACGAATAAGTCATCTCCTATACGGAGTTTACTTTATATCTCTCGAACATTCTCTTATTCTTCATTGCCAACACATTTCGTTAAATGCGAGCATATGAACTAGTATCAAGTTACTAGTGTAAATTAGAGATAGTGAGATAATTTGAACGACAAATACACTTTAGGATTAGAATATTTCTAATCGTCACAATCATGGTACTTCGGACAACCTTTCAAATGCCTCCCATAAAACGGCAAATGAAACATCTCATGTGACACATGGTCATTAATGAGAGTCTCGAAATTTCTACTCATACATTGGTGAAGTATTTCTTGAATACTTAACCAATCACCTTTTTGCATTAACAAGCGTGCGAAAAAGGTAATATTATATCCTTCATAATTCCAAAGAGATCGAATGACAATATCAACAATCCTTGATATCGGAGATTAATATCTCTAGTCATCAATTAGCTACTTCAATCTTTCGATTTGTAAGCTAATGAAACATTCATATAACTTCTTTTAAAAGAATAATCTCTTGGTCAACTCATATTCTTTATACTCAATCATAAATGATGAAGTTAATATCTACTTTCTCCAAGAACACTTTCTTGAGTAAGCGAATGAGAGCGTACGAGTTAAATCTAGTCCATATGAATTCTCTAATTCAAAGGTCTAGAAATTTTGAATGAGGATACTAGCCATACGCTTTATTGAATAACTTTTCGCCAAAAGTCAATCAATCATCGCGATGCTACGTTCGGGTAGTTTGAGGAAAGTTTTGGGAATTGACATACTCAAGTTTTTCTTCACTAATATCGTGTCTTAGGAATCGGTATTACTTCTTTAAGTGAATACTTTTAGAAACGAGTTTGTTCATTTTCAAAGATTGATCGCAACAAAATTAACAATTTTAACATCTATAACAAAATCAATTTAAGGTCATATAGTTTATGCAATTGTTTTAATTATAACAAATAAAACTCCCACTACATTTATTTAATGTCCCTAATGTAGTAGGTTTTCCAAGATCCCTATTTTCGTTGAGATGATGCTAGCGTCGGCGTGACACCAAAACAACTAGATAAGGTAGGTTCTCCAACCAATCATTCCATATGATTCTTGGTTTGTGAAATATCACATGTACATCCACAAACTTTGCCCCGATGTCCAATCCGATTAGAAAACATCGTTAAGTAACCTTTCTCTATTTGCTCCTAGTAAATCCGATTTACACCCCGACACGGATGATGGAACACGATGTCCCGCGTCGGCGAGAATGCATCAATGAACGATCATACACGTTAGAAGGGGATAGAGAGAAGGAGGGCGATTAAACTTAATCATGTTTTGTTTGGGACAATTAATTAAGTGACACTTGTTTGGTGGTCATGTAAGCATACACCCATACCTAGCCTATGACAATTCATAGCAATCACAAGCAATCACATATAAGCATCTCATAGTTGTGGGTTTGTATGGCTCCCGCTTGCATTAGTTTCGCCACATCGTCCATGGAGCAAAACTAATCTAATCCTTGTCCCTCCCACTAAATTTTATAAGGATCTAAATCCTATATAAAATAAAGGTACAAAATACATGTGAAAACATCCTATTCCCATCCTAACCTTAGGGGCATGCAAGCCTCACAAGTTACATCAAAAATTAATCAACAAATTAATTAATTAATGGCACCAAAGGCCGCATTACAAACATTCACACATGCATTCAAATACAACCACAAGGCATTGAGTCTTGAGCCATACTAAACCCACTATCCACCTACAAAACAAAGTTAGCACATACAAGCACTTTGTTTCCAATTAACGATTTTCAAGCATCTTTGCGTATCGTTTGCTATAAGTAAATTCCGTGTACAAATCCTCAATTTTAAACAACCAAACTTGTTTAAATTCATTTAGAAGGTTCTTTCAACATCCCATAACAGAAAGGAGATCAAACAAGGAGTTTTCTAATTAATTTCAACTAGTTTGAATACTTAGAAAAACAGTAATTTACCAAAAAACGTAACTAATGGAATCCAACAAAAACAACAGTTTTCGGTCTCCAAAAATTCTCAAATAAATTACTTAAGCTCCTTATCAAAGTTGTGACTACCAGTAAAAATTTCAAGAAGAGATCTTAAACCATCTGGGAGAATCAAAAAAGACAAATCTCTTACAAGTGCACGAAACACCGTTATGAGATTTTCAGCTTATCCTCTCAACCATTTGGTCTGTTAGACCACCTTCTATCCAGTTTTTATATATACAATATACATAGAAAAACTTGTTTAGACTACAGGCTATCCATTCATGAAAAGAAAACAACCAAGTTTAGTTCAATAATATTAAGTTACAGCCTAAACAATCAACAAATTCTGTACTGGGACAGACTGTCAATCGAAAGGTTTTAACCTAGTTGAAGGTCCAAACATCCACGAAAAATTACGAAATTAATTTTCCTGGAATCCTAACTCAAAATAGAACAACTTCATTTAAACAAAATGTTTTAAAGGAGTTCTCAGTTGGTACAGTTTATTAGAACAATCGATTTGCTCAACAAACTGGATCTGACAAGATCTTCCTTTTCATACTTGAAAACCCACTAATTAATCCGAGTCATGCAACAATTTATACATGCTCAGAAAGAGCTTCAAGTCCTCTTTATTTCTAGCCATAGAACACTGGTACTTATATTCAAAATATAAATCTTTCAAGCCATTCAAACAGGACAGTGCAAGCAAAAACTGGTTCTGCGCACTGTCGCCGTTTTATTCACAGTAAATCCATACTAATTCAGACAAATGTGAATCCAACGACAAATGAATCAAAATCCACATATCTACAACTTTCATATAGATGGAAAGATCTTCCAGAGAACTTATCACATCCAAAAACTCGAAATAACACAGAAAATACCATTTCCAGACAGCAAACAAACGCATCATCTCTACTAATCCATTAATTAGCCAATTTCTCTTAATTAAGTGTTAAAATAGCTTAAGTACGACCATGTGCTCTGATACCACTGTTAGTAAGTGTGCTAATTTTTTATTTTTATGCTAATTACCAATTAATTAACCAAGCAAACATAGCACACACAAGATCTAGTACACAAGCTATTTAAACACGCGAGAAAAAGGGGAAATCGATACCTCCCGCGAAATCGTATTCGCGGGGCTCGACCAAGGCATGGGAATCGATGGCGTGCCTTCTCCACCGTCTCCACCACGTCTCGTAACCGCCCTCGAGTCCACCAAGGAGGATTAATCACGTTCTACAAGGTACGTGCTAGCATACCCAAAGAACAAGCCTAATCCCTATGGTTTTCTCTCTTGCATCAATCAACAACCTTGATTTAGTGGAGAGAAAATAGCTCAACACATGAGCAAAAGAGAGGGAGAGAAGAGGAAGGTGGCGGCCTAGAATGGGAGGAAGAGAGGAGAGAGAAAAAACTAGGTGGAGGCTCTCATAAGTGGTCCTTATATAGAGCACAAAACCTAATTGACCTCTTGCATAATTACAACTATGCCATCCAACCTACCACCATAAATGGCTGCCACGAAATGGGCCTTTATGGGCCATTAAACCCCTTCATTTGGACCATTAATTCATATAATTAAGGTCCCTCAACTTTGCTCTTTAATTGGGCTATATATTTGCTATTTAAATAACGGCCCAATTAATCAATATAACCATTTATATTGATAAGTGTTGAACTAAATTAATTATTAACTCATTAATAATTATTTTAGGATTAGTTAATGCATTAATTTATTTCTATATGATCCATTGACTTAATTAATTATAACGGTTCGCAACGGTATATAATTAATTAATCAATCTTATCATATTTCCACAGAACCTACTGCTGTGAATAAATAAATAATGCACTGTGTGATTAATGTCTTATTTGTGTGACCCTTTGAGGATTTATGCTATGTTGGCCATGGAATTAAATCGTTATTTAATTCCAATAATCATAAGCGGTATCTAGCAACACGTTATGACTCCCAATTCGCATAAATAGTGTACTGCTACAATATTTCAATCCTGCATAAGAGAATAAATATGTTTCTCTATTTTGATTCTTATGTCGCACGATATCATCGTATAATCCAAGATAGGAATGTGTCATTCTTGCAGATTATACGTTTCTTGATCTAGAGATAATTGTATAAAGTTGCATGCAAACAATCTATCTCCATCAAGGGGCCCAAACAGATATCGTCACTCACTAAGTGAATTAATGAGGGACATACGGTTTTCTTGATGATTAACTTTTCCCCGCACAATTCAAGAGAACATAAATAAAGTCCGTATAGCAGCCCTTATCGGGAATCAGCGGTAGACAGTATTTATTGAACCTATCCTCATGTGGAAAAGATAAACATCTCAAACTTAGAACCAAAATCACAACGAAATAAACAATGACACATAACACAATCCATATGTTTATTTCGATGGGTCAAGTCCTGTGCTATGTTCCATAACATACACATATGCAACTAAGTTGGTAACTCTTTACCTATGATTAGTAGAACTTAATCATCACTTAACTTGCATACTAATCTTTTATGATAATTAATGTTCCTTGTTAATTATCAAGATTATGGACCGTTTAGATTTATTATTGTCATTCTAAAGAATGATCAACAGAGATCTACAATTCAGATCCTCAACCTGAATGATCTGTCAATAATAAACCTAGGAACAGATGATAAAATCTTATCCAAAACATAAACTAATAATTAAGTCATTAAATTATTGACTTCTAGGACATAACTCTAACAGTCAATGCATTTAATTATTTCGATATGATCAATTTGACTTAATTAATCATAACGGTCCATAACGGTATACGATTAATTAATCAACTTATCATATTTCGCAAAACCAATTGTTGCAAATAAACAATTAATGCACGTGTGGTTAAACACCTTATTATGTGTGACCCTTTGAGGATTTATCTATGTTGGACATGGAATTAAATCGCCATTTAATTCCAATAATCATAAGCGGTATCTAGCAACACGTTATGACTCCCAATTCGCATAAATAGTGTACTGTTACAATATTTCAATTCTGCATAAGAGAATAATAATGTTTCTCTATTTTGATTCTTATGTCTCACGATATCATCGTATAATCCAAGATAGGAATGTGTCATTCTTGCAGATTATACGTTTCTTGATCTAGAGTTGATCGCTTAGTTGCGCGCATACGATCCAACTCCATCAAGGGGCCCAAACAGATATCGTCACTCACTAAGTGAATTAATGAGGGACATACGGTTTTCTTGATGATTAGCTTTTCCCCGCACAATTCAAGAGAACATAAATAAAGTCCGTATAGCAGCCCTTATCGGGAATCAGCGGTAGACAATATTTATTGAACCTATCCTCATGTGGAAAAGATAAACATCTCAAACTTAGAATCAAAATCATAACGAAATAAACAATGACACATAACACAATCCATATGTTTATTTCGTTGGGTCAAGTCCAATCCAAATCTGAACTGAACTATCCAATATACTTTTTTTTAATCCTTTTTTTAAAAGGTTTATGAATCATGTTGATTAATATTTCTAAAGATACTAATATGAATTTCTGATCATTTGTTTCAGATACTGAAGATGTTGGCATCGAGATGCCTTTTCAATTGAAATTTGGAGAGAGAGGAGCAGCATGCATATGCAGAGAGGCTGTTTAGGATGTGTAGATGGAGGATGCAGGAAGGCACAGCGAAGCAACAGATGTGTTAAGGGGGGGCTATTTGGCAGTTTATTTTTTGAAATCTAATTCTAGTAGTATGTCTGTATTTCTATTGGTTTATTGTAATAAGAAGTCGTGGAGGTTTTTTCGTTGTGATAAATGTAATAATAATTGCTCTTGCTTTGTACAGATGCACACGAGAGGTAGAATATATATTTGGTCAAGTAAACAAATGGACAGAGATAGACAGCAATTGTAAACAAATGGTACCTAATACCAATTGTACCGACACATGTACATTCAACTATTTAGGCACATCATTATTACATAATTGCTATTGTAAGCTTATTACATCCCGTACCAGTGTCAATTTGTTCCACTTCCAATTAACCCCAACATACACTTATACTATTGTCACAATTTTATTACACCCTGCACCTAACAAAATCCTCACAACTAATACAAACATTTTACAAACCCTTATTGGACATTTGCACCCATCTCTGCCATCTCATCCAATTGCCGCAGCGACTTGTCAATTGCTGGCATGAGAGCTTTCACTTGGATTTGTAGCTTCTCTGACCCCAAATCCTTCTCAAAGCCCATCAATTCATGTCAGCAGCCTAATCCCAATTTTACACAATCAGTAGCCATACCTCAGTAAGACTTATATTAGGATATGAGCTCACCTTTAGCTTTGATACAACCTAATATTAGATACGAAAATGTTAAAACTTAAAAAAGGTCCAAATAAAAAAAAACAAATGTATCGAATCATATATATATTTCACCACTAAGAACAATGTTGATAGTGTAGTGACCAGGATACTAGTTGGATACAGGACTAAGTATCACCCAAAAGTAGGACAGATAGTAAATACCAGTATATAAGACATGCTTATTTGTGACATTAGATGCATGACTAAGGCTCACGACTGAAAACCAAATTACTGCACAAAACTAAATTAGGGACAGTGTCAACTCAAAATAAGCAATAAAATCTAGATACTGCAACAGTCATGGCAACACTGGTATAGCACGAAAGAAATGAAGAAGAGTGTCTTGGCCATGTAATTTGAGCGGTTCCTGATATCGTATGACAATCATAGACATTGGCCCATCAAAGTGGTAACCCTCTGGTACATGCTCCGGCAGAGGCGGCCATGCTCTTTTAGAGTTAGTGCCTTAAAATGTGCATGATCTCTTGTCATCGACCATGAGTCACCAATGCATCTTATGTTTGGCAGAGCCTACAATTGCATAGAAAAAGGAAAGTAAAGAAAAAGAGTAGTATATACTTGGTACAAGACCTAAGTAGTAATGATATAGTTGTTTGGTAATGATTTATAGTAAACATTTTGAAAACAATGGTGTTTTAGAACTGACGGATACAAATGAAAAAAGAATTATATACCGAGACGGATCTTGCACCTGATGTTTCCAATTCCAGTACGAACATTTTTGCTAGACCTATGTGCTACTGTAACAAAATTTGAGATGTCCAACTCCATCTAAAATTTAAAGCAAATCAAGCAAAAAAACATAGAATTTTAAGTACTAATATATATAAATGAATGACCTAATTAATCTGACACCTACAGTAGGAATTGAGACTATATGCTTTGAACAAAATTAACATCCAATTAAAAGGACAAACTACTAATTAAGGACAAACAAATAATTACCACATTAGTTTTATTTTGGTTGCCAGCCAACACTGGTATGAGTAGATAAATAGTGCCAGTTAACATCTTAGATTCTATTTTGTAACAAAAATCCAACGAATATGAAAGAAGGGAGGAGCTGTGGCCATGACTAAAAATTCGAAATAAAAATTGGCACTAACTGTCAATTTGAAGAACTTCCGTTCATTATTCAATGAAGATGATGGTAGAGCAAGGAGTTGTGGAACTGGTCATAACGCACCAATTTTTATTCAATGAAGATGAAGATGAAATAAGGGGAGGAGTTGTGGTAATAATTCTCCATTTCAACTCAAAATCACAAATTGAACAGAAAATGAGAGGATTCGGCGAAGGGGAGTTCTTCAGAGGAACGAGACAATAAGAGAGAAAGAGAGAGAGGGTCGTCACCAGCAATTGCACTTCCTTGTCGAGTTCCGGCGAAGCTAGGTTTTTCTTTTGGGAGAAGAGGAGAGAGTCGAGTCGAGTCGAGGCGTGAGATATCGAAAATACAAATTGGTGCGTTAGCGGAGAGGAAACGGAGAATTAACGTAAAATTTTAAAAACCTCTTTGCCCTAAGCGCCTATATCTGGACCACAGAATCTTATCAAATCACTCGATCGGACGGCTAAAAGACTGGAGCACACAGGCCCTATATGTGCTGGAGTCTAATTTAGCATATCTCTATATGTATATAGAGAGAGAGGATTGCTAAAATACTATAGAGAGAGAGGATTGCTAAAATACTATGCATAGCACAGATGCTCTTCATGCTACAGATTCGTTTTTGAATTTCATGCTTCAAACAACCGATCCAAACCGTTCATTATCTTCTTCATATTGAAATCTCATTAGAAATCAAATTTTACATTTTTTTTGAATTTTTTTACTATTTTTCTCAGATTTTTTAAAATACTTAATCTAATAAATTCTGGACCCTTCAATAACAGTGATTTTCAAAAATTTAAGAAAAATAGTAAAAAAATTAAAAAAAATGTAAAATTCGGTTTCTAATGAGATTTCAATATGTAAAAGACAATGAACGGTTTGGATCGGTTGGTTGAAGCATGAAATTCAAGAACGAATCCGTAGCACAAATGACATCCGTGCTATGCATAGCATTTTAGCAATCCTCTATATATATATATGTATTAAGAGAGGACAAAGATATAAAATAAAACACAATTAATAAATACGCTTTAGTATAATGGCAATTAGTAATTAATGCATATTGAGTGGAGTTGTCTGTTCAAAATTCAAATGAGGTCCCTCGTGGATATTTAAATTTGAAAAAAGAGGAGGTTTGACTATATTGTAGCAAAGCAGCAACAACAACAGACTCTCCAATTTGAAAATATCATAGAAAAAAAATATAAAATTTGATCTCAAAGTAGATTAATTCAATGTGAAGAGTAATTTGAAGAGTTCGGATTAACTGTTTGAATTTTAGATTTCGAAAACAGTTCCCGCATACGGAGACGATCCATATGCTAAAGTGTATTTTAGCCAATTTACTCTCTCTCTCTCTATATAGATAGATAGATAGTACACATTTTTTTAAAAATAATTATTTTATATGATAACGAACGACAATGTTTATTGAGCAGAGGATGAGAGTTTCAAATTCAAATAAAGATTTATACATTTAATGTTAGAAGGCTGAACTCTATTTTGAGGTTTCATCAAGAAAAATAGCCATTTTATTTTCTATCTAAAAATTAAAATAAATCGTAGATATAAAACTTTTGCAATAAGTAACTTTAAAATTGCCTCTTACAAACTAGAGCAACATTTTTTTTATAGGTCAAAGAAAGTACTTATAGGGTTTTAGTGTACTTTGTTATTTGCAAAATTAAAACAAAAGTTTAGTTTTAGTTTCTATTAGAAATGATTATTATGATGTAGATAAAGAAAATAGAAAAAAATTTTCTTGTGCCACCCAAAAGTGATGAAACTGAAAATTCGCCACCAAAAAATAAAATCTTATGTTTTTATCACCCAAAAATTTTAATTTTTTCTCTAAATACCAATCAGTCCTTTTAATTAAAAAATAATAGTTAAATAATAAAAATATAATTTTCAGACTATTTTGCCGTCGTACCCAACATTACAACCAGTCGATAAAAAACCGATCAAGTCAAAATGTGTTCCTATATCCGCATCCGTATTCGAAAATTTGCGGATTCGGATATTAATATCCGGATCCGTTCGGACGCGGATTCGGATATTTTTAATCGGATACGGATGCGGATATAGGAACACATTTTGGTGCGGATACGGATAATATCCGAATCCGCAATGTGTTTCCTAAACGGATATCCGATCCGATTTGATTAGTACAGGTCCAAATTCGCTATATTTGTCTGTCCAAAACTAACACCTTCGAAACTAGGAATCGAACCCAGGATCAATCAATCATTACCCAACACCTCAAACCACCTGACCAAGAGGTGATTTTTGATTAAAGAATTTTATGTCTATATATATTGAGTTTCAACATTAACTTGACCATTTTCCAAATTGGGAAATTTTGGGCCGCTTGAAATTTTAGTACGGATCAAAGGTGATTTTAAGTTGTCAATTATAAAATTTTAGTATGGATCAAATTCATTATTGCCATGAATTTGGTAATTGGTAATGACAATTTAATTAATAAATTCATATGAATTATCGAAAATCCAATTTAATTTATAAATTCATTTGAATTCGGTAACTGAATCCAATTTCTCGAAAATCCAACTAATAATGTTAATAATAATTTAATTTCTACATATTATGTAGTATTTTGATGTAATTTTAGATTTGATTGATCGAATGAATAAAGTCTAAGCATTGTTTACCTAATTATCATATAATTTATATTGTCAGAATATAACTCATTGTATGACGTGAATATTTTCTTTTTAATGATTTGGCTACTTTCATATGGGACAAAATTTTAAATGCACTATGAAATTTATAAAAAGTTCTAAAAAAGAATTAATCACAATGTAATCCGTATCCGACAAAATATATTCGTATTCGACTCCGTATTTGATAATATCCGAACCGTATTCGTATCCGATTAATATCCGAACTGTATCCGTATCCGTATCCGAATGCATCCGTATCCGTATCCGTATCCGAAAAAAATATGGATGCAGATATGGGAAGACTAACATCCGCTCCGTATCCGATCCGTTTTCATCCCTAGGTGTGAGAGCATAATAGTCCGATAATTACATTTCTATTATTAACTAGTATATTTTATTTAAAAGGACAAAATGATATTTAGAGAAGAAATTTGAATTTTTAGGTGACAACAACATAAGATTTTACTTTTGGATAGCAAATTCTCAAGTTTCTCAGTTTTGGCTTTGGGTGACACAAAAAAAAAAATATCATCGCGCTATTATTTTCTTCAGTTTTACTTCAATACTGGGCTCAAGATTAGTCAATCATTTGAACATTTTCAACCAGCGAATTTTGTAATTGAAAGAAAATGAGTAAAGGATTGAAATTGTTGCAATACTAAAACATGAACGTAGCTATTCATTTTTGAAATAAAATTTCAAAAAGTATGTGAATTCATATTTTATATGCATTCTTTATTGAGTTCTGCTTTTTTTTTGCCCCCCCCCCCCTTTAGAAAGTAAAAGAGTTGTGATTTGACATTTGTCATATGTTTTTGACAGTAATTGTTCGAATTTTGTCTTAAGATCAAATGTCTTTCTTTTTTTTTTTTCGACGATGATCGATAAATTCGGGGGAAAAAATAAAATAAAAAAGACACAATTAAGACGGGAGTTCTCTTCACTTCCTCATTATGTCCAGTGTCGGATACTTCGCATTAGAATTAAAAAAACTCGATTACTAAAAATATTCCATAACCAATTCACAAAAGCCAGAGTTACCTCACCTAGGAGATCTAACTCGTAACTGGCTACATGTTACTTGTCCGTGCGAGAGCTTATAAATAGGTAGCGATAAGAAATTAGGATGTAGGTTGAGAACGTGCGCAAAAAAAGGAGACGGGCTTGATCAACTACAAAAATCCGACAAAACATACTCGTTTTAAGATACAGCTCCGCTAACCTAAACCCTTAAGATAATTCTCTAATGACTTCACAAACGCCTAAAGAATCTTTATATAACTTTTGAGAAATTGGAAGTCTTTCTCTCTCTTTATTTAAATCATTTATACTTTCATGATATGCTTGCTTCACGGAATATGTACAGACGCAGAAAACATTGGAAAGTGTGTAGCTTTATGAAAAATTTGAATGGTTAGGAATAAATTTTCGTTTAGAAAGAGACTATTCCTCTTATTCCTAAGCGATCCAAACGGCCCCTTTATGCAAGAATTCATATTATTTGCTTTGCTTATCCTATCAAATTCTATTTTGTTTATGCTTGACAGTTCATTGAGAACCCTTAACATATTCCTCTCTTGGTTCCTGAAGTGGACAAGAGCTATGTGCTTGGATTTCGGCCGATTATTTAGGCACTAGAATAATTACTTTCGGCTGCAAACTTGGGATTAAATAGCAATAGAACTGCCAATCCAAGTAATCAAACGCAAGCCTAAAAACCAACAAACAAATGAACTATCAGACTATCAGTCATTCCCAACCTATCTAAACAACATCATTCCAACCACACATGTTCACAGAGCAAATGTAAATAACATAACTGGGGGGTTAAATATACCACTACACCTATTACTAACAGAACTGAAGCATCTTCTTAATCAGGCAAAACATCATATGATTAACTCACCGCAAAAAGGATCTCCATCTCCACTCAGAGGTACGCTTATAATCCTCCCACCACTACTTAATCAACCACTATACTAAGCAATCAACGATGCCAAGCCAACAAAGCACCTGCTTTAAACTTTTCAACTCTTTGTTTAACTACCTATGTGCGACCTTTTTTGGAGGAAGAGCAGGAGGGGCACTTATAATGCTTAATGGAATCAGCCTTGGCAGGGGTGATCTTGACGCACTTGCCATGGAACCAGCGTTCGCATGCATCACACATGATCCAGAACTCATTGGCATTGTAGTTGCCACCACACAACCCACACGTCTCTCTCTCCTCCTCTTCATCCTCATCATCATATGCCTCATTCTTCGCAGGGTTCCTTGCTTGTGGCTCACTTGACCTCTGAAGAAGATTGAAAAATGAAAAAGGTATTTGTGTGATATCAATTCCTGAACTAATCTCAGGCGTGTTGATGTCATTTCGGCTTGTTTAATCTTCTTAAGTCTCGACGTTTTTTGGTTGGTTTAGATCTTTTTCGGGGGGGGGGGGGGGGGGGTTGTACTTTTTTCTCCAGTGGCTAATTGTACACTGATGCATGGTGCATACTCTTAAATATAAAGGAGGTGCAAATCCTTGAGCAATGCACGGGTAATTCCCAGAAGGGAAAAATGCTTTGAGTTGCAGAATGGCCAAGGTTATCTAAGACATTATTCAGATGTTGGTAAATGCGAACGACAGAAATTTTTTAACATTTATACTTTGCATAAAGTAACGAGTATTGTTAGTAACTTAATTACCTTCACAGAGTTACGAGATTTGCTAGCACTATCAGTCCCAGATCTATCTTTCATTTGAACCTTTCCTGATAGCACCTCATAAACAGTTGGCACCTCGTTGATCATGGTAAATAAGCGTTTCCTGCCCAATATAAGAAATTATTGACAAAGGATTAAAGCTTTAAAACGTTACTCCAGAAAACAACAGAATGGGAAACGTACGACATAGCAGTGGCATGCATTCTCTGCAAGTCATTCCAGCTCTCTATTGGAAATCATATACCACTTATTGAAAGTTTGATGTGTTGATATTGAAACTGTTTTAGCAGCAGCAGATAATACCAAATTCACTGCGCCAATAGAAGTCCTAAACCCTGACAGAACTAAGTACTGAACTAATTTGGTACCCTACAAAAGAAGAACCTGTACCAGTCTTTAAACCACCAACAATGAGACGAAAAGATAGGTTACCTGTCATTACGGTTGAGGCGAGCCCCAAGATAAAAAGCAACAGAAAGGAGCCACGAGTCGCTGTGCACTGCTATAAGAGAAAGCCAATCACGACGGTTCATCCCATCTCTCGCAAAATTGATTCCGAGTGCAGGTTCAGGAATCTCTGGTGGGACCTCCTCGGCCGGCAAGTTCACCTCCCATGAGTCATTTGGAAGCCCATACAAGCAAAGGTTGTCCTTATCTGTTTATTCAAATAGGGACAGAGACTTATATAATAAATTAATAAGATAAAATGTTGAATGCTTAACCTATCCAGTACTTACAAAATGTTAATGTTCTGATAAGAGGACACAGTTTTAGATTTTAATAGCACCACACTTACGCTGGGTTCCTGTATAAAACTGGAAAATCCCAATACTGATTTAGTCCTTACTCCTTATTGTTCACTAACCCATGCTTCTTTGTTTCCTCCCGATTATTACAAAGGTGTCGATCAATACTTAAAAGTTAAAAACCATAACAATTTCTAAATAAACTGGAGATTGCGCTAACAAGAGAGGAATCGATGACGATTGATATTTAAATTCTGCTTCAACCCTACTCTAAAATATTTTGACAAAAACCCAGCAGGGGAGATCCAAAAGTGGAGAAATACCTGGATCGCACTTCATGTAGAAATCATCCACATCTGAAAACCACCAACAAATTCCCAAAAGGTAAGAAATAAATAATGTTAAAATAAAAAAATAACGAGAAGAGGAGGCATCATGAGAAAGGAGAAGAGACCTTGAGTGAGAGCACGGACGATTCCAGATCGGCGCGCCGAGAAATCCTTGAAAATCTCCTCGACGGTGCGACGAGACGAGGTCACCGAGTCGGATTCCATGGTTGGAGGTGCAGATTCTCAGATCTGCGTTGTTTTATTGAACTGCGTGCTACTCTACTGCTCTCTCGAATTCTTGCTGCCGAGTTCTCTTCCCTAACAACAAAAATTGGAAGAAGAAGCAAGGACAGAGGAGTTTGTAATCAACCGCTCCGTTTTTGCGGAAATGGATATGTCCAGTGCCTTGACTCCTCATGTGTCCTCCTGTCCAGGCTGTGCTCACTCCTCGTTGACCTCCGTTGACTCAATTATTTTTTGTTTTTTTATTGATTTTTGTCATAGCCTGCAAATGAAATAGTTTGCAAGGTGATTTAAAGAAGATTCATTTTCAACCGCTACTGGCTGCTATCCAAAGAAGACTACAGGGATGGAAATCAAAATTCCTCTCTTTTGCAGGAAGATTAACCTTGGTTAAATCAGTCCTTACTGCTATGCCCTTCCATTATATGCAAGTTATTAGGCTGCCTAAATGGATAATTAATCAGATTGATAAGATGCGTAGGAATTTTCTTTGGAAAGGAAATGATAAATGTCTTGGAGGGCATTGCCTTGTTAATTGGGACAAGTGTTGCATGCCAAAGCAACATGGAGGATTAGGAATCCTAAACCTAAAGACTCAGAATGAAGCATTGCTCGCTAAGTGGATTTGGGTTCTATTAACCAAACCAGACTCGATCTGGTCGACTACTATTTCTGATATGTTTGGAACTACAGACCTTAACCTCCTCCACAACCACTCGACAACTTCTACACTCAACATCAGATGGCTTACACACTACCACATCTTGGAGATGGACGACAAACAGACAGTTTACGGTTGGTTCGGCTTATAAAGTAATGGCGTGGTCAGGAGTTGTCTCTCCTTACTACAAGCAACTTTGGAAGTTAAAAGCACCGCCCAAAGTGATTCTCTTTCTTTGGTTAATGCTTATGGATAAGATCCTTACACAACAAAATTTGATGAAGAGAGGCTGGCCTGCGATTCAAGCTTGCAAACTATGTCATTTGCAGGCTGTGGAGACTTCAAATCACCTTTTTGTTTCTTGCCCCTTTGCCAAGGAGATCCTCACCAAGGTGACAACTAAACTTAATGTGATATTACATGTCTCTAGTATTGATGCACTCAGTGTGTGGCAAACAACTGCAGAGGACTTATCAATTCATCTTAGAACTTTTTGGTCCACACTATGGGCTGCAACTTGTTGGACGATTTGGAAATACCGTTGTGCTTTGATCTTCAAAAACCAACGAACTTCCCTACGACAGGTTTTGTTGGACATTAAGTCCAACACAAGGCTTTGGCTCCTCAATTAAGATTAGTATTTTGTATATTTTGTACTTATCAGCGTCTCCTCTTTGATCCACTCTAGGTAGGAGAGGGAAGCGGGAGAGAGAGATTTTTTTCTTTTCTTTTTGCTAGAGCTTTGTAATTTTGTAAATAAATATTTTTATTTAATCTAATTTGCCGTCGGTATTTGCCGACAGGGCATCAAAAAAAAAAAAAATACCAGCGAACTATGCATCATGATGCACGCATCAGGCCCTCTCAATTGTAATTGTTTGTCAGTTGCACACGCAATTTAAATATGCCCCGTCATAGACGAAATTAGTATGTGCGAAATTAATTACATATACCAAACTTCGTTCTAACAAGTAACAACAGTATGAATTCCCAGCATGACTGCACTGATGTACGTCAAGCCCATTTCACATGGCTTGCCACCGCTGTAGATACCAAATAAGGAAAAAAGCTTGAGTGTATCACATGTATAGAAAGTCTAGTTGCCCTACCTGGCATTAGGGATGTCAAACGTGGTTAACGACCACAGAATGACACCAAATCGTTATCGTGCCACTTATTAGACGGTACAATATCGACATATCACTTATCGTTTTATTTATTAAACAAAACAGATTTCTGTGCCATCAACCGTTCCACTTCAGAAATTACACAAAACGGTTTGAAATGAGATTAAAAAGGTCGAAACGGTATAACCAACTCTGCCATCAATCGTTCCACTTAAAAAGTGGTATAATTTTCTATGCCACAAACCGTTCCATTTAATTTAAATGAAACGGCATAACGGTAAATGGTCACCGTTGGTAGCTCTACCAGGTATGCTTCTATACAAATATCTGCAACTTGGGCTGTCAAAAGTGTACCGTTTCACACATTTTTGTTACGTTCTGTCCGAATGAAACAGTTTTGGATAGATTTTCAGTTTCGTTTCTGAAAACAAAACGTACACTGGTAAACTATATTGTTCCGTTTACCGAAAAATTGACTGAAATCAATAGAAAATGGACATAAATCAATAGAAAATGGACATAAATCAATAGAAAATGCTGAACGAACAACTAACGAAACGAAAAACTATTCCGTTTTAAATGAAATAGAATTTAATTACTTGAGCTGGAACGAAACAGAAAAGGAACATACCAGTTCCGCTTCGTTTCGCACGTTTGACACTCCAATTTGCAACCAATATTTTTTTTCTTCGTTTGACAAGACACTGTACATCCCTGCGATTCTATCTATCAGAAGGAAAAATAGATAATTTTCTCGTTCCTTTTTGCCTCACGTTTTGGCTTTGGATTTTGGACATTAATTAATGAAATGTTAACCTTTTAGCCTCAAAGTTGTTAAGATATTTTTTTTTACAGCTTGAACGTAAGCTAATTTTTATATGTTTAATAATTTATACAAACAAATGAGGTTTCTGGTATGAGATGGGCTAAAATCAGTCACGACTGACGGATGTAATCGTCAGCTACGACCAAATTTCAATTTTCGAGATTTTAACAGTCGATCCGAACCGTTCAATGTGTTCTACTGTTCTCCATATTGAAATCGTGTTGGAGACCAAATTTTACATTTTTATGATTTATTTACTATTTTTTTTAGATTTTTAAAAATCATAGTTATTGAAGGGTACATAATTGTTTAGATTAAAATTTTTTTAAAATATCAAACAAATATTAAAATATTTCAAAAAAATATAAAATTTTGCCTCCAACGAGATTTCAATATGAAGAACACATTGAACGGTTCAGATCGACTGTTGGAATCACGAAAATTGAAATTTGATCGTAGCTGACAGTTGCATCAGTCAGTCGTGGCTGATTTTAGCCCATCTCTTCTGGTATTGAATGTAATTTAGTTTCTACTAGTAAATGAGCCCACTGTGGAAATAAGAAAGAAAATTTGAGGCGATTTTATTATACGGTAATTTTAGTATGATGGTAGAGAATTGATTTGGTTTTCTCTTTTCTTTACTGTGCACCATCCAGCGCCTTGACCTCTTTCTGTAAAGGGGTCCGCTCTTTGTCTGAAATACAAATCTAAATCGTACATCAGATCAAGTTGCACAGATCAATGGTCTATAATGATGTTAACAAATATTTGAACCCCTTTTGTGAAATTATTATGACCTTGTTTTGGATGGTTTTATAAGTAGTATAGATGTGTTGATATCGAATTGAATGTAAGATAATTTCTACACACTTGAACCATTTATGCCAAAAAAAAAAATACTCCGCAATTTTGTTACGAAAATGTCTGTCTGGATCACCAAAATACATTTACAGATCACTTGGAATTGTCATTCAAATTATTTTTTTTATGTTTTATGTGAAAGATATTTCTTGTGTTGCAATTGTACTTGTATCTTATTGTTCTGTTACTGGCACTGCACATAATTACTGACCTAATATGGTGTTAATTTGTTTGTGCTCTAATATAGCCTTCGTTTCATGAATTTTGTTTGTGATTGCGAAGGCGGTGTGAGCATGCACTTTCGATATACTAGCGTTTCAATTTCATTTTTATTTTTATTATTATTATTTTTTTTTTTTGGGTTCACGCTATGCACTTATGATGTGCCAGCGTTTCATAGGTTTGGTCCCAAACTCAACCTCCTGCAAATACAACCCTTTCTTCACAAAATGCTGCTGCAGTATACAATAAAATCATTCAAACTATTTGTCAATAGAAATCGACAGATTCACCAGTTCCCAACTCTTTCATTGTGCACTTTCATTCAGCATTCAGCAATGTTCCTGGAGGCGCATCAAAAGGAGTTGAAAAAGAAACCGGATAACTTATATGAATTAATGTGGTGTCACTATGCAGAGATAGACAACTGCTCCTCTTTTATGTACAACTCTGGTGTTTTTTTTTTTTCTGGTGGATAAAACATAATTAATCACTCTATTAATTAATGATTATCATTTCGTACAATTACATACTATGGTTTATCTTTGTTCAAATGTATTTGAACAAAAAAATATAAGCGACTTAAAAAAAAAAGAGAGAGAGATGCTGTCGCCAAGCTTTCAATGTTCAGTCCATTAATATCCACGCATCCAGAGTTAGAGTTTCTTTTTTCGTATTTAAATAAAATAAGATAATAAATTCAGCAGTCAAAAAATACGGAAAATTTTTTAAAACACGTCATCTTGTTTTGACTCGCCCTTCTAAATTATGCTCTAGAGACTAATTATAATCGTCATTAATTGTACATTCGTAATCTAATAAAAGCTCTTCCAATTTTATTGTTTGATAATTGATATAAACTTATGATCTTTTCATAAAAATATCTTAAGCCAACAAACATTAAATAAGAACGACAATCTAAAAAGAATAATGATCCTTCATCAAGCAAAGCACGATGTTTTCGCTAGTTATTATTAAAACTAAAATCAAAATATTAGTAACTGCATATGCACAATGGAGCAGGAGCAGGGCTGGGTGGAGAAAATGGAAAGGAGGGACATTTTGATCTTAGAATTATAAAATTATTTTTTTGATTTAAATTATCATTAAAAATATTGATCAGAAAAAATAACCTAATAAATATGATTTCAGGGGTAAATATCCAAATTTGTATATTTTTAATTAGAGAAGATTAGAAAGGTATACATCCCATTTTTCCATAATAAATAGTCAAATAAGAGAACCTAGAAAATACAAAGCCAAAGCCCTAGAGCGTGTGCGTCCATTGTGCGTCTGCAATCTGTTTTTCTGGCTCCTGATATTCCCCCCTCACGTAGCTCACGACGGTGCTCTTTCTATCTCTGCAGTTTTTTTTATCGAGGTTAGTCCCTCCCAAAAGCAAGGAAAGCAACCTACACGACCCACGTTAGCACGTAGATGAATTCCTCCTGAATCTGTTTTATGTTGTTTTTGTGCTAGCTTTTTTATGCCTGCTAGTTCGAAGAATTCATTTTATTTGATGATTTACTTAGGAGACGGCGTGATTGGAGTCCAATTTAATGTATAGGCTGATGTGAAAATGACCATGCCTTGTGCGGGCAGAGAGGGCTTATTGTCCATCAGGCTCAGGCTGGTCGATGGACTTCCAATTGACTAATTTTTTAGTTTAAATTTACTCTTTTTGGTGTGATGCTCGTTTGACTTCCTCTGTTCCCCTTCTGTCCATGCATTACTATCCTTGTAGAAAAAATTCCGGTGTGGACCTTGAACTTTTCTTATAGCCTTCATGCTCAAAATAGGAATGCCATACATATTTCCATGATTCCATTCCCCCTTTAATGGGACAAACTTTGCAACAATCACAGTTTTTTATTACATTTAAAATATGTTTTAAATTTTAAGCAAAAACCTTCTTGGGCATAAACAAATGGACAAAGTTTTATTAAGAGTTAAAGAAAATTATGTTATCAAAAGAAACATTACAAATTTGAGTGTCATAAGCAAACAATTAAATTAATCCACATGATCGAGTTGCCAATATTTGCAAGTCAGCATAATGAACACAACTCACTTTACATGTAATTCATTTAAGTGTGCTCCATTAATTTAGGTGGAAGGTCAGTGCATGGATGCCAATGGAGACATTTATAATGTCAATTTATAAAGACACAAGTGAGAGGAGCAGAATTTCATATGTGGAACGTATCATTGAAAAAATAGAATTATCCCCAAGTTTGTTCCCCATGCCTAATCAAGAGAGATTCTACAATGATGCACTCCTACATTTGTCTGGTGTTCTTTCATCCAATGCAGGTATGCATTTTGCCTCTAATATTGAAACAATTTCCTCATAATGTCAATTTTCTATAATAATTGTTTTTTCACTATGAGTCTGGCCCTTTTCTGGACTACTTTTGTAGCAATATAGATTTTAATTTGAGACTTCAACAGTTTGGCCACACATGAATGTGTAAAATGTCCCAAATGTGAAGCATACTGCTGATGCTGATAATTTGGCTGACTTAATTTCAATCCTTGTCAGTAGCGAAGTTTACAAAACAATTGTATTTGCGTTGACAACTTGACATTGTTTTTCTCTTGGTTATATATGACATCTTTTCCCATCATTATAGCTTCATTGATTGGTACCAAGCTTCTAAATTTCTCCGAAATAACGGCGAAATAACAGAAATAGTGGTATTCTGTATCAAACCGCATGAACGTTACAGTCTTAATTGAGAAAATGACATAACGCGTTATTTCAGTTATTTCGGCGATATAACGCGTTATTTCAGTTATTTTGGCGAAATAACAAGCTGTTATTACTACTATTGTTAAATTGTGTATTCAATATTGAACTATTGTTAAATTGGTACAAGCTGTTACTGCTACTCAATATTGGTACACTGCAGTATATTGAATTTGGTATGGCCGTATGCTATTTGTATGGAGTATTGGAGATGTATAAACATATAAGTTGATAGTTATAAAATTGATGTGTGTCAAACTTTGAAAAAAACACTACACCGTTATATCGCCGTTATAACATCGAAATAACACCGAAATAACATGGGGACCTGGACCGTCATACCGAAAAAATCGAAATTTAAAAGCTTGATTGGTACACAGAAGCACATTTTCTTTCCTTCAAATTATTGTGACAAAAATAACTTAATTAGAGGTGTACTATAGGGTTTCAATTGAGAATCATTGTTTTTAGTGTTCCAAAACTGTTTTCTGGTAGACTACCGTAGGGTGGAGTGGGAAAAGTGACCTTCCAGCATTAAACCTTAGAAGTTATTATTTTGCACGTGTAGTGAATGAGAGTGTGGGGGAGAAAACTCAAAATTTTAGGGTTGACACACCTACCCTTTTGTTAGGAAGTTAATTCAGAAATTAAGAGAGAAAAGAGTTAAGCAAGAGAACACACAGAGATGAGATAATTAATAGTAACTTGATATTTTTCTTGTCGTTCTCTAACATTCTTAAGTACACTTATATAGAGAAAATAGGAAGGATATAGGAGGTTTTGGCATCTCTAATAAAAGATAATAATCCTAAGAGAAAAATAGAAAAGATACATGAGAAATAGAAATCTCTAATTTAGAAAACTAATTAAAAGTGATATAATTAATTCTAATATTCTAATTGCCCTTGTCAGTTAGATATCAATCTAGCCACTTAAGGTAATATTATTCGTTGCATTTTTATGGTTTGCAGGTGGGTGCAACACCTTTTTACTCAAAAAGTAATTTGAATACTTTGTTTCAATTCATCTTTCTTAAATTTTATGACTAGCAGAAGAGATAGGCAAAAGGACCTTGTTATGTGATATTTCCCAGAAGACTAGGAAGGAGAGCCTGAAGGAAATATCAAGTAAATTGCATGAGATGGAGAGGATCCGTTTATATGACCCACCTGCAGAAAATGAGCTCAGTTTTTATCAGAATATAAAACATCATGTTTGGTCAATTTTTGCTTTTGCTGGAGCCAAACATGCAATAGATTGTATGGATCTTTTTCATGTCCTTTATTATTGTTTTCTTATTATATGGTTTTGTGTTACCAATGCTGCTATACTAAAAGGAGAAAACCTAGTGCTATTTGCCACTGTAATATATCACATCCTCCTTTCATGAATAACTTATTAAACCATCGTGCATACTTCAATTAGCTGGTTGTTTTCTTTATATATAATCAGATCTCTGAAGGATTTTGTTTGGAGATTGTAGAGATGAATTATATATTTTGGTTGTCTCTAAGAATGTTTTTGTTCATTTTTTTTGAAGATTTATATTTTTCTTTTCAGGTAAAAAAGTATATTTTAAGGAAAGTTTCAGCTGTTACTCACCTTTTTTGATTGTACCCTATTTGAAGAATTCTGGTGAGCTCAATAAACATTTGCGGGACGTTTCCTTATCAGTCATTGATTTCGATATTACAAATGGCAAGTGGAATCTTTATATCTCTAACATTTTTCTCCATCCATACCATACTAAGTCTTAGGAAAGCATGCTGAGCTGTAGTAGATTTGCATGCAGTATTATACCAACAGTAATGAAGTGTTATCTTAGCCATATGGCATGTATGCCAACAACCGGTGTGAATATCAAAGTTGGGCCGATAAAAAAGAAAAAAAAAATTACAAGCAGATGTTATGTTGGAACCATTATATGGTATTGGTTTTGATTCTGCAATACTTTATTACAGCAGATTCAGTAATGAAGCCCTTCATTGGCATGGAACCTGACTGCCAGGATGTGCCAATGCCATCATGTTCCCTGAGTGAAAAAAGAACCAACATGTTTTACCGGCACAAGTTTTTGCTAGCTTTATTGGATCTAGTCTCAACCCATATTGTGGATACTCCTCCCACAGGAGATGAGGAAAGGGCATACCAGAATTTACTTGATAATGTGCTTCTGAAGCCCTCATGTGATGCCACCACAGGTGAAAATGCAGAAAAGCATACAATTTTCTCTTTTATAATGGTTTATAAGACATAATAAACCTGTTTCGTAATATTGTTCAAAAAATAAAAACCCTCTTACTTGCAATGAAGCCTTAATTTTGTTTGGAGTCTCGATGTTTCCTCAAGGGATACCTCCATTTTGGAATATTGAGTTTTACAAATATTCCAAATCGTCATCTTATAGTGTTACTAGTGTTTGAATACAATTTGTTTCACATAACATTTTAAGCGAAGTTTCAAGTGGCCAGCTTGGACCTCAGTAACATATATAAACTACTCAAGCTTTTGGTCATTTTTTAGGCTTTACGGAGATGTGGATGCACCAGTGTCCTAGTCTGTAAATTCTGCATTAATTGTTATGCTCTCAGAAATGCATTCGTCTTAGTACCAAATAGGTTTTAATTTTACAAAATATGGATGCAGAAATCTGGATCCACATAAATTCCTTAAGATTTACGTGGAGATGGATTCTGTGAAGTGGAGCAAGATTAAACGTATTTGTGGTTCTGCGTTAGCACATTAGGCTGGATTGAATTTTTTGGGTTTAACTAACCTTTTGACCTAATAACTTCAACATGTTCTTGTTAATTGCAGGTCGACCTTTCTTATCCAAACTTACTCTCATTTTATTCTTATAGATATATATCTGTCTAACAAATTTAACTTTGCAGGTGAAGTGGGTGAACACAATCACATAGATATAGATCCAATAAAGTTGCTCTTGGAACAAGTACCAAAAATGATGGATGAACTTGTCAGACATGTTAGAAATATTTTCGATACAATTTTTGTTAAGTTATCTATCAAGGATGAGTCTCTCGACAATTTAGTTAATCATTCTCCTGCCGACTTGGAATCAATGGTGCAAGAATTTGTGAGAAATTGTGAAGTCTCAGAAATTCACTTGAAGGGATTTGTGAATGCTTTGGATGAAGCTTTGGTCATTGGAAAATATATTTTCTCGATTATACAGGCTTTTGCATATGGAATGGATAAATTTAGTGCAGGGACACGAATTTGTTTGGAGCCTCTGCATGCACTGACTATGCTTAATTGTTGTAGGACATTCTTTCCCCAATATTAAAATTTTTCTTTTACTTTTTTTTCTTTACCTTTTTGAGCAAAAGAGGATCTTGCTCTTTTTTTCCCTTACCTTTTTTATGAATTAATCGAGTTGTGTTGACTACCGTAGGTCGTAAAATGTCTGGGGATATTAGCAAATTGCTTGATCAATCAAAAAAAGGTACAATATTTGTTTGCTTTTCTTGGTGCCATCAGCTTTGGTTTATTGTTGCTTGCATGCAAACTTGAAATATAGCCCATCTATTTATGATAAAGAAAAAAAAAGCTAAATCGTGTTGGTACCTTAAGTTTCCGTTTCCAGTTTAGTTGATTTTGTTAATCAGATATTGCTTTGTCCATGATCTTGTGAGGAAATTGCCCAATTTTAATTTTGTGACTAATTACTATTAATTAATCCAATTAAAACACAAGCAACACGAGATCTAGTACTTTAAGCAATAGACACAAAGAGAAAGAGGAGAAATCGATACCTCCCGGGAAATCGCATCCGCGGGGCTCGACCAAGGCATGGGAATCGATGGCGTGCCTTCTCCACCGTCTCCACCACGTCTCGTAACCGCCCTCGAGTCCACCAAGGAGGATTAATCACGTTCTACAAGGTACGTGCTAGCATACCCAAAGAACAAGCCTAATCCATATGGTTTTCTCTCTTGCATCAATCAACAACCTTGATTTAGTGGAGAGAAAATAGCTCAACACATGAGCAAATAAGAGGGAGAGAGGAGGAAGGTGGCGGCCTAGAATGGGAGGAAGAGAGAGGAGAGAGAAAGATAGGTGGAGGCTCTCATAAGTGGTCCTTATATAGAGCACAAAACCTAATTGACCTCTTGCATAATTACAACTATGCCATCCCACCTACCACCATAATGGGCAGCCACGAAATGGGCCTTTATGGGCCATTTAACCCCTTCATTTGGACCATTAATTCATATAATTAAGGTCCCTCAACTTTGCTCTTTAATTGGGCTATATATTTGCTATTTAAATAACGGCCCAATTCATCAATATAACCATTTATATTAATAAGTGTTGAATTAAATTAATTATTAACTCATTAATAATTGTTTTAGGATTAGTTAATGCATTAATTTATTTCTATATGATCCATTGACTTAATTAATTATAACGGTTCGCAACGGTATATAATTAATTAATCAATCTTATCATATTTCCACAGAACTTACTGCTGTGAATAAATAAATAATGCACTGTGTGATTAATGTCCTATTTGTGTGACCCTTTGAGGATTTATGCTATGTTGGCCATGGAATTAAATCGTTATTTAATTTCAATAATCATAAGTGGTATCTAGCAACACGTTATGATTCCCAATTCGCATAAATAGTGTATTGCTACAATATTTCAATCCTGCATAAGAGAATAAATATGTTTCTCTATTTTGATTCTTATGTCTCACGATATTATCGTATAATCCAAGATAGGAATGTGTCATTCTTGCAGATTATACGTTTCTTGATCTAGAGTTGATCGCTTAGTTGCGCGCATACGATCCAACTCCATCAAGGGGCCCAAACAGATATCGTCACTCACTAAGTGAATTAATGAGGGACATACGGTTTTCTTGATGATTAGCTTTTCCCCGCACAATTCAAGAGAACGTAAATCAAGTCTGTATAGCAGCCCTTAACGGGAATCAGCGGTAGACGAGATTTATAGAACCTATCCTCATGTGGAAAAGATAATCATCTCAAACTTAGAACCAAAATCATAACGAAATAAACAATGACACATAACACAATCCATATGTTTATTTCATTGGGTCAAGTCCTGTACTATGTTCCATAACATATACATGTGCAATTAAGTTGGTAACTCTTTACCTATGATTTGTAGAACTTAATCATCACTTAACTTGCATACTAATCTTATATGATAATTAATGTTCCTTGTTAATTATCAAGATTATGGACCGTTTAGATTTATTATTGTCATTCTAAAGAATGATCCACAGAGATCTACAATTCAGATCCTCAACCTGAATGATCTGTCAATAATAAACCTAGGAACAGATGATAAAATATCATCCAAAACATAAACTAAAATTTAAGTCATTAAATTATTGACTTCTAGGACATAACTCCAACAATCTCCCACTTGGCCTAGAGTCAATCAGTAGTGACTTCTAGCCAACGAAGAATTGAGAACGATGTCATATATCTACATATATACATGTCTCGGATCTCAAAATAAATAATACGCTTAAAGCTAGTTACTCATACGTCCACCACGTATGGATGCATAAGTGCATCTCGTATACTGCTCAAGGTAGAGGTCTAGTCAGAGTGTTCACTGTGTTCGCGAACTTGTCCAATTTTATTTGACCCTATATATATATATACTACTACTATATATATGTTCTTGATCATCATCATATGATATCAAGTGATATCGTTATAGATCATATTTGAATCTCCAATGTAATATTGGGTTCTTTAGGAGTAAGTAATGGTTCGAGATGCATAGAACTATAATAACTCGACTAAGAACTCGATCCGAAATAAACTTCTTTTATTGCTTCACAAGTTGCTATGTATTTTGCTTTGGTGACGGAAACGGTTGTAATATTCCATTTAGAACACTTTCTAAACTTACAACACCACCTTTTAAGCAAAATATGTAGCTCAATCGTGATTATATCAATCCTTTGAAAAACTTTTATCAGTGTAACAACTTACACGAGATTTCTTTCATCTTAAGAGATGAAACATTATATCGCTCTTTCTCATAATGTACTCGAGGATATCCTTGATTATCGTCCAAATGTGTCTCTCTTGTATCCATTTGACAACTGTTTGTCATATCCTTTGGATACTACACATTGGGGCATATGCATAAATATGGCGTACAAAATGGAACTCATAATGAAAGAATGCTTGAACTATTTCATGCACTTTCTTGAATTGAGTTGCAATAGACCGAGTTAAACACTCAAGTCATGCCATGTGACTTATAGTTATACATCCTTTCTTGGAGTGTAACTTTTTGTGTTTCTAGAACACTTCGTCAATATATGCATATTTGTTCAAACCTAACATTCATCATAATCTATCTTTATAGATTTTGTTTCCTAGGATTAGGTGATTTCGCCCAAGTTCTCATTTGAGAAAGCATTCTCCAAAGAGATCTTGACAATACTCATCTTTTTAATGTTATTCCCAATAAATTGTCATCTTGAACAATACAAGTAATACAATTATGCTTCCACTGAATATCTTGTATATACAAGATACTTTTGACGAAGTTCAACTCCTTGACTTCATTGTCAAAACTTTTATTCCAATCTCCACAACACTTGCTTTAATCCATTAATGGATCCTTGAAGCATGCGTATGTTTTTAGCAATACATTAAATAAAATCTCGATTTGTGTCAAATGCACAACATCTTCCTTCATTCATACGAAGAAGGCGGTTTTATGTGTTTTTCCATATATCAATATATATGAAATACAATTATTGCTAGAATGATCTTTATTGACTTATACATAGCCACAAGCAAGAGGTTGTGCTTTGTACGTAGTCAATTAGTCATCGACTTAGACATAGCTACAAGCGAGAAGCCGCGCTTTGTACATAGTCGATTTGTTATCCATGTCGATCTTTCCTTTTGAAGATCTAAACGTTCTTGATGGATTGCTCCTTCATGAACATCAACCAAGGTCTATACCTTGTTGTTATACATGGATTGCACTTTAAAGATCATATGAATTCAAAACATATATGTGGAATCAGATCATTCCATCGTTTCTTTGTTTATCAACGGATTCTCATATGCTAAGTACGAGAATGTTGTGACAACCTATGCACCAAAACGGCTTAGGAAATCAACTCTCGTTGATCTTTTGTAGGATTGGTACTTGAGGTTCATGAACTTCTTCCACAACGATTTGTTGAATGAGTTCTTGACTCCTCATATATTTCATGAGTTTCTCAAACATCATCAACTCGTGAGATGGTTGAGTCCTCATTAGAAGGAGCGTACTATTAAACTTCTTTCAAAACAACTTGTGAATGAAGTTTCGCTCAACTCCCACTAAGTACCATGTATGGAGTGACAAGTTTCCCATAAGAGTACTTCTTGTAGTGACGCATAAACTATTTTAATGCTCACTTTACTCCCACTACTTCTTCTTAAGAATTTCAATTCATCAAGACTACATTATGATTAGCAACAACTACTTTGTTCTTATCATATTCGTGGAAGTAGTGCCTTTTAATATAAAGCATCCTACAAATATATAGTGTCTTATTTGGTTTAAGCTTACAAGTCCACAATACTTGAAATAAGCTTCTCAACACCAAATCTCGAGAAGTATTATACTTAGAGATCAAAATCTCGTAAGATATCTTCCTCAATAGACTTCGATGGAACACCATTCAGTGTAAACAATATTGTCCTCAAACATAATTCCCTAATACGAGTCGAATAAGTCAATTTGATTTATTACCGATCGAACTATACTAAATATTGTTCGATACCTCCATTCTTGGACATATTATTCCTCATAGAGCGAGTTATGAAACTACTTTCATACTCTTTAGATAATACTTCAAATCATATGACTTAACTACTTATTTGCCACGATTATTTGTAAGACTTCCATTTTTTTTGAACGGTCTTTTAAACTTCACTCTTGAACTCCTTTGAACTAGTCAAAAAGTTCATACTTATACCTTATCAAATAGATATGTTAATATCTACAATGATCGTTGGTTAAGTAGTAAAGTATCAACAACCTTTCATTACACAAGTACTTATAGGTCTTTATACATCGATATGTATAAGTCCTAATTAATTCACTTGTCCTTAAACCTTCATAGGTTAAAGGCGCTTTTGTCATTTACTAAACATGATTCGCATATCAACCGATTTGAAATCGAATTGAATTACGAGCTCTACGTTACG
This sequence comes from Rhynchospora pubera, assembly GCA_028095005.1. Taxonomy (NCBI): domain Eukaryota; kingdom Viridiplantae; phylum Streptophyta; class Magnoliopsida; order Poales; family Cyperaceae; genus Rhynchospora; species Rhynchospora pubera. Next base: position 146,411,949 of record CM051462.1, on the reverse strand, counting down.
GAGACTCTCGTAATACGATTCTCGTTTATGTATGTGACTAAGCGGTTATATATAACATGAAAGTCAAATACTTTATGTCAAGTCTTACGTATCCTATTTGTCATTCAAAACTTGCTTATCTATTTCAAACAAATTCAATCAAGATGCATGAAATCATATAAACAAATCCAGAATAAAAAAACTTGTCTTTTAATAATCATAATCATCCATTTCATCGAATATGAAATGGAGATGTTTTTGAGAAGTTAGGATTAAGGTATGCAACCTTCAATTCCTAAACAAACTCTTAATAAAGATAACTCTACGTATTCAATGATAATGACTTAGACGAACAAGTCATTGCCTATACGGAGTTTACTTTACATCTCTCGAACATTCTCTTATTCTTCATTGCTAACACATTTCGTCAAATGCGAGCATATGAACTAGTATCAAGTTACTAGTGTAAATTAGAGATAGTGAGATAATTTGAATGACAAATACACTTTAGGATTAAAACATTACAATCATGGTATTTCGGACAACCTTTCAAAATGCCTCCAATAAACGGCAAATGAAACATCTCATGTGATACATAATCACAATCAAGAGTCTCGAAATTTCAACTCATACCTTAGTGAAGTATTTCTTGAATACTTAACTAATTACCTTTTGCATCAACAATTGTGCGAAGAAGGTAACATTATATCCTTTATAATTCCAAAGAGATCGTATGACAATATCAACAATCCTTGACATCGGAGATTAATATCTCTAGTTATCAATCGGCTACTTAAATCTTTCGATTTGTAAGTCAATGAAACATTCATGTAATTTCTTATAAAAGAAGAATCTCTTTGTCAACTCATACTCTTTATACTCGATCATAAATGATGGAGTTAATATCTACTTTCTCCAAGAACACTTTCTTGAGTAAGTGGATAAGAGCGTACGAGTTAAATCTAGTCTATATGAATTCTCTAATTCAAAGGTCTAGAAATTTCAAATGAGGATATTAGCCATACGCTTTATTGAATAACTTTTCGCCAAAAGTCAATCAATCATCGCGTTGCTACGTTCGGGTAGTTTGAGGAAAGTTTTGGGAATTGACATACTCAAATTTCTTTTCACTAAGATCGTGTCTTAGGAATCGGTATTACTTCTTTAAGTAAATACCTTTTAGAAACGAGTTTATTCATTTTCAAAGATTGATCGCAACAAAATTAACAATTTTAACATCTATAACAAAATCAATTTAAGGTCAATTAGTTTATGCAATTGTTTTATTTATAACAAATAAAACTCCCACTACATTTATTTAATGTCCCAAATGTAGTTGGTTTTCCAAGATCCCGGTTTTCATCAAGTAGAGCCTGCTATGGCACGTCACCCTACTTAATTAGACAAGGTAGGTTCTCCAACCAATCATATCGTTCCATATGATTCTTGGTTTGTGAATATCTAAGTATATTTACAAACTTCGCCCCGATATCCAAACTCTAGTTGGGTCCATCGAAAAGTAACCTCTCACTATTTGCTCCTTGCAAATCTTAGCTATTTGCACCCCGACTACCGAATTGGCAACCATGACGTCCGCTTGGGCGGACCGCGCCATGAGTGACAATCGGCGTGGAGGGGATAGAGAGAAGGAGGGCGATTTCACTTAATCGAGTTTTAGTTGGGACTATCAATCATATGACACTTGTTTGGTGGTCGTGTAAGCATACACCCATACCTAGCCTATGACAATTCATAGCAATCACAAGCAATCACATATAAGCATCTCATAGTTGTGGGTTTGTATGGCTCCCGCTTGCATTAGTTTCGCCACATCGTCCATGGAGCAAAACTAATCTAATCCTTGTCCCTCCCACTAAATTCTATAAGGATCTAAATCCTATATAAAATAAAGGTACAAAATACATGTGAAAACATCCTATTCCCATCCTAACCTTAGGGGCATGCAAGCCTCACAAGTTACATCAAAAATTAATCAACAAATTAATTAATTAATGGCACCAAAGGCCGCATTACAAACATTCACACATGCATTCAAATACAACCACAAGGCATTGAGTCTTGAGCCATACTAAACCCACTATCCACCTACAAAACAAAGTTAGCACATACAAGCACTTTGTTTCCAATTAACGATTTTCAAGCATCTTTGCGATTTGTTTGCCATAAGTAAATTCCGTGTACAAATTCTCAATTTTAAACAACAAAACTTGTTTAAATTCATTTAGAAAGTTCTTTCAACATCCCATAACTGAAAGGAGATCAAACAAGGAGTTTTCTAATTGTTTTCAACTAATTTGAATACTTAGAAAAACAGTAATTTATTAAAAAAAAAAGTAACTAATGGAATCCAATAAAAACAAAGGTTTTAGGTCTCCAAAAATTCTCAAATAAATTACTTAAGCTCCTTATCATAATTGTGATTACCAGTAAAACTTTCAAGAAGAGATCTTAAACCATCTGGGAGAATAAAAAATGACAAATCTCTTACAAGTGCACGAAACACCGTTATGAGATTTTCAGCTTATCCTCTCAACCATTTGGTCTGTAAGACCACCTTCTATCCAGTTTTTTATATATACAATATATACAGAAAAACTAGTTTAGACTATAGGCTAGCTATTCATGAAAAGAAAACCACCAAGTTCAGTTCAAAAAGTTCGAGTTACATACTAAACAATCAACAAATTCTGTACTGGAACAGACTGTCGATCGAAATGTTTTAACCTAGTTGAAGGTCCAAACTTCCACGAAAAATTATGAAATTAATTTTCCTGGATTCCTAAAGGAGTTCTCAGTTGGTACAGTTTATTAGAACAATCGATTTGCTCAACAAACTGGATCTGACGAGATCTTCCTTTTCATACTTGAAAACCCACAAATTAATCCAAGTCATGCAACAATTTATACATGCTCAGAAAGAGCTTCAAGTCCTCTTTAAATCTAGCCATAGAACACTGGTACTTATATTCAAAATATAAATCTTTCAAGCCATTCAAACAGGACAGTGCGAGCAGAAACTGGTTCTGCGCACTGTCGCCGTTTTATTCACAGTAAATCCATACTAATTCAGAAAAATGTGAATCTAACGCCAAAAGAATCACAATCCACAGATCCACAACTTTCATGTAGATGGAAAAAACTTCCAGAGAACTTATCAAAGCGAAAAACGCGAAACAACACAGAAAATGCTATTTCCAGACAGCAAACAAACGCATCATCTCTACTAATCCGTTAATTAGCCAATTTCTCTTAATTAAGTGACAAAATAGCTTAAGTACGACCATGTGCTCTGATACCACTGTTAGGAAATTGCCCAATTTTAATTTTGTGACTAATTACTATTAATTAATCCAATTAAAACACAAGCAACACGAGATCTAGTACTTTAAGCAATAGACACAAAGAGAAAGAGGAGAAATCGATACCTCCCGCGAAATCGCATCCGCGGGGCTCGACCAAGGCATGGGAATCGATGGCGTGCCTTCTCCACCGTCTCCACCACGTCTCGTAACCGCCCTCGAGTCCACCAAGGAGGATTAATCACGTTCTACAAGGTACGTGCTAGCATACCCAAAGAACAAGCCTAATCCATATGGTTTTCTCTCTTGCATCAATCAACAACCTTGATTTAGTGGAGAGAAAATAGCTCAACACATGAGCAAATAAGAGGGAGAGAGGAGGAAGGTGGCGGCCTAGAATGGGAGGAAGAGAGAGGAGAGAGAAAGATAGGTGGAGGCTCTCATAAGTGGTCCTTATATAGAGCACAAAACCTAATTGACCTCTTGCATAATTACAACTATGCCATCCCACCTACCACCATAATGGGCAGCCACGAAATGGGCCTTTATGGGCCATTTAACCCCTTCATTTGGACCATTAATTCATATAATTAAGGTCCCTCAACTTTGTTCTTTAATTGGGCTATATATTTGCTATTTAAATAACGGCCCAATTCATCAATATAACCATTTATATTAATAAGTGTTGAACTAAATTAATTATTAACTCATTAATAATTGTTTTAGGATTAGTTAATGCATTAATTTATTTCTATATGATCCATTGACTTAATTAATTATAACGGTTCGCAACGGTATATAATTAATTAATCAATCTTATCATATTTCCACAGAACTTACTGCTGTGAATAAATAAATAATGCACTGTGTGATTAATGTCCTATTTGTGTGACCCTTTGAGGATTTATGCTATGTTGGCCATGGAATTAAATCGTTATTTAATTCCAATAATCATAAGTGGTATCTAGCAACACGTTATGATTCCCAATTCGCATAAATAGTGTATTGCTACAATATTTCAATCCTGCATAAGAGAATAAATATGTTTCTCTATTTTGATTCTTATGTCTCACGATATCATCGTATAATCCAAGATAGGAATGTGTCATTCTTGCAGATTATACGTTTCTTGATCTAGAGTTGATCGCTTAGTTGCGCGCATACGATCCAACTCCATCAAGGGGCCCAAACAGATATCGTCACTCACTAAGTGAATTAATGATGGACATACGGTTTTCTTGATGATTAGCTTTTCCCCGCACAATTCAAGAGAACGTAAATCAAGTCCGTATAGCAGCCCTTAACGGGAATCAGCGGTAGACGAGATTTATAGAACCTATCCTCATGTGGAAAAGATAATCATCTCAAACTTAGAACCAAAATCATAACGAAATAAACAATGACACATAACACAATCCATATGTTTATTTCGTTGGGTCAAGTCCTGTACTATTTTCCATAACATATACATATGCAATTAAGTTGGTAACTCTTTACCTATGATTTGTAGAACTTAATCATCACTTAACTTGCATACTAATCTTATATGATAATTAATGTTCCTTGTTAATTATCAAGATTATGGACCGTTTAGATTTATTATTGTCATTCTAAAGAATGATCCACAGAGATCTACAATTCAGATCCTCAACCTGAATGATCTGTCAATAATAAACCTAGGAACAGATGATAAAATATCATCCAAAACATAAACTAAAATTTAAGTCATTAAATTATTGACTTCTAGGACATAACTCCAACAGATCTCTCAAAGAAAAATAAATGAATAAATAAATTCATCTCTACCATTCATGGTGCAAGATAACGCCCAAGAAGTTTTTTAGCCCTTGGATACTGTTTTTATAATTAGTAGGGATAATTTATTTTTAACATTCTCTATTTTAGTGAGCAGTGTTCTTTTTTTGTGGACATGGATATATTTTGCACCTTAGGCTATTCTTAGAAAGTAGTTTGTGTTAAATGCAAACTTAATCACAAAACGTGGTGAATTAAATCCATGAGATGGTAAGTTCAAGTTTGTAGACATGAGAGTAATTTAAAGGCGTAAACACACACCTATTGTTTGTAAACACACACCTTATTCATATTCCCTATTCACGGCTTATTCCGTTGCATCCAAACACACACCTATTGTTTATGTTGTAGAATTTGAATATAATTTTTTTTAAATTATTATGTAGATGCAAAGCCCAACTGTTTGTGTAAGAGAGAAGGGAAATTGACAGCATACAACGTAGAAGGAAGTTGTAATGCAAAAATTTTGCAGGACATATTGATGAAACTCAGGAAAATTGGATATTCTGATTTAAATAGTAAATTTGACAAGGAAGAGATCCAGTTACTTGAGAATATTCTGAAAAATGTTTCATCGTCGATAGAATTTTTCTTTTCTGCCATCACATATGGACGACAAGTAGAAGCGTCCTACTCCCCAGGTTTGTGTTTAGTTATATATGGTACTAGCTGGGCCTATTTTATTAGGGAAAATTTTTTCTATACCTCTCAAAACTGAGAAAATGGAGGATTTGTCTCTCGAAAGTTCAAACAGGTGATTTTGCCCCCCTAAATTTGAAACTTCTTCTTTATTTGCCCATTTCTCATATTTTATGTCAGAAAAATTGAATAAATAATAAAAATAAAAACTTGACCATTATACCCTTGGAATCTAACCCTATCGTTGATCTAACCAAGTCGATTTACTTGTTTAATCCATCGCTGATCAATTTTTTGGGTTTAAACAAAACCATAGTTTGTTCCTCCCCTAAAGCATGCATGCACCACCGGGTTATCCAACCCATGACTTGCCTACGGCACTAGGAAAGGTCTCTCTCTCTTCACAGTTCAAGGACCCGGTCTCAACTCGAAACCAATTCACAGAATATAGCGTTGTAACCAATAGAAACCCTTTGAAACCCGATTACCTGATTAGGATGAACCCGAACCTAAACTGAAACGCAATTCAATGCTAGAACACAGTGACACAGAGAGGGAAGAAATTTGGTGGAAAGGATGCTTGAAACCTTCAATCTGCTTGAAAACATCTCCAGTGTGGTCAAGTGTAAGATCAAACGGGCTCGGCGAGTTGGGTAGAGATGTAACAGAGAGAAACCCAATAGCGTGGGAGTTCTCATCGGTTGGGAAGAAGAGGTGAGAACTATATTACTAGAATCGATCGAATTAGGTTGATTCGATTGGGCTCGATCAAATCGACTTGCTTCGATCAATGATAAGGTTAGATTCCAAGGGTATAATGGTCAGATTTTTTTTGTTTTTATTATTTATTTAATTTTTCTGACATAAAATATGAGAAAAGGGGCAAAAAAAAAAGAAGCTTCTAATTTAGGAGGGCAAAATCAGCAATTTAAACTTTCGAGGAGCAAATCCTCCGTTTTTTTCAGTTTTGAGGGGTATAGAAAAAATTTTCTCATTTTATTTTCTTGGGTTTGATATTTGCTCATAGGACTGTCAATAGCTATGGTACGATAAGGTAGAAGGTATTTTCATATCCGTATCTATTAAAATTTTCTTACCCATATTGTCACATCCTGCAATAGTGGTCTGACAAATTTCCACCGGTACATACTTCGCACGCACCGCAAGACTTACCGTCTAGGATAACAATACATAATGAGTAATAATACAACAACAACAACTAAGCCTTTTATCCCAAACAAGTTAGGGTATGTTAGAAAGAATCCATCAAGAGAACACATCAAAAAAAAAACAAAACATAAAAAATACTAATAATAAGAATAGAAATACTTACCTGTAATATTGAGTAATAATAATGATAAAAATTAATAAAAAATATATATAATGTTCTAAATAAATAATGTCAAATAAATATATGAAATTTATTCATGTTAGTTGACATAAAAAAAATTATATGTAACTAATTATAATAGTCCAAATTAATTTTTTTATTTAACATAATAAATTGGGATGAAGATCGAAACTAATACCATATTTTTGTGAAATATGCTAATAACATGATACATATATGTTTGTAAAATTTTATTTGTTAGATTATGGATAGGAAATAGTCCTTATCCTTACTCGTACTCGTACCTGATAAATAAACGAAAAAATTTTCTCTACACATATCCATACTTGTTAGTCTAACGAATATGGTACGGGTAATAAAAACAGGTAAAGGGAATTCATCGACAGCCCTAATCAGTTATGCCTGGTGCATTTTTTCTTGCACTATACCTAAATAATTGTAACATGTAGAAGTTGAATGTTTCAATATACCTACTAATTGGTTATTAGTTATTTAAATCATAACTGATCGATCCCTGTGTGTGCTGGTTTGTTATTTATTTTAGAATTAGAATGTTGAACTAGGGCTGTATATGAGCTAAGTTCGAGCGAGTTGGGGACAATTCAAACTCAGCTCAGCTGTAACTCGAGCTGAGTTGAGCTGAGTTAGAAATACTTTCGAGCTTTTTAATTTAGCTCAAACTCGACTCATCCCAAACTCGAGCTAGCTCATTGGCTCATGAGTTAGCTTGGAATAAACATATATCCTTCAAATTTTATTTATTTAATCCATATGTTATTCTAGTATTAAATTTTTTTGACATATACAATATTGTAAACAATAAAATTGTTGTATTTTATTTTTTTTATTGATTGGAAACAAAATATGTATTGAAACTCAATCTATCATATGTAATATTATCTAAAATAAAAATATATAAGAAAAAAATTCTTATTATTAATTTATAAATTTTTAATACTCATAAATTATGTTGATAATATATATTTGAAATATAAATTTATTATGTCACGAGTCAACTCACGAGTTGCGAGCTGAGTTGACCTCAACTCAAACTCGACTCGTCAACTAACCGAGTTAGTTCAGCTCGAGTTCTACCAACTCGAGTTCAGTTGGCTCGAGTTGCAATCGAGTTTTTCTGAGTCGAGTTCGAGTTAGCTCACGACTTACGAGTTTTTTGCTCACCCCTAGAATGTTCCAATTAGTGTATTTGTTTGTATAATATCATTTAACCTTATTCTGTATTTCAGATGAAGTTCAAAAAAAATCCTCAGAGATTAGGAAGATCTGTGACTTTGAGATGAACAATGAAAGGAATAAATATTTTTGCATCTGCTTTAATTTGTCTCGTGGCATTAATCTCTTGAGTGCTTACAAAATTGGCATCTTGAACAAGGCAAGTACTAAAAGCTTTTCTTCGGGTTTGATGGCGTCAGAGCATGATAAATACCATGCCAGACAATTGAAAAAGTTGTTTTGACTGAGCTTCGAGATGGACCTATTAAACTTTGATGCTTCATTTCACATGTGACATGATTAAAGGAATTAATATGTGCAATCTTTGGGCTGGGTACTTCTGTATCAAAAATTAAAGGATAACGTATCGTTTCAAATATTATATTTGATTAAATTATGTGTACTTATAGTGTTATATTAAACTAGTGAGCGCAACTTTCTTTATTACGTAAAAGTTTTAGCTTGTTTTTGATATATTTTTTAAAAGCTTCTATTGATAGGCAAGGATATTCAGAGAATACAATAAGAAAGTTTTATTGTTTATATACGTATATTTTTTGAAATATAAAGCGCCTCAAGCAGGGTTCCCAGTGTCACAAAACAAAACGGAGAGTTTGAGTCAGCCAAAGTGACTCTACAACCTAGTAAAAGTAAAACATCTAAACCACAAAAACATACAGGTCTGTAACACAAAAAAAGCCTACTACAATCCAAAGCTTAAACAGTGTCTTCAGTTGCATCCTGATTTCTGGATTGAGCTGCAAAGTGCTGAGTGAAACCAGCCTCCGGACCTGTAACACTTCATTGTTTACATGCATATGAAATTACAAATTACTAAACCTTTCCTTTCATCTGGGTAGCTTTGTATAGGATAGGTATGAACCCGGTAGCGTTTCACTATCATTGTTATGATAACCACATATAAAGGGCCTAGACCCTTCTGTAATGAAAAGACAGAAATCGATGCTGCAGAGCGATAGCGAGATAGATGAAAATGTTAGTCACAGGATAAGAGCGGGGTGGGTGAAATGGCGACAAGCATCAGGCGTCCTATGCGATAAGAAAGTCCCGCAGAAGCTAAAAGGCAAGTTCTACAGGACAGCGATTAGACCTGCGATGTTGTATGGCGCAGAATGTTGGGCTACTAAAAGACGACATGTCCAGAAGATGAGTGTAGCTGAGATGCGTATGTTGAGGTGGATCTGCGGTCACACGAGGAAAGATCGGATTAGAAATGATGACATACGAGATATGGTTGGGATTGCACCAATAGAGGAGAAGTTGATCCAACATCGTTTGAGATGGTTTGGACATATCCAACGCAGACCTCCAGAGGCACCGGTACGTATCGGAATTCTTAATCATTTCGAGAACACCCGGAGGGGGAGAGGGAGACCAAGATTGACATGGGAAGAAGCGGTGAAAAGAGACCTTAAAGAATGGAACGTCTCCAAGGAGTTGGCGATCGATAGGAGCGCTTGGAAGTTAGCAATTCATGTACCGGAGCCATGACGTAGGAACTTAGGGGTAGGAGCGATGCCATAAGTTTGTAGGTCCCTCTATTAGGTCACGGTCGAGGTCTAGATTTCTAAGTTTGTAGGAGCGATGCCATAAGTTTGTAGGTCCCTCTATTAGGTCACGCCAAAAGAATCACAATCCACAGATCTACAACTTTCATGTAGATGGAAAAAACTTCCAGAGAACTTATCAAAGCGAAAAACGCGAAACAACACAGAAAATGCTATTTCCAGACAGCAAACAAACGCATCATCTCTACTAATCCGTTAATTAGCCAATTTCTCTTAATTAAGTGTCAAAATAGCTTAAGTACGACCATGTGCTCTGATACCACTGTTAGGAAATTGCCCAATTTTAATTTTGTGACTAATTACTATTAATTAATCCAATTAAAACACAAGCAACACGAGATCTAGTACTTTAAGCAATAGACACAAAGAGAAAGAGGAGAAATCGATACCTCCCGCGAAATCGCATCCGCGGGGCTCGACCAAGGCATGGGAATCGATGGCGTGCCTTCTCCAACGTCTCCACCACGTCTCGTAACCGCCCTCGAGTCCACCAAGGAGGATTAATCACGTTCTACAAGGTACGTGCTAGCATACCCAAAGAACAAGCCTAATCCATATGGTTTTCTCTCTTGCATCAATCAACAACCTTGATTTAGTGGAGAGAAAATAGCTCAACACATGAGCAAATAAGAGGGAGAGAGGAGGAAGGTGGCGGCCTAGAATGGGAGGAAGAGAGAGGAGAGAGAAAGATAGGTGGAGGCTCTCATAAGTGGTCCTTATATAGAGCACAAAACCTAATTGACCTCTTGCATAATTACAACTATGCCATCCCACCTACCACCATAATGGGCAGCCACGAAATGGGCCTTTATGGGCCATTTAACCCCTTCATTTGGACCATTAATTCATATAATTAAGGTCCCTCAACTTTGTTCTTTAATTGGGCTATATATTTGCTATTTAAATAACGGCCCAATTCATCAATATAACCATTTATATTAATAAGTGTTGAACTAAATTAATTATTAACTCATTAATAATTGTTTTAGGATTAGTTAATGCATTAATTTATTTCTATATGATCCATTGACTTAATTAATTATAACGGTTCGCAACGGTATATAATTAATTAATCAATCTTATCATATTTCCACAGAACTTACTGCTGTGAATAAATAAATAATGCACTGTGTGATTAATGTCCTATTTGTGTGACCCTTTGAGGATTTATGCTATGTTGGCCATGGAATTAAATCGTTATTTAATTCCAATAATCATAAGTGGTATCTAGCAACACGTTATGATTCCCAATTCGCATAAATAGTGTATTGCTACAATATTTCAATCCTGCATAAGAGAATAAATATGTTTCTCTATTTTGATTCTTATGTCTCACGATATCATCGTATAATCCAAGATAGGAATGTGTCATTCTTGCAGATTATACGTTTCTTGATCTAGAGTTGATCGCTTAGTTGCGCGCATACGATCCAACTCCATCAAGGGGCCCAAACAGATATCGTCACTCACTAAGTGAATTAATGATGGACATACGGTTTTCTTGATGATTAGCTTTTCCCCGCACAATTCAAGAGAACGTAAATCAAGTCCGTATAGCAGCCCTTAACGGGAATCAGCGGTAGACGAGATTTATAGAACCTATCCTCATGTGGAAAAGATAATCATCTCAAACTTAGAACCAAAATCATAACGAAATAAACAATGACACATAACACAATCCATATGTTTATTTCGTTGGGTCAAGTCCTGTACTATTTTCCATAACATATACATATGCAATTAAGTTGGTAACTCTTTACCTATGATTTGTAGAACTTAATCATCACTTAACTTGCATACTAATCTTATATGATAATTAATGTTCCTTGTTAATTATCAAGATTATGGACCGTTTAGATTTATTATTGTCATTCTAAAGAATGATCCACAGAGATCTACAATTCAGATCCTCAACCTGAATGATCTGTCAATAATAAACCTAGGAACAGATGATAAAATATCATCCAAAACATAAACTAAAATTTAAGTCATTAAATTATTGACTTCTAGGACATAACTCCAACAGATCTCTCAAAGAAAAATAAATGAATAAATAAATTCATCTCTACCATTCATGGTGCAAGATAACGCCCAAGAAGTTTTTTAGCCCTTGGATACTGTTTTTATAATTAGTAGGGATAATTTATTTTTAACATTCTCTATTTTAGTGAGCAGTGTTCTTTTTTTGTGGACATGGATATATTTTGCACCTTAGGCTATTCTTAGAAAGTAGTTTGTGTTAAATGCAAACTTAATCACAAAACGTGGTGAATTAAATCCATGAGATGGTAAGTTCAAGTTTGTAGACATGAGAGTAATTTAAAGGCGTAAACACACACCTATTGTTTGTAAACACACACCTTATTCATATTCCCTATTCACGGCTTATTCCGTTGCATCCAAACACACACCTATTGTTTATGTTGTAGAATTTGAATATAATTTTTTTTAAATTATTATGTAGATGCAAAGCCCAACTGTTTGTGTAAGAGAGAAGGGAAATTGACAGCATACAACGTAGAAGGAAGTTGTAATGCAAAAATTTTGCAGGACATATTGATGAAACTCAGGAAAATTGGATATTCTGATTTAAATAGTAAATTTGACAAGGAAGAGATCCAGTTACTTGAGAATATTCTGAAAAATGTTTCATCGTCGATAGAATTTTTCTTTTCTGCCATCACATATGGACGACAAGTAGAAGCGTCCTACTCCCCAGGTTTGTGTTTAGTTATATATGGTACTAGCTGGGCCTATTTTATTAGGGAAAATTTTTTCTATACCTCTCAAAACTGAGAAAATGGAGGATTTGTCTCTCGAAAGTTCAAACAGGTGATTTTGCCCCCCTAAATTTGAAACTTCTTCTTTATTTGCCCATTTCTCATATTTTATGTCAGAAAAATTGAATAAATAATAAAAATAAAAACTTGACCATTATACCCTTGGAATCTAACCCTATCGTTGATCTAACCAAGTCGATTTACTTGTTTAATCCATCGCTGATCAATTTTTTGGGTTTAAACAAAACCATAGTTTGTTCCTCCCCTAAAGCATGCATGCACCACCGGGTTATCCAACCCATGACTTGCCTACGGCACTAGGAAAGGTCTCTCTCTCTTCACAGTTCAAGGACCCGGTCTCAACTCGAAACCAATTCACAGAATATAGCGTTGTAACCAATAGAAACCCTTTGAAACCCGATTACCTGATTAGGATGAACCCGAACCTAAACTGAAACGCAATTCAATGCTAGAACACAGTGACACAGAGAGGGAAGAAATTTGGTGGAAAGGATGCTTGAAACCTTCAATCTGCTTGAAAACATCTCCAGTGTGGTCAAGTGTAAGATCAAACGGGCTCGGCGAGTTGGGTAGAGATGTAACAGAGAGAAACCCAATAGCGTGGGAGTTCTCATCGGTTGGGAAGAAGAGGTGAGAACTATATTACTAGAATCGATCGAATTAGGTTGATTCGATTGGGCTCGATCAAATCGACTTGCTTCGATCAATGATAAGGTTAGATTCCAAGGGTATAATGGTCAGATTTTTTTTGTTTTTATTATTTATTTAATTTTTCTGACATAAAATATGAGAAAAGGGGCAAAAAAAAAAGAAGCTTCTAATTTAGGAGGGCAAAATCAGCAATTTAAACTTTCGAGGAGCAAATCCTCCGTTTTTTTCAGTTTTGAGGGGTATAGAAAAAATTTTCTCATTTTATTTTCTTGGGTTTGATATTTGCTCATAGGACTGTCAATAGCTATGGTACGATAAGGTAGAAGGTATTTTCATATCCGTATCTATTAAAATTTTCTTACCCATATTGTCACATCCTGCAATAGTGGTCTGACAAATTTCCACCGGTACATACTTCGCACGCACCGCAAGACTTACCGTCTAGGATAACAATACATAATGAGTAATAATACAACAACAACAACTAAGCCTTTTATCCCAAACAAGTTAGGGTATGTTAGAAAGAATCCATCAAGAGAACACATCAAAAAAAAAACAAAACATAAAAAATACTAATAATAAGAATAGAAATACTTACCTGTAATATTGAGTAATAATAATGATAAAAATTAATAAAAAATATATATAATGTTCTAAATAAATAATGTCAAATAAATATATGAAATTTATTCATGTTAGTTGACATAAAAAAAATTATATGTAACTAATTATAATAGTCCAAATTAATTTTTTTATTTAACATAATAAATTGGGATGAAGATCGAAACTAATACCATATTTTTGTGAAATATGCTAATAACATGATACATATATGTTTGTAAAATTTTATTTGTTAGATTATGGATAGGAAATAGTCCTTATCCTTACTCGTACTCGTACCTGATAAATAAACGAAAAATTTTTCTCTACACATATCCATACTTGTTAGTCTAACGAATATGGTACGGATAATAAAAACAGGTAAAGGGAATTCATCGACAGCCCTAATCAGTTATGCCTGGTGCATTTTTTCTTGCACTATACCTAAATAATTGTAACATGTAGAAGTTGAATGTTTCAATATACCTACTAATTGGTTATTAGTTATTTAAATCATAACTGATCGATCCCTGTGTGTGCTGGTTTGTTATTTATTTTAGAATTAGAATGTTGAACTAGGGCTGTATATGAGCTAAGTTCGAGCGAGTTGGGGACAATTCAAACTCAGCTCAGCTGTAACTCGAGCTGAGTTGAGCTGAGTTAGAAATACTTTCGAGCTTTTTAATTTAGCTCAAACTCGACTCATCCCAAACTCGAGCTAGCTCATTGGCTCATGAGTTAGCTTGGAATAAACATATATCCTTCAAATTTTATTTATTTAATCCATATGTTATTCTAGTATTAAATTTTTTTGACATATACAATATTGTAAACAATAAAATTGTTGTATTTTATTTTTTTTATTGATTGGAAACAAAATATGTATTGAAACTCAATCTATCATATGTAATATTATCTAAAATAAAAATATATAAGAAAAAAATTCTTATTATTAATTTATAAATTTTTAATACTCATAAATTATGTTGATAATATATATTTGAAATATAAATTTATTATGTCACGAGTCAACTCACGAGTTGCGAGCTGAGTTGACCTCAACTCAAACTCGACTCGTCAACTAACCGAGTTAGTTCAGCTCGAGTTCTACCAACTCGAGTTCAGTTGGCTCGAGTTGCAATCGAGTTTTTCTGAGTCGAGTTCGAGTTAGCTCACGACTTACGAGTTTTTTGCTCACCCCTAGAATGTTCCAATTAGTGTATTTGTTTGTATAATATCATTTAACCTTATTCTGTATTTCAGATGAAGTTCAAAAAAAATCCTCAGAGATTAGGAAGATCTGTGACTTTGAGATGAACAATGAAAGGAATAAATATTTTTGCATCTGCTTTAATTTGTCTCGTGGCATTAATCTCTTGAGTGCTTACAAAATTGGCATCTTGAACAAGGCAAGTACTAAAAGCTTTTCTTCGGGTTTGATGGCGTCAGAGCATGATAAATACCATGCCAGACAATTGAAAAAGTTGTTTTGACTGAGCTTCGAGATGGACCTATTAAACTTTGATGCTTCATTTCACATGTGACATGATTAAAGGAATTAATATGTGCAATCTTTGGGCTGGGTACTTCTGTATCAAAAATTAAAGGATAACGTATCGTTTCAAATATTATATTTGATTAAATTATGTGTACTTATAGTGTTATATTAAACTAGTGAGCGCAACTTTCTTTATTACGTAAAAGTTTTAGCTTGTTTTTGATATATTTTTTAAAAGCTTCTATTGATAGGCAAGGATATTCAGAGAATACAATAAGAAAGTTTTATTGTTTATATACGTATATTTTTTGAAATATAAAGCGCCTCAAGCAGGGTTCCCAGTGTCACAAAACAAAACGAAGAGTTTGAGTCAGCCAAAGTGACTCTACAACCTAGTAAAAGTAAAACATCTAAACCACAAAAACATACAGGTCTGTAACACAAAAAAAGCCTACTACAATCCAAAGCTTAAACAGTGTCTTCAGTTGCATCCTGATTTCTGGATTGAGCTGCAAAGTGCTGAGTGAAACCAGCCTCCAGACCTGTAACACTTCATTGTTTACATGCATATGAAATTACAAATTACTAAACCTTTCCTTTCATCTGGGTAGCTTTGTATAGGATAGGTATGAACCCGGTAGCGTTTCACTATCATTGTTATGATAACCACATATAAAGGGCCTAGACCCTTCTGTAATGAAAAGACAGAAATCGATGCTGCAGAGCGATAGCGAGATAGATGAAAATGTTAGTCACAGGATAAGAGCGGGGTGGGTGAAATGGCGACAAGCATCAGGCGTCCTATGCGATAAGAAAGTCCCGCAGAAGCTAAAAGGCAAGTTCTACAGGACAGCGATTAGACCTGCGATGTTGTATGGCGCAGAATGTTGGGCTACTAAAAGACGACATGTCCAGAAGATGAGTGTAGCTGAGATGCGTATGTTGAGGTGAATCTGCGGTCACACGAGGAAAGATCGGATTAGAAATGATGACATACGAGATATGGTTGGGATTGCACCAATAGAGGAGAAGTTGATCCAACATCGTTTGAGATGGTTTGGACATATCCAACGCAGACCTCCAGAGGCACCGGTACGTATCGGAATTCTTAATCATTTCGAGAACACCCGGAGGGGGAGAGGGAGACCAAGATTGACATGGGAAGAAGCGGTGAAAAGAGACCTTAAAGAATGGAACGTCTCCAAGGAGTTGGCGATCGATAGGAGCGCTTGGAAGTTAGCAATTCATGTACCGGAGCCATGACGTAGGAACTTAGGGGTAGGAGCGATGCCATAAGTTTGTAGGTCCCTCTATTAGGTCACGGTCGAGGTCTAGATTTCTAAGTTTGTAGGAGCGATGCCATAAGTTTGTAGGTCCCTCTATTAGGTCACGCCAAAAGAATCACAATCCACAGATCTACAACTTTCATGTAGATGGAAAAAACTTCCAGAGAACTTATCAAAGCGAAAAACGCGAAACAACACAGAAAATGCTATTTCCAGACAGCAAACAAACGCATCATCTCTACTAATCCGTTAATTAGCCAATTTCTCTTAATTAAGTGTCAAAATAGCTTAAGTACGACCATGTGCTCTGATACCACTGTTAGGAAATTGCCCAATTTTAATTTTGTGACTAATTACTATTAATTAATCCAATTAAAACACAAGCAACACGAGATCTAGTACTTTAAGCAATAGACACAAAGAGAAAGAGGAGAAATCGATACCTCCCGCGAAATCGCATCCGCGGGGCTCGACCAAGGCATGGGAATCGATGGCGTGCCTTCTCCACCGTCTCCACCACGTCTCGTAACCGCCCTCGAGTCCACCAAGGAGGATTAATCACGTTCTACAAGGTACGTGCTAGCATACCCAAAGAACAAGCCTAATCCATATGGTTTTCTCTCTTGCATCAATCAACAACCTTGATTTAGTGGAGAGAAAATAGCTCAACACATGAGCAAATAAGAGGGAGAGAGGAGGAAGGTGGCGGCCTAGAATGGGAGGAAGAGAGAGGAGAGAGAAAGCTAGGTGGAGGCTCTCATAAGTGGTCCTTATATAGAGCACAAAATCTAATTGACCTCTTGCATAATTACAACTATGCCATCCCACCTACCACCATAATGGGCAGCCACGAAATGGGTCTTTATGGGCCATTTAACCCCTTCATTTGGACCATTAATTCATATAATTAAGGTCCCTCAACTTTGCTCTTTAATTGGGCTATATATTTGCTATTTAAATAACGGCCCAATTCATCAATATAACCATTTATATTAATAAGTGTTGAACTAAATTAATTATTAACTCATTAATAATTGTTTTAGGATTAGTTAATGCATTAATTTATTTCTATATGATCCATTGACTTAATTAATTATAACGGTTCGCAACGGTATATAATTAATTAATCAATCTTATCATATTTCCACAGAACTTACTGTTGTGAATAAATAAATAATGCACTGTGTGATTAATGTCCTATTTGTGTGACCCTTTGAGGATTTATGCTATGTTGGCCATGGAATTAAATCGTTATTTAATTCCAATAATCATAAGTGGTATCTAGCAACACGTTATGATTCCCAATTCGCATAAATAGTGTATTGCTACAATATTTCAATCCTGCATAAGAGAATAAATATGTTTCTCTATTTTGATTCTTATGTCTCACGATATCATCGTATAATCCAAGATAGGAATGTGTCATTCTTGCAGATTATACGTTTCTTGATCTAGAGTTGATCGCTTAGTTGCGCGCATACGATCCAACTCCATCAAGGGGCCCAAACAGATATCGTCACTCACTAAGTGAATTAATGAGGGACATACGGTTTTCTTGATGATTAGTTTTTCCCCGCACAATTCAAGAGAACGTAAATCAAGTCCGTATAGCAGCCCTTAACGGGAATCAGCGGTAGACGAGATTTATAGAACCTATCCTCATGTGGAAAAGATAATCATCTCAAACTTAGAACCAAAATCATAACGAAATAAACAATGACACATAACACAATCCATATGTTTATTTCATTGGGTCAAGTCCTGTACTATGTTCCATAACATATACATATGCAATTAAGTTGGTAACTCTTTACCTATGATTTGTAGAACTTAATCATCACTTAACTTGCATACTAATCTTATATGATAATTAATGTTCCTTGTTAATTATCAAGATTATGGACCGTTTAGATTTATTATTGTCATTCTAAAGAATGATCCACAGAGATCTACAATTCAGATCCTCAACCTGAATGATCTGTCAATAATAAACCTAGGAACAGATGATAAAATATCATCCAAAACATAAACTAAAATTTAAGTCATTAAATTATTGACTTCTAGGACATAACTCCAACAGATCTCTCAAAGAAAAATAAATGAATAAATAAATTCATCTCTACCATTCATGGTGCAAGATAACGCCCAAGAAGTTTTTTAGCCCTTGGATACTGTTTTTATAATTAGTAGGGATAATTTATTTTTAACATTCTCTATTTTAGTGAGCAGTGTTCTTTTTTTGTGGACATGGATATATTTTGCACCTTAGGCTATTCTTAGAAAGTAGTTTGTGTTAAATGCAAACTTAATCACAAAACGTGGTGAATTAAATCCATGAGATGGTAAGTTCAAGTTTGTAGACATGAGAGTAATTTAAAGGCGTAAACACACACCTATTGTTTGTAAACACACACCTTATTCATATTCCCTATTCACGGCTTATTCCGTTGCATCCAAACACACACCTATTGTTTATGTTGTAGAATTTGAATATAATTTTTTTTAAATTATTATGTAGATGCAAAGCCCAACTGTTTGTGTAAGAGAGAAGGGAAATTGACAGCATACAACGTAGAAGGAAGTTGTAATGCAAAAATTTTGCAGGACATATTGATGAAACTCAGGAAAATTGGATATTCTGATTTAAATAGTAAATTTGACAAGGAAGAGATCCAGTTACTTGAGAATATTCTGAAAAATGTTTCATCGTCGATAGAATTTTTCTTTTCTGCCATCACATATGGACGACAAGTAGAAGCGTCCTACTCCCCAGGTTTGTGTTTAGTTATATATGGTACTAGCTGGGCCTATTTTATTAGGGAAAATTTTTTCTATACCTCTCAAAACTGAGAAAATGGAGGATTTGTCTCTCGAAAGTTCAAACAGGTGATTTTGCCCCCCTAAATTTGAAACTTCTTCTTTATTTGCCCATTTCTCATATTTTATGTCAGAAAAATTGAATAAATAATAAAAATAAAAACTTGACCATTATACCCTTGGAATCTAACCCTATCGTTGATCTAACCAAGTCGATTTACTTGTTTAATCCATCGCTGATCAATTTTTTGGGTTTAAACAAAACCATAGTTTGTTCCTCCCCTAAAGCATGCATGCACCACCGGGTTATCCAACCCATGACTTGCCTACGGCACTAGGAAAGGTCTCTCTCTCTTCACAGTTCAAGGACCCGGTCTCAACTCGAAACCAATTCACAGAATATAGCGTTGTAACCAATAGAAACCCTTTGAAACCCGATTACCTGATTAGGATGAACCCGAACCTAAACTGAAACGCAATTCAATGCTAGAACACAGTGACACAGAGAGGGAAGAAATTTGGTGGAAAGGATGCTTGAAACCTTCAATCTGCTTGAAAACATCTCCAGTGTGGTCAAGTGTAAGATCAAACGGGCTCGGCGAGTTGGGTAGAGATGTAACAGAGAGAAACCCAATAGCGTGGGAGTTCTCATCGGTTGGGAAGAAGAGGTGAGAACTATATTACTAGAATCGATCGAATTAGGTTGATTCGATTGGGCTCGATCAAATCGACTTGCTTCGATCAATGATAAGGTTAGATTCCAAGGGTATAATGGTCAGATTTTTTTTGTTTTTATTATTTATTTAATTTTTCTGACATAAAATATGAGAAAAGGGGCAAAAAAAAAAGAAGCTTCTAATTTAGGAGGGCAAAATCAGCAATTTAAACTTTCGAGGAGCAAATCCTCCGTTTTTTTCAGTTTTGAGGGGTATAGAAAAAATTTTCTCATTTTATTTTCTTGGGTTTGATATTTGCTCATAGGACTGTCAATAGCTATGGTACGATAAGGTAGAAGGTATTTTCATATCCGTATCTATTAAAATTTTCTTACCCATATTGTCACATCCTGCAATAGTGGTCTGACAAATTTCCACCGGTACATACTTCGCACGCACCGCAAGACTTACCGTCTAGGATAACAATACATAATGAGTAATAATACAACAACAACAACTAAGCCTTTTATCCCAAACAAGTTAGGGTATGTTAGAAAGAATCCATCAAGAGAACACATCAAAAAAAAAACAAAACATAAAAAATACTAATAATAAGAATAGAAATACTTACCTGTAATATTGAGTAATAATAATGATAAAAATTAATAAAAAATATATATAATGTTCTAAATAAATAATGTCAAATAAATATATGAAATTTATTCATGTTAGTTGACATAAAAAAAATTATATGTAACTAATTATAATAGTCCAAATTAATTTTTTTATTTAACATAATAAATTGGGATGAAGATCGAAACTAATACCATATTTTTGTGAAATATGCTAATAACATGATACATATATGTTTGTAAAATTTTATTTGTTAGATTATGGATAGGAAATAGTCCTTATCCTTACTCGTACTCGTACCTGATAAATAAACGAAAAAATTTTCTCTACACATATCCATACTTGTTAGTCTAACGAATATGGTACGGGTAATAAAAACAGGTAAAGGGAATTCATCGACAGCCCTAATCAGTTATGCCTGGTGCATTTTTTCTTGCACTATACCTAAATAATTGTAACATGTAGAAGTTGAATGTTTCAATATACCTACTAATTGGTTATTAGTTATTTAAATCATAACTGATCGATCCCTGTGTGTGCTGGTTTGTTATTTATTTTAGAATTAGAATGTTGAACTAGGGCTGTATATGAGCTAAGTTCGAGCGAGTTGGGGACAATTCAAACTCAGCTCAGCTGTAACTCGAGCTGAGTTGAGCTGAGTTAGAAATACTTTCGAGCTTTTTAATTTAGCTCAAACTCGACTCATCCCAAACTCGAGCTAGCTCATTGGCTCATGAGTTAGCTTGGAATAAACATATATCCTTCAAATTTTATTTATTTAATCCATATGTTATTCTAGTATTAAATTTTTTTGACGTATACAATATTGTAAACAATAAAATTGTTGTATTTTATTTTTTTTATTGATTGGAAACAAAATATGTATTGAAACTCAATCTATCATATGTAATATTATCTAAAATAAAAATATATAAGAAAAAAATTCTTATTATTAATTTATAAATTTTTAATACTCATAAATTATGTTGATAATATATATTTGAAATATAAATTTATTATGTCACGAGTCAACTCACGAGTTGCGAGCTGAGTTGACCTCAACTCAAACTCGACTCGTCAACTAACCGAGTTAGTTCAGCTCGAGTTCTACCAACTCGAGTTCAGTTGGCTCGAGTTGCAATCGAGTTTTTCTGAGTCGAGTTCGAGTTAGCTCACGACTTACGAGTTTTTTGCTCACCCCTAGAATGTTCCAATTAGTGTATTTGTTTGTATAATATCATTTAACCTTATTCTGTATTTCAGATGAAGTTCAAAAAAAATCCTCAGAGATTAGGAAGATCTGTGACTTTGAGATGAACAATGAAAGGAATAAATATTTTTGCATCTGCTTTAATTTGTCTCGTGGCATTAATCTCTTGAGTGCTTACAAAATTGGCATCTTGAACAAGGCAAGTACTAAAAGCTTTTCTTCGGGTTTGATGGCGTCAGAGCATGATAAATACCATGCCAGACAATTGAAAAAGTTGTTTTGACTGAGCTTCGAGATGGACCTATTAAACTTTGATGCTTCATTTCACATGTGACATGATTAAAGGAATTAATATGTGCAATCTTTGGGCTGGGTACTTCTGTATCAAAAATTAAAGGATAACGTATCGTTTCAAATATTATATTTGATTAAATTATGTGTACTTATAGTGTTATATTAAACTAGTGAGCGCAACTTTCTTTATTACGTAAAAGTTTTAGCTTGTTTTTGATATATTTTTTAAAAGCTTCTATTGATAGGCAAGGATATTCAGAGAATACAATAAGAAAGTTTTATTGTTTATATACGTATATTTTTTGAAATATAAAGCGCCTCAAGCAGGGTTCCCAGTGTCACAAAACAAAACGAAGAGTTTGAGTCAGCCAAAGTGACTCTACAACCTAGTAAAAGTAAAACATCTAAACCACAAAAACATACAGGTCTGTAACACAAAAAAAGCCTACTACAATCCAAAGCTTAAACAGTGTCTTCAGTTGCATCCTGATTTCTGGATTGAGCTGCAAAGTGCTGAGTGAAACCAGCCTCCGGACCTGTAACACTTCATTGTTTACATGCATATGAAATTACAAATTACTAAACCTTTCCTTTCATCTGGGTAGCTTTGTATAGGATAGGTATGAACCCGGTAGCGTTTCACTATCATTGTTATGATAACCACATATAAAGGGCCTAGACCCTTCTGTAATGAAAAGACAGAAATCGATGCTGCAGAGCGATAGCGAGATAGATGAAAATGTTAGTCACAGGATAAGAGCGGGGTGGGTGAAATGGCGACAAGCATCAGGCGTCCTATGCGATAAGAAAGTCCCGCAGAAGCTAAAAGGCAAGTTCTACAGGACAGCGATTAGACCTGCGATGTTGTATGGCGCAGAATGTTGGGCTACTAAAAGACGACATGTCCAGAAGATGAGTGTAGCTGAGATGCGTATGTTGAGGTGGATCTGCGGTCACACGAGGAAAGATCGGATTAGAAATGATGACATACGAGATATGGTTGGGGTTGCACCAATAGAGGAGAAGTTGATCCAACATCGTTTGAGATGGTTTGGACATATCCAACGCAGACCTCCAGAGGCACCGGTACGTATCGGAATTCTTAATCATTTCGAGAACACCCGGAGGGGGAGAGGGAGACCAAGATTGACATGGGAAGAAGCGGTGAAAAGAGACCTTAAAGAATGGAACGTCTCCAAGGAGTTGGCGATCGATAGGAGCGCTTGGAAGTTAGCAATTCATGTACCGGAGCCATGACGTAGGAACTTAGGGGTAGGAGCGATGCCATAAGTTTGTAGGTCCCTCTATTAGGTCACGGTCGAGGTCTAGATTTCTACTATTACTATTATTATCAGAGGTATTATTATTAGTATGGCTAGTATTACTATTAGTATTTTTATGTTTTGTATTTTTTTTTTCTTGTTCTTGGATGTGTTCTCTTGTTGGGTTTCTTTCTAGCCTACCCCAACTTGTTTGGGACAAAAGGCTTAGTTGTTGTTGTTGTTGTAGATGGAAGATGATGGAATCCAAAGAATGGCCTTAAAACAATTCCGTTTTAGCAATCCTCCACTTTTACCAATGATATAACATATATATTTTTTAAACTCCATAGTTTTATTTACACTTGAGCCAAAGAAATCTTAGCAATAAAATAACTCGACAATCTTTAATAAGAGAGTTATTATGCCTCAAGATTTTGGTGCCACACAATGGTGCAATTCACAGTCTTAATTTGTATTATGCATTTATTTTTAAACAAAAGATATGCTCATATTAAATTTTATGATTTCTGAAGTACATTTTTATGTTAGATCAAGGTTTCAAAAAAAAAAATTAAATTAGAACAAAACATGAACTTGTAGTACAGATAGATTTAGTAAATATAATGTTATTGCTCTTGGCTCTTAGAGTCACCAATCTAATTCTACTTAAAGTCGATCATATCTTTGAATTCCCACTGTAAGGTGTGCTCGATGAAATGCAAGCAAAATTTGGCAAATCACACGAAATGTTTTACAACACAGCAATCTTGATTTAATTTTAATGTTTCATTCCCAAGATGCAAAAGCACACTTGGATAATTATGCAAAAGAAACGTCTCAATTAGGTTGCCTGCTTTATGCCTTGATCAGGCAAAGTTCCGATTCGAAGCACACGAACATTAGTAGTACGGCCTCGGCTAAGAAATGCCACAACCTCTTTATCCATGGCAATCTTCCCTATCGAACATGTGAGATAGCATCTGTGAGCTGGCACGCGTAATTGATCAAAGTACTTCACTCGCTTGAACCATTTCAGACGCACTTCTCTCTCTGCCACTCCTCTGCTTACAACAGCCTCCTTGACATCCTTGTTCTAAGTTTCCAAACAAAATACATATTTAACATAAAGCAGAGACTGAGCTTATGACTTAGGCCAACTAATTAATTAATGAAGCAAAGACTTACCTCCACACCAAGAAAAGTAATGGAATATTGCAAACCGATGAGATTTGCGTGGACACTGAGCTTAGTACTGAAGATAACATAGCAGACATCTTCAAAACTAAGCTCCATCGAATTGAGATACTTAACAGCATTTAAGAATTGCACGACGTCTAGATACTTTCTTATGATCCACGTATCAACAAAAGCGAGGTAGCTTGAAATAATTGAGGCCATCTCCCTGTGCCTTTTAATGTACAGAGCCTTCCAACCCTATCAGATGATTTCAATCAATAGTATAAAAGGTCAAGTTTTGTTGACTTTGTCTCTCCGATTTTATGCTTTAATTATATATTTTGTTTATGTTCAGATTCTGTTTGTTACCAGCTTAAACACGATTTTAATGAATCTCTCGAGTTGAGCAAGCCAAAACAAGATTAACTTGTCCAGAACAATGGGATTAAACAACTCCAACTTAATCTTACATTTTTTTAGCTCAAATTCAGTTAAGTGTCTTAACTCTTAAGTTCGGAACAAACAATAGAGATAGAAAGTGATACACTCTCAAACTGATTAACCTAATTTGTGCTCGTCCTCTGATTAACCCAATTTTTTTAAAAGCCGTTAATTATAAAATTGTAAGAAACTCCAACTTAATCTCAGATTTTGTTAGCTCAAGTTCAGTTTAGTCTTTTTTAAGTTTAGAACAAACAATAGACATTAAAACTGGTACACTATCAAACTGATTAACCTAATTTTATTAAAGACATTATAAAAATTGGTTGAGAATTCATATCTTTACCAACCTGAGAGTGCACTGACAGAAATCTGGCATGACCTGAAGATTGTGTACCATATATGACACCATCATCAGTGCAAGACTCCAACAAGTTCCTTGTATTGATGAATTGTTGTGGCCACCTCCTTCTGTATAGCTCTTTCCAGACATAGTCAGAGTTACAAATACTGTGCAAGACCTTTGAGCAGCTACCGAGCGAACAAACATCCCTGGCCTTCAATGACCATAAAAATATATTAATAAAAACATTTTACTACCAGCAGTGAGAGGAGGGAGGGGAAGGAGGGGAGGGGGTAGAGCGCACTTCAAGAAGAAGGAGAATGAAGCCAACTATCTCAGGAAGTGGGATGAAGCCATATGTTTTTCCTTCAGATATGTTGGTCTCGTTTTTAACTACAGAAAAATTAAACAAAATGTATCATGGAAAATGTACATGATCAATCCTCGAAAGTTCATAAAGTGGAATGAGAAGAACTATTTATAATGAATTATGGTGACAATTGGCAGTGGTTATGTTCCCAATTTTATGCTTTTTGTTTCTTTTTTCTTTTCTTTTTTTTTTTTGTTGTGGGTAAAGAAGTGAAAAACATTTCGACAGGCAGCTAAATATTCTTTTCTATTTTTTTTTTAGCTGAGCGAAAGGAAAAGAAGAAAAAAGATTCAAGCAAAATGCAAAGCTACTTCCAAAATCTTTTTAATTCCACTCCTTCCAGCTAACGGGGCTTCCATCCAACCAACATAATAAAATCCAAGGTTACATTTTATCTCAGAAATAATGTAACTACAGCATCAACTAATGTGAATAGCTGGTTACTCATATCCCCTGCCCTCTCTTTAGCCAAGTTCCCCTCTTAGTCAATGTATTGTGGAAATCAAAATCGGCCCTTATGCTGTGGGATTTCTTCCTTTAACTGGTACCCTTAGTCCAAGAAGCCAAATTATGTTACTGATTGCTTTTCTTTCAGCAAAACGATCCAATCACCATAAGGTTTAATAATTATCAAGTAAGATCTGGAAACAAGTCCAAGCATGCAAAATTCTAGTACTTATGTGATATGCTTATACAAAACACACTACATAGTATAGTGTAAGTTCAAAGCAACTGGAACCATGTAGAAGTAGAACCCATAGAAAGCACTCATCAAAACGTACAAGGAAATACAAAGTGGAAAAATTCTCCACGAACCAAAATGCCAAACCTAGTTTGCATATAAATTTAAACTTATCCCAAACACACAGATCTCTCCTGACTGACCCAATCATGAACTGTCACATCAAAACTAACAATGATATAAGGTACGAATATAGATATCAGGTCTTTTAGAAATTGAAAAACTGCAATAATTGGGTCAGATCTGGTAGAATTGGAGACAATTCATAAAAATAATGAATTCGTTGATACGTTTCACATAGATATGGTCGATTTTCAGAGAAGGGAAAATAAGACAAACTCCAGTCGTATGAGTTATTATCAAATTATAAGCGATTCCAATTGTTTGAACGGATATTTAATACGGGGAAAAGAGAGACATACAAAGATCTACTGACGAAGAAAATAAGGAAAGCCAACCTTTCGGAGCTACGAAAGACAGTTCTCGCGCATCCATCAATGGTTCCAAACTTTCGTTAGTCGTCGGCGACATATTGAACTGTGTGCTGCTCTCGAATTCTTGCTGCCGAGTTCTCTAACAACAAAAATTGGAAGAAGAAAATGTAGGATATGGCATTTTTTATTACTAATCCTAAAAATAATTCGAAATTTTACTTTTATTCTAAAATGTTTTGAGAATTCTTCCTTCTCGGTTTTCTAGTACCAAATATTTGATTCTCGGCACAATTTTTTCGTCTGAAAATAAACTATTTTAGTATTTTATGCAATTTATTTTTGATAAAATGACTTGTCCAAAAATTTTGAAACTTTAGGATATACAAATAGATATGTCAATTTGTATTATGCAAGTTTTTGAGATTGTCTTTAACCTTCTTTCTCGGTTTTCTAGCGCCAAACTTTTGTTACCCATTACTAGTGTTCTCCAATCGTGCGTGTCATGTCGTATCAAATACGATCGTGTTAGAGTCTCGTATCATGTCGTATCGTGTCGTGCTTAATGGTGAGAAGAGGCAACACGACACAACTGACACGATCGTGTCGTGTCGTGTTGACACGGTCGTGTTAGTCGTGTCAAATCGTGTCATATTATTTTATTATTTTTTAATTAAAAAATTATAAAAAAAATAAAAGTAAGAGAATAATTACTAAACATAATAATTTATTATTATTTGATTAAGTTTAAACTTTTTATTAATATTTTTTATAAAAAATAATAATTAGATTAGAATACTATTATGATTTAAATGATGATAAATAATATGATATAGTATTACAAATTGAAATTAAATTATTAATTTTGCTTAAATAATCAACATTAATAATTAAATTTGTGTTGAGGTGTCGTGTTAATTCGTGTTCGTGTCGTGTTACGTGTCGAATCGTGTCGTGTTGAATAGTGTCAAACTTACTAATGTCCCAACACGACACGATTATGACACGACACGATAACACGATCGTGTCATACCAATTTTGTATTCGTGTCGTGTCATATCGTGTCAACACGCATATCGTGTCGTGTCATTTTGGAGAACACTACCATTACTAGGACTGTACAATGGACGGGTTCATAATTATTTATCAATATTTTAACCCAATCCAATTATACTAGATTTAAATTTTTTTTAATTGACCCTTCGCGTAACTCAACCAACTCATATAAATTTATCTACAGAATTTTACGAGTTTACTGATTAAACGGATTATAATTTTATAGGTGAATAATTTTCAATTAATATAACACATAAACAACAATTTAAAAATTATAAACTATTTGCAATTTCGTATTAACAGCATTGTAGATATAAAAGTAAGGAGAAAGGCGTTTCCTGTAATTCCAAGACACCATATATAGTATGGCTCCGTTTAGATGCGTTGAGAATAAGGTAGGAAGAAGGAAGAAGGAAAGAAATTTATTGGGAAGGAGTAAATTTATTGGGAAGTGTGTAATTTTTGTGAAAAATTTGGATGGTTAGAAATAAATTTATTGGTAAAAAGTGGTTATTCCTTATTCCTTATTCCGGGAAGAAGTCATCCAAACTGAGCCTATTAATTAAATTTCGTGAGTGTCCGAACTCGTTTTTTTTCGATTTCGACACGGCAATCCAATCCGTTCTTACGCTAAAATCAGATCCATATCCTCTCCAACCGCTTTATGCGGCTGTACTGTGCAGCCAACCTTATTTTATTTATATTTGAAAATTTTAAAATTAAAATACCGAATCCAAACCGTTGATCTTGTTCAATTTTATGGACGATGCGT
The DNA here is from genome assembly GCA_028095005.1 of Rhynchospora pubera. Classification (NCBI taxonomy): domain Eukaryota; kingdom Viridiplantae; phylum Streptophyta; class Magnoliopsida; order Poales; family Cyperaceae; genus Rhynchospora; species Rhynchospora pubera. The sequence continues at coordinate 146,382,984 of CM051462.1, read as the reverse complement.
TTTCATATAAGTTTTATAAATTTTGAAGTTGATTTGATATTAGATCAAATGATCAAATCATGAACGCATTAGAATTAATCAGGGCTAGTTAACTAGATTCGTTCATTTGTTGATCACTTGATTTAGTATCAAATCGACTCCAACTTTTATAAAACTTACATGAAAACGTATCGTCCATAAAATCGAACAAGATTAACGGTTTGGATTCAATATTTAGACTTTAAAATTTTTAAATATTAAAAAAATATGGTTGGTTGCACGGTCCAACCGCTGTATGCGGCTGGAGAGAATGTGAATTCATACCTTTATACACGTTTTTATGGAAGAATTGAGCCACTCGAGATCGTACCGGAATTCTTATCCGGTGTAGCGCTACACACCTTGTAGCGCACATGCGGACAAAAAATTTATACAATGCGAGTATATTCATTTGCACAACAGAGCATGCAATATTTTGTTCATATGCGCGTTACACGGTGTGTAGCGCTACACATAATTTGGTTTCGATCGTACGTTCATTTAGATCGGACGGTTTATTTTACGAAACCTCTATTGGATGATTTTATTAAACCCAATGTTTTTAATATCCTACCGGCCATCAAACCGGCCAGACTGGTGGTACGTGGTTTTACCGGTATGTGTCGGTTAGTATCAGTTTGTATTGGTTCTAATATAATATAATATAATATAATATAATATAATATAATATAATATAATATAATATAATATAATATAATATAATATAATATAATATAATATAATATAATATAATATATATATATTTAACGAGGAGTGTAGACAAATATCGCCGCTTAGCCCAGTGGATGGAGCTATTGGCTGTTAGGGTGCACATGTGGGTTCGATTCACCACACTCAAAGAAACCGGAACCATGTAGAACCCATTAGGGCTGTATACGAGTCGAGTTTGAGCGAGTTAGCCTCAACTCGAACTTGTCACAACTCGAGTCAACTCGTGACTCGACAGCCAAACAGTTCCGAGCTATTCGAGCTAATTCGAACTCGACTCATTTTAACTCGAGCCAACTCGTGACTCGGTAACGAACTCGTGAGAAGGTGTTGAGGTACTGGTCGCCTTAGAATTTTGTTCGAAAATAAAAAAGAGGAGCAGTTGTGAGGGTGTAAGGGAGGGAAAAAGATATGGGGACTAGGATTAGTGAACAAATTATTGGGTTGCAAATCAATAAAATTGTTGGACTGTATATTAATATAATAACATTTTATTTTTTGCAGCCTGTATATTCTGACTCGAGTTGGTCCGAGTCGAGTTGGACCTAACTCGAACTCGACTCGTAAAATTAACGAGTTGGCATAACTCGAGTTGTTAGAACTCGAATTCTTCTAACTCGAGTTTTCATCGAACTTTTTTCGAGTCGAGTTCGAGTAACTCACGAGTTACGAATTTTTTGCTCACCCCTAGAACCCATAGAAAGTGCTCATCAAAAAAACAAGGAAATACAAATTGGAAAAAATTCTCCACGAACCAAAATGCCAAACCTAGTTTGCATACAAAATTAAACTAATCCGAAACACACGAATCTCTCCTGAGTCCTGACTTACCCAATCATGAACTGTCACATCAAAACTAACAATGATATGGGGTACGGATAAGGATATCAGGTCTTTTAGAAATAGAAAAACTGTACGTTTCACATAGATATTGTCGATTTTCAGAGAAGGGAAAAGAAGCCAGACTTCAGTCGTATGAGTTATCAAATCATAAGCGATTCTAATTGTTTGAACGATATTTAATACGGGGAAAAGAGAGAATAAGGAAAGCCAACCTTTCGGAGCTACGAAAGACAGTTCTCGCGCATCCATCAATGGTTCCATACTTTCGTTAGTCGTCGGCGACATATTGAACTGCGCGCTACTCTACTGCTCTCTCGAATTCTTGCTGCCAAGTTCTTAACAACAAAAATTGGAAGAAGAAGAAGCAAGGACAGAGGAGTTTGTAATCAACCGCTCCGTTTTTACGGAAATGGATATGGGGTTTAGCGGATTAAAAATATATATTGGAACATATATTGGTGCACAATATAGCAAATGCAGATTTTAGACTTTTTTTTTTTGGGAAAATCAGGGTATACCCCTCAAATCATAGCTAATTGAAAATATCCCCCTCTAATCTTCATATTTGGAAATATTCCCTCTAAACAATCTTTGTGTAGATATATATCCTTTTGTCCTTTTCTTTTATTTGAAAATAATTTTCTAAAACTTTAGACGAAAATGTCCCTAACGATTCATCTTCCTGTTCCTCGCTATGTCTGATTGGAAAGAAAATTCGATATTTCTAGATGAGTATATTTCCTCCGTTTGCAAATTTTTTTCCCCTAAAATTCTGGCCTAAGACCTGAATTGTTGGAGTTATGTCCTAGAAGTCAATAATTTAATGACTTAAATATTAGTTTATGTTATGGATGATATTTTATCATATGTTCCTAGGTTTATTATTGACAGATTATTCAGGTTGATGATCTAAATTGTAGATCTCTGTGGATCATTCTTTAGAATGACAATAATAAATCTAAACGGTCCATAATCTTGATAATTAACAAGAAACATTAATTATCATATAAGATTAGTATGCAATTTAAGTGATGATTAAGTTCTACTAATCATAGTTAAAGAGTTACCAACTTAATTGCATATGTATATGTTATGGAACATAGTACAGGACTTGACCCAACGAAATAAATGCATGGATTGTATTATGTGTCATTATTTATTTCGTTATGATTTTGGTTCTAAGTTTGAAATGTTTATCTTTTCCACATGAGGATAGGTTCAATAAATATTGTCTACCGCTGATTCCCGATAAGGGCTGCTATACGGACTTTATTTATGTTCTCTTGAATTGTGCGGGGAAAAGCTAATTATCAAGAAAACTGTATGTCCCTCATTAATTCACTTAGTGAGTGACGATATCTGTTTGGGCCCCTTGATGGAGTTGGATCGTATGCGCGCAACTAAGCGATCAACTCTAGATCAAGAAACGTATAATCTGCAAGAATGACACATTCCTATCTTAGATTATACAATGATATCGTGTGACATAAGAATCAAAATAGAGAAATACTTTTATTCTCTCATGCAGGATTTAAATACTGTAGAAGTACATTATTTATGCGAATTGGGAATCATAACGTGTTGCTAGATACCGCTTATGATTATTGGAATTAAATAGCGATTTAATTCCATGTCCAACATAGCATAAATCCTCAAAGGATCACACATAATAAGATGTTTAACCATACGTGCATTATTTATTTATTTGCAACAGTGAGTATTGCGAAATATAATGGATTGAATGGATTGTATTTAACCATACGTGCATTATTTATTTCAAATGGATCATATTGAAATAAATAAATGCATTGTCTAATCTCTAAATAATTATTATTAAGTTAGTAATTATTTATAAACAACACACTTGATTTATTGTGCTTTTATTTATTGGTAAATTAAATGTCCAATTAAATAGTAATTGAATGGGGCTTTTAATTAATAGAATTGAGGACCTATAAAGATGAGCTCGTGGCCCATCTAGGCCCATAAAGAGGCCGACCTCATTGAGGTGGTAGGTGGGGTGGCACACCATGTAATTTATTACAACTTGGTGCTAGGGTTTGGAGCCTATATAAGGACCTAAGTGGAGGCTCCTTGAGAGACTCTCTCTCTTCCTCTCCTAGCCGCCACCCACTCTCCCTCCATGGACATGCGCCTCCCTCTCTCTCCCCCACACAATTGCTCATGTGTTGAGCTTTCTCTTCCGCAAATTAATTGGTGAATTAATTAAAGAAAAGGAAAGCTTTGGGATTAGACTTGTTATTCTCATCGCTAGCACGATTCGATAATAACTTGGTTAATACCTTAGTGGATTCGAGCGTTTCGATTTGGAGGAGGCGTGGAGAGCACGCCATCGATTTCTAACCCGTAAGATCGAGCCTCTTGATTAGAATATCAAGAGAGGTACAAATTTTCCACCTATCTCTTGTGTCGAATTGCTTAAACATTAGATTCTTGAGGTGTTTCTTGTTTTGGATGGTTAATTAAATGTAATTAACACAAAAATAAAAAATTAGCACTTTCTTAACAGGAATCGCTAAGCATTTGTCAAATATGGATGGATTATGCACGTGCCCTGATTTTTCCACACGAGCCCCCACAACATCAACCATTACTCATTTTCTCCCTATCAGCTTGCTTCTAATAGCCCCATTTCCATCCTTCTTCTTCTTGTACGTTATGTAGAGAGAATAATACCGTTATTTCCAAAATAGTACCATTATTTACAACCATTACTCTATGTACGTTATGTAGAGAGAATAGTACCATTATTTCCAACAACCACAATTTAACTATAAAATAATTGTAGGTGAACAAATGAGCAACAAAATGGGGAAAACAATATTCAGAACCAATTGCTTCCAGAGATGCTTGCTCCTAGCCAATGAGGAAAAGTATTCTTTATAGCAATTTTAAAGGATAAATAAAGATTTTTTTTATCTCGGTGGTCTAAGAAGGAAACTATTTGAAAGAGGAAAGAAATGTTGCTATCTTTAATCGTTAAACAGAGCAAGAAATTAAGGGGAAGATGAATCATAAGGGGTACTTTCGTCTGAAATTATAAAAACTGATTTTTCATAATTAAAAAAGCAACCAAGGGGTAAATATCAACAAGAAGTATGTTTGAAGGGGATATTTCTAAATATGAAGATTAGAGGGGGATATTTCCAATTAACTATGATTTGAGGAGTATATCTGATTTTCCCTTTTTTTTTAAACAGGTGCAAATATTGAAACATAAATTGTTGCGAATACGAATGCAAATAATTGTATATATTAGAAACTCCTACAGACAAGATATCTGCAATTTTGAAGGCCTGATTTCGTTAATCTTGGCCCAAAAGGAATATACTTCAAATAAAATCGGTAATCATGCAAGAATGGAAAGATTTCAGATCGACCACCATTCCACCGATGGAAAGGTCTTTCTTTCACTTTGATACTTCGTTGCATATGCCTACTGCAATAGAATAGTGCTGCTTTAATGTTCCATGATTAATATCGATATGCGTTAAGATTCGTGCGGTCCGTTAATTTTAACCATCGAGATTAGATTGGACGGTTGTGGAGATAGAACTGCAGAGAGCACTTGAAAGAAGGCCCTGCAGTCTCTCTAAAAAGGAAAACTTTTATAAAAGACAAAAATACCCCTAACAATTTTAAAAATGACAAAACACCCTCTGAAATTTTAAAAAGAGCACAGCATTGCCGCTATAGTCTAGCTTTATAGCGGCAATGATATTCCCGCTATAGGGGGCTATAGCGGCAATGCTATTGTCGCTATAGCATTTTTTTCGTTTTTTTTTTGGCTGACAACTTTCATTTTTTGGTTTTGTGGCGCATTTAAGAGAGAGAAAGGGGATGGAGTTTGCATTTACGAGAGAGATAGGGAGGGATTAGATGCATTAATTTTTGGTTTTTGGCTGATTTATGCAATAATTTCAATTAATTTTTTTACATAAACTAATTTTTTACCATAAATTAATTTATTCAATAATTTCAATTAAATAATTTTTCCCATAAACTAATTTAATCAATAATTTCCATTAATAATATTTTCCATAAACTAATTCATTCAATAATTTCCATTATTTTTTTAACGTTAACTATTTTTTACCATTAACTAATTAATTCAATAATTTCCATTAAATAATATTTTCCATTAACTAAATTCTTAAATAATTTCCATTAATTTTTTTTTGCATAAACTAATTTTTTCCATTAATCAACCCCCACCTACTCTCTTTAATGCGGCATAAAAGACCAAAAAAAGCTGGGCAAAAAAATAAAGAAAGGAAGTTGTCAGCAAAAAAAAAATCGAAAAATGCTATAGCGGCAATAGCATTGCCGCTATAGCCCCCTATAGTGGCAATGCTGTTGTCGCTTTAGCTGTGCTCTTTTTAAAATTTCAGAGAGTGTTTTCTCTTTTTTAAATTGTTAGGGGTATTTTTGTATTTTATAAAAATTTTCCCTCTAAAAATGAGGTGAAAAACTGAAAATGTGAAATAGGTTGGGTATCACGAAGTTATTTATTTACTATTTTTGTTGAGCTTGTTAGTTGGTTTTTATTTTAGTTGGGCAATATAGTTTTAAAGATAAAAAGTTTACTGAACTAACATTTATTTACTTTGATTAAAAACTGCACAAATATAACGATTTTTTTTTAAATAAAAAACAAAAGTAACTCTACATGATATACAGATACACAAGTATATTTTAGTAATTGAAACACACCAACATTTTTATTGGACAATATTCGTTGTATTCAAATTTATTTGTAATCGTTTTAGATTAAAAAATATAGATATTCTTTTTTCATGAATAATATGAATATGATATGCTATCGGATCCGTTTTCAGTTTTCACCCCCAAGGGGCCAAGTTCAACACGATTACACGAACAAAGCGTGAGTCGTGACTCGTGAGTGTTGAGTCGGGACTGGGGATCTAAAGAAAGGACCGTTCCAAAAAATCACCAAAACCCTCTCCGCGTGCCCCTGCCGCTCTCCCCTCCCCGCCCGATCCCACAATTCACCATCCACCTTTACTGCCACTCCCCCTCACAAAATAAAAAAATATATATATCTCCTAGTTGTCGGAACAAACAATGGTAGTAATGGCGGTGGCGAGTTCGTCGGAGCGCTCCTCCGCCTCGGGGTACCTCAACGCTGGGAGGCAATCGGAAGAGGCTATCTCCAAGCTCAAGCAACTCAGGCTCTTGAAGGAAGTCGCACTCAATCGAAATGCCTCTCGTTTGGGCGAGCTGTTGCGACTGATCGCGCACCTCCAGTCTGATAATTGCAGCCCAGTGCGCAAATTCCTAGCGCAGTAAGCTCTCTTGCCTGTGCTTTCAATTGCAAGCAGAATTGTGCAAGTTCACTAGTTCTGGACTGTGTGATGTTTGTCTTTTGTTTGCACAAGTGGCACATAATTTCAAGCCCATTATGTTTAGAGTTAATCTTGAAATTGTTTAGATGCATTTTCTTAGAATCCTAAAATGATAGCTCCTGTCTATTTGCTTCAATAATAATTGTTTTTTAAATGGACAAAGGAAGTTCATAGCATGTGGTCTAGTAGCTCAGGTGGTAAGAGCACTGGGCTGACTTCTAAGAGGTCCAGGTTCAAGCCCGCATGCTTGCGATAGGCTTGGTGAGCCAGCATGAAAACTCAGCCATATATACAAGAAATGACCAGGGTCGGAGTGTCATTTCTAGCCTACCCTAACTTGTTTAGCCTACCCCAACTTGCTTGGGAAAAAGGCTTAGTTGTTGTTGGACAAAGGAAGTTCATAGTGTACTTACTGTATGTCCTGATTTTTAGAAACACTGTATCCACCCATGTTTACTATCAATGGATACCTCTATAAAGGGCCCTTTTTGAAACAGTAATATTTCAGGGGTGCATTGCAAAAAAAAAGAAAAAGACATATTAGTGCCCCTTTTTGTAGATTTAGATATTCAAAGTTGGTATGGTATCAGATATTGAATTTTTAACTTGAGCCTGATTGCAAAACTAATTTAGGGTAATCGGGAAAGTTGGGTCAAAATATACTGAGGTTTTACCGGAGTTGATGCCTTCCTTACTAATTTTTCTGGCGGATGGGACCCCGGCAGTGACTAGACAAGCTGTTACAACTGGCACTCAGTTGTTTCATGCAGTACTAGAGAAACTTTTTTTCCAGGTAAACTCTATTCATCCAACTTTCTTTATCTATAACACATCATTTTTGTATTATCTTATATGAAATGTATTAAACTTTAGGGTCTATATTCAAGTGAGATTGAAGATTCTCTCAAGTTATCGTGGGAATGGTTGCTGAAGTTGAAAAATTTAGTACTTCCCATGGCATTCCAGGTAACTGTTTTCCTCCTGATTTCATAAAACTTTCCCTTATACATTTATATTCTCTATTGTTTCATGTACCTGATCTGCTTATCAGGCAACTGGGAATGAAGGAGTTAGACTACTAGCAGTGAAGTTTGCTGAAGCAATTATTCTCCTGTATACTCCCGATCCCAACATTTCTTCTGATCCTCCTCTTGAATTGAGTAACGGTGCGTCTTTACAAATATGACGAGTTGGGATAATTTAGTAAGTTGACAGAGTAATTCTACAAATCTAACCGACCAACAACCTAAAATCAATGCAGTAAAGAGAGGGAGAGTGGAACTGGTGTGAGTGTGGATTTTACAATAATGATTTTATTCTAGGATTATTGAGCAGGTGTTGTGGTATGCCTACTTTCTTTTATAATCATTAGTAGAAAATTGACTGAGTAAAACCAAACGAGCATTCTATTAAAGTAAAGGAAAAAACATAATTAAGTTTAAACATGACTGATCTGTGGAATCTTTTTTCTTGACTATTATTAAAAAAAACAATTAGATATGAGATTCAATATATCATGGCTCAGAGGAGGTCATCCTTTGCTAAACGTTGGAGATTTAGCTATAGAGGCAAGTCAGAACTTGGGTTTATTGCTTGACCAGCTGAAATTCCCTCAAGTCAAGTCGCTTTCGAGTTCAATGATCATCGTCTTCATAAATAGGTTTATTTCTTTTCTACCTTTTTATTTTTCTTAATTTCTTTTGCTTTACAATGAAGTATTAGAGTTTATTTTAGTTTTCTCATCAGTAATGCCTTGCAATGTCAGTTCTTCGTTTAATGCCGTATTCTTGTCCTTTAAACTTTTCTGTGTATTTAATTGCTGACTGTTGAAAATTATCTTCCTCTGTTATTGTTTTTTTGAGACTGAGGTTAGAAGTTAGATGTTGACTGTTTAAAACCTCAAGTATCATACTGAAAATATGTTTGTCCAGAACTGTAAGGTTTTAATGTGTATAAACAAGTTGCTAAAAATAAGTGAATGCAAATAGAAAATTCACCAACCATTATACAGAAATAAATAAATAGCTAGTGACTGCCCTACCCCTCGAACTGATATAATTTCTTATACTTTTTCTTTGGATATTGTTCTTTGACAATACTATGTTTGTTATTCTACAAGTCTCTCAGCTATTGCTCAAAGAAGGCCTTCCTTCTATGGTCGAATCTTACCTGTTTTGCTGTGCTTGGATCCATCAAGTTCTCTCTTAATGAAAGAAGTGCAGATACCTGGTGCTTTCCATGCTCTAAAGAATGCCTTTTCTGAGTGCCTTAAATGCACTCACTCTAGTGCTGAACCGGTACTACTACTGTTCATCTGTTGCTCTTTTGTTCTGTTAACATGTGTATAAGCCTTGCATGAAGGTGTGATATCGTGCATCATATATTGTGTTGAATTGTAAGATAACATTGCAATGATAGAATAAAACTTTCCCAAATGTGTTTCAATCAATTCATGTGTCTTTTTGCAGAACTGACACTGTAACAAATGTGAAAGTTAATGTATACAACAGTTAACATAAAAATTAACTGCAATACCCCTTCCCTTCCCTTCTCTTCCCTTCCCCTTCTCCGTTCTGTCCAAGATGCGGAAACTACTTGTCTCTCTTTTTTGGTCTTTTTAATCGAGCAATGGAGGACTGAATAATGACTATACTGTGCCAAACTTCCAACTTAAATTTCTGTTCTTTTAAATGTTTTAGTGGCGTGCAAGGATAATGCAAGCTTTAAAAGCCATCGATTCTGGTGAAGCAGCTGAAGATGGCAAAATCTTATCCAGTGGCATACCATCTTCTAATGAAACAAAAGAGTTGTCTCCTTTCAAAATGGTTGATTACAATACACTCAAAAGAAAAAATAAATAAATAAATTGAAGGAATGACAAAGGAATCATCTATCACAAATAATAATATACTTGATTGATGTATCAGGAGGGAAGCAGCAAAAGAAGCATCTCTGAGGAAATAACAGACGTTTCATCAGAAAACAACACTCCATCCAGCAAAAGAGCCAGGCAAGATACTGTAAAAGAGACTGACAAGGTAGTTTCTGACCTGATATGGGGCACAATAAAAAATTCCGAGGCTGTGTACCAGCTCGTGTCTATGTTTGCTACAGTGGCAACACAGGGGGAGAGAGCTGCAAAATCATTGGAGGTTCTCTCGTCCAGCATATCATCGGAACTTTTAGCTGAGGTTGTTTTGGTCAATATGCACAATATACCACCTGCTCAACCTGGAGGTGATAAGGAGAATAGCGCCCCTGCTTCTGATTTACTGGGCACCTTTGCTGAGCTAGCTTCTCTATTTGAGGAACCTCATGTATGTGCTGGCAGAATAAAAATATTTAAATAAAATTTATATCTATGAGTGTGCATATATGTTAATTTATCTTATTGCAAATGATTCTGTTGTATATATGCACACTCGAGCAAGGTATTTTTGGGGAAATAATTAGTTAACATGTGTCTTAACTCACATTTACAGAGAGTGGAATTGGCTACTGAGGTTGAAACCGCATCAACTCCAGCACAGTCAGATACTGGGGTGGACTCTGTACCAAATCCTGTCACTACTATCACCACCTCAGTAGCTCCCCAAATCAAATCAGAACCAGAAATTATAGAGAGTGAAATACCAGGTCTCGACTCAACTGCAACTCAAGGAACTGTAAAAATCAAGGAAGAGTCACCGGAGCCTTCTTTTACATCCAACGCTGATGCTTCTTCCACTGGGATTGCAGTTTCGCACCCACCAGAAGAACAGAGCATAGCAGTTGCTGCTAGCTCTGTGCAATGTGTTCTTCCAAAAATGATAGTGACTAACATAGAGATCAGTGATGAAGACAAAGACCATTTGCAAAGGGAGGCATTTGTGCGGATTGTTGAGTCTGATGAACAGCTGCTGGTTGCTGGTGGGACCCATGCACGCCTGTCACTGTTAGCTCACATTGGCGTTGAGGTAATGCATCTTCTTATACTTTATGTGGGAAGCGAACTCATGACCAATTTACATATTATGTTATACTGAAATGCAGTTCCCTCTGGACTTGAACCCCTGGGAGGTTTTACAAAAGTTTATACTCTCTGATTATGTGGATCACAAGGTATTCTATGTTTTATAACTTTTTATTGCTCAATTTGCTACACTTCTTTTTTATGGGCTTAGTTTTTAAACCTAAGGCGACAATATGCGTATTTGTCCCTCCTTTGTTTCTTCCTTTTCAGGGACATGAATTAACAGTGCGAGTCCTCTATAGGTTATTCCGAGAATCAGAGCAAGACCAAGACTTTCTTATCTCTAGGACCGCTACATCAATTTATGAATCATTTCTTGTGACTGTGGTATGTCTCTGTGATCTAAAACAGATTAACTTTTGCAATATTGCCTTAGTGTTTTACCAGTAATCTTGGTGGTAAGTGCAGACCATAAAAGGATATAAGACTGGCAGGATTAGTTTGGTTCTTCTTTCTAATTTGTATCGAAATTTTTTATTCATCTGTTTGGTATTAGACATTCCTAGCCTCAGGTTGCTGGCATCCTGATATGGTGCAACCAGCAATATGATGAGAAAGAGCGATTTCACAAAAATAACAGCTCACAGCCCTAATATTCACTTGATCTTGAGGTTCTACAGAAAGACAAACCATACTCATTTATTCATTTGGAATCTTAGCTTTGCCTTCTTGATTGTTGAAGAAAAAAGAAAGTTGAAAAATATTGGTGAGTAAACGATCACCATCTGGGCCTGGAGGGGATATACCGTTAAATTTTTTCAATAGATTTGGTGCTTGCTTGTATGTAGTTAGAAGTACAAAATCCTATTTGCTTTATGCTGAACCATGGGCCTTACTGAAGAGATTTAAGGCCTGATTTATCTTATCATAACATTCCTGTTCCCCAGCAACTCTGGGTACCCACCGCAGTATGGATTCTCACTTGAGATTGTGAAAATGTGGATCTTAGCATGTCAAATTCTTCTAACCTTTGACACATTTTTTTCTAAAATATTTAATTGAAAGGTCCTATTAAAATTCTCAGAGCTCTAGTATAGAATGGTTATAATTTTGGTCACTCACAACATCAGGCAGAGGCATTACGTGACACATTCCCAGCCTCTGACAAGTCACTCAGTAAACTGCTGGGCGAGGTGCCATACTTGCCAGATGGTGCATTCAAGGTGCTTGAAGGGTTATGCTCTCCTTTAGTAGAGGGCTCGAATGTTGAGAAACATGATAAAGAGACACCAGGTGGGGACCGCATTACCCAAGGTCTCAGTTGTGTTTGGAGCCTCATTCTGCTAAGACCTGCAAACCGGGACCGTTGTCTTCAGATTGCCTTGGAGGTGTCCGACTTTCTTGTGTTTATGATTGTTTACAATTTGTATCCTAGGTCCTTTTCTGAATCAGCAAAAGACATCATTGCAATGCACATACCTCTGATTAAGAGTTGTTGTCTGGGCTAAGGTCAAGTTACTTAAAAAAATGGTTAAGTTTTGCCACTGTACTTTAATTTGAACTTGAGTATTAAATGGAGTTATTAGAGATAGATGGGAAGTATGTTGTATATTCCTTTTATCTAGAAATTTAGGTGGCAATGGAATGAAATGTTGGATTTCGTTTGTTAATAGTGCATATAGCTGGGTTTAAATTTTGGCAAAACCCTGCTAGTTGTTTTTGTAGGGAATTGCAAATTTTTTTAATGATTTTGATGTGTACAGTGATATATGAGATGCATCATATAGAAACTAAATTGTGATTTTTTTTTTCTGGGGGGTTTTTTTTTCTTTGTTTTTTTTTATGCAGAGTGCAGTTCATTCTCTAGAGGAGGTCCGGACGAGAGCAATACGTCTGGTAAACTCTAGCTAACCTCAGACACTTGTCTGTACTTTATTTTGTTTATTTATTTATTTATTATGTTAATTTTTTTTTATCCCAGTTTTCTACTTAATTGCTTCCTTGGAGACTAATCTTCAAATTGCTCTTCCCGAAAAATTTTATCAGGTTGCTAATAAGCTGTACCCCATGGCGACTATTTCTAATAAAATTGAAAAATTTGCAACTGAAAAACTTCGGTCCATTGTAGGCAGTGCCCCTACAACTGATGGTTTAAATGCAGATTCACAACAGGTTAGTTTCTCCTCCTAGCCTTTCCTGATGTGACAGTATTTGGTTTGTAATGTAGGAACTTTGAACCTGTTATGTCTCTTGCCAAGAAAAATACATGTAATGCATATAAATTCTTTTCGCAGGATCCAGTGTTGGGGATAACTGAAACTCAACAATGCATGTCACTTTATTTCGCATTGTGCACCAAGGTATAAATGTAACAATATTAAGCCTGTTAAGTGCTTACTTAAAGATATGTTTCTGATAACCGGTTTACATTGTTAAAATTCATTGACTTTTCAGAAACATAACCTTCTTCGAGAAATATTTTTAATCTTTGGAGATATACCTCACCATGCAAAGCAGGTTTGAACATTTTTCTTAAGCCTCCTAACTCCTAGCAGATGTAACTTATTTCTTTTTCCCCTCATGATACTGTATATTGATTTTCAGGTGGTTCATCGGCATATTCCAATTCTTATCCGATCAATTGGCACCTCCTCTGATCTTCTTGGAATACTTTCTGATCCACCAAGTGGTTCTGAGGAACTTGTCATGAAGGTATGCCAATTTTTTGGGGAGAAATATTATTGAGTCCAGATTGAATTACTAAAACCTTTCTTGTTTACATAAATTATGTATACAAAAAGTTGATCCATATCTGTGCAGGTTCTGGAAACATTAACTGATGGGCTAATCCCTTCACGAGATCTTATTTTAGCTATCAAAAAGTTGTACGCAAAAATTAAGGTAGCCAAATATTAGTTTTCTGGAAGTTAGCCTAAATATTTATTTATTTTTCACTGCTGACCTATCGGGCTCTTTAATTTATTAAGTTTGAATATTTATTTTTTACAGGATGTAGAGCTTCTTATTCCAGTACTGGCTTATCTGCCTAAGGAAGAGGTACTTGCATTCTAGAAGTTATCTTGGTGGTTTGTGAGTTGTACATGAATATCAAGCTATGGTGCTAAATTATGCATTGTCCTCTTCAGAAATCTATATGAGTAGTTTTTGAGAATTTTGGTTAGATTATTCTAGTTTGAGGATCATAGCGACTCTATCATATATGCCTTTATTATTTTGATTATATGGTTAGATTAATCTAGTTTCTCTTGATGCAATTCAGATTCTCCCGCTCTTCCCGAATTTAGTTAATCTTCCTATGGATAAACTGCAACTTGCACTTTCACGTATGTTGCCAGTACGTTATGTAAAATTGGAATTTCTTTTTTATGTGTTCTTATTGTTTAGTCTTTCTGACAATTCATCTTTTGGCGGATTTGTTACAGGCCGTACCGCAGAGTGCTTCAAGCCTCTCGCCATCAGAAGTATTAATAGCTATTCATGGTATCGATCCAGAAAAAGATGGTGTACCTCTCAAAAAGGTAATTGTATCACTCCACCTGGATATAAATTGTCTTTAATCTTATTTCTGAAAACTAAGTTCTAAACTATTGTTTAGGTTATGGAAGCTTGCTCAGCTTGCTTTGAGCTGAAGACTATATTCACACAACAAATTTTTGCCAAAGCCTTGAATCAGTTGGTATGTATATCCTAGCAAGATTACTGATGAATTCTGTGTTAAGTTTTTCTTCAAGTTTGTCGAGGCCCCATCAATTTCTTTTCCTTGGGCAGGTTGAACAGATTCCTCTTCCTTTGTTGTTCATGAGAACAGTCATACAAGCCATAGGTGTCTTTCCTGGTTTGGTACGTGTCAAAAGATGTAAAAATTCTGGTACAAGACTTGACCTCTATGTTACCACTACTAAAATAACTTGAATTTCTGCATACTTTTCAGGTAGATTTTATAATGGAAATTATGTTGCGGCTAGTGAACAAGCAGGTATTCCATGCATTCACAAGATCTCAAAACTAACTTTGTGAAAATTGTTGTTCATATTTTGGTCCATGATTTTTACATATTGTTTACATATACAGATATGGAAATACCCAAAATTATGGGTAGGATTTGTTAAATGCGCAATTCAAACAAAACCTCAGTCTTTTGGTGTACTTCTTCAGGTTTTTTTTATTATTTTTTCCACTTTCCTCCTTTATGCTTTCACTTAAATTAAATATAAAGTATTCATGAATTGAACCTCAATTCTCAAACCTAATTATCAAGGGTTTTTTTTCCAGCTCCCAGCTCCACAATTGGAAAATGCATTGAGCAAAAATCCCATTCTGAAGGCACCATTAATTGAGCATGCTAGCCAGCCACATATACGTTCTACTCTTCCTAGGTAGTATCTTTCATCTTTTATTCGTCATACATCAGTTTTGAATAACATTTTTTCTAACAAAGGGGAGGGTGTGTAAAAATTACAAAAAAAAAAAAAACTGACATTAAATATGTTTCTTCTAGATCAACTCTGGTTGTCTTGGGCCTCGTGCAGGATGTGCCACCAGCAGTCCCCACACAGTCTGCTACTCAAAGTCAGGCTGCAGAAACCAGCAAGTCAACTGGAGATGTCCCAACCGAAACAGCTGCAACTGAAGTTACCGAGGATTCTGCTCCCTAAGTTTAAGATGACCAAGTTCTTTTTTCTAGTTAGGTGTTTCATTTCCTTTTTGTTTTTTTTTTCACATTATAGAGAGATTTATATGAGTAATTTCGGAGAATTTTGGCATTGCAAAGCTTGTAAAGAATTCTGCTTACTTTGGTTGTCAGTGCATCTCATTAAGATGATATATGGTAGTAATTTGTGCATATGTCAGCTGTTATTGAGTTTTGAACAATGTATGGCGTTATTATGATTCTTTCTCAATAGTCTGAGTTACCCTAGAGCTGTGTAATTTTTATACAGCTTGTTGCGAATCATCAATGTGAAATCTGAGAGTTTTCATGAAGTTCAAGAATTTTTATCCACATTTATTGATGTGAAAGATGAATTGTCCGGTGTAGGAATATTGCATGCAATTTTCAAGACTGGACAATTGCTAAAGTGTCCATAATTATCAGCTTTCCTTATCAAGCATGAACAAGATCAGAAGCAATGAAGAAAGATTAAATAGGGGTTTTTTTGTATGATGGCGTATTGTTATACTGAATGCTTGCTTTCAACCTGATAAAAGCCTCTAAACAAAGATTTGTGTTAGCAACTGCAAAAAAGAGTCAGACGTGACATACAGTCTATAATTAAATATTACGTGTTGTACTCCATAAATCTGGAGAGCAACTGCAAGTGGCACTGTATTTACGCCAATTGCCTACTGGGTACATTAACCATACTCAGTTGTTAACTAGAGAGGCACTTGTTGCTAATCTTTGTTTATTAAGTAATTAAGAATTTGCACGAAGTTCTTATGTTATTTGCATTGCTAGTGTTGAAAAAGATAAATTGCTTGACATTAAAATATTACGTTCCAACTTTACTAGAATGATCAGTTCTTACATAACAAAATGAGGAATAAATCAACAATCATCAGCTTTCACTGTCAAGAACGCGCAAGATGAGAAGTAACTGAAGAAAGATAGAAGAAACGCCTCCTACGGTGGCATACTGAAGCTTGGTGTTGCCTTCAACTTGAGGAAAGTTTCTATTAACAGACCGGCTAAATCCACCAGCAAGCCATGCCAAGTTCTTGTACCCCGACTCGTGTAGCATATGAACTGCCATCAGAGACCTAAATAAAGATAAAACACAAGTACACAACACAATCTATCAGGTCTGGTAGAAAAGATGCCAAAATTTCTCATTAAATGTACAGGATCTAAACCTAAGCTTATCTAACATATCATCACTCTTTGAATGGACTTAAGGATATCACCTGAGCCCTTCACCGCAAGCGACGAGTAACTTCTCGTCTCTGTTCGGAACCGCCTCAGCTACTTGCGGCACAAACTGTTCATTGACCTTTGTAAAGAGCTGACCAGTCCAGAGACCAATGTAACCAAAATGAACCCATTTCTTGAGCAGAGTTATCGGCCCGTTGTCTGCATCATCCACAAATAGCGGCACGTGCACCGACCCAGTGACATGTGCACGCTCCCACTCCCAAATAGGCCGGATATCTAAGAGCCGGTATCCTTCAGCTTGTATGGCCTCGCCGGCTTCTTTAGGAGGGATGGGGCGGACAGTGCCGGATTGGATAAGGTACTTTGCAGTTGATGATGTCAGAGGAACTGAGCCCGCTTGCTTTGTGGCAAAGGTTCTGGTGTTGGTTCTGGCTTGTACAGAGAGGAAAGAGGAGAGGTTGGTTGCTCTTATTGCCATGAGGGAGTATAGAGCAATCTCTATAGCAGCGTGATGTATTTCTTATCCACAAGTGCAAAGATTTTAGATTTTTCATTTTTCCCACTCTTTGTACATTTAGCGTTCTATACCTTTCAGAAATTGGTCAATTAGTGCGATGATCTTTCCTTTTTTATGTCCCTAAAAATCACATTTTAGATGGGAAATCCTAGAGCGTTCCGTTCTCTAATCGCGAAATATATATATATATATATATATATATATATATATATATATATATATATATATATATATATATATATATATATATATATATATATATATATATATATATATATAGAGTTTTGCTATGGTGAGTTGCAACTCACCAAAGCGTCCGTGAGTCGCGCTCAAAATTTCGAAATTAAGTTCAAAATGAACGATCCAAACCGTCTAATACGATCTCCCTATTGAATTCTCCATGCAGACCAAATTTTATATTTTTTCAAAATTTTTAAGTATTTATTTTAGATTTTAGAAAATCATTAATCTAATTAGTTCTGAACCGTTCAAAAACAGCAGTTTTTAAAAATCTAAAATAAATACTTAAAAATTTCGAAAAAATATAAAATTTGGTCTGCATGGAGAATTCGATAGGGAGATCGTATTAGACGATTTGGATCGGTCGTTTTGAACTTAATTTCGAAATTTTGAGCGCGACTCACGGACGCTTTGGTGAGTTGCAACTCACCATAGCAAAACTCTATATATATATATATATATATATATATATATATATATATATATATATATATATATATATATATATATAGAATGGCTAATGTGCCATCGATGGCACGGAGGGTCCCGTGCCATCCAGTCATTTTTCGAAATCTAAAATTCAAATGGTCAATCCAAACCGTTCAAGTTGTTCTCCATATTGAAATATTTTTGGAGACCAAATTTTATATTTTTTCGAATTGTTTTGCTATTTATTATGATATTTTTAAAAACATTATGATTAGAGTATTTCAGGCCCTCCAATTTGAAAATATCATAATAAATAGCAAAAAAATTTGAAAAAATGTAAAATTTGGTCTCCAAAGGTATTTCAATATTTTGATCAACTTGAACGGTTTGGATCGACCGTTTGACTTTTGAATTTCGAAAAACGAGTCGATAGAAAATTGATGGCACGTGTCATCGATGGCGCGTTAGCCATTCTCTCTCTCTCTCTCTCTATATATATATATATATATATATATATATATAGTTTTGCTATGGTGAGTTGCAACTCACCAAAGCGTCCGTGAGTCGCGCTCAAAATTCCGAAATTAAGTTCAAAACGACCGATCCAAACCGTCTAATATGATCTCCCTATTAAATTCTCCATGCAGACCAAATTTTACATTTTTTCGAAAATTTTAAGTATTTATTTCGGATTTTTAAAAACTGCTGTTTTTGAACGATTCAGAACTAATTAGATTAATGATTTTCCAAAATTTCAAAAAAAATACTTAAAAATTTTGAAAAAATATAAAATTTGGTCTGCATGGAGATTTCAATAGGAAGATTGTATTAGACGGTTTGGATCGGTCGTTTTGAACTTAATTTCAGAATTTTGAGCGCGACTCACGGACGCTTTGGTGAGTTGCAACTCACCATAGCAAAACTCTCTCTCTCTATATATATATATAGAGAGAATGACTAACGTACCATCGATGGCACGGAGGGTCCCGTGCCATCAAGTCATTTTTCAAGATCGAAAATTCAAATGGTCAATCCAAACCGTTCAAGTTGTTTTCCATATTGAAATATCTTTGGAGACCAAATTTTATATTTTTTTCGAATTGTTTTGCTATTTATTATGATATTTTTAAAAACATTATGATTAGAGTATTTCAGGCCCTTCAATTTGAAAATATCATAATAAATAGCAAAAAAATCCGAAAAATGTAAAATTTGGTCTACAAAGGTATTTCAATATTTTGATCAACTTGAACGGTTTGGATCGACCGTTTGACTTTTGAATTTCGAAAAACGAGTCGATAGAAAATTGATGGCCGTGCCATCGATGGTACGTTAGCCGCGACTCACGGACCCTCCGGTGAGTCGCGACCAAAACTCCTAGATCTAGATCAAAATGACCGATCCAAACCGTCCAATATGATCTCCCTATTGAAATCTCCATGTAGACTAAATTTTTTATTTTTTAGAAATTTTTAAGTATTTTTTTGAAATTTTAGAAAATCGTTAATCTAATTGGTTCTGAACCATTCAAAAACATCAGTTTTTAAAAATCCGAAAAAAATACTTAAAAATTTCGAAAAAATAAAAAATTTGATTTGCACGGAGATTTCAATAGAGAGATGATATTGGACGATTTTCAAAATTTTTAAGTATTTTTTTCGGATTTTTAAAAACTGATGTTTTTGAATGGTTCAGAACCAATTAGATTAACGATTTTCTAAAATTTCAAAAAAATACTTAAAAATTTCGAAAAAATGAAAAATTTGGTCTACATGGAGATTTCAATAGGAAGATCATATTGGACGGTTTGGATCGGTCATTTTGATCTAGATCTAGGAGTTTTGGTCGCGACTCACCGTAGCTAAACTCTATATATATATATGTGTGTGTGTGTGTGTGTGTGGGTGGGTGTGCGTGCGTGTGCGTGTGCGTGTGATGAATTGCGAATTAATACAATTGATTTAAAGCACGATCGACCAGGATGCTGGTGCTTGGGCAAGCATAAAACTAATTGGATTTTAAGTTTTAATCAAACCCAGAAATACAAATGTAACACATAACGAGCTAGCAAATACTAAAAACGATGTAATTATAGTTCTATGTACAAAGCACTTCACTCTTTATTCAAGCAAAAGCCATTAATTTAATCCACAAAACACAGAAACACTAATAGATCTCACCGGCCAGGTGTAACTAAATACCCTCTACAACAAATAACAATACAATTCAACCAAACCAATTACTTACATAAACAAATAGCTATGACACAATTTCAAACGAATTCAAACCGCATGAGCAGCTTGACTGACTTGAATTTGTTTCCCTTGTAATCAAACAGAGGAACAGCACGAATGCCTGGTCTCAATTCAGAAATGGGTAGCACAGTCTGACCACCAAAATCGTCCTTCTCTGACATGTCATACTCGTGCACTTCTACACGAAGCAAAGCTATTTCAGGGACAGTCAAGGGAAATTCGAATTCTTCATTCCAACATGGGGCCCAATTATCCTCTATTGCCTTTGTTTTCTTCATTACTGAATCAGCTGGAACCCCTGCTATTCCGACCTGTCAATAATAAACTTCTTAGTTGCATGTGCTTTTCTTCTCTTACAGCTTTTGAGAGCCTTTGCAATTAACACCCAACAACATATCCTTGACATGACCAGATTTTGGATTTTTTTTTTTCAATTAAGCTTTCCTAAGTGTTCTTTAATCCTAAGTCACAGATATGTAATCCCCTCTCTAATTTACTATTTTAAATTACTACTACAAGTAAGCTTTTTGTCCCAAACAAGTTCCCAAACAAGTTTGGGTAGGCTAGAAAAGAAACCCAGCAACATGAAGGTCACCAAAGAAAACATTTGACATACTCTCGTGTAGAAGTCGGGAGGGGAGTATTGGTCAAAATGTGTCTGCTTGAAATCCAGATGCCAGCCATCCCCCATGTATACTTTAACCTGTGAAAATACTAATTAAAGTTGCACTATAAATGTCCTCCAGAGGAATATTAAACAGTAAAACACATCAATGACATTTGTACCTTTAATTTAGTTTTGACAGGTAACTCTGCTTTTGGATCAAAAACTTCATTATTAGGCCCAGTTTTCATAAGAAAATCAGGTTTCTTAACATAACCACACCCACCATTGGCTCTGTAAAACCCATGCATCAACCAAAGAGACCTGCCATAGCCCTGTCAAAAAGAAGTTTCAGAACATAGGAAGTCTACTACACATTTTTATTGATGATAAAAACCATTAACATATGCTAAACTTATTTGAGAAATAAATACTTTGACACCTTTTACACTTTTAGACGAATAACATATGTGAAATTTTGATTTATTGAACGAGCATAAATTTTCAAATGTTTGTAAATGTATACGCTACATTTTTTAAGTAGAAACATGGACATATAGAAGGTTTAAAATATCCCAATACTGATTTTATGTCACTGCTCGCATTAACATCAAGAGTAAAGGTTCCTAATATAATTTATATAGTCCAGCGAACCATTTTTCACAAGATCATTCCTTAGCACTAAACAAATTAACATTCAGTAACAAGGAAAAGAAACCTGCATATTGAATGCAACCATCTGAGCACCATGGATCCATCCAATAAAAGGGTTGTAATTGGAGGAATTGATCCGAACTCCCTTGGGATATATCCTTAGCATGTTCTTCTGGGTGAACCTACAATTAATAAATACAAAATTAAACACTCGTTATCAAATAAGAGGAAGTATGTCAAGCATTTCATCAACAAATAGATCAGGAAATGCTACTATATTTTATTCTAAGGTTAAGCTCATAGATGGTTGCCTGGATACAAAAAAAAAAAAAAAAGCTCGCCTTTTTATTACCAAGATTGTGCTACCTAGAACCTAACCATTGTTGCATTATTTAGTTCATTTATCATTATGTTTAGCCTAGTTCATTGATACAGCTTTGCTTCTTTTTTTATGTGCAATTCTCTGCAAAATGCCTACAAAACCTGGTTAACTGTCAGGAACATAACTGCCACATGTCAATGCTGGCAGATGGCATCCTACTACATTACCAATGCATACACAATAGTTTACCTTATAAGCTCTGCACTGTGAGAAACAGCTGCTTTAGCGAGCTCCTGTTCACTGAGACTAAGCCTTCTGACTTTATCAGGATCTACTTTAAGTGCTTCCTTCGTGCTACCTTTGGGCTTCCCAGCCTTAATTGTAATAAGGTGTTTGTATTCTAATGATTGAGGCTGTTGCATCTTCAGGTCATCGTCATCGTCATCTCTCTTTTGGTCTGAGTCATCATCATCATCATCATCATCCTGCAAAATCAGTTGGCTATGGTCAGAAAATTCTAATACAAAAGATAAATTTGCTTCTTAATTTATAATGTACGAGAGAGAGAGAGAGTTTCACTTGAAATAGTCAATGTAAGCTTGGTCCTGAAGTTCAAATCAAGTGCTAGTTAAGGAACAGGAGGGCATCTGATCTTGTTTTGACTATGATTGACATAATAAAGAGAAAATACGCACATAGAAACAAAGATCGCACTGGAAGGACTCAAATACTATCAAAGATGAACCACAAAATATCTCTCTGTCCACACACACACAGAGGGAATGAAAGAAAAGAGAACTCTGATAATAAAGTCTACCAAGTAGCAGGACACATTTAAAGTAAGCTGAGTAATATACCAGTAAATAGAAAAGAGAACTCTGATAATAAAGTCTACCAAGTAGCAGGACACATTTAAAGTAAGCTGAGTAATATACCAGTAAATAGAAAGAATAGTAACCTTTGCGGCAGCTGATTCAATTTCAGCCTGAAGATCTGGCACTTCCCTTCCCCAAGCCGCCTCTTCATTTTTTTTCTTTAAATCAGAATGTTCAACGTCTCTCTCTTTGAATGTCTTCGCCTGAAGATATTCTTTCGGTGGTTTTGTAGAGAGGATAATTCGGTTTTTGAGAAATTCTGGCGAAGGGAATTCTTTCAAGTGCTCTGTGTCAGGATAGTAAAGTGTGTTTCCAAGAACCTCTGTAACCATCTGAAAAAAAAATACCGCACAAGAAGCAGCAGTTCAGATCATTTGCAAAGGAGACTGGCAGACTGCACAACAACATTCAGTTTTTCCTGACCTTGCATTTTGGCTAAGACCAGCCAATAATATTTGCTCTTAGCCAAGCAGAAAAAGGGGGATCGTGTTGTAATTTGCTCTCATATACCATTGGAGATTGACATGACAGAGCTCATGAAATTAGAAAATGATCTCAATAGTTATGGAATTAGAAGTTCTTTTACCCAAGTTCAATGTATTTTTTTTTCATTTTTAATTTAGTTTTGTATGCACAACAATATATATATACACAACTCAGTACAGATAACCTTGCTTGTGTTCAGGGGCGGATCTACCACCGGGGCGGGTGGGGCTAGAGCCCCACCTCACGCCGTCGAGCCCTTGGAGCCCCCCTTTAGCCCCAGCTAATTTTTTCTGCCATTGGAGCACTCGAAAGTGGGGCTGAAGACTTAAACAGAGGTTGTAAGACCCACCTAGATATTTTTTCTAGATCCGCCACTGCTTGTGTTATGGCTTGAAATAGACTGTTATGTATACATAGAAAGGCATGAAGTTTTTCTTCAATTTCTAAGTTGCATGGAAGAACTATTTACCTTTGCTACTTTAGCTTGAAGGTCAGGGGTAAGATGGTCCTCCAGGGTAATAATAACAGGATATGGGGATGCTACAAAGGCATACTCCTTAATGGACTTCAAGCACCTCAAAAGTGAGACTGGAGATGTCAAGGTTCTGCCAAGACAAAAAGAAGTGCTAAGTATGATTACACTATATTTATGATATATTATATTTATTCTTGTTTGTTTTTAACAAAAGTGGACATGACAAGAAGAAAGAAGTCCTAACTACTATGACAGCACACAACTAGTTACATGCCTACCTAACCCAAAGAAACCCACAAGGATTGAAATCAAATCGATACCAATCCTACCTAAACTGCTATGAGTGCTATCTAATGTATTATCCCAATATACACAGTACTTAGTGGTACCTAAACTGCTATGAGTGCTATCTAATGTATTATCTCAATATACACAGTACTAAGTGGTATCATATCTATCTCTTCAATTAAGTAAAGATGTATCCACTTCAATCAATGAAAATTTCGAATTTGAATACAAATGGAAACAAAAATGGCTTGCCAATCAGTTCACTACATTGGCTTTCCTGGGTTCTTTTCCCAGTTAATAGTATCACAAGTAGGACATAAAATAGAAGTCCTAACAAATTAGGCATAACTGATACAAAGTGACATATAGCTTAATGATGATTAATTCAGTGTTCCTTGGGCTAAATTGCTTCTTATATTGGTGCACAATGCTTGTACAGTCCTGAGAGGTTTGATACCAGTATACAAGGTCACTCTTGTTATAAACAATATACCTTCCGTGGAGAATTTCGATGTCATCTTTAGTAGAATTAGGCCAAATATCCAATTCAATTACTCTAACACCTCTTTGCAATGCTTTAATGATAGGAGCATCACTACAGTCACTGCTGAGCTGGTTTCCCGTCAAGTAGGAGTTATGCCCGGTGTATATGAAATAATGAGATAATGGTGCGCTCATGTCATGGTGAACCTGTGACAGGAATTTAAATAAGAACAGAAAACAGCAAAACACAAACATTGTATGTATGGTTACAATACAAGAGCAGTTGACATATATTGTCACACAAATATCATGTTAACATGGTGCCAGATAGCTTTAACTGAATGTGCTTCCCCACATATGGAAAGTTGGAAACCTTTTTTTACTTTTATCTTTATCAAATTAAAAGCTTAGATGATTGAATTTCACAATGTGCTTTTGCAAAATTGGAAACCTGTGTTTTTTTTTAACTTTATCTCAACCAAATTAAAAGCTTAGATGATTTGATTGAATAATAACTAAAGATATTGCTCGAATAACTAATTTCACAACCAAGAGATTTCCAAACCTCTGATTTCAAGGGAGGATTAAGCTCAGGAGAAAACAAAAAATGGTGAAAATCTTCGAGAGTGAGACCAGGTCTGGAGAGCAGCGCAATGGGGCCCTTCTGGTGTCGGATCCGTTCGACGATCCGATCGGCCTGGTCGGGGTCGCCGGACGCGTACGGCGCGGCGAGGAACTTCCTGAATTGCTCCGCTGTCATGTGGGACCCGCCTTGCGCGTACTCCTCGAACAGAGCCCTGACGTCACTCGGCGGCTCCGCCTCCTTCAGGTGGAACTTGCGCGTGAAGCACAAGCAATACTTGTACTTGTGTGTCCCCATTCCTCTCTCTCTCTCTCTCTCTCTCTCTGTTCTGAGGTACTTGAAGAAGGTGAAGAGAGTGATGGTGGTTGGAATGGAATTATTGCTTTCTAGAGGGGTCTTTGGGGAACTTTCAGGAAAGGTGCGAATGAGATGGGGAAGGAGGGAAAGTATCCTAATCCTCGCTATTCATGGAATGGATTTACTTATCTACCTATATAATTATAAATTTTACAATGCAACTAAGATAATGTCGTTTGTTTCTAATTATTGTGCCAATTATTTTCTCAACAGTCATCTTCAATAATTCTATTCGTACCTCTTGGCAATTGCTTTGATCACTCTTCTAATTTGAGATTCACTCCCCAAATGACCAAAATATCCTCACTTTATCAGCACGGTTAGAAAAAATAGAGAAATGTGAGGGTATTTTAGTCACTTTACGAGTGAATCTCAAATTAGAAGAGTGAGCAAAGCAATTCCCGCACCTCTTTGTTGTTGGCACCTTGCCAGCTAACCTTCAAAAAAAATTCTATGCGTACGCCTCTACTACAAAATCTTAATAATCTTTTTTATTAGTCGTATGCTTGTACGTGTCCTTTGAAGACGAGGATCGTATGTGACAAACAGTTGTGTTATCGCTTGGGAAGCAATTAAGGTTCCTACTTTCAAGTTTCTACCAAGAGGGAAAATTTGAAATAATTTTGATAAATCAAAAGCATGATTTTTTTTAAGATAAATTGGAGGTCTAAGTCACCCAATTTATTTTTAAATTAAATGTCTATAAAAGACCCCTCAGCCGGGTTTCAAACCTGCGACCTTTCACTCAATGAGTCAAAAACATGATGTTGTTCGTTTTCAATTTTTTTTTACTTCATTTATATAGTTGAGAAATTTCATAGGTGCGTTTGAACTTCTCCAATTTCTTTTTTGGTAATTAAATGGAGTAAAATGCAAAATATATATATATAAGAAATTAGATCAAACCTGTGGTTTCATGACCGGATTGAGTTCATTTGAGAACAAATAAGTTTGCAAATCGTCGAGATGTATCAATGTTCTTGATATTCGTTTTTTAATGCGATTCTTCTGTTCTAGTATCCACTCAAAAATTTTGTCCGCCTTGTTTGGATCATCATCCACCTCGGAACTTGCGAGAAATCTCTTAAATTGTTCCATTGACATGTGGGACCCACCTTCACCATACTCTTTGAATAATTGTTTCACATCTTCAGGAGGCTGAGCTTCACTCCATCCAAATGTACGTTTGAAGAACAAACAATATTTATAGCTTCCCATCTAAATTGTGCCAAATGTAATGATTTTTTCTTCGGATTTTTTTCAATATTTTTTTTGTTGTGAATTTCTTTTTAGCGCTTTGGACGGGAGGAAGAAAAACGAGGAGGAAGGGAAAAGATAACATTTTGAAATGATTTCACTAATTCAGGAAAATTATAGTTTTTGTGCATTGTGATGTAACTTTTTGTTACAAGAAAATTAAAATTAGTAATTTTCTAGAACAATACGTGAGACATGAACGTGAAAATAGAACTGAAAAAGAAAAGAAGAGAAATTAATATACACTTATTGACCTATGTCCTATGGTCATTAAAAATGCAGCAAGATTAATGTATGGAGGAAGTGAGAACATGGTTTGTAAAAATGAGTTTAAAAGAGATTCATCTGAAGTGAACAATTATTTGTTATACATTACACAGTGATTACACTATTACAGAATTTTTTTGTTAATAAACATAGAAAATTTCATCAATGTAACTTCTGTATTTGTAAAGAAATTTCATAAAATTTATACGAGATCAACATACGTACAATGGTATATATAAACAATAAAACATAAAATATGACAAGTAAAACCATGCAACTTCATGACATAACATAGCAATTATCATGTCAAAAAAGACTCAACATAAATACATAATATATGTAAGAACTATTTCACTCGATGATAAAAAATATATATCCAATTTTATCAATTTTCGGGATCAATATAATCAGATCATATTCATAACATTTATTATTTACAAAAATAATTTTAAAAGTAGATCCCGATCCGTTATAGAATTGGTCATTTAGACAAACTGACAATTGACAATGATGAATGCTACCGTTAATCGCACGATGCTAAAAAAATAATGAATAAAATCAATTGCTATTCTGCCGACAGCTCTTGTGACGGTGCCAGGTTGGCTAGATATGTGGCTAAAACCAACTTGAGAACTATTATACAATCGTTGATATTTTTACTTTAACATTGCGTTAAGCTTGAAACGTTAAAGAGTCTCCTCGTGACAACGCAATCGGATGAGATTATTAATTACATGGGGTCGACTTAGCACCACGTGTAAACAAAATTTTGTACATATTTACTCACTGGATCTACTTTGGCGGATCAATAGACGATCCATGTAATGCAGGGAAATCTCCTTTTTTTTTTTGTTGTTTTTTTTTACCCTTTGAGATTGGTTGACAATAATGCAAGGAAATCTCAGATAACTCATATTCCTACTTCTTTTTAATTAATTACAAATATGAGTGATTTCATAATTAAATAAAAAAATGTAATAACTATTTAATTATCGATAATATTTAAATATGTAATGCGCATTAAGAATAATTATCATAAAATTTGATTATCTGTTCAAATATACTATACTTAACGCTTAAGTTTTATAATTTTTAATGTACTAATTAATCTTAAAAAAAATCAAAACTTTACGGTAAATTGACATTCAAGAATGTAATATATCATGTGCATATACTCTTGACAGCTAGGGTACTCTTTCCAGCAAATTGATCTAGTCAGCTGTTTTCTACGACATTAGTCTTTACGGACTCAAAAAAATTACTGGCAAATTCAGAGAATAAAAATTTGTAAGGACTAAGGACCAAGTATTTTTGGTATATTTTTACCGAGAATTATTGACTATATACATTGACTGAGCCTTACAAAAAAAAATGAGCCAGAAAAAAATCTAGGAGAATCCCTGTTCCTTGACAAAGACTGGAAATATGTGGACTAAGCTTTCAAAACTTAACTGTATGTAATTTAGCACGATGCTGTTTTTTGATAAATACATTTTAATTTCGCTAAATTGCAACCCAATATGACTCCTCGCATGCACAAAGAGCCATACAGTCATACTATTTACCGGAGAATGTTTTTTTTTTTTTTTTTGACGAAACATCAGTTAGAAATGAAAATATACTAGTGAATGCATGGCGCTTCGCGCGATGAGGAGAGTTTTAAGACTAATTTATAATTTTTATAAGGGCTAGAATTATGATTGTAAATATTTTAATAAATATCAAATTATCTTACAATTGATCTTTTGATTGTAATTAATTGCATAGTTTTGTATGTGTGCCATTTATAATATATTTATCATTTATAACAGAACTATTTTTTATGGAGATTTTTAATTTCAAGAGACCTTAATTGTCTCTATCATTTTTAATATATAGAAAGTGAAGGGTGATATATAATCATTAAACATTTTTGTTAAAAAGTGTTAGAATTATGAGAACAAAATCGACTGTGTTCATCTTGGACAAAACCAACTATCTTAAAATTTTTCCAAATTTTACCAATTTGATCAACTTTTATTTTTTTTATTATCGATAATCAATAATTGAATACCAATAAAATTAAATACTATCTTACAAATAATTTAAATTACTTAGTAACAATGGATTTCTATATTTACTATATATATATAATTTGATAAAAAATTAATTTTAAAAAATCGCCAAATATTTTAAAAGTTATGAATTTTTATAGAATTTGTAAATTTTTAAAAAGATGAAAATTGCTAAAAATATCGAAAAAATTCAATATCATTGGATCAACATAATTTTATATGCATACATGTAAAATTTAATAAAAAAAATCTAGGACTATATGTCAGCAATCCAACATTTAAAATACTATTATGAAAATTTACAGAAATGAAAAATTATATAAAATATTGCAAAAGTATAAAATCTAAAAGGTTCATATCGTTAGATTTTTGTATAATTTTTTTATGATGTATAGAAATCTATACATCAACATATTTTGGAAATGTTTGGAAACAATTAAAAGTAGAATTATATTTTATGAAATAATATAATTTAGTAATAATATTTAAAAATTTTTAAAAAATATTTAGAACTCTATAATTATTAAATTTTATATTTTTGTGATGAAAGATATTTTTGCAGCCAATTGAATTAATAATTAATCTCAACAAAATTTAAACATACCGTATATTTTATATTGCACAAAATTATATGGTTATATTAAAAATAGCTCTATGGCATGAATAAATTTTTCATAATTTTAAAAATATTTATATAAAAATTTATGCGTAAATAAAGTCATAAATTCCTTTAAATAATTAAAAATCTATTGAAATTTATGAAATTATGGGGATTCAATTTTATGAGATTGAAAAAATTATTTAAAATATTTATAAGTCTATAATTATAAAATTTCATGTCACTAATATTTCATATATCTTTGAGTAAGCACATAAATTTTTGTAGCCTAATAATTTTTTCAAATTCTTGAAACAATTAAAAAACATAACTATAATAGAAAAAAAATTTATGAGATTAAGAAAATTATTTAAAATATTTTCTAATTCTATAGTTAAAAAATTATATAATTAAATTCAACATATTTTTGTGAGCTTTCATATAAATTTTTATCACCAAATAATTTTTTGAAAGGATCATTACAATTTAAAAATACAACTATATTTGATATGAAATTTTAGAAATGGAGGCTCCAATTTCAAAAAAAATGGAGATGATGGTAGTTAGAGACATGATGATGATATCATCAATGTTACTGTAGAAAAGCTCCCTAGAATTGGAGTATTTATTATAGATATATATATATATATATATATATATATATATATATATAAGAGATTGGCTAAAGTATACTCCAGCATATAGATAGCCCGTATGCTGGAGTCGTTTCTCACAATCTAAAATGCATACAGTCGATCCGAAGCTTTCAAATTGTTCTCCATATTGAAATCTCCTAGGAAACTAAAATTTACATTTTTTCGAATTTTTTTACTATATATTATGTTATTTTAAAAAAACATTGTAAAGGAGTTGTAAAGTAGTATTTCTGGCCCTTCAATTTGAAAATAGCATAATATATAGCAAAAAAAATCGAAAAAATGTAAAATTTGGTTTTGAAGGATATTTTTACATGGAGAACAACTTGAACGGTTTGGATCGACTGTTTGAATTTTAGATTTTCAGAAACGACTCTAGCATACGGGTTTGATCCGTATGCTGGAGTATACTTTAGCCAATCTCATATATATAAAGATTGGCTAAAGTATACTCCAGCATACAGATAGCCCGTATGCTGGAGTCGTTTCTCACAATCTAAAATGCATACATTCGATTCGAAGCTTTCACATTGTTCTCCATATTGAAATCTCCAAGGAAACTAAAATTTATATTTTTCGAATTTTTTTACTATATATTATGCTATTTTAAAAAAACATTGTAAATGAGTTGTAAAGGAGTATTTCTGACCATTCAATTTTAAAATAGCATAATATATAGCAAAAGAATTCGAAAAAATGTAAAATTTGGTCTTGAAAGATATTTTTATATGGAGAACAACTTGAACGGTTTGGATCGACTGTTTGAATTTTAGATCTTGAGAAACGACTCCAGCATACGGGTTTAATCCGTATGCTGGAGTATACTTTAGCCAATCTCTCTCTCTCTCTCTATATATATATATATCGATTTTAATTCAAAAAAGATTATGTAGATTTTACACCTGACAAAAAAATAAATATATTATTAAGTACGAGTTCTAATTTAAGTTTAAATTTAGATAAGAGCAAAACATGTTAGAACAGCTTAAACATATATGCATGATATTTATTAAATATTAATCCGGGAAATTTTAATTTTCTATCTAGCATATAGTCATATACAAATTTAAATTTCAAACGGGTTCCCATTTTTTCCGCACATCAAAATTTACAGTGTCGATTCTAAAGTGATTTCGTCTTAAAGGATTGTTAGCACGTCCTTATTAATTATTTCATCCTAGATATGTCAGTATAATTACGTATCACATACCATGAAAATGAGATTGAGCGGTTTAAATCGAATATTTGAAGTATAAAATATGAAAATGAACACGTAGTACGGGACCCATCTATACTACGCGTAGCATTCTAGCAATCTTCGTATATGTTTATTCCATTGCTCGTTAAGAACTATTTATGTGGTTGACTCCTGGCACTGAAAAAGAATTTGAAGTATTCTATTTTATTAATTATTCCGCACAAAATATGTACCGTATATATGTTTTGGTGCGCTGTCCCGTAGATTCATTAATCTTTTGAAATTGAAATCCGGACCCTGAAATTTGACTCGCGAGAATGGAATGATTAGTACTTAATTAAAAAGATCATTAAAAAATGTACAGCCGAAGTAAAGTTTCGTTAGCTTCAGGTTTCATCTTAGTTCTCAATATTTTATGTTCAATTAATTTTCATGATAGCGTTCATCAGTATCCCTCCTATTCAACTTGATATTTGCCAAAAATGTGACTTAGTAGGTCACGTTCCGCCCTGAAATTTGACCCAATAATAATAATAATAATAATAATTTACAAATTTACATGCTTGAGATTTGGAAACATTAAGTCTCATTGCTGTAGACCTGTAGTTATGAACTCGCCTCACTTAATAACGGTTTGCTTTTTTTGGTGCTAAGGCTTCCTAATAACTTGCAAGTCAAATCTTAATAAATGTAGTCTGTACAGCCGTCAGCCGATGTTAGTTTGAATGCCAAGAATAAAAATACAGAGGTAGGCAATATCGAGGCAGCATTCATAGTGCACCAAGCACCACACTCGAATCAGCTGAGCATTATCTAAACCGTTTAAATCAAAATAATCGGGTACGGCAGACCTGATATCTAATGTTAAACCCTTTTAACCAAGCTGAAATCATTTTTATCTGATTATTTTGTCAGATCGTTCCAAATGCTGGACAAAAGAATCACTCGGAGTCTCGGAAAAAGTAAATTCGGCAGTTAATGACAAATATTTTTCGTGCCTCTTTCTCAAATTTCATCCATTCTAGTTTTTCAATAGCTACATATAAGCTCCGTTTGGATGAGCCTAGAAATAAGAGAATAGCTTATTTCTACTCCCAAATTTATTATAAACAATTCAAACTCTTCACAAAGTTACATACTTCCCAATACTTCTTCCCTTATTCCTTTTGGCTCCGTTTGGATGGCTTCTTCCCGAAATAAGAAATAACCACTTTTTACTAATAAATTTATTTCTAACCATTCAAACTCTTCACAAAAGTTACACACTTTCCAATAAATTTACCCATTCCCAATAAATTTCTTCCCTTCTTCCTTCTTCCTACCTTATTCTCAACGCATCCAAACGGAGCCTTTATTCCCACACCATCCAAACGGAGCTCTTATTCCCACTCCATCCAAACGGAGCCATAGATTATTTATCTACAGAAAAATTATATATTTTCTATGGCTCCGTTTGGATGCGTTGAGAATAAGATAGATGGAAGGAAGAATGGAAGAAATTTATTGGGAAGGGGTAAATTTATTGGGAAGTGTGTAACTTTTGTGAAGAGTTTGGATGGTTAGAAATAAATTTATTGGTAAAAAGTGGTTATTCATTATTTCTTATTCCGGGAAGAAGCCATCCAAACGGAGCCTATATGCAGATTGAGAATTCTTCTAAGAAATATACTTATTTATTGATTTACTACATACGGAAACCAATGTTCACCGCTACTATACCTAAATGTTCCCTGTTCTTGTACGGCTCCATTTGGATGGTGTGAGAATAAGAGGAATAAGGGTTCTGTATTGGAAAGTGTGTAACTTTGTGAAAAATTTGAATTATTTATAATAAATTTATTTTTTTATTTCCTTTTTTTCCACACCTTATCCAAACGGAGCCGTAAACTTACAACTGGCAAGAAGCTGAGATTACTCCAAATCATACGAAACGGTGCAACTAATTAAGTATGAGTCGACCAAACGTGCTTTATCTCATTTTTACAACTGTGTTTCTCGTATCCACCAAATGTTATGTAATTTCTGCCGTTAAGTCATCTATTTTGTATGGCAGTTTCCTACACATGTAAGCGACCAGGACAGCTGTGCAACCAGACCTTGCATACTAACATAAGACATAATTATAAGAATGGCTCTGTTTTAAGGTGTGGGAAAAAGAAAAGAAGGAAATAAGAGAATAAATTTATTATAAACAATCTAAACTCTTCACAAAATTACACACTTCCCAATACTTTTTTCTTCTTCTCTTCTTCCTACACCTTATCCAAACGGAGCCATAAGAAACTAAAATAACAGCAGCACAGTAGGGCCAAGAATTAGGGATCACAACAAATGGGCGTAGTTCGCATGCCACCATTTTGAAACTGTCAAAGAGTGAACGCCTTCCAAGATCAGACCGGGCCGAACATAGGGAGACTTTTGGAAGAACCGAACTTAGAAGGACTTAAATATAAAGATTGAGCCTGGCCCTTCTAGGCCCTTTGAGTCAATATATTTCTTTAAATATTTATTAAAATTATATTTAAAATGAATAATTTTTATTTATAAAAGATAATAAAAATGCTATAAATTATTTAAATATAATTTTACACATTTATTTTTTATTATATATAATATTTTTAATTTTTTCATCTTAAATTTGGACCGGTTATATTATAATAACATAAAAAATAAAAAAAATTATTAATGAATTAAAATAAACTAAAATTACAAATGTATGAAATAAAGATTGAAAAATATGTATATATTTTTAACTTGTCTTAACATCATGTTCAAAAATTAAAATATTATTTGAAATGATCTGTTCAATTTGAGATTGTATCAGATAGAATCTTGCCTTTCATTTGAGATTGTGCCTGACTATTCATAACTTCGGTCTCTCTAGACCTTAGACCCTTCCTAAGCCTGACCTCTCTAGACCCTGACCCTTCCAAAGCCTGGCCTCTCTAGGCCCTAGCCCTTTCAAAACCTGGCCTCTCTAAACCTGGCCCTTCTTAAAGGCTTAGAGAGGCCGGGCCGAGACTTGACCAGGGCCGGGTTCAGAGCCAGAGGCTTTTGAATGTTCACTACTGTCAAAAAACCAGTGTGATCCCATGTGTCACGTACTCACGTTGTATAAAAAACGGTGTATGATTATAAGCAGACACACTACCTTGGAAACCATTACCTTTCCTGGGACGTAAAAATTTGGAAATGATCTTACACGAAACAGAAGAGATGCATTAACCACCAAAGTGACTACAATTAAGAATCTTATTTACATTTGCTACCACTGCCCTAAAAGGGAGAAACTGCTTTAAATTTAAGCTAAAAATCAAAGACCTGCTTATAAACTGGTTGGCCCACGGCCCACCTAATTAATTGAAATTGTAGTGCACAATAAATTCAAAACCCAAAGGCATAGTGGCGCCAATGATGCACTAACGATGGATTAATCATGCTACTTGATTCATTTTTGCGAATTAATAGCTTCAAAGGCTTCAGATTTGCACACTGGGCAGATATTCTTCATTTCCAACCACTTCTTGATGCAAGTGGTATGAAAATTATGAGCACACCTAAGTGTCCCCACTTTATCTCCCTTCTCATATTCCTCCTGCCAAAAGAGTATAAAAGCAACTTGGAAGTCAGAAAACAAGGGTTCGAATTTTCCATGCATCTTAACAGAAAAAAGTTATATCAGTCAGTATTCCTGAAAAAACAGGATAGAAAACAAATGCCGCCAAGAGGAAAGCAATTATAATGCATACTCAATACAAAACAACTATTATGCATATGTAATAAAAAAAATCTCAAAGACCTCTACCTTCCATAAATTCATTGTATGCATGCCCAAACTGTCCTCCCACTCAGCTTCCCTCCAGATAGAAGGAATTATAGTTTTTGGTAATTTTCTTGAGACGATGAAAACAGTAAATGGGAAGTATCATGCTTTAAAGTGTACTATTTTCAAGGTACTCCATGTTATCATTAGGTCTGAGGAATTCATATGAAATCCGAGTTGCCTTATTTACCAGTTGGATTTGGAATTTTCACTCTTATTTTTCTTGCAGGATGCTAATAAGCCCCACACACTTGACCCAAATCATTGACGAAGAAAATAAATAGATTTCGTTTCAGAGGTAGGAAGATACCATGCATATGACACAGCTATCACCCTGGCTTTCATTGCAGGTGCGGTAAGTGGTCTCCTTCAAGCACTTTGAAATTCTATCTCCAGGCAACCCTGTACTGACGTATCCAATTCTTTCTTCCAAATCAAGTAGCTCCTGCAGCGATTTAAACACTTGCTTCATATAAAAATCTGTCTTAAAAATTCTACAGTTCTATAAAAGAAAAAAAAAATCTAGTTTTAAAAAGGAAATTCAAACAGAACTGTTAGCTCACCTCATAGCTCATATCGTCAATATCCAATCTCATGTCTCTGTGCTCATCGAACAATTCTCTGGAATTGAAAAGCAACGGATCCTCGGGACTCACAAAATGCTGAGAAATACAAAAGAAAAGAGAATGAAAAGCAGCACGCCTATTTATTTGCAATTTAGTTCCTACTGCATCCAGCTTAATTCCTTAGGTCCTTCCATTCGTAACCCCGTATTAAACCACCACCCAAAAAGAATTGAGTTGCCATAAGCAAAATAAAGTAAAAGAAAACAGATGAAATAAGCTTTTATATAAATATATATTGGTCAGTGTCACTCAATGCCCATACATATTTCTATCAACCTAACCCGTGAGAGAGAAACATTCCATACATATAATACAAATGAAAAAGACACAATACCTCAAATAACCATCTACCGGCATTATGGTCCACATGAAATGAGGTGCGAAGACCAGGATCTAAATTCCTTGGTCTTGTACTGCCCATACTAGAATCAGAGAAGCTAATTGGTCTCGAGTGGCTAGAAGATGCCTCAAATTCTGAGAAACCCTGTCGCCATCTGGCACTTGCAGAGGTAGTTGTGTAGACCGGAGTGGGTCCATGGTGATCTGCAATATGAGGAAAGCTGGTATTGACATGCCCAACGGCACGAGCTATGTTACCTTGATGAGATGTTGCAGGCAAAGTGGAACTCCTATTTTGGGCATAATAGTTAGGCTCACACCTTACTATTGTTCTGTGGTTTGCAATATGGTTCCCTCCATGATGAACACTGCTGGGATCATTGTTAAATCTGCCAGGATCTGATGTCAGAAAATAAACCAATTAGGACAAATAATTGCAAAATTCTTAATTCTATTTGTATTTTTTCTTTCTGGTCTTTTTATTGCTTGCAGCTTGGCAAGGAAAATTTCAGTAGTTAACATAGTACTGCTATATCGGCTAGGCAAAATTCAAAATTAACATAGCACTGTTACCTAATTTTTTTTGCATTGTTATTTGATAAGCAGTCAAATTGTTTTTTTTTTAGAATAAGGCTTGGAAAAAAAAAACACACACAATTTGACTGCTGAAAATCATTGTTCGTAATCTCAAAATCATTTACCTGTGAAAAAAGTTATAGCCAACATCAAGTTCAGTTGCAAGCAAATGTAGTTAATAAGTTGAAAAGGTACCTGGTATATTTCTGTCTTGAGCAGCAACATGCATAGAGTAGTTGGCATGTTCGGGACCTCTCAATCCATGAGGATTTGACTGTACAGAGTAATGTTGAGGTGTCACAGTACTCGGCACATAGTGTCGTGGTGGATTCAGTTCCAAAGGAGAGTAATAGCCCTCACGAATTCTGACATTCCTCTGAGATCCCTCAGCCAAGTCACTAACCCAGTTGCGTTGAACTCCACTGGTACCAGATTCAGACGGCCAGTACTCTGTATGAATTGGATCAACAGGTACATCATGGTGTTTTCTCTT
Source organism: Rhynchospora pubera (assembly GCA_028095005.1). NCBI lineage: Eukaryota > Viridiplantae > Streptophyta > Magnoliopsida > Poales > Cyperaceae > Rhynchospora > Rhynchospora pubera. The sequence continues at coordinate 146,345,707 of CM051462.1, read as the reverse complement.
CAATACAGCCCTACGATTATCTGTGACATCGCGAGGCACATGTGGCGGTGGGTAAGACGGCCCTGCTTCACTATAATTTAAAGAGAAATAAGAGCTGGAGCTTTCATTTGACGTGTGATGTACTGTGGGATGGTAGCTGGGGTATTCTGGATGGAAGGATGATGATGATGATGCATGATCACGATTTAATCTTGGCATGATAGTTGGATGATTTATGGGTGTGGTAGATGTTTGGCGACTGTTCGATCTCATATATTGGTTTGGATAGGGCATTGGGGGTGGTGGTATATCAAGTCTCAAGTCACTTCTTGGAGGCATTGCATTATGACCTGAGAAGCAATTTAAACTGGTATAAATATAAATATTCTGAAATTTTAATCTATTAAGAAAAGAAGAACACACCAGAGAATCATATTTCCACAAGTTCCTATGAATTCTGGTATTTACAAAGAGCCTGGAATGACTTCAAAAACAAATTGGGCATTAGAGACTAAATGGATAGAAATGGCAAACAAAGAATGAATGATCTGCAAATAAATTCAACATAGCCCATTGAACAATTTATTTTAAGCAAAATTGTAACTAATAAGGATTGCACCTAGATTCATCACAAACTTACAATTAGTATTCATATTGGTTCCCTCTAATTCACTCTCTTTTCCCGTACAAACAATAGCTCACATAAATAGGAGAATAAAAGCCTATACTCATCATAATATGGTTTGAATATTATGGAGGATACAGTGGTTCAATAAAAAATCACACTCAACTAAAATACTATTGGTGGTTCCTGTCTTCCTGATCCTTTAAGACGGTATATTTTGCAAGCCCAGAAAATTTTTGGTCCAACTGAGAATTACTGGGTTTGTTTGTCTATTTCTTTTCAATGAAAATACAATTAATAAAATAAAACTAATTAGGACAAATACCAAATTGCAGGTGGCTGTCAGAGATAGGATTGCTTCTGGATTGTTCATGGGTCCTCTCAATATGTCGAGGCAAATAGTTCTGCCCGGCCATTTTTTTGGTTTCTGAAGAAATGTGAACTGGAATGTTAAAAGAAAGAAATAATATTTAACCAAACTTGGCAACCATTAATTAATAAACAATTATTCCATCAATTCTTTCTTGACCTGAAATAACAATTAAATTATACAGCACAAAAGATTAATACAGTATAAAAAGTATCTGCTCATCTACAGTTTGTTTGAACTCATAATGCATGAATCAATTAAACAACCTTATGTCCAAGGACTATTTCATTCGGTATTATCCAGACATACCTGTCAGGTCTCACATAAGTAACAGTTCCAGTATATGTGTAGAAAATTGATTTTCCTTCATTGGACTTTGAAGAACAATATCTGAGGGCCAATAACTGATCCGTACCAGTAATACATGGAAATGCAACACAGATCCCACATAGAACTTAAACATGCAAAATATACAAGCAGCTCCCCATAATTGCCTCAAATGTTTTCTTCATTTTGTGTGGAACCTTTCCACTAAAGTTTATAAAGCGTCACCACAAGTAATCTAGCGAAACCATCTCAACAAATAAATATTTGAAAACAATGTACTGAGATTTAACCTAATGATGAGGGCAAAATGCACTTACATAGGAAAGCTATATTTCCAAGTTCTCTGTATTAATAACACTAAAAATATTTCTAATTTTTTGCTAAGAAACTTTTAAACCTTACTTTTCAAAATACTACACAAACAAACTATAGTATTGGCACAGAAATCGTGTAATTTCCTTTTTTACTTTATTTGTAGAAGTCAGATGATATAATGAAGCAATTTAACAAAGTTGCAGTATAGAATAATAGAAATTACTGAGATTATATACCTATGTTACCTTATATGTTTATTTGCATCTTACATGCACGACGAAGTACCTGTATGTCATTCATATTTTTATAGTCTCTTTAGATAGGTTGGTTGTTCTTTATTTATGTCATTCCTATTCCCTTTTATTTCAGACTTAATCTCAGCAGCCAAAATGTCCATTATTCCTTTTGCTTGACTACTCACTAGTGAGCAGCATATCTTTACTGGTCCTAAAAAGCTAACTGACAGCTAAGGACATCCATTAGCCACACCAAAGATTTGTATCACTTTGCCTGAATTTTCTCATTTTCAAATAAGCAATACACAAATAAAATCCAAAAAATAGACAGATAAACAGAAGTATAGCAAAATATATTAAGAAGTACGAACTTCTATAAATGTAGTATTAATGTGATCAGACCGAGATCAGTGATGCAAAAGTTCCAAATCCAAAAAGAAAAATTCATTGTGGTACTGCAGAAAATGTTCACAAACTAGTTTACCCTAGCATTAGTCAGAAAATAGCATAATATGTACATTTCAAAAACCAACCCAGAAGCTAATTTGAGAGATATCGGCATACTACATTTGAGTCACATAATTTTCTAGCAATTAAGATAAATATATACTTTTTTATAAAACCTCAAAGGACTCAAGCCAATTGCACCATAAAGTGACATTGGCAACAAGAAAGGTGGTACAAGGATGTTTGAATAATCAAAATTGAAGTCTTCACCCCCTCTGCATGAGATGCTCCCAATAACAATTCCATAAAATTCTATTTCAACATCAAGATTTCTCCATCATTTCTTGCTCCTAATGCATACGTTTCTCTCCTGACAAACCAGATTGTTACTGATGCTTAACTGGCAAGAGACTCTTAAACTTCCAAGCAACTTAAGATGGTCATGTCCTGATTTCCAGTAATTTTCTTGTTTTGTAAAATTCATGCAGATGGTCAAAAGCAACACAGCTCTCTTATTTAGTATTGCGCCCCTCCAACAAACATTGAGGTTTCAACTTGGCAATGGGAAGAAAACATCAACATACTTTGGAAATCTCATGGACAAGGTCCTACACGACAAACAATCCTGCACCAACGCACCACGCATCATGATGCCTTTTTTGTCTACTTTTAGAAAAGGCAACAGATTGCATTTTTTTTTTTTGTCTTTTAATATCTCTTTTCTTTTGTTTGATGGTTTTGGCTTATGGCACAGAATATATGGCATCTTAAAGCAACCCCCAGAGAGTCCGAGAAACAAATCACTGAATCGAAGGAACCAAAAGTTGCTGGGTAAGCTTATAGCCAGAAAAGATCTAATCTATGAAGCTAACCAAGGAGACTCAGCCACAAACACAATCGGACTTGCACCGTCAAAGGAGGATGTCTATATTGGCAAGTCGTGGAGGAAATTTTTGAGCTGCATTCTATTTAATATAAACCCTGCAAAATTATTCATTATTCACATGAAACCATCCTGAAACAAGATTTGACCAAATATTCAAAGCAGTAACTACACTATAATATGGGAGCATGGGACAGAACGGGGAAACTGATGGAACTAAAGAAAGAGCGGAGTCTCTATATAAAATTTATGTGGAAAAAAAGAAAATAGAAGTGATTGGTTTGAAATTTAAGAAAAAAAAATGGTATGGATTACAGAAAATTGTCCCACTCCCATATATTAATGTAATCAATACCTGCGCCCAGAAAAACCCTTGGATATATTTTTTTTCTTAAACGATATTGGTAGTTCAATTTTCAAGCCTTCTGACGTGACAGTATGTATCCCTCCTATGGACCTGCAAGTGTGTATTATATCTTATAACCAGTAGCTTTTTGCAAAAAGCATGATGTAGCAAAATGATAAATGAACAGCAATTGACGAGCAGTACCTAATAGTTCTTTGTAAAAGCCATCACAAAGGAGGACAATTTACTAAAGATTTTGCCGCACATATCATCACGAAAGAAAATTATAAGCTCCCAACCTTGCTGATTAGGCACCAAACACTGTACCAGCAAGGCCATTTGTTGGTACCTGCCAGCCTGTACAGTGATATGCACTGTGCAAAAACCACTAGCAAAGCACTCTAATCGTACATATTACCTCTTTCTTTGAAAAATCATCGAAAGCTTGCTGAGGAAAACTACAAAATTTTATACATGTCAAGCAAATGGAAATCGAAATTATTATATTATAGGGAGAGAGAGAGAAAGAGAGAGTAGGGAGACCTCTGATTCCACTCATTTCTTATAAGATGAAATTTAATTTGATCAAAAGTGTTAGAAATTGTACTCCCTGAAAACTTACTACCCCAATTATTGAGAATAGGATAGCAACTTGTTGAGAAGTAAACACTTTGACAGAGTGAGGTTATGAAACTGATTCATGCAAAGGCATCCAATGGGGAAAATACCAGAGACAGTATTCTGCATAAATATCTGTAATGGTAAAATAACCAACAAGTGAAAGGGAAAGGCTCAAAATAACCAAAGTTTATATTTTATTTCATTCATTAAACTTTTTTGACAATACTTTCCTATTCATAGTAATTTAATAATAAATGTTTGAGATTAATTTAATTCTTTGTAATTTTTAATATTATTTTCCTACATATTAATAGAATTATATTCTTGACGATGTACATATACGGATGGTTGCATATAATAATTTTCTCAAATTTTTTAGATGAACAGAAACTCGTTCAAAACAGAACTTAAAAGATCGCCATAATCACATAAAAGAACATTCGGATATATATTTCAGATCTCGGTCAAGAAAAAGACCTATATTCCTTAAAATAGGCGATAGATCGCTCAGCAAAAGCCCCAAATTCTACGATCAACGACCGAATCAAACAAAATAGCAACTAAACCACGATCGCCAGGTTGAATAACTCGGAACAATCTTTAAAACCTCTACGAGTAAGATAATCATCCAAAACAAAGCCATCTCTCCGTCAAAACAAGCAAAACGATGATAAATAACTGGCGGATTAGCGATACAAAAGTAGAAATTAAAGCAAATATTAGATTGATTGAGAAACTTTAGGTTTAAAATACCTCGAAATCGCGACAAATTTCGACGAAGAATCAGAATTCCTCGTTGCTTTTTTCGGACCGTCGATTGAAGGCAGCGCACGAAACGACAGAAGGTGAAATCCCCACGAAATTTGTCGAGTCTTCCTTCTTGTGCTGAGCGGTTACTTTTATAAGGAAGCGATTCCGTACCCGGTCGGTGCGTATGCGTCCATCCAAGGCAATTTTACAGGAATACCCCTCTTTATTAATTAACAAATAATAAATTATGAGTTCATCTGAAAAGTAACTTTCTAATTTAGCCTCGCTTTATATTTATATGGTGTGTTTGGATGACTAAGGAATATGTTATAAGAATAAGGATTTTCGATTTGCGTGCTTATCCAAATTCCTTATTCTTATATCATAGTTTTGTTAGTATAGGAATAAGGACCTTTATTTTTTATTCTTGTGTTGTTTGAGTTGCACAAGAATAAAAATAAACACACAAATCGAAAATTCTTATTCTTATACCATATTCCTTAGTCATCCAAACATACCATATTAGTCCATTTATATTTGCAGATAAAGGCATAAAGCTATCCAATGCTTGGTCTTGATGGAAATCATTCCTTACAAGTTGCAGCCTGATTTAGTTTTTTTTTCTGCGCATAGGAGGAAAGTAATAATTTTCTTTGTAATTACGATATATTACTTTTATTACCGCATAAAAAATTGATTAATTTTCTATTAATTCCTGCCATTTCCTTCGCTGCAGTTTTAATTGTGGAGAAAAAATAACCATTCTTTTTATTACAAAAATGTTTTCTGGTACTTTTAGATAGATTGGCCTACTTTACGTCTGTGCGATAAAAATTACAATTGTCAAATATGCATTTGACGTTAAAAATAAGATGAAGATGTTATAATTTAACAACAATAAATATTGCTTTTTAGTTTCTTACGTGTGTATCATGTACATGTGCAATTGGTTTCCAACCTCGCGAAAGTATGTCTCCATAAAAAATCGTAAAACCGGGTTGTGTTGTGGAACAAGTGATAAGTGATCGTAGGGAGGTATAAATATTTTTGTGAAGTTACGTAACATATGTTTGGTTATAAAATAAGAAAAAATAACATAATATTTCTTTAAAAACCAAAATATCCTTAATATTTTTAAAAGAATCACATAATGAGAGGGTATTAACGGGAGGATTGTTAGGATTTTTTTTCCTTTTTCTATTGTGGAATTCAATTATATAACTTATACCACCTATTTGGATGGTATAAGTTCTTTCCCTTATGTAACGTTATTTCGTTGGTGTTTGACTACATAAATGGAGAATAAATAACTTCTTCCTCCTCTATTCCTTAACCAAACATGCTCATAAACTTTAAATATAAAATGTTATTTTAATTTTTGTAAGATATTAATTTGTTAGTTTCGACAATCATCCGAAATTATATTAAATTAGAAAAAATAACATTTGATAATTTATACCCAATACGTGCATCATGCACGTAAAAATAATTAATTCGGTATAAGTTTAAAAATTTTAAATTTTTGTAAAGGTGAAAAACTAATGACGTCTGGAAGATATATCAAATAGCGTTTAAATTTTATAAAATTTAATATACAATTAATTTACAAGACCAGCGATATATCTGAAAAAAAATATTTCTAAATATCTATAAATTAGTTTGGAAAAAAAATATTATTTAAATGATCAACATGGCAGTTTCGTCTTTTTATAAAACCACACCTACCTTTGTTTAGAAATCAAATTTTTCTTGATGCAGTAGTCTTCTCTAATTATGTTCGAGTGGGATGCCAACTGCCAAGCCAATTGATACTTTTTCTTCTAGTGCGGCACGTGGCAGCAAGGGAATTGTTCATTTGCGTGCTTCGTGTTAGGCGCATGACATGAGAATATGAAAACCACCGCTGTTGATCTGATGGCTAATTTTTTTTGAGATGGGCTAAAATCAGCCACGACTGACAAATGCAACCGTCAGCTACGATCAAATCTCAATTTTCGAGATTCTAACAGTCGATCCGAACCGTTCAATGTGTTCTCCACATTGAAATCTCATTGGAGACCAAATTTTATATTTTTCTGAAATTTTTTAGTATTTGTTTGATATTTTACAAAATTCTTAATCTAAACAATTCTGGACCCTTCAATAACTATGATTTTTAAAAATCTCAAAAAAATAGTAAATAAAATCATAAAAATGTAAAATTTGGTCTCTAATGAGATTTCAATATGGAGAACACAATGAACGGTTCGGATCGAATGTTAGAATCTCGTAAAATTGAGATTTGATCGTAGCTGACGATTACATCCGTCAGTCGTAGCTGATTTTAGCCCATCTCATTTTTTTTTGCCTTCGGATTAAAGCTAGTAGGCCTTTAGCTTTTGGGTCATGCCAAATCAATTTATAAATATAACTTATGAGAGACTAAAACCAAAAAGAAAAATTATCAGGTTTCCCACAAAAGCAGACCACCATGTCTAACACGGCAGGACGAGGGGAAAAAAAATGTTACTCGTTTAAGTTGACCAATGACCATGGCATTTAAATTTAACAAAGAAATTTGATTCTGGCGAATCAATGCATACTTCTTTTATCAGTTAAATATAAATAAATATATAGCATGACGATTTATATTTGGTCTAAATTTCTCGGTGGGTCCCAATGGGAGGGAACGGGGGCCATGACCCCCTTGGTCGTCATAAGATATGGTTTGGTTTAATTTGCTAATCGCTCCCGGCTGGTTGGTAGATTTTATCAAATCTAATTTTCTTTAATAAATTTGGGTCAAACCACCCAACTTATTTCAAAATATAACTATTTAATTATTTATTTCATAATGAATTCGAATCCAATTATTTTCTTGAAATTAAAGATATATCTTAAAAATATTTGAGTTTGTCGTTGACTCGTACACAATTTTCAGTTTGTTGGCTCACAATTTCCAGATTGAACTATCAAGTGCGAATCCGATCAAGATCTAAACTCTTTGCGGCTATGTTTTGTTGCATCTTCTTTTCCGGTCTACTTTATCTCATTTTAACCATGAGAATTCAAAACTATTGAGGTTCCAAAGTAAAAAAAAAAAAAAAAGAGATATTAAAATTTTCATCATAATTAATTTCCGTACAACTAAAATATTAATCTCTTTCGATGCTAGACCAAGTTCCTGTCATCAGTAATTTTTCTTCTATTTTGTTTTAAAAATGTTCACATTTTACTCCTTAAATTCACAGTTTGTGTTCCTAAGGTGTGGAGAAAAGGGGTTGTTTGGCTCGGTCCGAGATGGCTTGAACTCGGACCGAGTTGAACCACACCTCTTTGGCTCGGTCCGAGTTGGCCTGAACTCGATCCGAGTTGGACCTTCTGAATTTCCTTTTTATGATTTATGCATATATGGAAATGTAATTAAAAGAAATATTAGCCTACCTATTATAAAGGAGGCGCCTCTCTCTTCCTTCCTGACCTATCTTCTTCCCCAATTCTCTCTTGTACTCCATTATTATTGAAAAGAAATCAAAAGTGTGGTGTGTGTGAGTCGTGGACGTAGGTACATATTGTACCGAACCACGTAAAATCTTCGTGTTCTTTTTTGTGATTGCTTTTGTTTACATGGTATCAAAGCGGTAGGTTCTGAGATCTGTGCGTTATTATCGTTTTTTGTATCCCTGTGCGAGTTACTGCACAGTCGATTCCTCGTTGTGCGAATTACTGCACAATCAGACCCGTTCTTCTCGACCAGATCTCACCGAGTTACTGTGTGAGTTTATTCATTACGCGAGTTACTGCGCAGTTGATCCTTCTTCCTTGAATTCTAACACCGAAACCGACCCCAAATCTCTAACAATCAAAGTACCAGAAACCATGACTCATATCCAAAACCTAAACGATTGTTGGATTATAGATTCAGGGGCAACCGATCATATGACTTACAATAAGGACGACTTGATAAGAGAATCTCATCCAAGGAGGACTGAGATCGTCAATGCAAATGGGGAAGTTTATCCAGTCACAGGGGCTGGAGATGTTCAATTTTTCTCTTCTCTAACTCTTTCAAATACTTTATTGGTTCCTTCTCTTTCATCAAGACTATTGTCTGTAGGTCAATTGTGTGAAGAACTGAACTGTGTTATACTCATGTATCCCAGATTTTGTCTCTTTCAGGACCTTATGACAAAGGAGATTATCGGTCGTGGTATTAAGAAGGGAGGACTGTATCATTTGGAAGACATAACTACTGGAAGAGCTCACTTATCTGCTGGCTCGAGTTCAAGTAGGAAGTCTTCAATTTGGATGTGGCACAGACGTTTGGGACATCCTTCATTCGGGTACCTCAAGAAACTTTATCCAAGTTTATTTTCTGGATTTGAGAACGAATCTTTTGAGTGTGAGGTATGTATTAAATCTAAGAGTCATCGAGCCCATTTTGCTAAGAACTTGGATAATGACAAAACCACTCCTTTTGACCTGGTTCACTCTGATGTATGGGGGCCTTCCCCAGTTGAATCCCTAGGTGGTAACAGATGGTTTGTGTTATTTGTTGACAATTGTACCAGAATGACATGGATTAATTTGGTAAAGCATAAAAGTGAGGTACCACTTGCCATCAAATCTTTCATTACCATGGTAAAGAACCAGTTTGATAGAAATGTTAAAATTTTCAGAAGTGATAATGGAAGTGAATTTGTCAACAAAACAGTAGGAGAATTTTTTAACACCAATGGGATTATACATGAAACAAGTTGTGTGGGTACTCCCCAACAAAATGGTATAGCAGAGCGAAAGAATAGGCAAATCCTAGAAATGACTAGGGCAATGATGCTAGAAAACAATGTACCTCATTCTTATTGGGATAATGCAGTTACATCAGCAGTTTACTTGATGAATAGGGTGCATTCTGTGGTACTTGACTTCCAAACACCCTTGCAAGTACTTTCAAACTACTGCTTAATTCCCTCTGTCCTTACAATTCCACCAAAGGTATTTGGGTGTATTGCCTATGTTCATATACAGAAACATCAAAGATCAAAGTTGGATCCTTGTGCTGAAGAATGTGTGTTCATAGGCTATGGTCAACATCAAAAGGGCTATAGGTGCATGAATCCATCCTCTAGAAAAGTCTATACCACCATGGATGTGACATTTATTGAAAATGAAGGGTATTTCTGTAAAAACCAGACTCATTCTCAGGGAGAGAGTGTGATAGACAATGAACTCTGGTTCGATGCAGTAAGAAATGATGTTTTTGGTTCGAAATCTGAGATTTGCCCAAATGAACCCGTTCAACTCGGTCCGAGTTCGACTCATCTCGGTCCGAGTTCAACCCATCTCGGTCCGAGTTTAGATCATCTCGGTCCGAGTTCTACCCATCTCGGTCCGAGATCAACTGAATGTGAGCATTTGAATCTAGAAATGGACCCACTGGTTAACTCGGGTCCATCTGAAGAAAGTTTGGAAAGTGAAGATGAAGAAATGATACAGTCTCCTACTTCGCCACATGACCAGACTCCGGAGTCAGAAGTAAGTAATGTTGAACCCGTTACTACTAATCCTGGTTATCAGTTACCTTTCAGGTTTAACAGAGGCAGACCTCCTAAGAGGTATAGACCAGATGAGGTTGGCGAGGGCAGGTATGCAATGGCGAACTTTATGACTATGTCTCACATGCCAGATTCTGTGAAAGAATTTGATAGAACCTTGGCGTCAGTTCACATTCCAAGTAATCTGAATGAAGCACTCAGTGATCCCAAATGGATGGATGCAATAAAGATAGAAATGGATGCACTTGAAAAGAATGAGACCTGGGAACTGGTGAGTAGGCCAAGAGATAGAAAGGCAGTAGGTTGCAGATGGATATTTACAGTTAAATATGGGCCCACTGGAGCAATTGACAGGTATAAAGCTAGGCTAGTTGCAAAGGGGTACTCTCAGACATATGGGGTAGATTATCAGGAGACATTCTCACCTGTAGCCAAGCTGAATACTGTTAGAATACTGTTGTCCATCGCAGCAAATAAAAATTGGCCACTACATTAGTTTGATGTGAAGAATGCATTCCTACATGGGGACATAGATGAGGAAATCTACATGGACATCCCACCAGGATATGGTCATTCAAGTGAACAAGCTCTTGTGTGCAAGTTGAAGAAAGCAATATATGGTCTAAAACAGTCGCCAAGGGCCTGGTTTAGAAGATTTTGCAATGCAATGAAAGGATATGGATACACCCAGAGTGATACATTGTTACATTGTTCTTTTACAAGAATAAAGGAAAAATTGTAATCTTGATAATCTATGTGGATGACATGATAATTACAGGTGATGACTATGAAGGAATCCAAGATCTAGAGAGAAAATTGTCCAAGAAATTTGAAATGAAGAACCTGGGCGGATTGAAATACTTTCTAGGGATTGAGGTCACACGGAGCAAAGAAGGTATATCTCTATCTCAGAGAAAATATGTACTAGATTTGCTTGCTGAAACAGGAATGTTGGATTGCAAACCTGTAGACACACCTACCAAACAGAACAACAAACTAGGAATATTTCCTGATCAGGTACCAACAAACAAGGAACAATACCAGAGATTAGTAGGGAGATTGATTTATTTATCACATACTAGGCCTGATATTGCCTATGCAGTTTCTGTGGTAAGTCAGTTCATGCACGCTCCTAGTGAGCAACATATGGAGGCGGTTATGTGGATACTTAGGTATCTCAAGGGATCTCCAGGACGAGGTATCTTTTTCAAAAGAAATGAACATCTTCAGATTGAAGGATATACAGACTCTGACTGGGCAGGAGATGTGACTGATAGGAAATCTACATCTGGGTACTTCACTTTTGTTGGTGGCAATTTGGTCACATGGAGAAGTAAGAAGCAGAAGGTAGTGGCTCTATCAAGTGCTGAAGCTGAGTTCAGAGGAATTGCTAAAGGACTGCAAGAATTACTATGGATAAAGAGAGTACTCAAGGATCTTGGCTTCTATGATAACAGGGAGATGAAGCTGTTTTGTGACAACAAGGCAGCTATTGCAATATCTCACAATCCGGTGCAGCATGATAGGACCAAGCACATTGAAGTAGATCGACATTTTATCCGACAGAACATTGAAAAAGGAGTTATTAGTATTCCGCATGTAAGAACGGAAGAGCAATTTGCAGACATACTAACCAAGGGTGTGTCTAGTACTAATTTTCATGAAGCAATTGACAAGTTGGGCATGCAAAATATCTACCTGCCAACTTGAGGGGGAGTGTGGAGAAAAAGGGTTGTTTGGCTCGGTCCGAGATGGCTTGAACTCGGACCGAGTTGAACCACACCTCTTTGGCTCGGTCCGAGTTGGCCTGAACTCGGTCCGAGTTGGACCTTCTAAATTTCCTTTTTATGATTTATGCATATATGGAAATGTAATTAAAAGAAATATTAGCCTACCTATTATAAAGGAGGCGTCTCTCTCTTCCTTCCTGACCTATCTTCTTTCCCAATTCTCTCATGTACTCCATTATTATTGAAAAGAAATAAAAAGTGTGGTGTGTGTGAGTCGTGGACGTAGGTACATATTGTACCGAACCACGTAAAATCTTCGTGTTCTTTTCTGTGATTGTTTTTGTTTACATAAGGTCCACACCTTTGTCGAGCTATTTTTGTTCGTAATTAAATCCTCTTTTCGATGTTGGTACGGTGCACCATTTATTCGCCGTTCAAGCTTTAAATTTATATATCGACTTTTTGTGCTTGGGGAGCAAAAAAGTAACGATCCTACAAGGTTCTATTAGAGTTTCCTTTTGTGTATCGATCAACGGTTTACCATTCATTTCTTGTCATTCACACTTCACCTTGTTACTTTACGTGGTTTTAATGACAAAGTAATCATCCTACGGGGTCAGATTAATGCTTGCTTTTATGAGGTGATACTGTTACCATACATTTTTTTTAAAAGAAAATCAAGGATGCTTATTTACATAAACAAAACTCTACTATTATAGAATTTTTTTACTCTCCTGCACCTAGCTAGAATTGAACGGTAAGGCCTTATCAGCTATCCTGGACTCCCATGTTCCCCATTCATTTGTTATTAATTACAAATTTTTTAAAGAGCAAAGGCCAAAGGGATATTAATCCTATGAGTTCAAACATGAGGAATTAACCAGTAATAATGATCATTCTCTAGATTGTACAAGTATACTATTTTGTCGGTGCTAATTCTAAAAGATACATTAAAAAAATACATATATATATATAGAGAGAGAGTTTAGCTACGGTGAGTCGCGACTCACGGACCCTCCGGTGAGTCGCGACCAATACTCCTAGATCTAGATCAAAATGACCGATCCAAACCGTCCAATATGATCTCCCTATTGAAATCTCCATGTAGACCAAATTTTTCATTTTTTCGAAATTTTTAAGTATTTTTTTGAAATTTTAGAAAATCGTTAATCTAATTGGTTCTGAACCATTCAAAAACATCAGTTTTTAAAAATCCGAAAAAAATACTTCAAAATTTCGAAAAAATAAAAAATTTGGTTCGCACGGAGATTTCAATAGGGAGATCATATTGGACGGTTTGGATCGGTCATTTTGATCTAGATCTAGGAGTATTGGTCGCGACTCACCGGAGGGTCCGTGAGTCGCGACTCACCGTAGCTAAACTCTATATATATATATATATATATATATATATATATATATATATATATATATATATATATATATATATATATATATATATATATAGAGTTTTGCTATGGTGAGTTGCAACTCACCAAAGTGTCCGTGAGTCGCGCTCAAAATTTTAAAATTAAGTTCAAAACGACCGATCCAAACCGTCTAATACGATCTTCCTATTGAATTCTCCATTCAGACCAAATTTTACATTTTTTCGAAATTTTTAAGTATTTATTTCGGATTTTTAAAAACTGCTGTTTTTGAACGGTTCAGAACTAATTAGATTAATTATTTTCTAAAATTTCAAAAAAATACTTAAAAATTTCGAAAAAATATAAAATTTGGTCTGCACGGAGATTTCAATAGGAAGATCGTATTAAACGGTTTGGATCGGTCGTTTTGAACTTAATTTCGAAATTTTGAGCGCGACTCACGGACGCTTTGGTGAGTTGCAACTCACCATAGCAAAACTATATATATATATATATATATATATATATATATATATATATATATATAGAATGGATATAGTACACTAATGTGCATTTTGGCATTATGCACAGGATTTTATTACCATCGGATTAGCTCTAATATTCGTGTAGATAATTAGATGGAAGGCTTAGATTTAGGCGTTCGAGTTGTCCGATCTCTCCGTTATTTTCATTTTCTCCGTTGCTTCTTCGTCTCCATAACATCTCCTCAGCGCCTCAGACGTTCTCCGTCGCGACAAACCCTGAAAGCTCCTCCTCCGCCTACTCTCGAGGTATCCCAATCGGCGCCTCCTTCCTTCCTCTTCAATCTCCATCGCAGCACCAAACCCTCTCTCTGCTCGGAAATCTCTTCCAAAAATCACAAAAAAATTAAGCACACTGTATCAGTCTCTCCCCTTTTTCTCGTTCCCCTATCTCCTCTTTCTTTTATTTTCGTTCTCCTCTTTATCCAGCAATGGAAAGCGCTATCTACCCTAAAGCGGCAGTTCCATACACATATGTGATGCTCTCTCCTGTAGGGTTTGGTCTTTCTACAATGGTATGATTCTAATTTTTTCGGTTAAGCTTTTTCCTCCTCTCGATCTCCATGTTGTTATGATTAATTATGTTTCTTTTAACTATTTTGTAATTTAGAAATTGCAATCTTTAAAGGGGGCAGCCCTAATTAAGCTGGTCCCTACTGTTATATGCTAGTCTTCTAATTGATCTTATTAAGTTGATAAGTTTGGAAATGTTTTTTCTTTTAATTTGTGATAGCTGGCATCACTTAAGCTGGTACCTACAATTATTTTAGAATTATTTCTGAGGTTCTTATTTTACTGGTACTTTTATATCTTAAAATCATGTAGGTTTAGATGGATTACATGTTGAGAACTGTTTAGAGAAGCAAAAAGATGCACTGGATTTTGCTGATTGGATTGATTCAAATTTAGACTTGTGTGGCAATTAAGCAAAAATTCTGTAATACTGAAAGCTAATTTTCAGAAAAGGATGTATGCCTAAGTTAAATCTTTCTTCATTATAGTGCTGTCGCAAGTTATATTTTGCTATTAAATTTGTTAATGCTAGTGAAATTCTATTTGTTAGTACTGTCACAAGCTTCAACAACTTTTAAAAAGGCAAATGACTTGAAAGTGTTAAGACTAAATTGTTGGATAATTAGAGAACGTGATACATGATGATGTTTTTTTAAGACCTCTCATTTGTCATACAACATGATGCAAGATGTGCCAAAGGTCAGAAACCAGGGCAGTTCAATACTGATTAAAACAGAAACCAAATACTTAAAGCATGTTGAAGCAAACAACTAAATTCATTTTCACGATCATTTATTGATATAATTAAGTTTGGAGGCCACAGCTACAATGACCCAATGCATGACTTGCACAATCACAACCTATTACTCTTCTGTTTCGACAGAACTTGGATTCAATAGAAATGAGAATACTATGCAGTGATATATTTCAACTGAAATTTGCAGCCATGATCTGGCGTACATCACAAATTATTATTACATGAAGTATTCTTGTACTCAGGCCATGTTCTTGGACCTTATTTTAAGAGAAATTTATTTACCATGGTGACAAATTTCAGGTACCTACCATGGTCATGAAATTTCAGGTACTGTATGAGGACAAAGATTACTAGTATCTACCATGGTCATGAAATTGTCCTCTCATGGCGCTGAAATTTTTAGACGGTCTTCAATTACCATATATATTCTTAATTTCTGGACACATCATTTCTCCGTTACACATCTTTACTTGGGATATAGTTTAAATCAAGAATTTAGTAAAATTAAAGAGACATTTGTCCTTTGTGTCTAGGGTTATTCCATGGCTACTCTTTCATATGTCCTTTGGTGCTGTCGAGTTTGGAGTGGAGAGGAGAGGTGTGATAGCAAAAGGGAATGTGTTGCGACAGAGAAGGTATGTGCTGTCGAATTGGGAGTAGAGAGAAGTGTGTTGTGCAAGAGAAGAGATCTGCTGTCGAAGGAGAGGAGCAATTTTGGGCCTTTCGCAATTTTGACGAGAGATAGCAAAAAGGCTAACGGAGATAGAAGCAGAAGGCGACGGAGTTTTTTAGCTAACGGAAAAATCGGATAATATTGAGCGCTAAAATCAGATCCCTTGATCAAAATCTGAGCACGATTTTTAAAGCCGATCCAACAACACAGAAATGCTGTGCATAATGTCCAAATGCACATTAGTGTACTATATCCATTCTCTATATATATATATATATATATATAGAGAGAGAGAGAGATTGGCTATTGTCCTTTGGATAGGATAGAGGGTTTTCCTATTCAGTTTTTTGCCATTGGATGTCATTAAGATTGGTGCACAAATCTAAATCTGTGGCTCTGATTTAGGCGCTATGGAGAGGAAATGAGTTAATTTCCTCCGTTATCGCTTTAATTTTTTCCGTTGATTACTCCGTCCTTCCATTCTTTCCTCTCTCAGTCTCTCTCTCCGACTCCAAATGAAATCGCGCAGACTTGATACACTCTGAGTCTCCCGAAATTATTTTATACAGGAATTCAGACGCAAAAAATTTTAATAGAAAGAATTATTTATTTTTTTTTTAATAAGAAGAAAGTTCGAACGCGTTTTATAAAAGCGTACAGTCTCTCTCCTTCGTACGGGTTTATAAAACGCGCTCGAAGGCTTCGAACGCGTTTTATAAACGGGTAAGAGGAGAGAGCTTCAGTTACGCCTGAAAAGGCTGGTCAGACCTTCGTACGCGTTTATAAAACGCATTCGGAGCCTTCGAGCGCGTTTTATAAACGTGTTATTAGTTTTTCATATTTTTCATTCAAACCGTAACATTTAACTTATTAAAAATAATATTTTGCAATAAGGTCCCTGCATGTTTCATATTTATAAAATTCTCAAAATTTTATTTCCAATTAAAGATGTATTAAATAGATGTATCAAAATTTTATTTCCAATTAAAGATGCATTTAATTGCACATATTTTTTTTTTTAACATGTGTATAATATCATTTTGTTTGAATAATTATTCGCCGACGACCCTGTAATTTTACTATTTAATTTTACATACTTATCTTTTGAATTGTAGTCTCTTCTCTTTTTTTATTTTATGTTAGCCATATATAATAAAAAATATATAATATGGAAATAATTAAAATATAAATTTTTTAAAAAATTTTGAAAATTAAAACTTTAAACAGGCTTAACTTTTGATAGGAAGGTCCGTTTGGGGCGATCGAGCACAATCCGGAAAGCTCGCGACGAGATCTACACATGTTACTGGGGTGTAACCCCGTAACGACCATTTTCGGAGCCAAAAAACTCTCTCTAGACCTCCAAAATTCACTTTGAAAGTTTGCAAACCTAAAAACCACTCTAAACTACTAAAACATAAATTAATCATTAAAAAGAGAAATGCAGTAAATTAAGTGACTTTCTTGATAGTTATTCAAACAAAATGATATTAATGTCAAAATTAATATTCTAATGTCATTTTTAAATAAGATTAATATGAAATTAAATGTAATATTCTAATGTCATTTTCTATTAATTTTGAAAAAATAGTAATAACTCAACTTCGAAAAATTTACGCCTTCCTACCCGTTTATAAAACGCGCTCGAAGGCTCCGAACGCGTTTTATAAACGCGTACGAAAGTCTGACCAGCCTTTTCAGACGTAACTGAAGCTCTCTCCTCTTACCCGTTTATAAAACGCGTTCGAAGCCTTCGAGCGCGTTTTATAAACGCGTACGAAGAAGAGAGACTGTACGCTTTTATAAAACACGTTCGAACTTTCTTCTTATTAAAAAAAAATAAATAATTCTTTCTATTAAAATTTTTTGCGTCTGAATTCCTGTATAAAATAATTTCAGCTGATCCGCTTTTCTCTCTTACACAACTTTAAGAATTTTGCAATTAATCAGCGATGAAACTATCTCCCACGATTGAGCAAATCCAAAATTAAATTCAACCTCTGGAGATACGATAGCTAATAAAACCCATACCAGAAAATAAGGCAAAAACAACAAGGTTCAAGTACCAATTTAGAATAAAACTACAATTACAAGGTTCAACCAAGCATAGGCATAACCCAACAAATTAAGGAACATAAGTGAAATAGGGTTGCAACCTTTACCCTTATAATTCGATTAAAGGAAAAAAAAAAAAAAAGAAAAGGAGAATGCCAAATTTACATCATGAGCCTATCGCATTGCCTCAGCCTCTCAAATTCGAGCCCCCTCCCTTTTTTCTAACAGCACCAATATCCAGAGAAAGAGAAAGAGTTGGTTGGATGTAATACCAAAGAAGAAGAGGGGTGCTAATTAGTCTCCATTTTTATTTCTTCACAAGCTAACTCAACAAATCATAGAAGGAGGTAAACATGTCACAGTGACCTCAACAAGATTTGGGCTTGGGATTGAGCCATTGAGGTCCAAATAGAGATGAGAGGACCAGTGAGGAAAAGGAAGTGGTAATCTCCGACGACGAAGAAGGAGGCGAATGGGAGTCGGGTCGCGAGGGGGTCGGCAGCGGGACAACAGAACGATGGTGGCTACTTGAGACGGAGGAAGAGCGTGGTCGGGTAACGAAGGAGCTACAAATGAACGCTAACAAAACGGAGGAGAGATCGCTGTTAAGAGAAGTGTTTGACAGAAGTTAACTCTAACAAAACGGAGAAAATTAAAAGGAACCATCCACAGCAACATCTTTTTGGTCCGTCCGATCTCATCTGTGTGCCAATCTTGAAGGCGATCCAACAGATAAAAAAATGAATAGGACGATGTCTCTGTCCTATCTAAAGAACAATAGCCAATCTCATATATATATATAGAGTTTAGCTACGGTGAGTCGCGACTCACGGACCCTCCGGTGAGTCGCGACCAAAACTCCTACATCTAGATCAAAATGACCGATCCAAACCGTCCAATATGATCTCCCTATTGAAATCTCCATGTAGACCAAATTTTTAATTTTTTCGAAATTTTTAAGTATATTTTTGAAATTTTAGAAAATCGTTAATCTAATTGGTTCTGAACCATTCAAAAACATCAGTTTTTAAAAATCCAAAAAAAAAATACTTCAAAATTTCGAAAAAATAAAAAATTTGGTTCGCACGGAGATTTCAATAGGGAGATCATATTGGACGGTTTGGATCGGTCATTTTGATCTAGATCTAGGAGTATTGGTCGCGACTCACCGGAGGGTCCGTGAGTCGCGACTCACCGTAGCTAAACTCTATATATATATATAACGCACAGGAGTTAATTTGTGCATACTGCGTACCCTCCAATTTTCAATTATTGTTTTGCATAATGACTTCATTGTAGGTTATGTTCATATGGGCTCCGTTTGGATGGCTTCTTCCCGGAATAAGGAATAACCACTTTTTACCAATAAATTTATTTCTAACCATCCAAACTCTTCACTAAAGTTACACACTTCCCAATAAATTTACCCCTTCCCAATAAATTTCTTCCTTTCTTCATTCTTCCTACCTTATTCTCAACGCATCCAAACAGAGCCTTGGTCATCTTTACATCAGTTTAGAAGCACAATTTAAGTTATAAAATCGCTAAACCCCGTAAATAGCCTAGAAATTGTATCAATTGCGCACGCACAGTTTACCCACATGAATTCATTTTAGTTATCCACCTAACTATGATCATCCTTTTAGGGTGCATTGTAAATGTATCCGCGCCTAATCGTGTGTTGTTAGATCTAGAAAATGACAGATCTCTAAATGCCATCGACTAAAATCTATGTTAAATTATTTATTTCAGTACCGTCCAAATAATAAATGTGTTTCACTAGAATATATTTAGAGCACGTTGCGTGTTTCAAACAATGTTCTTAACGAATCCAAACCTCACTGGACAGTCACAAAAATAACTAAAATTAGCACCTATTCTGAAAATATCGCCACCTGCTCTATGACATTATTTCTGCTAATTCTGAAAGTTCTATCAGTTTTTTGTGAAACATGGCACACTTCATCTAAATAAAAACAGTTAGCAAACATAGGACAATACAAAGAGAGAGTGCATAACTCTCAAGGACACGCTAGCCGAGGAGGAAAATCAGCATAGCCATTATTATTGAATCGCAACAATAGTAGCGGGCATATTTTAAGATCAGATTTTGAAAATACTATTATTATTATAGGTATTATTATTAATTTTGCTATATTATTATTATTTATTATTTATTTTTATTTTTTTCCTTTTTCTTGGATGTGTCATGTGTTCTCTTGTTAGATTTCTTTCTAGCCTACCCCAACTTGCTTGGGACAAAACCTTAGTCGTTGTTGTAGTATTTACCACCTCAACCTTTATTCAACGAAGTTGAGAAGACTGGGCATATTCCGAGAGTTATCAGGAATCACATTCACATAAGATTTTAGGGGAAATAATCAGGAAATCAAGAATTCATGGTATAATTCAAAAGCATTCAAACAGCTACAGGGGCATATTTCAAAGTTTTTGTATTCATCGAATTATTTAAGTTGCACAAACTAAGCTAGATCTGCACCCCAAAATTTATATACTGAGTCAGAAAAGATGGACTGAATTAATTGTAATATGCTTGAATTCATAATAGAATATCCATGGGCAATAGACCTATTTCTCATTATATGCTGACTTCATAAGCTCTCTTCTTATGAATCAGATGTATAATCCTCGGGCCAGGTTGGGTACCTGAATCACAGTGAAAAGTGGAAACAGAACTTAGAAGTAACACACTGTTAACAACGATAGCACACACACAAAAAGAAAATCTTTAGAGAGCTTCATTTGATCAAATCATGCTTGTAATGTAGGACCCCGAAATCCTCTGCCATAAAAATAATTTCCCACATTTACACCTGCAAGGCATAAATCACGACAGTCAGTGCTAAATCAACTGGAAGAAAAGGGGAGGATAGAAAACTATTTTTAGAACTCTAATTGTCCGACTTCAATTATCAAGCTCCTAAAATAGGCAAGAACGAAGCAAAAAGAGGGGAGGGATGGGAAATTTTAAAAAGTAAAAAACAAACCATGAGTTGAACATAAAAACAAAACTGGTAAACTGCAAACTGGGAACTGGGAACAAACATTACTAACATGCACCATCTAATCAAGGAAGGTCCCCTGGATAAAGAGCCACAACACATAAAAAGTAAATAAACTTCTACAGTTTAAAGTTTAAATCAGCATACAATAACATAATTACAACTTGATTTGCTACAACAAACAGCATCCAGGATGGAAGGGAAGGTTGAAGACCGGGGAAGTTTGATCCATTCATCCAAACTTGGGATACTCTTACCACATTGTGTCTAGAGTACCCTTGTCTACCTTCCCCTCCCTTGTCTTCTCCTTCAAAGTTTTCCCCTTGTCTATCCCCAACTAGAGCCTCGAAAAAAGGGAGAGTATCTCTGAGTGCCAACTTTTGATCCGGACCGTTCGATTTAATCTCGACGGTTAAAACTTTTCGGGCCTATCAATCTGGTATTATGCACGGGGCTTCCATTAACCGTTGAGATTAGATCTAACGGTCCAGATCAAAGGTTGGCACTCTGCCAACCTTTTAAGGTTAGCAGAGGATATGATTTGTCAAAAAAATCTCATTCAGAGATGTTTCTTTTAACTATTGCACGAGTGCGTACATTGGAGCAAGTGCTCAATCTGGAATGTAGACAGTATATGGCATTCAAAATAAATAGTTGTATACCTTAGAAATCTCCATTTAAGTTCTCTTTCCCTTAACAAGAGTAAAAAACTAACGCAAGGTTCTAGCAATTAAGGTGCCATGTTACATAACTTACATTCTATGGAGTAGCCATGTACTGTTTTTCTAATAATATGGTTTAGTTCAACATGCTGATGTCAAAATGTTCTACAAGGATCCCAAGAAATAGACAAAATAACATCCTATTAATCACTCATCAAAGGTTAAAAGTTCAAAGCCTCTGTCCCAAACAAGTTGGGGTAGGCTACAAATCACTCGTCAAAGGTAAGTTCTCAAAATCATTTTCCATTCCACACTAAATGTCAGTTGACAGGTAACTAGGGGACCTAAATTAAGCATATGATCCAGAAACAATACAGCATTGATAGCTCATTAGTCACAGGAAAACCCAAATTAAGCCTGAAACAAAAAGGTTTACACAAATTTCACTCCTAAGCCGTAATGATTAACCATCTTAAGCCAATCTGGTGTTCAATTTACCAACTCTCAATTAAATACCAAATATGTCGAGAAAAATGCCTACAAATAGGGAATTGGAAGCTGAGTTGATGCCACACCATACATAAGACAAGAATAGCAGGTTATTACCTTTAATTCAAGCCCCATTGAATCAGAAGATTACAAGAAGCGAGAAGAGGCAGAACACAAGCCAACAGGCATACGCTACAAGACCCCGGTGCTCATCCCCACATGATGCAATCTCTGCCAGAAGCCTCGTACAAACCCTAGTCG
Source organism: Rhynchospora pubera (assembly GCA_028095005.1). Taxonomy (NCBI): domain Eukaryota; kingdom Viridiplantae; phylum Streptophyta; class Magnoliopsida; order Poales; family Cyperaceae; genus Rhynchospora; species Rhynchospora pubera. The sequence goes on along the minus strand of CM051462.1, from coordinate 146,323,199 downwards.
ACCACAGCACAAAAACCAAACCCAATCCAAACATCACAAACCCACCTCTCGGCACAAACAACGAGATCGCCGAGAACATCACCATGGGCAGCATACAATACCCCACTAGACTGAAGCACCTATACAAATCCAAATTACCATTTCTCCCCAGCAACATGTTAAAGACGAAGTAGAGAAACATGGCTGCGACAGTGACCCAGCCGAGAATTATGCCGAAATGGAACTTGCCGGCGAGGAGCTGGAAGAGACCGAATGCCATAAGGAAGATAAAAGGGCCAGAGAGATCACCATCTTCGTGTAGGTTCGAGTTCACACGGATCGGGTTGAGAATGGAGACGGTTTTGCGCCAGATCTGGCGTGTATTGATCCCAAGCTCTTCTAGAAGCGGCGGTTCGTCTTCAAACGAGGAGGTAGGAATGGTGGAGGAGGAGAAGAGAGATGGAGGCGGCGCAGTGGAGGTGGAGGCGGCGGCGGCGGACATGTCGAAGGACATGAAAGGAAGAGCAGGGTTGGAAGCGCCGGAGACGGAGTTGGCGGGACGAGGGGGCTGGAACTGAGGCGCCATGGCGGAGGAAGGAGGTCGACGCTGGTTTGCGGCCGTGGCGCCGCCGCCGGAAGGGAAGACGACTGGAGGCGCGTTGAAATCTCGCGACATCTGTCTGTCCGGCGACGGCTGGTCTGGTCTACGAGGGATTGTGACTTGAGAATTTTGAGATCTGGAGTGGGGAAAGAGAGAAAATATTGTTGTATCGTCTCCAGTATGCTCGTTTCGCTAATGTTACAGTTGCGTGCTGTTGGGACTTGGGAGAAATTATGCGTTTCGGCCCAGCAAAGATTGTAGCAAAAGAAGTTTGTAATGGGCTTTTGTTTTGGGGCGAAGTGAGCTTGCAGCCTTGCACTAATGTTTGGATAAGCCGAAATTTTAAAAAATAGTATTAAATTAATATAATATATTAAAAATAATATCAATATAATAAGTTTAATATAAATAGTATCACGAGATCGGAATCCTGGATTCCGAACGTTAGATCGGAATCTAGGATTCCGATCTAAGCTTTGATCGGATTCTGAGTTTTCGATCTAAGCTTAGATCGGAATCCGAGATTCCGATCTAATCTTTTTAATTTTTTAATATATTATTTATTTATATATTTAATTTATTAATTAGTTAAATAATTAGAAAAATAGATAATATATTGTAAAAATATTAAAAAAATATGGAAAAAATCAGAAATAATTAAACTAAATTTTATATGTAATTTAGTATTTTTTGGGAAAATTAAATTTTTTTTCCTTTTATTAGTTTATTAATTAGTTAATTAATTAGAAAAATAAATAATATATTCTAAAAATATTGAAAAAATATAAAAAAATCAGGAATAATTTAAAAAAATTTATATGTAATTTAGTATTTTTTTTGGAAAATTAAATTTATTTTCCTTTTAATTAATTTATTTAATTAAATATAAATTTAATTAATTTATTTAATTAAAAAATGAATAATTAAGTATAAATTTTTAATTAATTTAAACAACCATTTGATATGCGTCCCGGATGTCGTCCTCTGTATATATTATTTTCATATTATATATTAAACAATCATATCGAGTCTCATGATCAAGGAAGCACTTTCTGGATTGCGTTAGAAAGGAATCACACGAGATTGATGTTTTACTGAGACGGAGAAGAAAGACTAAATTCACTTGATTTACTGCATTTCTCTTTTTAATGATTAATTTATGATTTTAAAAACATTTTTAGCAGTTTAGAGTGGTTTTTAGGTTTGCAAACTTTCAAAGTGGATTTTGGAGGTCCAGAGAGCGTTTTTTGGCCTCGAAAATGGTCGTTACGGGGTTTCACCCCGGTAAAATGCGTAGATCTCGTCGCCAGCTTTCCGGAATGTCCTCGATCGCCCCAATCGGACCTTCCTATCAAAAGTTAAGCCTGTTTAAAGTTTTAAGCCTGCAAATGCAGAAAGAATTAATAAAACTTTGAACATTCTGAAAGGATTATGCATGCCTTTGTATCCCTGCAAATTCTGAAAATTTATAATCCTTTTTAAATGGTACAATTCATTTAATTAAATAAGTTATAAAAATTTATATTTTAATTAAATAATTTATAAAAATTTATATTTTAATTAAATAAATTAATTAAAATGAAAATAAATTTAATTTCCCCAAAAAATACTAAATTACATATAAAATTTAATTTAATTATTCTTGATTTTTTCCATATTTTTTCAATATATTATCTATTTTTCTAATTATTTAACTAATTAATAAATTAAATAAATAAATAAATAATATATAAAAAAATTAAAAAGCTTAGATCGGAATCTCGGATTCCGATCTAAGCTTAGATCGGAAACTCGTAATCCGATCAAAGCTTAGATCGGAATCCTTGATTCCGATCTAACGTTCGGAATCCAGGATTCCGATCTCGTGATACTATTTATATTAAACTTATTATATTGATATTATTTTTAATATATTATATTAATTTAATACTATTTTTTAAATTTTCGATTGGATAAGGTAATTGATATTTACCGTCCAATCAATTAACATCCAACCATTCAAAACCTAAACACGTGATAATCACGTGATATCCAGAAGCATCCTTTCATTTCTCTCCCTTCTATTTCATTTTCCATTTTAAATATGGGTTCTGATCTCTCTCCTTCTTTCTCTTCTAGTGTCGCTTCAGACTGCCTCCGAGGTTCCTAACAAATCACCATGACTTCTCCTCTTCCGATCCAGATCTTCTCCTCTCGTCTCTCGCCTCCATCGCCATTCGCTATTTGATCTAGGATTTTGGATCTCTCAACTGGTCTCTGTCTTCGTTGCTTTTCCACCTCCAATCGACATGGAGTGAGAAAGGCGATTCCGCCATGGCCGACCATTCGTAAATGCACCTCAATGTTTGATCGGACACTCTCCCTCGAGGTTCGTAAATGCACCTCCATTTTTTTTCTTTTTTCTTTTTCATTTTGCCTTTTCTTTTTCTTTTGTAACACCATTTCAGTTGTTGTCTGTTTGGTACTGAGCCTTCCTGCTTGTGTTGTGTTGATAGAAACCCTAAAACCCCCAATGTTTGATTCTTTTCTCTTGATATCTGATTCCCAAACAATACAAGAACATGTAAGTGAATGCTCTCACTATAATTTGTTGGAGTTATGTCATAGAAGTGAATGCTCTCCATAATCTTGATAATTAACAAAGAACATTAATTATCATATAAGATTAGTATGCAAGTTAAGTGATGATTAAGTTCTACAAATCATAGGTAAAGAGTTACCAACTTAATTGCATATGTGTATGTTATTGGAACATATCACGGGGCATGACCCAATGAAATAAACATATGGATTGTGTTATGTGTCGTTGTTTATTTCATATGAGTTTGATTCTAAGTTTGAGATGATTCAACTTTTTCACATGAGGATATGTTCTATAAATATCGTCTACCGCTGATTCCTGATAAAGGCTGCATACGGACGTTATTTATGTTCTCTTGAATTGTGCGGGGAAAAGTTGTTCATCAAGAAAACCGTATGTCTCTCATGTTAGAAAATGGCCCAATTTTAATTTTGTGACTAATTACCATTAATTAATCCAATTAAAACACAAGAGCAAGAAGATCTAGTACATAGCTAATTCGACACAAAGAGAAAGGGGTGGAATTTATACCTCCCGCGAAATCGTATTCGCGGGGCTCGATCCTACGGCATGGGAATCGATGGGGTGCCTTTCCTTCTTCTCCAAATCGCCTCGAGTCCACCTAGAGATTAACCAAGGTCTAAATCGATTCGTGCTAGCGATTCGATTAGAACAAAGCTAATCCAAGGTATTTTCTCTTCTTCTTTAATTAACAATTTAATTAGTGGAGAGAATATTGCTCAACTCATGAGCTAATGGAGAGAGAGAGGAGATGAGGCCGGCGGCCAAGGAGGGAGAGGAATGGCGGCTAGGGTTAGGGAAGAGAGAAGCCTCAAATTTGCATCTATACATCTCTATATATAGTGCATCATCCCTACCTACCACCAACCATCTATTTACAAGATTGCCACTCCCACCTACCACTAGGGCCGGCCAGAAAATGGGCTCTAATGGGCATCTAAACTCACTCAAACAAGCCTCTAATTCATTTAATTAAAAGCTACTCCAAATGCTCTTTAATCGGGCTATATATTTAATGCATATATAATGGCCCAATAAATTAATATAACTATTTATATTAAATTGAGTTGAACTGAAATAATTATTAACCAATTAATAATTATTCTAGGATTAGCTAATACATTAATTTATTTCAATATGATCCATTTGACTTAATTAATTATAACGGTATATAATTAATTAATCAACTTATCATATTTCCGCAATACGAGCTATTGCGAATAAATAAATAATGCACTGTCTTGGTCAAAACTCTATTTTGTGTGACCCTTTGAGGATTTATGCTAAGTTGGACATGGAATTAAATCGCTATTTAATTCCAATAATCATAAGCGGTATCTAGCAACACGTTACGATTCCCAATTCGCATAAATAGTGTATTGCTACAGTATTTAAATCCTGCATAAGAGAATAAATATGTTTCTCTATTTTGATTCTTATGTCACACGATATCGTCGTATAATCCAAGATAGGAATGTGTCATTCTTGCAGATTATACGTTTCTTGATCTAGAGATAATTGTATAAAGTTGCATGCAAACAATCTATCTCCATCAAGGGGCCCAAACAGATATCGTCACTCACTAAGTGAATTAATGAGGGACATACGGTTTTCTTGATGATTAGCTTTTCCCCGCACAATTCAAGAGAACATAAATAAAGTCCGTATAGCAGCCCTTATCGGGAATCAGCGGTAGACAGTATTTATTGAACCTATCCTCATGTGGAAAAGATAAACATCTCAAACTTAGAACCAAAATCATAACGAAATAAACAATGACACATAACACAATCCATATGTTTATTTCGATGGGTCAAGTCCTGTGCTATGTTCCATAACATACACATATGCAATCAAGTTGGCAACTCTTTACCTATGATTTGTAGAACTTAATCATCACTTAACTTGCATACTAATCTTATAAGATAATTAATGTTCCTTGTTAATTATCAAGATTATGGACCGTTTAGATTTATTATTGTCATTCTAAAGAATGATCCACTGAGATCTACAATTCAGATCCTCAACCTGAATAATCTGTCAATAATAAACCTAGGAACAGATGATGAAATATCATCCAAAACATAAACTAATAATTAAGTCATTAAATTATTGACTTCTAGGACATAACTCCAACAATTCATTAGTATGCCTAGTGAGTGATGATATCTGTTTAGGCCCCTTGATGGAGTTGGATTGTTTGGCCAACTTGTGCAATCAACTCTAGATCAAGAAACGTATAATCTGCAAAAATGACACATTCCTATTTTGGATTATACGATGATATCACGTGACATAAGAATCGGACAAAGAAATACTTTTATTTCTTATGCAGGATTTGAATATTGTATCAGTACATTATTTATGCGAATTGGGAGTCATAACGTGTTGCTAGATACCGCTTATGATTATTGGAATTAAATAACGATTTAATTCCATGGCCAACATAGCATGAATCCTCAAAGGGTCACGCAAATAGAGTTGTAACCACACAATGCATTATTTATTTATTCACAGCAGTAAGTATTGCGGATATATGATAAGTTGATTAATTAATTATATACCGTTGCGAACCATTATAATTAATTAACTCAAAGTGATCATATAGAAATAAATTAATGTTGTTCAACTTAATTTAATTAATGTTAATAATTAATGTTGTTCAACTTAATTTAATTAATTGAGCCATTTGGGCCTTCATTTAAATAGTTAATTAGAAGTCCAAATTTAGGATGGTTAAATGAGTAATTATAGTAATTAATTAATGGACTAAAAATACAATTGTTGTAGCCCATTAAAGGCTTATCCAAGACAGGCCATAGAAGGGTAAATATGTCCATAAATTAATTATGGAAATTAGGTTTTAGAGAGCTATATATAGGGGGTTCAGCTTTGGAGCAAGCTAGATTTTTCTCTCTCTCTTTTGCTGGCTGAAATTTTCCAAGAGAGAATAATTTTAAAATTCTCTCTTGTTGCTCTCATCTTTCCATCCCCTTGGCTCATGTGTTGAGCAATCTTCTTCCACCATTAAAGATAGTTTAATTGAAAGAAAAGGAAGAAAGGATTGGACGTGATCTTTAATCGCTAGCACGGTTTCGAGATCGTGGTGATTCTCTTGGTGGACTCGAGGTCAACCATTGGAGAAGAAGAAAGAGAGGCGCAACACGCCACCGACTCCTACGCCATGGATTTTTCCTTCTTCATACGATTCAAGAAGAGGTATATCCATAATCCTTTTTCTCTTGGTTAATTGATGTGTTATATGCTCGCAAGATCCTTTCTTGTGGCTGTTTACTTGTTCTATGTTTATTAAATGTAATAAAAATTAAAATTGTGCATCCCAACCACTTACTAACATAATTTACCATTAGCTAATTTTACATAAGTGCTTCCCTTTTTGGAGAACCGGAAAGGCTATCTCTATAAGATAAGATTTGACCTGATTTGTTTTGGTTTGGGTGCTTATGTACAGCGAGAGAGAATTAATTGTTTGTTATTTTCTAAGCAAGTATAAGGATTCAAGATGTCATTTGTTTAGTGTAGGTTCCAAGCTCCAACTCAAACAATCACAGTACAAGGCAGCAAGATACGACGAGATTGGGCCAATCTCCCAGAAGAGATGATAACCTTCATAGGTGAGAAGGCTACCACTACCAATGAGAGTTGATCTCTGCCGAGTTGATGATACTCGCTGGACTGGCCTTCAGATGTTTGGTGGACGAACAAATTTGTTGAATTTCACCTTGCATAATAACTTAGTTTACAAATTGAATTTTGACCCTTAAGAGTTTATTGAGATTTTTTTGGAAGTATCAGTTTTGAACCTCCAAAGTCTTACCGAGTGGATTAATTTGTGGGTTTTCAAGTATGAAAAGGAAGATCTCGTCAGATCCAGTTTATTGAACAAATCGATTGTTCTAATAAACTGTACCAACTGAGAACTCCTTTAAAAATTCTGTTTAAATGGAGTTGTTCTATTTTGAGTTAGGATTCCAGAAAAATTAATTTCATAATTTTTCGTGGAAGTTAGGACCTTCAACTAGGTTAGAACTTTTCAATCGACTGTCTGTTCCAGTACAGAATTTGTTGATTGTTTAGTTTGTAACTCGAACCTTTTGAACTGAACTTGGTGGTTTTCTTTTCATAGATAGTTAGCCTATAGACTAAACTAGTTTTTCTATGTATATTGTATATATAAAAACTGATTAGAAGGTGGTCTAACAGACCAAATGGTTGAGAGGATAATCTGAAAGTCTCATAACGGTGTTTCGTGCACTTGTAAGAGATTTGTCATTTTTTGATTCTCCCAGATGGTGTAAGATCTCTTCTTGAAATTTTTACTGGTAATCACAACTATGATAAGGAGCTTAAGTAATTTATTTGAGAATTTTTGGAGACCTAAAACCTTTGTTTTTATTGGATTCCATTAGTTACGTTTTTTAATAAATTACTGTTTTTCTAAGTATTCAAACTAGTTGAAATTAATTAGAAAACTCCTTGTTTGATCTCCTTTCTGTTATGGGATGTTGAAAGAACTTTCTAAATGAATTTAAACAAGTTTTGTTGTTTAAAATTGAGGATTTGTACACGGAATTTGCTTATGGCAAACGATACGCAAAGATGCTTGAAAATCGTTAATTGGAAACAAAGTGCTTGTATGTGCTAACTTTGTTTTGTAGGTGGATAGTGGGTTTAGTATGGCTCAAGACTCAATGCCTTGTGGTTGTAATGAATGCATGTGTGAATGTTTGTAATGCGGCCTTTGGTGCCATTAATTAATTAATTTGTTGATTAATTTTTTGATGTAACTTGTGAGGCTTGAATGCCCCTAAGGTTAGGATGGGAATAGGATGTTTTCACATGTATTTTGCACCTTTATTTTATATAGTATTTAGATCCTTATAGAATTTAGTGGGAGGGCAAGTATTAGATTAGTTTTGCTCCATGGACGATGTGGCGAAACTAATGCAAGCGGGAGCCATACAAACCCACAACTATGAGATGCTTATATGATTATTTTGTTAGGTTAGGTATGGGTGTATGCTTACACGACCACCAAACAAAGTGTCATATGAATTGTTTGTCCCAAACTAAAACGAATAAGTTAAATCGCCCTCCTTCTCTCTATCCCCTTCACGCCGATTGTCACTCATGGCGCGGTCCGCCCAAGCGGACGTCATGATTGCCAATTCGGTAGTCGGGGTGCAAATAACTAAGATTTGCAAGGAGCAAATAGTGAGAAGTGACTTTTCGATGGACCCAACTAGAGTTTGGACATCGGGGCGAAGTTCGCTTATGCGAACCAAGAGTCATGGTAAGATGATTGGTTGGAGAACCAACCTTATCTAATCATTTTGGATGACGTGCCATAGCAGGTCCATTTTGATGAAAATAGGGGTCTTGGAAATCACTATACTTAGGGACTTTTAAAAGTGTAGTGAAAGTTTTACTTTTGTTAAAACTAAAAACATAAAACTAATTGACCTTTAAATTCGATAATTGTTGTAGATGTCTTCCTCCTCTTTAACGCTTCGTTCTCTTCTTGAGAAAGAGAAACTCGCCTTTAACGGTGCTAATTTCTTGGATTGGCACCGCAACCTAAGGCTTGCCTTTAGGTTTGAGAAAAGGGAGTACCTCCTATCCACTCCGATTCCCTCTGCTCCTAAGGACACCGATCCAAAGGATAAGCAAGAGGAATATGAGAAGCACGTCAATGACGACATGGAGATGTCGGTCTTGATGGTTGCGGTCATGGAATCGGAACTCCAAAAGGAGTTCATCGATAGTGGTTATGGAGTGTTTGAAATGATCACTCGTCTCAAGAACATGTTCCAAACCAAGGCCCGCACCGAAAGGGCCCGTCTCATCAAGGCCGTCGCCAACACTCGCTTGGCGGAGGGTCATGAAGTCGGGCCACACGTCATGAAGATGGCGGGGTTGTTTCGGCAGCTTGAAAAGCTTGATACGCCCTTTCCTACGGGTGCGATTCAAGATTTCATTCTCAACTCCCTCCCTCCAAGCTTCACCGGTTTTGTTGTGAACTACCGGATGAATGGCATGGACAAGAGCATGGATGATCTCCAAAACATGCTCGTTGAGACGGAGGATAGTCTCAAGAAGGAGAAGGGCCCAAAGGATGTTCTTGCCGTGAGTGACAAGAGCAAGAAGATCAAGAAGCGAGGCCGTAAAGCCAAGAAGGGCAAAGGCCCGGTGACGCCCCAAGGTTCGGCCAAGGGTGCTCCCGTGGGTTCCAAGAAGAAGAAGAACCCGGCCACTCCCGAGATCGTTTGCTACTATTGTAGCAACAAGGGTCATTGGAGGAGAAACTGCCCCAAGTACCTTGCCGACAAGAAGGCGGGAACCGTCCAACCTTCTTCTTCAGGTATATTTGTCATCGAAACCCTTCTCGCTACCTCTAACACCGATTGGGTATTCGATACCGGTTCGTGTGCTCACGTTTGTCGAAATGTGCAGGTCCTAAAGAATAGGAGGCGGCTCGAGAAAGGTGAAGTTCAACTCCGCGTCGGGAATGGCACGTGCATCTCCGCTATGGCCATTGGGAGCGTGGATTTAACTTTACCTTCCGGTTTTGTGTTGGAACTACAAGATGTATTTTTGGTTCCCTCTATCACTCGAAACATTATCTCTATCTCTTGTTTGGACATGGATGGTTTTGATGTTGTAATAAAGAACAAGTTGTTGACCTTGTTTCGAAATGATGTTCGTTTTTGTGATGCGCATTTATTGAATGGTCTTTATGTGCTTGATTCTAGCGGACTTATCTTGAGTGTTGAGAATGACAATAGGAAACGTAAGATTTCACATGAGAATGCAACTTTGATGTGGCATTGCCGCTTAGGTCATATCAATGAGAAACGCATCAAGAGATTACAAACCGTTGGTCTCTTGGATCAATTCGCTTTCGAGCCAATTGACACATGCGAATCTTGTTTGATGGGAAAGATGACCAAAGCGCCTTTTCCTAACAAAGGAACAAGGGCAAATGACTTATTAGACCTTGTACATACCGATGTATGCGGACCTATAAGCATTTGTGCACGTGGTGGTTATTCATACTTCATCACATTCACCGATGATCATAGTAGATACGGGTATATCTACTTGATGCGTCACAAATCCGAATCCTTTGACAAGTTCAAAGAATTTAAGAATGAAGTTGAGAACCAACTTGGTCGAAAGATCAAGGTCTTACGATCTGATCGAGGTGGTGAGTACTTGAGCCATGAGTTTGGCAACTATCTAAAGGAGTGTGGAATCGTTCCACAACTCACTCCACCCGGAACACCACAATGGAATGGTGTATCCGAAAGGAGGAATCGAACTTTGCTTGACATGGTTCGATCAATGATGAGCCAAGCCGATTTGCCTATGTCCTTTTGGGGATACGCCCTTGAAACCGCAACTTTTACATTAAACCGTGTTCCATCAAAGTCCGTTGAGAAGACGCCCTATGAGCTTTGGTTTAAGAAGAAACCAAGCATGTCGTTTCTCAAGATTTGGGGTTGTGAAGCTTATGTGAAAAGGCTAGTGAGCGATAAGCTTGGACCCAAATCGGACAAATGTCATTTCGTAGGATACCCTAAGGAAACGAAGGGTTACTACTTCTATAACCGCAACGAGAACAAGATAGTTGTTGCTCGTTATGGTGTGTTCTTGGAGAAAGAATTTCTCTCAAGAAGAAGTAGTGGGAGCAACGTGGTGATTGAAGAAATTCAAGAACCGCAACAACAAAGCATGCCTCAAGTAGGCAATATAGTTGTTCCCAATATGGTGCCAAATGAGGTTGCACAAAATGTGGATGCACCGAATGAGATTGTAGCCGAACCCATTCCACAAGTTGTTGTGGAAGAAGAGGTTCACGAACAAGCTCCCTCAAATGAAAACTCAAACATATCGCGAGTCGATGATGTTGAGGAAGCACCCTCACTTGAAGTTCAAGAACAAAGTCCACAAACCGTTGTGGAACAAGTTCAAGAACCTCAAACATCTACCCTACGAAGATCGGCAAGGCCAAGTCGTCCACCTATAAGATATTTAGGTTTGCACGACGTTCTCGTCATGGAGAACGATGAGCCTTTGACCATTGATGACATGAGAAAGAAACCCGACTCCAAGGAATGGCTAAAAGCCATGGAATCCGAAATGCAATCCATGTATAACAACAAGGTATGGACCTTGGTTGACCTTCCCAACGGAGTAAAACCCGTTGAGAACAAATGAATCTTTAAGAGAAAGGTCGACATGGATGGCAACTTGACCATTTACAAAGCACGACTTGTAGCGAAAGGTTACAAGCAAATTCATGGTATTGACTATGAAGAAACCTTCTCGCCCGTCGTCATGTTCAAGTCAATTCGGATCATGTTAGCAATTGCCGCATTCTATTATTATGAGATTTGGCAAATGGATGTCAAAACCGCCTTCCTAAATGGAAATTTGGAAGAGGATGTGTACATGACACAACCCGAGTGTTTTTTGGATCCAAAGAATGCTAACAAAGTATGCAAGCTTCAACGATCCATTTATGGATTGAAGCAAGCATCAAGGAGTTGGAACAAGTGTTTTGATGAGGAAGTCAAGAAATTGAACTTCTCTCAAAGTGAAAAGGAACCTTGTGTCTACAAGAGGTTTAGTGGGAGCGTGGTTGTGTTTCTTGTTCTATATGTTGACGATATACTCTTGATCGGGAATGATATTCCCGAATTGAATGCAGTCAAGGATTCATTGAAGAAAGTGTTCTCAATGAAAGACTTGGGCGAAGCCGCCTACATCCTAGGAATCAAGATCTATAGAGATAGATCAAAGAGGATGTTAGGTTTGAGCCAAGATGCATATATTGACAAGGTGTTGCAAAAACACAACATGGCGAATTCCAAGAAGGGATTCTTGCCTATGTCACATGGCATTTACTTGAGCAAGACTCAAGGTCCGACAACGGAGACAGATCGGGAGTACATGAAGCGATTCAAGTATCTATCTGTAGTCGGATCGATTATGTATGCCATGCTATGCACTCGCCCCGATGTGGCACATCCGATTAGCGTGACTAGTCGATACCAAGCCAACCCAGGCATGGCACATTGGACCGCAGTCAAGAATATCCTCAAGTATCTCAAGAGAACCAAGGAGAGCATTCTCGTATACGGTGGAGACCAAGAGCTCGTTGTAACTGGTTACACCGATGCTAGTTTCCAAACCGATCGAGATGACTCCAAATCACAGTCCGGCTTTGTATTTCTGCTTAATGGTGGTGCCGTAAGTTGGAAGAGTTCCAAGCAAGATACTACGGCCGATTCCGTCACCGAAGCGGAATACTTAGCGGCTGGCGAAGCAGCAAAAGAAGCCGTATGGATCAAGGAGTTCTTGACCGAGCTAGAGGTGGTTCCAAGCATCTCGGGTCCAGTGGATATCTACTGCGACAATACGGGAGCCATAGCTCAGTCCAAGGAGCCTAGGTCTCATCAGAAGACTAGACACATTCTACGACGATTCCATCTCATCCGTCAGTTGGTCAATGACGGATGGGTCAAGGTCAAGAAGGTGGACGGTGCCGCGAACACAGCGGACCCTCTGACAAAGCCTTTGTCTCGAGCCGCGCATGAGTTGCATGTTGCATCCATGGGGATTAGGCGTATGCCTGATTGACTTTGAGTTGTATCTTTTATTTAGGCGTTAGTATGAGACATGTATATTTGGATATTACATTGAGTACTATACACTGGCTAGAAGTCACTATTGATTGACTCTAGGCCAAGTGGGAGATTGTTAGAGATATGTCCTAGAAGCCAATCATATTTGGCTACTTCTATGGTTTTATGTTATGGATGATTTTATATCATTTGTTCCTTGATTTATGTGTTGGCAGTTCATTCAGGTTGAGGATCTGAATTATAGATCACTGTGATTCATTTAGTAGTAAATGACAACAATAAATCTAAAGCGTCCATAATCTTGATAATTAACAAGGAACATTAATTATCAATAAGATTAGTATGCAAGTTAAGTGTTGATTAAGTTCTATAAATCACAGGTTAAGAGTAACCAACTTAATTGCATATGTTTATGTTAATTGAACATAGTACAGGACATGACCCAACGAAATAAATATATGGATTGTGTTTTGGTGTCATTATTTATTTCGTTATGATTTTGATTCTAAGTTTGAGATATTTATCTTTTCCACATGAGGATAGGTTCAATAAATATCGTCTACCGCTGATTCCCGATAAGGGCTGCTATACGGACGTTATTTATGTTCTCTTGAATTGTGCGGGAAAAAGCTAAATAGTCAAGAAAACCGTATGTCCATCATTAATTCACTTAGTGAGTGACGATATCTGTTTGGGCCCCTTGATGGAGATAGATTGTTTGCTAGCAACTGATACAATTATCTCTAGATCAAGAAACGTATAATCTGCAAGAATGACACATTCCTATCTTGGATTATACGATGATATCGTGAGGCATAGGAATCAAAATAGAGATATACTTTTATTCTCTTATGCAGGATTGAAATATTGTAGCTGTACACTATTTATGCGAATTGGGAATCATAACGTGTTGCTAGATACCGCTTATGATTATTGGAATTAAATAACGATTTAACTCCATGTCCAACGTAGCATAAATCCTCAAAGGGTCACACAGAATTGGTGTTTTAACCATGCTTGCATTATTTATTTATTTGTAATAATTGGTATTGCAAAATATGATGAGTTGATTAATTAATTAAGTAGCGTTGTAGACCGTTATAATTAATTAAATCAAAGGGATCATATAGAAATAAATTAATGCATTATCTAATCCCTAAATAATTATTATTAAGTTAATAATTATTTATTTCAACACATATGCAAATTATAGGGCTTTAATTAAATAGTTAATTAAAGGCCCAATAGGGAGTCAAATTGGGAGCAACAAGAAGGGCCATTTAATAGTTGATTAAGTGGACCCAAGAGGCAAAGCACATAGCCCATAAAGGGCCCATAATGTGGCCGGCCATGATAGGTGGTAGGTGGGTGGCAAAGTTGTAATTAGATGGTGTGAGGTAGGTAGGGTTTGTGCTCTATATAAAGGGGTATATGGTAGCAAATCCCTCTCTCTCTCTCCTCCCACAAACCCTAGCCGCCCCCTCCTCTTGTGGCCGGCGCCTCCCCTCTTCTCCCTCTCCATTAGCTCATGTGTTGAGCCCCCTCTCTTCCTCAAATTCCTTTGTTGATTTGCTAGAAGATTGGGAAAGCTAGGGATTAGTCATTTCCTCCAAGTTACTAGCATAACTTGTTGAGGATTTGGTTAATACCAAGTGGACTCGAGGAGATTCGACAAGGAGGCCGAAAGAGCAACCACCACCTCGATCCTAGCCGCGGTTCAAATCCCCTTGGTTACGATATCAAGGGAGGTACATCTTTGAACCCGTTCTCTTGTGCAAATGGCTTAATACTAGTTCCTATGTGTGTGCATGCTTAATTATGGGTAATTAATAGTAATTATCCTTGAAAAATTAAAATTGTGCACTTAACTAACAGAGTTGTGCGGAAGAAATCGAATGAGGAGTTGATGAATTGCGTTCGTTCGTAGTGGTTAAAACCGTGTAGGATCTGGAATATTATTAATGGATGTTATTATTGAAATAATTGTTCAGTTTGTTGAAATAATGGATATTATTATTCTTAATAAATGAACAATGTTCACTTCATTGCATCTAACTAAACACAGAAATAATTGTAGTTTATCTCTTAACCAGTTTAATTGAATACAAAAATTACGAAATCAAGTTTCTACTGCAACTAACCGAACACATAAATACTTTGAATTCATCCTTAAAGCAATTAACTTAGCACAAAAAAATTACAAAATCAAATTTTTGTTGCAACTAACTGAACACATAAATATTTTAAATTCGTCTCTTAACGTGTTTAACTGAACACAAAAATAAAAAAATCAATTTTGAGATTCATTTAATTGAACACATAATTAGTTTAATTCATCCCTGGACTCATCTAATTGAACAAAAAAATTCGTCCATTTGACGACGTCAGTGTGCAAAAAAAAAAAATTAAAATTTTTCTAAATTTTTTTATGACGTCAGCGAGCAAAAAATGAGCCTGGATTCCTACAAGGCCCATGTCGCTTGGATGGATGGTTCGATGGTTTATATCATTTTCGTTTTGATAAGGTCCAGTGAGGAATCCCTTGGATTTTTTTTCCCTGAAATGATAACTGCAATATTTAGTTTTGAACATAAATGAACTTATAAAATAGACAAAGTGAACATTTAAACTATCAAAGTGAACACATACAAACAAACAAGTTCAATAAAAATAAATTGAATATGCATATATATATAAATCTGAACAACAATCCAAAACTAAAATCTAACTCATAATTGAATAAAGCGAACATATAGATAAACAAACTGAACAAATAAATGAATAAAGTGAGCATCCGTTTGTAGGGAGTAATTGCTTCCTCAGCGTGAGATATGGCTGTTTGACGGTGTCCCTGTCATGTATACACCATGCAACCAGAGCTTAGAGCGTGGGGGAAATTCAGGGGTTGGAAAAAACTGTACTATATGTTGCTCCAATTTGCATCATGTCTATTAGGGGAGTGGTGATGTTCGAGACCTTGACCGACGAGAGACCCATGTAATTGTGCCCCCGTTATGACTGTCCAGACATTAGTGCAGTCATGTAAAGCGTGGTTGAAAACGGTATAAGTCCCGTTATGATAACGGTTGCCTTACAATCAGACTATGTGTGTTTATTGCATCCTATATGCCAAACTGAATTAAATTATTGCGTGGTAAAATTGAATAGTTTGATGATCCAAACTGTGACCAAAATAATGTCCAAATTATGCTGTAACGCATGACGGTTACGGCCGGTCTGCGTGTGCGGTGGTTAACGTAGCTGCCCAGTCATGATTCATGTACTTGCATGTTTGGCAGTGAGTACTGGAGTGTCCCTTGCATGTAGGACTGGAGTTGTCCAGTGGTGACCCTTGGAGATGGCCAAGGGGCAGCCCAACCTGGTTTGACCTGTCCCAATAGTTGCATGACACCAAGCTGTTTAGTCACTTGGGCAGGGAAAGAGTGATTTGCTGACACCTGGTCCCCACCTCTTAACCTCTCTTTCTGCACAAATTGCATGGCCAATTATGTCCTTATCCCTGCCAAATTCGTATTACCACTGTTTCTTACCAAAACAGACCCCTTAAGCTTGGTTGTGAGGCATTAGACAGTGAAAAACAGAGCTTGGATCGGAGTTGGATAGTTGGGAAGGTAGGAAACAAGGTTTCATGCATGGTTCTGGCCCTATATTACTCAAACCAGGCTGAAAACTGAGCATGGCAGTGTATAGCTTATGGACGGTGTATGGTTCCCATGACTCAAACAGACCTTAGGGATGATGATTAGGTGCATTACATAGTTCTGTTTGTGCACCCTAACTGACCGCGTGCTAGGAAGCACCATAGGTCTGGCTTTGGTCGGTAGACAAACCATGAAGCGATGTTACAAACACCCGCAAACCAGTCACGCAACGGTGTTTGGCTTGGTGCCTTTACCACGTAATTGCATGAGTTATAGGCTGGTGTTGAGTATAATTGTGACATAGGTTTTGTTCAATTGAACCAGACCTTGAGCAAGGTGAAACGGTGGATCTGAGCGGTGACGCGGGCGCATCGCTGTAGTGAGCGGCGGGTAAATCGGTGTAAGGTTTGAGGTGCGGATTTCACCTGGACCCTAACTCTTGTTGCTGTGCTAAACTTAAGGTATATTATGCATGTTGCTTGTTACTTTTGCATGACTTAGTATGTAGCTGCATGTATGAATTGCTATATCATATATACATGCTACATGACTGTGCATATGATGGATTGTTATCTAATGACATGCATATTAAATGGTTTATATTGTTGTGGCTGAATTGTGATATGTAGTATGACTGTGCTAATTGTATGATGAATAGCATTTACATCTTTGGAAAGCGGAGTCGCGACCGTCTTTCCAAGGGCCGTGAGATAAGCCCTTATATTCTGGGACTCATGACTATGAGAGGGTAAATGTTCTCAGCAATTGAGTACTATTTGTTTATATTGATGGAAAGGCAATGACTTAGCTGATTGCTATTTGTTTATATTGATGGAAAGGCAATGACTTGGCTGATTGGTAACCAGCCTAGTATTATGTTAGAGTTATGTCCTAGAAGTCAATAATTTAATGACTTAATTATTAGTTTATGTTTTGGATGAGATTTTATCATCTGTTCCTAGGTTTATTATTGACAGATCATTCAGGTTGAGGATCTGAATTGTAGATCTCTGTTGATCATTCTTTAGAATGACAATAATAAATCTAAACGGTCCATAATCTTGATAATTAACAAGGAACATTAATTATCATAAAAGATTAGTATGCAAGTTAAGTGATGATTAAGTTCTACTAATCATAGGTAAAGAGTTACCAACTTAGTTGCATATGTGTATGTTATGGAACATAGCACAGGACTTGACCCATCGAAATAAACATATGGATTGTGTTATGTGTCATTGTTTATTTCGTTGTGATTTTGGTTCTAAGTTTGAGATGTTTATCTTTTCCACATGAGGATAGGTTCAATAAATACTGTCTACCGCTGATTCCCGATAAGGGCTGCTATACGGACTTTATTTATGTTCTCTTGAATTGTGCGGGGAAAAGTTAATCATCAAGAAAACCGTATGTCCCTCATTAATTCACTTAGTGAGTGACGATATCTGTTTGGGCCCCTTGATGGAGATAGATTGTTTGCATGCAACTTTATACAATTATCTCTAGATCAAGAAACGTATAATCTGCAAGAATGACACATTCCTATCTTGGATTATACGATGATATCGTGCGACATAAGAATCAAAATAGAGAAACATATTTATTCTCTTATGCAGGATTGAAATATTGTAGCAGTACACTATTTATGCGAATTGGGAGTCATAACGTGTTGCTAGATACCGCTTATGATTATTGGAATTAAATAACGATTTAATTCCATGGCCAACATAGCATAAATCCTCAAAGGGTCACACAAATAGGACATTAATCACACAGTGCATTATTTATTTATTCACAGCAGTAGGTTCTGTGGAAATATGATAAGATTGATTAATTAATTATATACCGTTGCGAACCGTTATAATTAATTAAGTCAATGGATCATATAGAAATAAATTAATGCATTAACTAATCCTAAAATAATTATTAATGAGTTAATAATTAATTTAGTTCAACACTTATCAATATAAATGGTTATATTGATTAATTGGGCCGTTATTTAAATAGCAAATATATAGCCCAATTAAAGAGCAAAGTTGAGGGACCTTAATTATATGAATTAATGGTCCAAATGAAGGGGTTTAATGGCCCATAAAGGCCCATTTCGTGGCAGCCATTTATGGTGGTAGGTTGGATGGCATAGTTGTAATTATGCAAGAGGTCAATTAGGTTTTGTGCTCTATATAAGGACCACTTATGAGAGCCTCCACCAAGACTTTTCTCTCTCCTCTCTTCCTCCCATTCTAGGCCGCCACTTTCCTCTTCTCTCCCTCTCTTTTGCTCATGTGTTGAGCTATTTTCTCTCCACTAAATCAAGGTTGTTGATTGATGCAAGAGAGAAAACCATAGGGATTAGGCTTGTTCTTTGGGTATGCTAGCACGTACCTTGTAGAACGTGATTAATCCTCCTTGGTGGACTCGAGGGCGGTTACGAGACGTGGTGGAGACGGTGGAGAAGGCACGCCATCGATTCCCATGCCTTGGTCGAGCCCCGCGAATACGATTTCGCGGGAGGTATCGATTTCCCCTTTTTTCTCGTGTGTTTGAATAGCTTGTGCACTAGATCTTGTGTGTGCTATGTTTGCTTGGTTAATTAATTGGTAATTAGCATAAAAATGAAAATTAGCACACTTTCTAACAGTGGTATCAGAGCACATGGTCGTACTTAAGCTATTTTAACACTTAATTAAGAGAAATTGGCTAATTAATGGATTAGTAGAGATGATGCGTTTGTTTGCTGTCTGGAAATGGTATTTTCTGTGTTATTTCGCGTTTTTGGATGTGATAAGTTCTCTGGAAGATCTTTCCATCTACATGAAAGTTGTAGATCTGTGGATTGTGATTCTTTTGTCGTTGGATTCACATTTTTCTGAATTAGTATGGATTTACTGTGAATAAAACGGCGACAGTGCGCAGAACCAGTTTTTGCCTGCACTGTCCTGTTTGAATGGCTTGAAAGATTTATATTTTGAATATAAGTACCAGTGTTCTATGGCTAGAAATAAAGAGGACTTGAAGCTCTTTCTGAGCATGTATAACTTGTTGCATGACTCGGATTAATTAGTGGGTTTTCAAGTATGAAAAGGAAGATCTTGTCAGATCCAGTTTGTTGAGCAAATCGATTGTTCTAATAAACTGTACCAACTGAGAACTCCTTTAAAAATTTTGTTTAAATGGAGTTGTTCTATTTTGAGTTAGGATTCCAGGAAAATTAATTTCGTAATTTTTCGAGGATGTTTGGACCTTCAACTAGGTTAAAACCTTTCGATTTACAGTCTGTCCCAGTACAGAATTTGTTGATTGTTTAGGCTGTAACTTAATATTATTGAACTAAACTTGGTTGTTTTCTTTTCATGAATGGATAGCCTATAGTCTAAACAAGTTTTTCTATGAATATTGTATATATAAAAACTGGATAGAAGGTGGTCTAACAGACCAAATGGTTGAGAGGATAAGCTGAAAATCTCACAACGGTGTTTCGTGCACTTGTAAGAGATTTGTCTTTTTTATTCTCCCAGATGGTTTAAGATCTCTTCTTGAATTTTTTACTGGTAGTCACAACTTTGATAAGGAGCTTAAGTAATTTATTTGAGAATTTTTGGAGACCGAAAACTGTTGTTTTTGTTGGATTCCATTAGTTACGTTTTTTGGTAAATTACTGTTTTTCTAAGTATTCAAACTAGTTGAATTTAATTAGAAAACTCCTTGTTTGATCTCCTTTCTGTTATGGGATGTTGAAAGAACTTTCTAAATGAATTTAAACAAGTTTGGTTGTTTAAAATTGAGGATTTGTACACGGAATTTACTTATAGCAAACGATACGCAAAGATGCTTGAAAATCGTTAATTGGAAACAAAGTTCTTGTATGTGCTAACTTTGTTTTGTAGGTGGATAGTGGGTTTAGTATGGCTCAAGACTCAATGCCTTGTGGTTGTAAATGAATGCATGTGTGAATGTTTGTAATGCGGCCTTTGGTGCCATTAATTAATTTTTGATTAATTTTTTATGTAACTTGTGAGGCTTGCATGCCCCTAAGGATAGGAAGGGAATAGGATGTTTTCACATGTATTTTGCACCTTTATTTTATATAGGATTTAGATCCTTATAGAATTTAGTGGGAGGGCAAGGATTAGATTAGTTTTGCTCCATGGACGATGTGGCGAAACTAATGCAAGCGGGAGCCATACAAACCCACAACTATGAGATGCTTATATGTGATTGCTTGTGATTGCTATGAATTGTCATAGGCTAGGTATGGGTGTATGCTTACATGACCACCATACAAGTGTCACTTAATTGATTGTCCCAAACAAAACATGATTAAGTTAAATCGCCCTCCTTCTCTCTATCCCCTTCTAACGTGTATGATCGTTCATTGATGCATTCTCGCCGACGCGGGACATCGTGTTCCATCATCCGTGTCGGGGTGTAAATCGGATTTACTAGGAGCAAATAGAGAAAGGTTACTTAACGATGTTTTCTAATCGGATTGGACATCGGGGCAAAGTTTGTGGATGTACATGTGATATTTCACAAACCAAGAATCATATGGAATGATTGGTTGGAGAACCTACCTTATCTAGTTGTTTTTGGTGTCACGCCGACGCTAGCACCATCTCAACGAAAATAGGGATCTTGGAAAACCTACTATATTAGGGACATTAAATAAATATAGTGGGAGTTTTATTTGTTATAAATAAAACAATTGCATAAACTAAATGACCGTAAATTGATTTTGTTATAGATGTTAAAATTGTTAATTTTGTTGCGATCAATCTTTGAAAAATGAACAAACTCGTTTCTAAAAGGTAGTTACTTGAAAGAAGTAATACCGATTCCTAAGACATGATCTTAGTGAAGAGAAATTTGAGTATGTCAATTCCCAAAACTTTCCTCAAACTACCCGAACGTAGCAACGCGATGATTGATTGACTTTTGGCGAAAAGTTATTTAATAAAGCGTATGGCTAATATCCTCATTTAAAATTTCTAGACCTTTGAATTAGAGAATTCATATGGACTAGATCTAACTCGTACGCTCTCATCCACTTACTCAAGAAAGTGTTCTTGGAGAAAGTAGATATTAACTCCATCATTTATGATCGAGTATAAAGAGTATGAGTTGACCAAGAGATTCTTCTTTTATAAAAGGATACATGAACGTTTTCATTGGCTTACAAATCGAAAGATTTAAGTAGCTAATTGATGACTAGAGATATTAATCTCCGATATCAAGGATTGTTGATATTGTCATACGATCTCTTTGGAATTATAAAGGATATAATGTTACCTTCTTCGCACAATTGTTGATGCAAAAAGGTAATTGGTTAAGTATTCAAGAAATACTTCACTAAGGTATGAGTTGAAATTTTCGAGACCCTCATTTATGACCATGTGTCACATGAGATGTTTCATTTGTCGTATAGGGAGGCATTTGAAAGGTTATCCGAAGTACCATGATTGTGACGATTAGAAATATTCTAATCCTAAAGTGTATTTGTCGTTCAAACTATCTCACTATCTCTAATTTACACTAGTAACTTGATACTAGTTCATATGCTCGCATTTAACGAAATGTGTTGGCAATGAAGAATAAGAGAATGTTCGAGAGATATAAAGTAAACTCCGTATAGGAGATGACTTATTCATTTAAGTCATTACCATTGAATACGTAGAGTTATCTTTATTAAGAGTTTGTTTAGGAATTGAAGGTTGCATACCTTAATTCTAAAACCTCTCATAGCGTCTCCATTTCATATTTGATGATGGATAACTATGTTTAATAAAAGACAAGTTCTTTTATTATGAATTTGTTTATATGATTTCATGCATCTTGATGGAATTTGCTTGAAATAGATAAACAAGTTATGAATGACAAATAGGATGCGTAAGACTTGACATAAAGTATTTGACTTTCATGTTATATATAACCGCTTAGTCACATATATAAACGAGAATCGCATTATGAGAGTCTACGTAACGTAGAGCTCGAAATTCAATTCGATTTCAAATCGATTGATATGCGAATCATGTTTGTTAAATGACAAAAGCGCCTTTAACCTACAAAGGTTTAAGGACAAGTGACTTGATTAGGACTTATACATATTGATGTACGGTTTTCGTACTTGATTTTCAGCCAGAATAAGCCCCTAAATTCGTTCAAATTACTTGTGTTTTTACTCATTTTCCTTTAAATTGTGCTAATGTTAGATGTAGGAAAGTTCAGCCGTAGCCCGGCAAGTTTTTTATACAGGTTCATCATACTTTGGCGCGAAAAAAGGAGAAAATCGACTAAGTTGCACAAATCCAGCAAGATGGAACGGGCCGCCCCAATCATAGGACGGGTCGTCCCACCTCAGTGCAAACGCAGGCAGAGGGAATTCAGACGACGCATTCAGCCCATGCTGGGACGGGCCGCCCCATGTTTAGACCAGGCCGTCCCAGTCCACGACCAGGCCAGAGAGTTATTTCGAGAATGCCAAATATAGAGTGCCTGATTTGGTGAGGCGGTTTCTTCAGTTTCCACCGCCTTTCTGGGCCACTATGCCACGTTTTGGAGCTTCCCAAGAGGCCTATATAAGCTCTGTCCTGGCTCCAAGTCAAGGGAATCGAAATCTGCTAAGTTTGGAGAGCCAGAAAGGAGCAAGGCAACCACCCTGTCGAGACGACCATCCACCAGCCTGAGACGCACCGCCCCAGGATCAGGACGGCCCGCCCCAGACAGGACAGAGCTTAGGAGATAGACGATTTTCAAGCACATCTTGTTGTAACTTGGTTTTTCTTTCTTTTTCTTTGTGTTTTTGTATGATGAAACCTGCTTTTTCTTGCATGGAGTAGTTTAGTTTAGGGGCTATGGTTCGATAACTTTTCTTTTAGTTGTTTGTTTTGTTTGAATACTTGATTAGTTGCTAAGTTAAGTTGCGTTTTGATTTCTGAAATTTAATTCTATCTTTTTGTTGCAAATTGTTAATGTTAGATTTGGCTATTGCATTAAACAAAGGCCTAGTTTAATTGTCAAAACAAAGTCTATCGGCAATAACAAGCAAACACTTAGATCAATTAGGTAGGCGATATCCGAAAGGATTTAACCAAACTTCAAGTAATTAGAAGTTTTACTCAACAAACCGAGAGGTTGAGAGTTTACCAAGACCCAGAAATCAATAAGAAACACCTAAACCAAGAAACGAGAGTTGAAATTTAGGAGTTTTTAGGATATATTAAACAGAACCCCACAACTTGACCTGAACGAGAGTTAGAGCGCAAGTCTGTAGGTTAGGTTTGATCTAATCCACGCAAAAACACTCAGCAAATAACTAAGTTGGATGACAAAACAAACATCAGATGATTGGAACGGCCCGTTCCAAGACCAGGACGGACCGCCCGAGAGGGGGCGTCCTGGCCTAGAACGGACAGTTCCAGTCATCTGACAGGGTCAGGACGGCCCGTTCCAGAGATGGAACGGTCCGTCCCAACCTTGACAGACAGGAAAAGTTGGACAACCCGAACCCCTAATCATTTGTTAATTGATTAAACTTTCAATTGGCTAAGTCTTTTTCTAGGAAATTAAAATTTTAAATTCTATAACTGCGACTCACCTTCAGTTTGATTTGTTTGAAATTTGAATTGTTTATTTAATCAAAAGAATTTAAATTAATGCGAATTGTTTAAACTTAGGAAAGGAATAGTCCGTCCCCGTGATTCGACCCTTAAACTACACTGCAAACGAATTAGTATCGGTTTTTAAGGAATTAATTTGACCAGTACCCTCAGCACCGATCAAATTTTGGCGCCGTTGCCGGGGACGGTGCCTTTTTCTAAGTTGTACTTTCTATTTTAACTTAAATTCTTTCAATCTCTTTTCACCTTTTCTTTTGTTTTTGAAATTTTGCAGTCGCATACGCTGGCTAACAAGGAGAAAGAACTAGGCAGCGCACGCGATACAAGTTTTCGTCAACAAGGAGGAGGGGAACAGAATCAACAACCGAGCCCATCTTCATCTGGAACGGCCCGTCCCATTTTAGGACGCACCGCCCCAGGTTTAGCTGAACTCACAGAGGAGGAGGAAGGCTCTCTGATTCAGCCGTTTCGCCAGTTTTACCAGCGCAACCGCAGAAATCCAGAGAGAACTCGACCACCTTCGACGCCACCTGAAGAAGACATGGCAGACCACTTGAATGGCAATGGGGGAAGACCTGAGGAGACTCCCGTCCAGAGAGCCCTCAGAGAAGCCCTCGAAGCAGCAAGGGAGGCCGAGGCCAATCGACCTCTCCGAGAGATCAGTGCACCAACAGCGACTAACGTCCGACTTGGAGTTAGACCACCAAAGGCTGAGCGAACCCGTGACTTTTACTACAACCCAAGCTTGATCGCTTTGATCAAGGACTCAGCTTTCGGTGGAGCCCCCAACGAAGATGCCAATCGCCATTTGCAAAGCTTCCTGCGCAACTGCACAACCCTTGTCCCTGAAGACGTGGATCCTGAAATAATCCGCTTAACTCTCTTTCCTTTCTCTCTTAGGGGCAAAGCTGAGGATTGGCTTAACAGTTTCAATGATGCACCATTTGATTCTTGGGAAAACTTGACCAAAGCTTTTTTAGATAGGTTTTATCCTAGGGTAAAAACAACTAAATTGGTTAGGGAACTGTTAACCTTTCAACAAGAACCAGATGAAAACCTTTTTGAGGCATGGGAAAGATTCAAAGACCTGCAGAGAATGTGTCCACACCATGATGTACCTGAAAATAGGCTTATTGTCAGTTTCTATGATGGTTTGGATGATATGACTCGTCAGAATATTAATTCAACCGCAGGTGGATCATTCCTGGAGATGGGTTGCAGAGAAGCGAAGGCTTTACTTGAGAACATGGCCAGGTCTCAAACCAACTGGTCAGTTAGAGCTCAGAAGAAAGGAGGACTTCTGGATGTGGACAAGGATACCCACATGCAATCGCAGCTGGACTCTTTAACCGTCATGATCAAAAATCTCAACAAGAAACCGGCTGAGGCGGTGGCTAAATGTCAGTTTTGCGAGGAAGAAGGGCATACGGCCAAGGCGTGCCACTTGGTTGAGAGAGAAGAGAAGACAGAAGAGGTGAATGCACTCATGAATCCGCCTTCCTTCTTCCCGCCAACCAACAACTATGCTTATCGCGACAAGAGAAACCATCCAGGCCTCTCTTACTCAAATCCAAATGGAGCTGCTAACCCCAGCCAAGCCGGACCACCAAGGAACCAACAACGCCCTCAAGAGACACTCACGCAGCCCATGGTTGAGAAATTCATGCAGAGTCAAGGAATCTTCAATCATGCTGTCCATCGGGAGTTGGAGAAGATCAGGGAAGACATGGGGGCTTTTCTTCAAAGATTCGACGAAAGGCTGACTCAATCTAGCGTCGGAGCTCTCACCAAACCAGGTATGTTTCCCAGCCAACCTGAACCAAACCCTAGGGAGGATGTGAAGAGCGTCTCGCATCAATTGAGGAGTGGAACAAGGTATGACGGGCCTGAAATGCCCTCAGACTCTCCTCCAGGACTATCTGGAACGGACCGCCCCAATCTGGAACGGCCCGCCCCACCTCAGGACGAGGCAGAAGCTGATCAGGCGGACCAGCCCAGCGCTGCGGCAGATATTGGAACGAGACCACCAGCAGCAGAACGAGATGATGGAACGGACCGCCCCAACCCAGGACGGACCGTCCCAAACACCTCAACTGCCACAAACAGCCAACTCCCGAGGGACGTCTCTCCTTTTAACAGAGCTATTGAGGTTCCATATCCGCAGAGACTCGCCAAGGCCAGGAAAGATAGGGCATACGAGAAGTTCCTGGACATTCTACGGCAGATCAAGATCTCAATTCCCTTCACCGACCTCCTAACCAGAATGCCATCTTATGCTAAATTCTTGAAGGACCTCCTTTCCAACAAGAAAAACCTGGAGGAGTGCGGGACCATGGCCTTAACCGGAGAATGCAGCGCTCTGATCACAAAGAAGATGCCAGTGAAAATGAAGGATCCAGGCAAGTTCACGATCCCATGTAAAATCGGGAATGCAGAAGAGAAGAAAGCTTTGCTGGATCTCGGAGCAAGCGTTAGTCTCATCCCCGAGACAGTCTACAACCAGATAGGAATGGGGGAGCTGAGCCCGACCCGCATGACTTTAAAGCTTGCTGACGGATCAATTAGACTGCCATTGGGAATAGCAATCGACGTGCCAGTCCAAGTTGGAGATTTGGTTGTACCTTGCGACTTTGTGGTTGTAGATATGGAAGAAGATCTAGATGTTCCAGTCATCCTTGGTCGCCCCTTCCTCACCACCGCCGGAGTTTTTATCAACTGCAAGACCGGCAAGATGATTCTAGAGGTTGGAGATGAAAAAGTGGAGTTTGATGTAGAGAAAGCCATGAAGATGCCAGATCATGTTGACTCAATCTTTATGGTGGAATCATTGGAAGCCATTGTTGAAGAATCCTTCAACACACGTGTTGTTCAGGCATACCATTCCTTCTCGGCCAGACCTGAAGAGGAGGAGGCAGACCTAATATTCAACGAAATTCTCCAAATGGTTGAATACTTGGCTGCCAGAGAGGAACAGAACAGACCACCCCAAATCAAGGCAGATCAAGCCATCATGCAGCTGCGATCTCCAGCTGAAATCCAACAAATTCTCAGCCTGGACACCCATCAGGACGGACCGCCCCAAATTGGAACGGCCCGCCCCAATTCAGATGATGCGAAATCCAGGCCAGAACTGAAGGCCCTACCAGACAATCTCAGGTATGAATTCTTGGGCCCAGATCAGACCTTTCCTGTTATTGTTAATGCCAATCTTGATGCAGATCAAACAGCGAAGCTACTAAACGAACTAAGAATTCATCAGAAAGCAATCGGATACTCGATTGAGGATCTAAAGGGTATCGATCCCTCGATTTGCACCCATCGGATCCTACTTGAAGAGGACTCCAAGCCAACTGTGGAGCACCAAAGGAGACTCAATCCGAACATGAGTGAAGTTGTGAGGAAAGAAATTCATAAACTTCTAGAGGCAAGGATCATTTACCCCATCTCAGACAGCAAATGGGTTAGTCCCATTCATGTTGTTCCAAAGAAGGGAGGCACAACCGTGATAAAGAATGACGAAGGCCAGCTGATCCAAACAAGGATCGTCACAGGATGGAGGATGTGTGTGGACTATCGCAAGCTGAATGCAGCTACCCGAAAGGACCACTTTCCTTTGCCATTCGTTGACCAGCTACTCGAACGCCTGGCTAAGCATTCTTTCTTTTGCTATCTAGATGGTTATTCTGGTTTCTTTCAAATTCCAATTCACCCCCTAGACCAGAAAAAAACGACCTTTACATGCCCATATGGGACCTATGCATACCGTAGGATGCCATTTGGTTTGTGTAATGCACCAGCAACATTTCAAAGAGCCATGATGGCTATATTTTCTGATTTTATAGAAAAAGACATGGAGGTTTTCATGGATGATTTTTCTGTCTATGGTACAACTTTCGATCACTGTCTAGCTAACTTGAAAAAGGTATTGCAGAGATGTGAAGAAGTTAACCTAGTCTTGAATTGGGAGAAGTGCCATTTCATGGTGCAAGAAGGAGTCGTTTTGGGCCACATAATCTCAGAACAAGGAATTAAAGTTGATCAGGCCAAGGTGGAAGTGATTGAGAAGCTCACGGAGCCAACTTGTGTAAAGGATGTTAGGAGTTTCCTTGGTCATGCCGGTTTCTACAGGCGTTTCATCAAGGATTTCTCTAAAATTGCTAAGCCTTTAACAAACTTGACTATGAAGGACGCAGAATTTATCTTTGATAAAAGTTGTGTTGATGCATTTGACAGATTGAAGAAAGCACTCGTGACAGCCCCGATCTTGCAACCTCCAAATTGGGATGAACCGTTTGAATTGATGTGTGATGCAAGTGATTATGCAGTTGGAGCAGTACTCGGACAGCGAAAGGATAAGAAGCCCTATGCCATCTACTATGCAAGTAAGGTGTTAGATGAAGCCCAAGTCAACTACACCACAACAGAAAAGGAGCTTCTTGCAGTAGTCTTTGCCTTAGATAAGTTCAGGTCCTACCTGATCGGTTCAAAGGTTATAGTCTACACCGATCATTCTGCGCTCAAATACTTACTCTCGAAGAAAGACGCCAAGCCAAGACTCATCCGATGGGTTCTCTTGCTTCAGGAGTTCGATCTTGAGATCCGTGACAAGAAAGGTACTGAGAACAGTGTTGCTGACCATTTATCAAGGATCAAAGCAGAAGGCATCAAATCCGAGACACTGCCAATCAACGATTCATTTCCAGACGAACATTTGTACTCAATCCAGGTTGGAACGGATCGCCCTAGCATGGAACGGCCCGCCCCAGCCACAGCAAAGGATGTCAGGACAACCGTTCCAGCCAGAACGGCCCAGTCTGAGCCAGGCGATCCAGTTGGAACGGCCCGCCCCAATCTGGAACGGACCGTCCCAACTAAGGCGACTCCATGGTATGCGGACTTTGCAAACTATCTAGCGAGCGGAGTTATACCCTATCAGATGTCCTTCCAGCAGAAGAAGAGATTCATAGCCGATGCTAAATACTACTTCTGGGAGGACCCTTTCCTGTGGAAATTTGGAGTCGATGGAATGTTCAGAAGGTGTGTACCGGAGAGCGAAATTGAGCAAATTCTGCACAATTGCCACGCTTCAGCTTACGGAGGACATGCCTCAGTGTCTAAGACTGCTGCCAAAGTTCTGCAATCCGGATTCTTCTGGCCCACGCTTTTCAAGGACGCAAGAAAATTTATCTCTTCTTGCGATCAATGTCAAAGGACAGGCAACATTTCGAGACGCCAAGAGATGCCTCAGAATCCTATTCTAGAGGTTGAGATCTTCGATGTTTGGGGAATTGATTTTATGGGACCGTTTCCATCTTCATGTGGCTATGAGTACATTCTTGTGGCAGTTGATTACGTGTCCAAATGGGTGGAAGCTGTACCGAGTAAGCATGCAGATTCAGCAACAGTCAAAAAGCTTTTTACCAAGATCATATTCCCACGGTTTGGAATTCCAAGGACAGTCATTAGTGACGGGGGCAAACACTTCATTAACAAACAGTTTGAGAACCTTTTAAAGAAGTATGGAGTGAGACACAAGGTGGCAACTCCTTACCATCCGCAAACTAGTGGCCAAGTTGAGATATCAAACCGTGAAATTAAGAATATCCTGCAGAAAACGGTGAGCAGTACAAGAAAAGATTGGGCATTAAAATTGGATGACGCCTTGTGGGCATATAGGACAGCTTTCAAGACTCCCATAGGCATGAGCCCATTCAAGCTGATTTATGGAAAAGCGTGCCATTTGCCAGTAGAATTGGAACACAAGGCATACTGGGCAGTTAGAGCACTCAACATGGAATATAAATCAGCTGGAGAAAAGAGGATTCTAGACTTGCACGAGTTGGAGGAAATAAGGCTGAATGCATATGACAATGCTAGGATCTACAAGGAGAGAACGAAGCGCTGGCATGACAAGCATATTCAGAGGAGATCTTTCGAAGCAGGGGATATGGTGCTTCTGTTCAATTCCAGATTGAGGCTATTTCCTGGCAAACTCCGGTCTAGGTGGACAGGCCCTTACGTTGTGAAGAAAGTCTATCCATTTGGAGCTGTTGACATCTACAAGGAAGGAGATGAGGTCTTCAAGGTGAATGGACAAAGGCTCAAGTTCTACATTGATCCAAATGCTAGCACAGAAGGAGGGGAAGTGCACTTTTTGACCAACCCCTCACCCGCAGAGACGTAGACATCAGGGGTCGAGCTTGAGACCTTAAACAAGCGCTTCTTGGGAGGCAACCCAAGGGTTCAGTTTTTGAAATTTAAGTTTATTCAATTTCCTTTATGTCAAAAAATTCTAAAATAAAATAAAAATTTGAAAAACCAATAAAAGAATAAAAAAATTAGGAGTAGGCTAAATAAACCAGAATACTTGGCTCAATTTGTGATGTTATTGATCACTTTCAGGAAGAAAACGCGAAGAAATTAATGAGGTCCTAAGAAAGACAAGCTTGGGGGAGGTTAATCTGATTGGAACGGACCGCCCCAATGCTGGAACGGCCCGTCCCAACCAGTGGAACGGCCAGGTTTGGACCAGGACGGAGCGCAATTGATCATGTGGACTTACCCAATGGAACGGTCCGTCCCACCATCAGGACGGTCCGTCCCATTTCGAAAAATAACCGTTACGCGTGGTTTTCGCGAGTAACTACCCACTAACCCAAACCCGACCCACTAACCCACTATTCCAACAGTTACACCCCATCTCCCTCTCCCCATTCAAACTCATTTAAACCCAAACCCCTCTCTCTCTCCTCCTTCTCTCCCTCTCACCCGACCCTCTCTCTCTGCCCTCGCGAAATCCGACGAGACGCCGCCGCCGACGCCTCGCCGGAGCCCTAGCACTCTCCTCTCCCGCACTCACTCTCTCTCTTTCTCTCTCCCTCTCGCTGCCGCGACCCACCGCCGCTGCTGCGCCGCTACCCATCGGCAGATCCGCCGCATCCGCCGTCGAATTGGCCACGACTCAGCCTCAATCGCCTCTCCTCCGTCTCCACTTCGCCTCCCTCCTCTCCATTTCGACGCAAACTCTCGATTTCACCGGAATCCGCCGTACCCGCCACTGCCGCTGCGCCACCACCACCATTTCCTCTGGATTTTTCGGTAAATTCAAACCCTTTCTCCTCTCATTTCATTCTCTAAACCAATTCCATTAAGTTTGTACCAGAAACCAGAACCACAATCAATCGAAAAATCGACGGAAAAAAATACCTCTGGTACTTAACCTTTTTCTGCCAAAACCTTACTTGGAACGGACCGTCCCATCATTGGAACGACCCGTCCCAATTTCAAAACCCAGCCAAAAACAACCGTCCCAATCCCAGACCACCCCGTCCCAACCCAAAACCCCACTATCCACCTAGTCCAGAACGGTCCGTCCCACCATCGGAACGGTCCGCCCCAGACCCATCAAACATCCAAAAACACTGCATTCCAGGACAGACCGGACCGCCCCATTTCTGGACCGACCCGTTCCATGCAGAGGAGGAGTTCAGGGAGACTTTCAGACAAAATCACAAAATATTTATTTCGCGATCTCCCGCGAAAGCCTGGAAAGAGGAGAATTCTTGTGCCCAGATCATTTACCAGGGGCATCGGTGGGTGGTCAACGAAGGACGACAGCCCTATCCCACCACTTGACAAATACCCGCTCGATCCGCGGGAGTTCATGGTGAACCCGCCTCCATCATCTCAGTCCCAGTACACCGTAGAGGATCCGGATCAGATCATTCCATTCGCAGGTTGGACCAGGCGCAGGCAGCCATCACCTTACGTGTACTACTGGTCCGAGCTTGAGTCTATCTCAGGCATGGCAGATGATCAGACCGAGCCTACTGACACCGCTCAGTCCCACCAGCCTGAAGCTCAACAAGATCCAGAGCCCGCTGCCACAGATGCAGAGATAAATGCAGCAGCGGAGGCAGAAGAAGAGGCCGAAGAAGAAGAGGTGGAGGATCTCGTCCCTGAGACGCAAACCTACCCCTCACAGCCCGCCGAAATTGAGCTTGCCGATGTGCACATCCGCCTCAAGGGCTCAGATGCCAAGCAGAGGTTCAAAAACCTCCGAAACAAACACTTCCAAAGCACCAAGGCGATTGACTTGCGGGTGCTAGATCAGCTTGGCATCCGCGAGGACTTCTTCCGTCTCACCAGATCTGTCGGGTTTCGCCCGAGATTCTGGAAGATTAGAGCTCCAGCCTATACGGCCCTCACTATGGAGTTTCTCTGCACCCTTGATCTCTTCTTCAAGGATGATCTCTGGCAGATGACATTCCGTGCGAACGGAAAGAAGATGATCTGCAACGAGAATGACTTCGCCCGGTTCTTTGGGCTGGAAAATGGGGAGATCACGGATGAGTTCTTTGAGGACAACCTTTGGGAGGAGCTATCTTTGGAGCATAGACAGCCAGTCAATACCCGCCGCTCCTCCCACATCCAGCACCCGACTATCCGCTTCATACAGCGGATGCTCTCTCTCACCATCTTTGCCAAAGGTGAGTCGGGTGTCAAGTTGACCCGTGGTGAGCAAGCAATCCTCAACCAGATTTTCTATCCAAAGGGAGAGGCAAAGCTCAATCTGGCCTACTTCATGATGAAGCATTTCGAGAAACAGGCCAACAATCTCAGAGCAGGCACGGGTCAGATCACAGTGGGCGGGTACGTGACTCATTTGATCCGCCAGTATGATGTCACAGTGCCCTGGGATGAGTTGAGGCGAAGCGGAGGACCAAACCGGCTAGGCATGAAGCAGCTGGTTGAGATGGGGATGGTGGCCCAGGTTGGATCAGAGTATCAGTTTTGTTATGGCCGCCATCGGTTCCCG
The DNA here is from genome assembly GCA_028095005.1 of Rhynchospora pubera. NCBI lineage: Eukaryota > Viridiplantae > Streptophyta > Magnoliopsida > Poales > Cyperaceae > Rhynchospora > Rhynchospora pubera. Next base: position 146,290,250 of record CM051462.1, on the reverse strand, counting down.
CTACCATTCACCAGGTCCATAGATCTCCAAAACAAAAGGACCTGGCTTCTGGTTGATAGAGATGGGCGTTTGATCAACCATGAAGAAGAAGAGATGCAGCGCCGTTTGGCTGAGATGGAGGCCGCTGCTAGGGCAGCAGGCGCCGGTACATCGGCAGAGGCGGAGGCAGCAGGTGCTTCCAGCCACCCTTCTCAGCATCCCTCCCATTTCCCCTCGATGCCCCACATTGAGCCCTTCGATGATGTTCAGGGCGAGCACTTCACATGGGGTGGGATCCGCATGGAGGACATTCGTCCATCCCCCTCTCCGCCACGCCCACATGGAGGGTATGAGCCACAGTGGCAGCCGGGATACGGCAGGGGATCGGACCAGCGATACTTTGACATGCTGCATGACATCCACACCGCTCAGTGGAACTTGCAGGCATCGTTTGATGAAGAGCGGGAGGAGAACAGGAGATGGAGGCAGCAGCAAGACGAGCGCAATGCAAGGAATGATGATCTGCTCAGCCGCCTCGCAAGTCACATCTTTGGCCCTGGACCATCAGCTCCACCGCCACCTGACCCACCACAGTTCTGAGCCAGTTTCAGGTACGTTTTTCTATTTTTCTCTCCTTTATTTTCTTTCTTGCATCTACTAGGACTAGGGACAGTCCAGTAGATAAGCTTGGGGGGGGGTTAAAGGATCGAAAAATCGAAAAAACGGATAACTTAGAGCATCTGCATAGCATATTGCCAGTTTCAGACAGCATTGGAACGGACCGTCCCACCAATGGGACGACCCGTCCCAACAGGGCGTCCCAGTCTAGAACAGCCCGTTCCAACACTGTCTGAGCATTGAAACTAGTCAAGTATTGTGTCTGGGACGGTCCGTCCCACCATCAGGACGGTCCGCCCCAATGGGTCGTTCCACACTAGAACAGGCCGTTCCAGACACAATGCATTGGCAGTTTTTGTATATACATGTAGGATTTGCATAATTAAATCATTCTAAGTTGCATTTAGGATAGTTCTAAGGATCATTTAGCTAATCTTGATGTTTGTGACTTGAGAAATTTGGGCAGATTCTGAGAAAAACTAAAAACTTTGCTGAAAATTTGTAAAATGAATTTGACTAAACTAATTTGAGGCAAGCTAAGGATAGTAACTTTCATTTGACTTGGGAGTAATTTTGCTAAGCATTGGATGGTTAATTTCAAAAGCAATTATACGGTTGTATTGAATAGAGCCGGCAAAGGGCTTGATTTAGTTCGCCTAAGATCATTTGAGTAACTCAAAAATAAGGATAACTGTAAGATGGTTTGCACAGATTTTCAGAAACTAAAAACCTTCGCAATTTTCTTTTCAAAATCAAAATAAAAAAAAATCAAAATAAAAAAAAAAAAAAAAATGAAAAAACCAAAAACAAAATAAAAAGGGGAACTAAAAAGTGGTGCAGTGCCATGGACACTGTAGGAGGCTATAGGTACTTGCGGATTAAAAGAATTCCATAAACCATGGGTAAGAAACAGAAAGAGATTCATGGTGTAAAAAAAAAAAAGAAAAAAAAATAAATAAATAAAGAGGAAAAATCCTCTAAAAATCCGCTCTTATCTGGCCGACTTCTCCGCCTCGGGAAAAACCTCCTTGCCCCAGGAGAATTGTATCTTGTAAATAATTCTTCTTTTAAGTTATTTAATTTTCTGGTTTGAAGTATCGTAAGTCTGTGCAAAACAACTTGGAGTTATTCTGAATTATTTGAGTTGAGCAGGTTCGATCCCGTTTCTACTTGATTTCTAACTGAATAAAAACTTTGAAGAATTAACTGATTTAATGCTTAGTGAAATGAAACAGAGTCAAAGTGATGTGAGGATCTTTGGTTTGATTTCAGAAAAAGTTAAGTCACTCAAAAAAATAAAATATTTTGGTCTTAATAGAAAAACTTTTTGATGAAAATGCCCTTGTAACTTAAAGTCACAATCACTTAAGTTTAAACTAAAAGGATTCTTTGAACTAGTTAGTACACAGGTATTTGAACTCAATTAGGGTCTAATTCAGGTCTAAGTCTAGAGTTTTGCTTGGGGACAAGCAATGTTCAAGCTTGGGGGATTTTGATGTACGGTTTTCGTACTTGATTTTCAGCCAGAATAAGCCCCTAAATTCGTTCAAATTACTTGTGTTTTTACTCATTTTCCTTTAAATTGTGCTAATGTTAGATGTAGGAAAGTTCAGCCGTAGCCCGGCAAGTTTTTTATACAGGTTCATCATACTTTGGCGCGAAAAAAGGAGAAAATCGACTAAGTTGCACAAATCCAGCAAGATGGAACGGGCCGCCCCAATCATAGGACGGGTCGTCCCACCTCAGTGCAAACGCAGGCAGAGGGAATTCAGACGACGCATTCAGCCCATGCTGGGACGGGCCGCCCCATGTTTAGACCAGGCCGTCCCAGTCCACGACCAGGCCAGAGAGTTATTTCGAGAATGCCAAATATAGAGTGCCTGATTTGGTGAGGCGGTTTCTTCAGTTTCCACCGCCTTTCTGGGCCACTATGCCACGTTTTGGAGCTTCCCAAGAGGCCTATATAAGCTCTGTCCTGGCTCCAAGTCAAGGGAATCGAAATCTGCTAAGTTTGGAGAGCCAGAAAGGAGCAAGGCAACCACCCTGTCGAGACGACCATCCACCAGCCTGAGACGCACCGCCCCAGGATCAGGACGGCCCGCCCCAGACAGGACAGAGCTTAGGAGATAGACGATTTTCAAGCACATCTTGTTGTAACTTGGTTTTTCTTTCTTTTTCTTTGTGTTTTTGTATGATGAAACCTGCTTTTTCTTGCATGGAGTAGTTTAGTTTAGGGGCTATGGTTCGATAACTTTTCTTTTAGTTGTTTGTTTTGTTTGAATACTTGATTAGTTGCTAAGTTAAGTTGCGTTTTGATTTCTGAAATTTAATTCTATCTTTTTGTTGCAAATTGTTAATGTTAGATTTGGCTATTGCATTAAACAAAGGCCTAGTTTAATTGTCAAAACAAAGTCTATCGGCAATAACAAGCAAACACTTAGATCAATTAGGTAGGCGATATCCGAAAGGATTTAACCAAACTTCAAGTAATTAGAAGTTTTACTCAACAAACCGAGAGGTTGAGAGTTTACCAAGACCCAGAAATCAATAAGAAACACCTAAACCAAGAAACGAGAGTTGAAATTTAGGAGTTTTTAGGATATATTAAACAGAACCCCACAACTTGACCTGAACGAGAGTTAGAGCGCAAGTCTGTAGGTTAGGTTTGATCTAATCCACGCAAAAACACTCAGCAAATAACTAAGTTGGATGACAAAACAAACATCAGATGATTGGAACGGCCCGTTCCAAGACCAGGACGGACCGCCCGAGAGGGGGCGTCCTGGCCTAGAACGGACAGTTCCAGTCATCTGACAGGGTCAGGACGGACCGTTCCAGAGATGGAACGGTCCGTCCCAACCTTGACAGACAGGAAAAGTTGGACAACCCGAACCCCTAATCATTTGTTAATTGATTAAACTTTCAATTGGCTAAGTCTTTTTCTAGGAAATTAAAATTTTAAATTCTATAACTGCGACTCACCTTCAGTTTGATTTGTTTGAAATTTGAATTGTTTATTTAATCAAAAGAATTTAAATTAATGCGAATTGTTTAAACTTAGGAAAGGAATAGTCCGTCCCCGTGATTCGACCCTTAAACTACACTGCAAACGAATTAGTATCGGTTTTTAAGGAATTAATTTGACCAGTACCCTCAGCACCGATCACATATCGATGTATAAAGACCAATAAGTACTTGTGCAATGAAAGGTTGTTGATACTTTACTACTTAACCAACGATCATTGTAGATATTAACATATCTATTTGATAAGGTATAAGTATGAACCTTTTGACTAGTTCAAAGGAGTTCAAGTGTGAAGTTAAAAAGACCGTTCAAGGAAAAAGAAAAGTCTTACAATTAATCGTGGCAAATAAGTAGTTAAGTCATATGATTTGAAGTATTATCTAAAGAGTATGAAAATAGTTTCATAACTCACTCCATGAGGAACATTATGGAATAATGTGTCCAAGAATGGAGGTATCGAACAATATTTTGTATAGTTCGATCGATAATAAATCAAATTGACTTATTCGACTCGTATTAGGGAATTATGTTTGAGGACAATATTGTTTACACTGAATGGTGTTCCATCAAAGTCTATTGAGGAAGGTTTCTTACGAGATTTTGATCTCTAAGTATAATACTTCTCGAGATTTGGTGTTGAGAAGCTTATTTCAAGTATTGTGGACTTGTAAGCTTAAACCAAATAAGACACTATATATTTGTAGGATGCTTTATATTAAAAGGCACTACTTCCACGAATATGATAAGAACAAAGTAGTTGTTGCTAATCATAATGTAGTCTTGAAATTCTCAAGAAGAAGTAGTGGGAGTAAAGTGAGCATTAAAGGAGTTTATGCATCACTACAAGAAGTACTCTTATAGGAAACTTGTCACTCCATACATGGTACTTAGTGGAGTTGAGCGGAACTTCATTCACAAGTTGTTTTGAAAGAAGTTTAATAGTACGCTCCTTCCAATGAGGACTCAACCATCTCACGAGTTGATGATGATTCGAGAAACTCATGAAATATATATGAGGAGTCAAGAACTCGTTCAACAAATCGTTGTGGAAGAAGTTCATGAACCTCAAGTACCAATCCTACAAAAGATCAACGAGAGTTGATTTCCTAAGCCGTTTGGTGCATAGGTTGTCACAACATTCTCGTACTAAGCATATGAGAATTCGTTGATAAACAAAGAAACGATGGAACGATCCGATTCCACATATATGGTTTAAATTCATATGATCTTTGAATAAAATCCATGTATAACAACAAGGTATAGACCTTGGTTAATGTTCATGAAGGAGCAATCCATCAAGAACGTTTAGATCTTCAAAAGGAAAGATCGACATGGATAACAAATCGACTATGTACAAAGCGCGGCTTCTCGCTTGTAGCTATGTCTAAGTCGATGACTAGTTGACTACTTACAAAGCACAACCTCTTGCTTGTGGCTATGTAAAAGTCAATAAAGATCATTCTAGCAATAGTTGTATTTCATATATATTGATATATGGAAAAACACATAAAACCGCCTTCTTCGTATAAATGAAGGATGATGTTGTGCATTTGACACAAATCGAGGTTTTATGTATTGCTAAAAACATACGCATGCTTCAAGGATCCATAAATGGATTAAAGCAAGTGTTGTGGAGATTGGAATAAAAGTTTTGACAAGGAAGTCAAGGAGTTGAACTTCGTCAAAAGTATCTTGTATAAACAAGATATTCAGTGGGAGCATAATTGTATTACTTGTATTGTTCAAGATAACAATTCATTAATTGGGAATAACATTAAGAAAATGAATATTGTCGAGATCTCTTTGGAGAATGCTTTCTCAAATGAGAACTTGGGCGAAGTCACCTAATCCTAGGAAACAAAATCTATAAAGATAGATTATGATGGATGTTAGGTTTGAGCAAATATGCATATATTGACGAAGTGTTCTAGAAACACGAAAGTTACACTCCAAGAAAGGATGTCTAACTATACGTCACATGGCATGACTTGAGTGTTTTAACTCGGTCTATTGCAACTCGATTCGAGAAAGTGCATGAAATAGTTCAAGCATTCCTTCATTATGAGTTTCATTGTGTACGCCATATTTATGCATATGCCCCAATGTGTAGTATCCAAAAGATATGACAAACAGTTGTCGAATGGATACAAGAGAGACACATTAGGACGATAGTCAAGGATATCCTCGAGTACCTTATGAGAAAGAGTGATATAATGTTTCATCTCTTAAAAGGAGCTCGTGTAAGTTAATTACACTAATGCTAGTTTTTCGAAAGATTGATATAATCACAGTTGAACTACGTATTTTGCTAAAAGGTGGTGTTGTAAATTTAGAAGGTGTTCTAAATGGAATATTACAACCGTTTCCGTCACCAAAGCAAAATACATAGCAACTTGTGAAGCAATAAAAGAAGTTTATTTCGGATCGATTTCTTAGTTGAGTTATTATGGTTCTAAGCATCTCGAACCATAACTTACTCCTAAGAGCCCAATGTTACATTGGAGATTCAAATATGATCTATAACGATATCACTTGATATCATATGATGGTGATCAAGAATATATATAGGAGTATATATATATATATATAGTCAAACAATTTTTGGATAGGTTCGCGAACACAGCGAACACTCTAGCACGACCTCTACCTTGAGCAGTATACGAGATGCAGTTATGCATCCATACGTGGTGGACGTATGAGTAACTAGCTATAAGCGTATTATTTATTTTGAGGTCCGAGACATGTATATATGTAGATATATGACATTGTTCTCAATTCTTCGTTGGCTAGAAGTCACTACTGATTGACTCTAGGCCAAGTGGGAGATTGTTAGAGTTATGTCCTAGAAGTCAATAATTTAATGACTTAATTATTAGTTTATGTTTTGGATGAGATTTTATCATCTGTTCCTAGGTTTATTATTGACAGATCATTCAGGTTGAGGATCTGAATTGTAGATCTCTGTTGATCATTCTTTAGAATGACAATAATAAATCTAAACGGTCCATAATCTTGATAATTAACAAGGAACATTAATTATCATAAAAGATTAGTATGCAAGTTAAGTGATGATTAAGTTCTACTAATCATAGGTAAAGAGTTACCAACTTAGTTGCATATGTGTATGTTATGGAACATAGCACAGGACTTGACCCATCGAAATAAACATATGGATTGTGTTATGTGTCATTGTTTATTTCGTTGTGATTTTGGTTCTAAGTTTGAGATGTTTATCTTTTCCACATGAGGATAGGTTCAATAAATACTGTCTACCGCTGATTCCCGATAAGGGCTGCTATACGGACTTTATTTATGTTCTCTTGAATTGTGCGGGGAAAAGTTAATCATCAAGAAAACCGTATGTCCCTCATTAATTCACTTAGTGAGTGACGATATCTGTTTGGGCCCCTTGATGGAGATAGATTGTTTGCATGCAACTTTATACAATTATCTCTAGATCAAGAAACGTATAATCTGCAAGAATGACACATTCCTATCTTGGATTATACGATGATATCGTGCGACATAAGAATCAAAATAGAGAAACATATTTATTCTCTTATGCAGGATTGAAATATTGTAGCAGTACACTATTTATGCGAATTGGGAGTCATAACGTGTTGCTAGATACCGCTTATGATTATTGGAATTAAATAACGATTTAATTCCATGGCCAACATAGCATAAATCCTCAAAGGGTCACACAAATAGGACATTAATCACACAGTGCATTATTTATTTATTCACAGCAGTAGGTTCTGTGGAAATATGATAAGATTGATTAATTAATTATATACCGTTGCGAACCGTTATAATTAATTAAGTCAATGGATCATATAGAAATAAATTAATGCATTAACTAATCCTAAAATAATTATTAATGAGTTAATAATTAATTTAGTTCAACACTTATCAATATAAATGGTTATATTGATTAATTGGGCCGTTATTTAAATAGCAAATATATAGCCCAATTAAAGAGCAAAGTTGAGGGACCTTAATTATATGAATTAATGGTCCAAATGAAGGGGTTTAATGGCCCATAAAGGCCCATTTCGTGGCAGCCATTTATGGTGGTAGGTTGGATGGCATAGTTGTAATTATGCAAGAGGTCAATTAGGTTTTGTGCTCTATATAAGGACCACTTATGAGAGCCTCCACCAAGACTTTTCTCTCTCCTCTCTTCCTCCCATTCTAGGCCGCCACTTTCCTCTTCTCTCCCTCTCTTTTGCTCATGTGTTGAGCTATTTTCTCTCCACTAAATCAAGGTTGTTGATTGATGCAAGAGAGAAAACCATAGGGATTAGGCTTGTTCTTTGGGTATGCTAGCACGTACCTTGTAGAACGTGATTAATCCTCCTTGGTGGACTCGAGGGCGGTTACGAGACGTGGTGGAGACGGTGGAGAAGGCACGCCATCGATTCTCATGCCTTGGTCGAGCCCCGCGAATACGATTTCGCGGGAGGTATCGATTTCCCCTTTTTTCTCGTGTGTTTGAATAGCTTGTGCACTAGATCTTGTGTGTGCTATGTTTGCTTGGTTAATTAATTGGTAATTAGCATAAAAATGAAAATTAGCACACTTTCTAACAGTGGTATCAGAGCACATGGTCGTACTTAAGCTATTTTAACACTTAATTAAGAGAAATTGGCTAATTAATGGATTAGTAGAGATGATGCGTTTGTTTGCTGTCTGGAAATGGTATTTTCTGTGTTATTTCGCGTTTTTGGATGTGATAAGTTCTCTGGAAGATCTTTCCATCTACATGAAAGTTGTAGATCTGTGGATTGTGATTCTTTTGTCGTTGGATTCACATTTTTCTGAATTAGTATGGATTTACTGTGAATAAAACGGCGACAGTGCGCAGAACCAGTTTTTGCCTGCACTGTCCTGTTTGAATGGCTTGAAAGATTTATATTTTGAATATAAGTACCAGTGTTCTATGGCTAGAAATAAAGAGGACTTGAAGCTCTTTCTGAGCATGTATAACTTGTTGCATGACTCGGATTAATTAGTGGGTTTTCAAGTATGAAAAGGAAGATCTTGTCAAATCCAGTTTGTTGAGCAAATCGATTGTTCTAATAAACTGTACCAACTGAGAACTCCTTTAAAAATTTTGTTTAAATGGAGTTGTTCTATTTTGAGTTAGGATTCCAGGAAAATTAATTTCGTAATTTTTCGAGGATGTTTGGACCTTCAACTAGGTTAAAACCTTTCGATTTACAGTCTGTCCCAGTACAGAATTTGTTGATTGTTTAGGCTGTAACTTAATATTATTGAACTAAACTTGGTTGTTTTCTTTTCATGAATGGATAGCCTATAGTCTAAACAAGTTTTTCTATGAATATTGTATATATAAAAACTGGATAGAAGGTGGTCTAACAGACCAAATGGTTGAGAGGATAAGCTGAAAATCTCACAACGGTGTTTCGTGCACTTGTAAGAGATTTGTCTTTTTTATTCTCCCAGATGGTTTAAGATCTCTTCTTGAATTTTTTACTGGTAGTCACAACTTTGATAAGGAGCTTAAGTAATTTATTTGAGAATTTTTGGAGACCGAAAACTGTTGTTTTTGTTGGATTCCATTAGTTACGTTTTTTGGTAAATTACTGTTTTTCTAAGTATTCAAACTAGTTGAATTTAATTAGAAAACTCCTTGTTTGATCTCCTTTCTGTTATGGGATGTTGAAAGAACTTTCTAAATGAATTTAAACAAGTTTGGTTGTTTAAAATTGAGGATTTGTACACGGAATTTACTTATAGCAAACGATACGCAAAGATGCTTGAAAATCGTTAATTGGAAACAAAGTTCTTGTATGTGCTAACTTTGTTTTGTAGGTGGATAGTGGGTTTAGTATGGCTCAAGACTCAATGCCTTGTGGTTGTAAATGAATGCATGTGTGAATGTTTGTAATGCGGCCTTTGGTGCCATTAATTAATTTTTGATTAATTTTTTATGTAACTTGTGAGGCTTGCATGCCCCTAAGGATAGGAAGGGAATAGGATGTTTTCACATGTATTTTGCACCTTTATTTTATATAGGATTTAGATCCTTATAGAATTTAGTGGGAGGGCAAGGATTAGATTAGTTTTGCTCCATGGACGATGTGGCGAAACTAATGCAAGCGGGAGCCATACAAACCCACAACTATGAGATGCTTATATGTGATTGCTTGTGATTGCTATGAATTGTCATAGGCTAGGTATGGGTGTATGCTTACATGACCACCATACAAGTGTCACTTAATTGATTGTCCCAAACAAAACATGATTAAGTTAAATCGCCCTCCTTCTCTCTATCCCCTTCTAACGTGTATGATCGTTCATTGATGCATTCTCGCCGACGCGGGACATCGTGTTCCATCATCCGTGTCGGGGTGTAAATCGGATTTACTAGGAGCAAATAGAGAAAGGTTACTTAACGATGTTTTCTAATCGGATTGGACATCGGGGCAAAGTTTGTGGATGTACATGTGATATTTCACAAACCAAGAATCATATGGAATGATTGGTTGGAGAACCTACCTTATCTAGTTGTTTTTGGTGTCACGCCGACGCTAGCACCATCTCAACGAAAATAGGGATCTTGGAAAACCTACTATATTAGGGACATTAAATAAATATAGTGGGAGTTTTATTTGTTATAAATAAAACAATTGCATAAACTAAATGACCGTAAATTGATTTTGTTATAGATGTTAAAATTGTTAATTTTGTTGCGATCAATCTTTGAAAAATGAACAAACTCGTTTCTAAAAGGTAGTTACTTGAAAGAAGTAATACCGATTCCTAAGACATGATCTTAGTGAAGAGAAATTTGAGTATGTCAATTCCCAAAACTTTCCTCAAACTACCCGAACGTAGCAACGCGATGATTGATTGACTTTTGGCGAAAAGTTATTTAATAAAGCGTATGGCTAATATCCTCATTTAAAATTTCTAGACCTTTGAATTAGAGAATTCATATGGACTAGATCTAACTCGTACGCTCTCATCCACTTACTCAAGAAAGTGTTCTTGGAGAAAGTAGATATTAACTCCATCATTTATGATCGAGTATAAAGAGTATGAGTTGACCAAGAGATTCTTCTTTTATAAAAGGATACATGAACGTTTTCATTGGCTTACAAATCGAAAGATTTAAGTAGCTAATTGATGACTAGAGATATTAATCTCCGATATCAAGGATTGTTGATATTGTCATACGATCTCTTTGGAATTATAAAGGATATAATGTTACCTTCTTCGCACAATTGTTGATGCAAAAAGGTAATTGGTTAAGTATTCAAGAAATACTTCACTAAGGTATGAGTTGAAATTTTCGAGACCCTCATTTATGACCATGTGTCACATGAGATGTTTCATTTGTCGTATAGGGAGGCATTTGAAAGGTTATCCGAAGTACCATGATTGTGACGATTAGAAATATTCTAATCCTAAAGTGTATTTGTCGTTCAAACTATCTCACTATCTCTAATTTACACTAGTAACTTGATACTAGTTCATATGCTCGCATTTAACGAAATGTGTTGGCAATGAAGAATAAGAGAATGTTCGAGAGATATAAAGTAAACTCCGTATAGGAGATGACTTATTCATTTAAGTCATTACCATTGAATACGTAGAGTTATCTTTATTAAGAGTTTGTTTAGGAATTGAAGGTTGCATACCTTAATTCTAAAACCTCTCATAGCGTCTCCATTTCATATTTGATGATGGATAACTATGTTTAATAAAAGACAAGTTCTTTTATTATGAATTTGTTTATATGATTTCATGCATCTTGATGGAATTTGCTTGAAATAGATAAACAAGTTATGAATGACAAATAGGATGCGTAAGACTTGACATAAAGTATTTGACTTTCATGTTATATATAACCGCTTAGTCACATATATAAACGAGAATCGCATTATGAGAGTCTACGTAACGTAGAGCTCGAAATTCAATTCGATTTCAAATCGATTGATATGCGAATCATGTTTGTTAAATGACAAAAGCGCCTTTAACCTACAAAGGTTTAAGGACAAGTGACTTGATTAGGACTTATACATATCGATGTATAAAGACCAATAAGTACTTGTGCAATGAAAGGTTGTTGATACTTTACTACTTAACCAACGATCATTGTAGATATTAACATATCTATTTGATAAGGTATAAGTATGAACCTTTTGACTAGTTCAAAGGAGTTCAAGTGTGAAGTTAAAAAGACCGTTCAAGGAAAAAGAAAAGTCTTACAATTAATCGTGGCAAATAAGTAGTTAAGTCATATGATTTGAAGTATTATCTAAAGAGTATGAAAATAGTTTCATAACTCACTCCATGAGGAACATTATGGAATAATGTGTCCAAGAATGGAGGTATCGAACAATATTTTGTATAGTTCGATCGATAATAAATCAAATTGACTTATTCGACTCGTATTAGGGAATTATGTTTGAGGACAATATTGTTTACACTGAATGGTGTTCCATCAAAGTCTATTGAGGAAGGTTTCTTACGAGATTTTGATCTCTAAGTATAATACTTCTCGAGATTTGGTGTTGAGAAGCTTATTTCAAGTATTGTGGACTTGTAAGCTTAAACCAAATAAGACACTATATATTTGTAGGATGCTTTATATTAAAAGGCACTACTTCCACGAATATGATAAGAACAAAGTAGTTGTTGCTAATCATAATGTAGTCTTGAAATTCTCAAGAAGAAGTAGTGGGAGTAAAGTGAGCATTAAAGGAGTTTATGCATCACTACAAGAAGTACTCTTATAGGAAACTTGTCACTCCATACATGGTACTTAGTGGAGTTGAGCGGAACTTCATTCACAAGTTGTTTTGAAAGAAGTTTAATAGTACGCTCCTTCCAATGAGGACTCAACCATCTCACGAGTTGATGATGATTCGAGAAACTCATGAAATATATATGAGGAGTCAAGAACTCGTTCAACAAATCGTTGTGGAAGAAGTTCATGAACCTCAAGTACCAATCCTACAAAAGATCAACGAGAGTTGATTTCCTAAGCCGTTTGGTGCATAGGTTGTCACAACATTCTCGTACTAAGCATATGAGAATTCGTTGATAAACAAAGAAACGATGGAACGATCCGATTCCACATATATGGTTTAAATTCATATGATCTTTGAATAAAATCCATGTATAACAACAAGGTATAGACCTTGGTTAATGTTCATGAAGGAGCAATCCATCAAGAACGTTTAGATCTTCAAAAGGAAAGATCGACATGGATAACAAATCGACTATGTACAAAGCGCGGCTTCTCGCTTGTAGCTATGTCTAAGTCGATGACTAGTTGACTACTTACAAAGCACAACCTCTTGCTTGTGGCTATGTAAAAGTCAATAAAGATCATTCTAGCAATAGTTGTATTTCATATATATTGATATATGGAAAAACACATAAAACCGCCTTCTTCGTATAAATGAAGGATGATGTTGTGCATTTGACACAAATCGAGGTTTTATGTATTGCTAAAAACATACGCATGCTTCAAGGATCCATAAATGGATTAAAGCAAGTGTTGTGGAGATTGGAATAAAAGTTTTGACAAGGAAGTCAAGGAGTTGAACTTCGTCAAAAGTATCTTGTATAAACAAGATATTCAGTGGGAGCATAATTGTATTACTTGTATTGTTCAAGATAACAATTCATTAATTGGGAATAACATTAAGAAAATGAATATTGTCGAGATCTCTTTGGAGAATGCTTTCTCAAATGAGAACTTGGGCGAAGTCACCTAATCCTAGGAAACAAAATCTATAAAGATAGATTATGATGGATGTTAGGTTTGAGCAAATATGCATATATTGACGAAGTGTTCTAGAAACACGAAAGTTACACTCCAAGAAAGGATGTCTAACTATACGTCACATGGCATGACTTGAGTGTTTTAACTCGGTCTATTGCAACTCGATTCGAGAAAGTGCATGAAATAGTTCAAGCATTCCTTCATTATGAGTTTCATTGTGTACGCCATATTTATGCATATGCCCCAATGTGTAGTATCCAAAAGATATGACAAACAGTTGTCGAATGGATACAAGAGAGACACATTAGGACGATAGTCAAGGATATCCTCGAGTACCTTATGAGAAAGAGTGATATAATGTTTCATCTCTTAAAAGGAGCTCGTGTAAGTTAATTACACTAATGCTAGTTTTTCGAAAGATTGATATAATCACAGTTGAACTACGTATTTTGCTAAAAGGTGGTGTTGTAAATTTAGAAGGTGTTCTAAATGGAATATTACAACCGTTTCCGTCACCAAAGCAAAATACATAGCAACTTGTGAAGCAATAAAAGAAGTTTATTTCGGATCGATTTCTTAGTTGAGTTATTATGGTTCTAAGCATCTCGAACCATAACTTACTCCTAAGAGCCCAATGTTACATTGGAGATTCAAATATGATCTATAACGATATCACTTGATATCATATGATGGTGATCAAGAATATATATAGGAGTATATATATATATATATAGTCAAACAATTTTTGGATAGGTTCGCGAACACAGCGAACACTCTAGCACGACCTCTACCTTGAGCAGTATACGAGATGCAGTTATGCATCCATACGTGGTGGACGTATGAGTAACTAGCTATAAGCGTATTATTTATTTTGAGGTCCGAGACATGTATATATGTAGATATATGACATTGTTCTCAATTCTTCGTTGGCTAGAAGTCACTACTGATTGACTCTAGGCCAAGTGGGAGATTGTTAGAGTTATGTCCTAGAAGTCAATAATTTAATGACTTAATTATTAGTTTATGTTTTGGATGAGATTTTATCATCTGTTCCTAGGTTTATTATTGACAGATCATTCAGGTTGAGGATCTGAATTGTAGATCTCTGTTGATCATTCTTTAGAATGACAATAATAAATCTAAACGGTCCATAATCTTGATAATTAACAAGGAACATTAATTATCATAAAAGATTAGTATGCAAGTTAAGTGATGATTAAGTTCTACTAATCATAGGTAAAGAGTTACCAACTTAGTTGCATATGTGTATGTTATGGAACATAGCACAGGACTTGACCCATCGAAATAAACATATGGATTGTGTTATGTGTCATTGTTTATTTCGTTGTGATTTTGGTTCTAAGTTTGAGATGTTTATCTTTTCCACATGAGGATAGGTTCAATAAATACTGTCTACCGCTGATTCCCGATAAGGGCTGCTATACGGACTTTATTTATGTTCTCTTGAATTGTGCGGGGAAAAGTTAATCATCAAGAAAACCGTATGTCCCTCATTAATTCACTTAGTGAGTGACGATATCTGTTTGGGCCCCTTGATGGAGATAGATTGTTTGCATGCAACTTTATACAATTATCTCTAGATCAAGAAACGTATAATCTGCAAGAATGACACATTCCTATCTTGGATTATACGATGATATCGTGCGACATAAGAATCAAAATAGAGAAACATATTTATTCTCTTATGCAGGATTGAAATATTGTAGCAGTACACTATTTATGCGAATTGGGAGTCATAACGTGTTGCTAGATACCGCTTATGATTATTGGAATTAAATAACGATTTAATTCCATGGCCAACATAGCATAAATCCTCAAAGGGTCACACAAATAGGACATTAATCACACAGTGCATTATTTATTTATTCACAGCAGTAGGTTCTGTGGAAATATGATAAGATTGATTAATTAATTATATACCGTTGCGAACCGTTATAATTAATTAAGTCAATGGATCATATAGAAATAAATTAATGCATTAACTAATCCTAAAATAATTATTAATGAGTTAATAATTAATTTAGTTCAACACTTATCAATATAAATGGTTATATTGATTAATTGGGCCGTTATTTAAATAGCAAATATATAGCCCAATTAAAGAGCAAAGTTGAGGGACCTTAATTATATGAATTAATGGTCCAAATGAAGGGGTTTAATGGCCCATAAAGGCCCATTTCGTGGCAGCCATTTATGGTGGTAGGTTGGATGGCATAGTTGTAATTATGCAAGAGGTCAATTAGGTTTTGTGCTCTATATAAGGACCACTTATGAGAGCCTCCACCAAGACTTTTCTCTCTCCTCTCTTCCTCCCATTCTAGGCCGCCACTTTCCTCTTCTCTCCCTCTCTTTTGCTCATGTGTTGAGCTATTTTCTCTCCACTAAATCAAGGTTGTTGATTGATGCAAGAGAGAAAACCATAGGGATTAGGCTTGTTCTTTGGGTATGCTAGCACGTACCTTGTAGAACGTGATTAATCCTCCTTGGTGGACTCGAGGGCGGTTACGAGACGTGGTGGAGACGGTGGAGAAGGCACGCCATCGATTCCCATGCCTTGGTCGAGCCCCGCGAATACGATTTCGCGGGAGGTATCGATTTCCCCTTTTTTCTCGTGTGTTTGAATAGCTTGTGCACTAGATCTTGTGTGTGCTATGTTTGCTTGGTTAATTAATTGGTAATTAGCATAAAAATGAAAATTAGCACACTTTCTAACATATTATGCATGGATAGGTGTCCAATAAGTGCCGGCTTTTGTATGAATTGAATTGGCAGATTTCGGATAATCGTTACTAGCTGGCATTGCATTGCATAGCATGGATTGCTAACTGTTTTTATGAATAAACTGTGCAAACTATGTTCTTATATATTAAACAGTGTGTATTTAGTTCCGCAACATGAGACTTCGGGTTCATGCATGGCTGGAACTAAATACCGCACTGAGAAATTGTTTCCTTTCTCACCGTACCATGTTTTCATAGGTTTCAGGTTTTGAAGCTGAAGAGTTGGAGAAGTAAGCCATGTACATTATGTGATGCTATGTTTTGTGTACTTGTGTGATGTGCTTGTTTTGATGATGTAATTATATGCGTGTATGTGTGTAAACCTCAATTGTTAAGTTTACTGACTGTTGCATGATGGGCTTGGGTTGGGGAAAACTTGATAAACTGTGTGAATGATTGCCTTTATGGCTGTATGTCAATACTTACAAACTCTGTCAAAATTTTATTTTGCACAAGTACAAGCATAACCTCAACTTAGTTTTTGGGACTGTTGCTTGTCAATTGCATGCCATTAAGTATGGTAAAACATGGCATAGTAACTTGTGGCCAAACAGTAAGCCTTGCAGTGCGTGCGAAGTACGTGTCTGCGGCGGAAATCTGTCACGCCGCCGCTGCGGGGTGTGACACTCAGGTCGAGGGAGAATTGCACCTGGCGAGCGATACACCGGGCAACTGACAAATACAAACGTGATGGTACGTGATGATGAGTGTAAAGATGGTAGTTAGTAATTTCTTCCCCCCCCCCCTCCACTAGTTTTCTCACTTTTTCTACTTTTCTTTATCCCCGATTCCCCATACAACTCAATTTTTTTTTACCTATTTTTTATTTTGGATGGATGAATCATTGAATATCCGTTTCATGGTAGGATGATTGTCCTTCTGATCCCTTCACTTCGTGAGATAAATGACAATGACTAAACAGTATAATACATCTGATATCAAGTGATCAGCTTTACCAGTAATGCAGTGCCGTCAAACAATGGTGTTTGTACAATCGTACAGCACGCAACCCAACTGAAGCTGCCTAACTTAATAGTTAATACCTAACTTATTACCATTGCTGGTTGGTTTACCCAAAAAATAAGAAAAAGGTTTGACGGGCTACGTATATTACATACATTTAAAAAAATGGAATTAATAATTTTATAAAGAGGAAGGATATAAATGTCATTATCTTTTTTTAATTTAACATTTTACCTTAAGAAAATTTAACCAATTCAAAAGTTAAAACTCGAAAATTTCAAAACAATAACATTGTACATGATCTAAATCAATTGTTTGGATCCATACATTAAAAGTCATAATTTTTAGACTGTATTTTTATCTGCATTAACAAATTGTGAAACTAATTTGATGTAGATAATTTTAGATAACTTTATTTTGATTTTTTAAGTTTATGAATTATATCAAAACAAAATTGAATTGTCATAAATTTGCTTACGCATGAAGACAAAAATTAATAATATAATAACTGT
This sequence comes from Rhynchospora pubera, assembly GCA_028095005.1. NCBI lineage: Eukaryota > Viridiplantae > Streptophyta > Magnoliopsida > Poales > Cyperaceae > Rhynchospora > Rhynchospora pubera. Next base: position 146,272,586 of record CM051462.1, on the reverse strand, counting down.
TTATAATTTTTGTTTTATTATTATTCGAAATTTAATGAAATTTGTTAAAAAATTTAAAAATTGGAATATGATAAATTTAAAACATAAACATATATAAATACTCCTTTTATTTATAGAAGCAAAAAAATAGGTTCTTAGGTGAGCACACCAATTGACTAATCCGACAAAGCTTTTGTCTTCATTAGATTTTGGATTTCATAAAAAATTAGAACCCAAATATTCTCATTCCTCTCTGAAGCCTCTTCCCATCCGGCAATGAAAACCGTTCAACACACAAAAAAAAAATTTCATCTACTTCAATCATATTTTATTCCCCTTACCTAAAATCAGAATAAAGAACTAGAATGACAAACCTATCCCTTTCTCTCCCAAACCAACAGCACATGCAAGATGCAATATGCAACCCCCACTCAATGCATCATCTCCAATGGAGCCCCTGAATGCTTGTCAACTTGGTCAAGGTATATCTCCTTATTTTTTTTCTCTTTGCCTTTTAAAAAATTACCATCAGCAGATCTCCTGACAAGCCTTTCCATTATCTTATATCTTAATCAATTCTCTAATCCTCCTTATCTGCTAATTAATTAATTAATTCTAACACGCACTAATGCACCACAGCCTCTTTCCTCTCTACATAGGCCGTTATTTTTTATTATTTTTATCTTAAAAATTCTCTTCTTTTCCTCTTTTCTCACGTCAGCCCTAGACGGTACGGCGCGCTTCCTCCCCACATCCGGCGATAGGCGCCGCTCATATCTTCCTCGTCACGTGACCTGCGGGCCCCATTACTCCAAGCACGTGAGAACTCTAATACGTGGCGCAGATTTTCGCCGAACCAAATCTATGAGTTTCTTATCTCTATATAATATTCAATAAAAATGCTATAAGTTTCTCCATTTACAGATACTGGAGAAATCCTGTTTTCAATCTAGCGGCTCACCTTGCCGCGTCGACGGCATCGTGCTGACGCCTAACGGCGAGATTACCCGGTGTTAGTACTGGACAGATCCTGATTAAATGTAATGGAGAGTTATTCGTGAGGTTGACCGGGCGTTAGGAATGATCCAGAAGCGATTGGAAAGTGTTGAATTGACGTAACTGCCCTTAGTGATGGTTTTCGCCAGTGCTCCTTGAAAGCGGTTTTTGTCGTAAGTGCAAGGGTAAACTAGGGGTACTGCGTACATCTATTAGATTTTTTTATCTTAAAATAAATATCCCGGGTTGACGGTGCATTGAGCCAAAAGACAATATTTGCAATTAAGTAACTGTACCTTTTACGAATCAGTACCACTAAAACCCCTATATTTTGTGTAGTAGGATTATTCTGTCGCTGGACAAATTTAGTTTTTTTTTTACCCACCACCAATAAAAGTGCTTCTCAATTATTTGTAAGCGTAGGTATTAATTCATATCAATCAAATTTGTAAACGAAAGACAAAAGTCAAGTTAGCACATGTGGAAAGGATGTGGGACTTTTTTATTAGTGGATTAATTATAAAAAATTATCATGATTATTTTTTTAGCATATCTCTCTGTAATTTTCACTTTAAAGGATATAGTAGTTGTAAATTTTATTAGATATAATTTATATACGAGGGACTTGTTAATAATGATGAAAGATATATAGTAATATATAGTTGATACTACGACGATGTAAATAGTCAGATGTTTGGCTTAAATATTGTTTTCCTTTTTATGAGGTTTAGGAGTTAGGACCAAATTAAGAACATCATTGGAAGACAACTTTACAAATAAACATCACAAGTATCTATTATTCAATACTAGTGCTATTCGATTAGGGGTTACTTGGCATTCAACTTGAACCATTTTAGGGTGATTTTTTTTTATCAAAATATATTAATTATATATTGTGTTTTATTCCGGGAGATTTGTGTACTTAGTACTAAAGCACACATCACAAAATGCACACCAAACACTGCAATTGTATAATTAAATTAGCTGTTCTGACAAAATTAATATATATTTAAGAATGTAATTAAATTAATAAGTATCATTGAGAAACTAGAAGTCAAAGTCGCAAGAGGATATATACATATTAAAACATAGTACAAAGACATGTCAACGTTCATATTAAGAAATATAAATTTTATTTTATTAAAATTATGACAAATATGAAGAAACAAAGGGACAGGAATGCAAAAGGCGTTAATTTATTAGTTACAAGCGGACGTGAGAGGGGGATTAAAATGGAGTTAATGGCGCCTGCGGCGGGGCTTTGAAATCCAGGCTGTGGGGACAAGGCAAGGCAAAGCAAAGCAAAGCGCAATCCAACTCTTCTCTTTTCTTTTTTCCCTCTTCCCCACCCCTCTCTCTCTCTCAACTCAACCTAAACCAGATAAAACTCGCAAATCAAACGAGAAAACAAAAAAGGAAATCCCCAATTTGCCCTTCCCTCCTCCATCTCCACCTCCTTCGTCGGAACAAACCCTAGAAATCCGAGAAGACGACGACGCAAAGGCGAGTAGTGAGGGGCATAGATGCCCTTTGAAGAAGCCAAGTTTGATGCGTTCGGAACAGCCTACGCCTCCTCCTCCGTGGGAGAGAAAGGAGAGGAAGTTTGAGAGAGGCGGGTCCGGATTGGGCTCTGTCTCCGTTTCCGGCGATGCCCCACTTGGGGTCTCCGGCTCCGGCTCCGGCTCCTCTTCTGCCTCCGCCACTACCTCTCGGTGGAGGGATTTGCGGTATGGTGGCCCAATGGCACGTGACTCGCCTCATCGACCCCCCTCAGGTACAGATCTGGGTTAATTTGATTCTTTTTGGCTTTAATTCTTTAGGCGTTTTGGTTTTTGTACCATGCTGAAGTGAATTTGCGAAGGTACCACTGGAAAATTGACGAAGATTGCCTTTAGGCGTTCTAGTTCGTATTTTTTTCCCGTTTTTGGAAACTTAAAATCTCTTCAAAATTTATTTAGTTTTGTGTTTTATATTGGATGGGGTGGGGCGTTGGATTGCTTAGGAGGAGGAGGGGATTGGGCGTTGGATTCCTCAGAATATTTCATGTTTACTTGTTTTATCCCACCTGTTAACTTTGCTCAAGGTTTTTGAAAGGGACAAAATTTCTAATTTGTGGGTATGCGGTGATTTTTTGGGCTTAATTGAATACACACTTGTAAATTTTATTAAATTTTGGAGCAGGAAAAAAAAAGTAAAAGCCGGGGTTGGTTTTGGGGGGGGGGGGGGGTTGTGGTGGTTAAATCTGCGCTTGTAGACTTAGTGGCCCTAGTGACCATTTCCTTGAAAAAAACATACAGTTAAAATGTAAAATGGTTCATGTGAGGGAATATGCCCAGATGATCCCTTTGAAAAACGTACAACTGAAAAATCACAGTGGTGGTTATTGCTGAAATTACTCAATACAATCACCATCACCTAAGCAAGCTGTATTTTACTATAGAATGGAAATCTTAAAGACTATTTTACTATTTTCATTTCCCCTTTTTTCTTCATCAATTCGATACAATCGTCACAAATCTGCAAACAAATTTGATCGATAACGTCCTTAAAAAGAGTCAGATTAGGTGGAAAAGATTAGGCATTCTAATGTCTTTGGTAATTTTCTGTTGAAGGTCACCACAGGCTATACTCAGAAGATTCTTCATCCCGTTCCGACCGGCTTTATGGGGAGGATGAAAGAAGACATGGAAGGGACAACCACAACTCATGCAAGCGTTCTCCTACTTTAAATTCACCCTCGAATTTCCCTAGACGTCCGTCCTATGACACCTCAATTGTCACGGCTGCTAGATCTCTTACCATCCCTGTTTCAACCACATCCACGAAACAACCTTCTTCTAAAGACCACACTGACAGCAGAGACCATTCATTGGTACCATTATCATGGAAACCGCTGAAATGGGCCCGCCCAACCAGTAGTGCATTGCAGTCGAAGGATGAGACGACTCTGAAGGTTTTAGTGCCCTCAGTAAATGAAGCACTTCTTGGATCCCCTGTCAAGTCTCCTTCAATCGGGGATGAGACGGGGTCTTCTAGAAAGAAGGCACGACTTGGGTGGGGCCAGGGTCTGGCTAAGTATGAAAAGGAGAAAGTGCATGGGTCTGTTGATTCGTCTGGTGGGCCTGGTGATGCAAGCAGTAGTGGGGCTGTTGATGTGTGTGTTAGTGGGGCTGCTGATGCTGGCATCAGTGGGCCCGTGAAAGCTGCCAGTTGTCCTTCTCCTGTGACTCCTCTATCTGTCACGAGTCGTCCTCCTGGTAAAACTTGAATTTATGATTCCATGTAGTTTATTAGTTTAGACTTGCTTTAATATCTTTCCTTTAAAAATTGGTTGTCTGGTGTTGCCCATGATCAAGATTCAAGTCAAATCACACTTTAATAATTTGGTTATTAGTTCTGTTATTTTCCTATTATGGTTCCCATTGGATATAAATTAATAAATAGAAGTTTTCAAGAACAAAGTGCCGGGCTCTGTTGTCTTATGCCGTGAATAAATATTACTAATGAATACTTTTCTAGAGTCATGCAAGCAAGTTTGAAATAATTAAATTCTGTCTCTGTAAGCCATTAGACCATCATGACTGCATGAGTTGTCATAAAATGCTTAGTCAAACTCCATAACACATGAGTCATCCATTACTTCTTCAGTTTGCGAAGAAAAAAAGTGTATTCTCTGTTGTAACTTGGAACATGTGCTTAGTGTTTTGTTTCTTTTAGTTATTACCCGTTATGGCATGAAACATATAATTTTTATTCACGGGCTGGTAAATTTGTGACTGCTACTCTTTTGGTATAATTCTTTAGCAAGCTTTCTACCACTGGTTCTTTTTTTCTATCTTGGAACATTCTTTAATCAATTGGTTTTTTATCTGTCTTCAGCTATTCCTGCTCAGATGCAATGCACGGCTACAGCAAGTACTGATGGAAACAACTCTCACCAAAATGTTACTGAACCAGACACCCAGCCATGCTCAAAAGATCTGCCTGTCAAATTAGATTTCTCTGTCAACCCTGTTGGTTCCCTTAGTACTCTTCTTGCCAATCTTCTACAGCCTGAGGAAGCATGCATGGGTGATTCGATGTTCATGAACAAGGTCTCAATGGTAAAAATTGATATATTGAAGGAACTAGAGAAAACAGAATGTGAAATTGATTCACTCGAGCTTGAGCTAAAGTCGTTGAATTCTGAAACGAAACCTGTTGAAGCTCAGCAAGCTCAGGTCCTGTTGCCCATTGAGAATTTCTCAGAAACTTGTTTAGAGGCTACTACAGAATGTCATAAATTAATTACTGAGGAGCCAGTTAGTTCAGAGAAGCAAGAGAGCATGCCAGTAGATCTGACAATTGAAGATTATGAAGGACAGGCAATTAATAGGTGCAGTGATGAACCAAGCTCAAGCAACGATAGTGATAATACTTTGGCCTTAAACAAGTTAATGGATAAAGGGACTAACCTGATATGTTCCATACTTACCTCTAACAAGGATGCTGCAAAACTAGCATCGCAATCTATTGGAATTGCCGGAAGCAAGGTCGATGTATGGGAGTCTGTTGAGGTCTCTTGCAGTAAAATAAACAATCTGAGAATTAAAGAGAAGTTAGCAGTGCGAAAGAGGCAGATGAAATTCAAGAATCAGGTGCTTGCACTGAAATTCATGGCCCTTCAACAGCTGTGGAAGGAAGATATGAGATTGCTTAATATTAAGAATAATTTTACCAAGTCTGGGAAACGAGTTTCTTTGAGCAGTGTTCCCTCACAATGCACATCACAGAAGCTGCGATCTTCTGTTCGTTTACGACTTGCATCATCCGGTTAGTCTCTATCCCCACCTATATCCCTCTTTCTCCCTTTTATATGAATTCCATTTATATTGTGTGTTTTAACTGAGTAATGCTTATTGTGACATTTAAATCATTGAGATGAGATAATTCCTTGTCGGAATGCATGTTATAATTGGAAAAATACACTACTTACCCAGATTGCTTTACCAGATGGTCCCTTTACCATGTATAATCCAAATTAACTAAAGAATTTTCTATTGGTCCCATAAGTTTGTTGTCTTAGTGCTTAACAGCAGTAAAATTACATCGGTACAGCCTACAGAGCAATCTGCTACTGAACCAAATACCAGTGTTAGTGTTGGTAATGCCTATGCTAAATATTGTGTTACATGAGTTAATCTGAAAGTCAGTGCCAAGCCTGAGAAGAGTAATGCTTAAGGCATGTTTGTCTGAGCAATCAATTTGTAGTAGTCCCTGATTCTTGATTCTTCCTTTTGTTTTTGTCGCATGCTATAAAATATATATTTTTTTCTGGTGATTTGCATGATTGCATTTAGCTTTCTTTGCATTATTGTTTTTCTGAGTAGAAAATAACTGCCCTCTAATCAGCAGGGTTGGATTTATTTTCTATGGTAAAACATCTGCTGCCTTTTTCTTTTGTTTGGGAGGTGAGCTAATTTATCTCTCTTAATATTAGTAAGAATGAATGAATTTAAGTTTTGTAATTATCACAATCAATGGCTATAATCCTTCCATTATAAAGAGGTATCATTATGGACGTGGATGCCACCAGATAATGTCAGAAGAAATTGAGACTCAAGCATGTGTTTATGAGTGGAACCCTGTCAAACCACTTGTAACTTCTGAAAACAAAGTTCCTACAGATAATCAAATTCAAAATGCAAATTAAAGCTAGTGGATCCCTGTCAAACCACTTATAACTTCTGAAAAACAAGTTCCTCTTTGTTTATGTACTGTCTGAACTGAGAGTATAAATCTTATGTGAAACTGATGTGTTGCAGTATGTTAAACATCTCTTTCAGTATTAATGTTTCTGATGTAATATTCCTTTTTCTCTGCAGATGATAATTCAATTCTTGTTCCTTCCACTGAAATAATAGAATATTCAAGCAAGCTGCTGTCGAATTCTTGTATCAAGCAATATAGGAGCTACCTAAAGATGCCTTCATTGATAGTAGACAACAAAGAGAAGGAGAACAGACGGTTTCCCACCAAAAACAGTCTCATTGAGGATCCTGTGTTGTTTGAGCATGATCGGTCTATGATAAATCCATGGACCCCAGAAGAAAAGGAGGCTTTTATGGAGATGCTTGCCACCTTTGGCAAAGACTTCACCAAAATCTCCTCTTTTCTTGACCACAAGACAACTGCAGATTGTGTTGAGTTTTACTACAAGAACCACAAATCAGAGAGCTTTTCCGAGGTGAAGAAACGCCTGTTGTTGAAAAAGAAGGAAGCACAGCTGCAGTCTCAGCAGCTGGCAAAATCTAGTGCATTCCTTATGGCAACTGGTAGAAAGTGGAGCCGAGAGTCCAATGCAGCAGCTGCACTTGACATACTCGGGGCCGCATCTGTGGTCGCGGCATACAATCAAGGTGGCTTGAAAAGCAAACAGAAGGTTTCTAGTAGCAAGTCTCGAGGAAGTTTCAGTGCAGTTGACAGGAAGGAATCTGTGGCAGTTAATTTGCCATACCACATGGGCCACGCTGTCTCTTCCGAGGCAATGAGCTCCTGTGTGACTACTTCCACTGACCTGATAGGTAAAACAAGTCACGTACGAACTGTAATCGAAGAGGATGCATGCTCTGAGGAGAGCTGTGGTGGTGAACTGGTCTCAGCTGACTGGACTGATGAAGAGAAGGCTCTTTTTGTTCAAGCTTACAGCACTCATGGCAAAGACTTTTCAAAGATTTCACACAATCTCGGTACAAGGTCAAGGGACCAGTGCAAGGTATTTTTCTGCAAGGCCCAGAAATCCCTTGGGCTGGATTTTACCAATCACAGGGAAGACAATGGTGATGCTGGAGGCACGCCTCCAAGAAATGGTGATACCAATGGTGGGAGGAGTGATACTGATGATGTGGCCGCTGAGATGGATTCTGGGATTTGTAGTACACAATCTTGTTCTAAGGCAGCTGGTGATGTAACCACAACTAGTGAGGCGGTTGCACAACCTGAAAATGCAAATGGATCCAGTGAACAGGAAGTGATAGGTGCTGTTGTCAATTCTGAGATTTTCGACTGTTTTCCTCCTAAACAAGAAAGTATTATGGATGGATATACTGATCTGAATGAAAAGCCTGTGCCTGAAGGGGAAAAATGTGGGTCTGGTCCTATGTTGAATGAAAGTGAAACTGCTAGCTTGATTTGCGATGATAAGGCATCTTTACCTGAAATTAAGGAGAAAATCAATCTGGAAGTTGCCATCAAGCAGAGTACTACAGAGTGTGCTGAGGCTGTTTCAGTTTCTGCTTTGCATAGATCTGGTATTTGTAGTACTTACCTGCATGATGATGTTGGTGAGAGACCCATTGATACATTAACGGAAAGAATGAGACCAGCTCATCATGTTATGCTGCCGCATCAAGCTGGTACAGCAAGGAGCAGAAGATGTGCAAGTGTTGACTTGGGTGCAACTAGCAGCGTTATATCCTTTGCATCAGACTCTGGTGTGAGTGAGAATGTACTTGCAGGGTCATTTGGTACCAGTTATTTTTCCCAGTTATCCTTGGAAGTTCGCCCTGTTAATAACCGGTCTGTACAGTTTGGTTCTGAACCTGTCTTCTCCCACCCTTCTAGTTCCATTTGTTTCAGCGGGAACCCGCATGGTTTATCACATCACAGCGTGCCATCAACCAACAACCTGCTGCAAGAGTGTTTGCAGAAAACCAACCCTGTAGTGAATCAAACCAATCAGTCATCACATCTTCTCAAAGGTTATCCACTGCAAATACCAAATCACAAGGGGGTAAAAAGTGAAGCTGATTTTTTGGGCCACATGAAAATAAGTGAATTTTCTCAGCCAAGCCAGTTCTTCGGGTTAAATGCATCAAATGCAAGCAATTGTCAGGCAACTGGGATTTTAACGTCTCAGAAAAGAGATGAAAAGTGCGAGTTTTCAGTGCAGCCTGCTTCTCAGCCAGCGGGTTCAGCTGTGAATGATGCACATTGCCGAACAGGTGATGTGAAGCTGTTTGGCAAAATCCTCACTCAATCCTCATCTGAAAAGGTGTGCACAAGGCTGCCTTCACCTAAGCCTAACCCCAAGGAGTTTTCCTCGAGCGTGCATAACAAACCTGTTGCAAGTGTGACAAATGGCCATTCTTTTGGTGCACCTTTGTTTTCTAGGCCGGCTGGAATTAGTGCTGGCAATCAGTTTGGGTTGGATGGGTTACCGGTACAGAGTCATGGATTTTGGGACGGGAACAAGATACAAACTGGTTTCCCGACCTTGCCTGAGTCAGCTCGCATGATGGTTACGCACCATGATTCTCTCGGAGGCATCTTACCATTTTACCCTGGTAAAGACGGTAACGGCTCAAATATCCTTGTTAATTTATCAAATTACCAGCAGCCGCATATGCAAAAACTGGCTACAAATGGCGGGAGAGTGGAAGGTTTCAGCATGACGGTACCAAGGAGAGGTGGTGTCGAGATGGGTCACCAGTTCCCACCAAATATGGTTGGGACTGGTGCTGGTTTGATCAGAGCTGGTGGTGTGGTTTCTGACCCTGTAGTGGCTCTAAAAATGCATTATACCTCAAATGCAAAGGTCTGTAGTAGTAGAGGTTCAGGTAGTGGCATGGAGTCATGGAGCGATGTAGGGAGGTAGCAGTTAGCTGTTAGTGGTGTTCTCTGGACACCCTCTTGTAAAATATGTAGTTTTGGGTTTTTGCTCCTCTTTGTTTATTTTTCTCCTTTTTGTAACTTTAATGAAATTGACAAACAACTGGAAAATAGATTTACTTCCAGTTCATACTGTTAGGTCTGGGAAGTAACTCATTCTTGTTCTTAGTCTTGACTCTTCTGTTCTTCTCTGCCACCTTACTAAAATCATCTTTTGACCTCATGTTCTGTGTGCATGCCAGATTTCCGGATGTATGTATGTTAGTATTTATTTACTCTTGGTAGTTTTATTTAGAAAAACTGGCAGACAGTTTTGTGTTAAAATAATATGTTAGTATTTGCTCTTGTAGTGTCACGCCTGAAAGGTTTAGACTGCGAACTTAGTAGTGAAATAATATCTGACGTCGGCGGAACCTATATAAGGCTCCGTTTGGATGAGGTGTGGAAAGAAGGGAAGAAGTGGGAAAAAATATTGGAAAGTGTGTAATATTGTGAAGGATTTAGATTGTTTATAATAAATTTCTTTCCTTCTTTCCTTCTTCTCACACGGTGTCCAAACGGAACCTAAAATATTGAAGTTCTTGAGAGCTGTTGTGCTGGTTTGACTCGTTTATTACTCTGATATTTTTCTTGGTTGCTCTGCGGCTGCGGGATGCTGTTATATAGGAACTATGAAACTTGAATTAATGTGATATTCGTAGTTGGGTGAGATGGCATAATTGATGGTAGAGCGCCAGAACTATTTTTGGCAGTCCAGAAAAACAAAAGATAAAAACTATGGTTTCCTATTTACAGAGTTATGCTATTTTAACATAGAGGACTTTATAACATTGCTAAATTCATTACATACGAATATGATAATTCATGCAGCGAGCATAAAGATGGCATAAGAGCTAGTAAAGGTCCTCTCTTTTGTTCCTTATCCATCTCAACCTACAAAGACAAGAAAATAGAAATAGAAATGTAAAGAGGAAGTGAAAAATAAAAAATTTATAAGACAGTTTATCATATAACAAAGGTATATAATTATTTAATTCAATACAATATATATGACTCTATTACTAGTGGGGTGGGAAAGAACAAACCAGTGATAGTCCCAACGTGGATGGAGTTTTGACATCGAGGCGTGCATGCTGTGGGGGTACTCTGACTCGGCGCGACGCACATTTCTAAAGGCGCAACAACCGAGGGCATAAACAGCCATCAGGAACACCACCACGACTATGTTAAGCACCGATATGTTATGCCAATCCCTTCTTACTTGCTCTAGAACCCCTGCCTTGCAAGAGTCGCACCGGTAACACAACAACCCTGAATCATTGCTCCACCTGCAGTAGGTCAAATTTTCCAAAGCAGATGTTTCTGTTAATAACTTCAGAATATATGACTAAGTTGAAATAATGCACAGATATAACTGGGATGAGAGAGCAACCTGTAGCAATCTTCATCCAGGACAACCATGGAGCCCGTGAACATGCACGTTGTCGGCGGCTTGCAACAACCAGACTGGAAGAGGATGAATTATAATGAATTTCCAGTGGAAATGATTAAAAGTTGGGAATTCTTACATTTAAAAAACAACAGTTTAAAATTAAAGAAAATTTTGAACAAGAAATGTCACCTGAAGGATTCTCTATATACAATGATTATCATATATACAATTTCCAGTGGATATAATGTTTTTTGAGGGATATAATGTCAACAGAGACAGGGAAGGACAGTAACTTCCAAAATGTTTGGTAATGTGTTATACACTCAAAGGAGGCTAAATACTTGTATAACCAATAGTCCAATATATATATGTCAATATATACAAGAATCTCATGTAAAAGGTGCGGTATCAATATCAGGTACAACAACATTTGGTACACATGGACGGTGTTTATGAAAGGGGAAAAAAACAAGAAGAAAAAAAAACAAAAACAATACTTGTATTATTTTCTTTAACAATCAATACTCTTATATTCGTACCTCTACAGGTGTGAGATCTCTTTGAAGAAAATCAAGCGGTGACCAGAACTGAATATCATCGCATGCCTTAGACCCAACAATGCACCCAAGAGCCATCTTCCAGTATTCCTTTTCCTCTATCTTATCCCTCAACCACCCCGAGTAATCCCTTAACATATACTCTTTATACTCTCTCCCAGGTACCTCATGGCCGCCGCCGCCAGTTGTGACAGCCAATCCGAAAATGGCGAGACCGAACAGCGCTAGAATGAGAAAGAACATAAAGACGAGGTAAAGCCATAGAGCAACGGCTATGTGAAAGCATGCACCGATGAAACCGGCGAGGGATACTAGGAGGATGATGAAGCCGATGACAACAACCGGGGTCTGTAGAGAGGTGGTGCAGAGAGAGGAAGAAGAGTGTGTCATCCATAGGCCCGCACCAATCAGCGGTATGGATGCGAGGAGGGTTAGAAGGTTTAGGTATCCTAGTGTTGTGTTGCTGAAACGGTACATGGCTTCTGGTACCTTACAACTGAGAAAACTCTCTTGTCTCTTGGTAATCTCAAATATTCAATACCTGTCCTTTGTTCCCTTTTCCTTTTCTTCTCTTCTTTTGTTTTTAATTTTCTGGTTACTTGCTTGGTAAGGACTGTAAGTGGAGAATATGTGCTGGGGAGCTTTTTATTTGAATTGATTCTGATCAAAATGACAATGGAATTGATTCTGAAGCAATTACTAAAGTAGACAAGTGGAATGAATTTTATATAACAAGGCAAATTATATTGTGAATTATATTTTGTAATCGGGTTTAAATTCAGATAATTTATTTCAAATTATGAATAAAGATGAATTATCAAGATTCAAGTTCAGTTTAAAATTTATGTCCGCCAAAGGATTACCCATATAATAATACATAAAAGGGAGAAGATTCCGTAACTCTTGCGAGGTTAAAAAAAATAAAAGCATGCTAAAATAAAAATAACCTAATATTACTTGAAGCATGCTCCTGAAATGTGAAAGCACTATGCGACTCTTGCTTAAATTATTTCGATTACTAAAGTAAGTACTACACACATTTTCTTTTTAGGCGAGAAGATTCCGTACGTTAAGAGAAAGCTGCGGTAGCTAAAGCTTAGTGGCGAATAAGAATTTTCATGAAGACAATTAACAATCTTTTTGGACTGCAGAATATATCCCCTTTGTAGTGATAAACTTTCAATTATTACATGTATTGAGTGATGTTTATAATAAAGGGTGGTTTGTAGCAAACTACTAAAATACTATTTTCTACTAAAATACTATTTTCTACTAAAATACTATTTCAGCATTGAACAAGTCACGAGTCTGAAACAGTTGGAATAATCCATATTCTAAAAGCAATACATGTGTGTTAATTATCTCGGCACACCCACAAACAAACCTTGAGTGCTGGATAAATAGAACTCAGTGAAAACTGATCAAGACGCATGAGACACATTTAACTTGGTGGAAAAAAAAAACAAGATATAACTAATATTTAACAAGGAAAATGTCAAAAAAAAAATTGAATACAAATCAATCAATTGATTTTTTTATTATTAAATCAATCAATCAACCAATCAACTGATATTGATTACAAAAAGAGAAATTTGGATTGGAGATGACGTGGCATGGTGATGATAGATGTTGAGACAAGATGAGAGAGGCTAGATATTTGTATTGGGACGTGGCAATTTTGTTTTGTTCGGTGGTATGTTCGCAAGTTTTGTTTGGAGATATATCCAACCACCTTTTTCTTATTTGTTGTACATTCCGATTATCGCATGTGAGAAATGGGAATATTACACCCTATTTTAGAGGGCTCGATAATTTGAACGAATATGTGATAAAGCCTAAAATTTTGACGACGGTTTTTATTAGAAAGCATTACTCGCAGACTATTGTCATAGCAGAGCACAAATGAACCTTTGAACACAGCCAGAATTGAAAAGTGAATAATGTTCCAATCACACCAGATCATCGCCGGTACATATTCATACAAGCTATTTCCACGTGTATGCTTTTCCACACAAATAGTCCTAATAACGTTATAATGCTCCCATAAAATACAAAGCAAACAACAATAACAACACTTCACCTACATAAACCAAGAACAGATAGCATTGGATCTGTTCTTCTCTCAAAAGCAGGCAATATATAAATAAAAAGCCAGCAACAACTGCACTCGAACTCTTCAACACAGTGTGTGGAGGACTGACCAAACTTTGGTTGATAATCGAACAAGCAAAATAAAAAAAAAAAGGGCGGCAAACAAGTCCTATACACAAGTCACTGTACAATAAGTTGTTTAAAACACAAGTCAGCAACTTTGTAACGTCAGATGACTCTAAGTTTAGAAAGAAACGCAGCACAGAGGTCAAGGAAGAGAAGATGGGGCCCACTAAGTCTTTGCAAATCAAGGAAGTACTTTTCTTCCCTTGTCCTATACAGCTGCATTAAATAATGTATATCAGTACAGTAATTTGTTAAACAAATACATTGTATTGTAATGCTTACATAAAAGCCTCTACCATTAACCATTGTGCACAAATTAATTAGCCTAAAAAGAAGCATATACCTGAATTTCAAACTTCACTTCAGTATATGACCTCCCAGTGACATTACCATTGCCAACCAGTTCATACTCATCAGCAAAGTTGTACTCGCTATGGGTGACCATGTCAGGCTCAGGCGTACCAATTGACCATTTGCACTTCATATTGTAATGCCCGTTCTTCTTCCAAGAAACATCCAATTCCTGCAAGGCTCTCAGCACCTCAACCATTATCTCACGCGGATGAGCCCTAGACTGCCCAATTTTAACTTATTCATCAGTTTCCATACAAAAAGCAAATATATAATGCTATCAAGGGGCATGCCCCCTTGCCCAAAAACAAAAAGTTCCTCCGACTTGAAATATTTCTGTTAAAATGTTATAAAGCTATCATGTATGGGAAGATATGTTGCACGAATATGGATAAGGGTGCCATACGATGAAACCTTCTATACAAATATTACTTTTTTTCTTGTTCCTAAAATTTTCAAGGATATAAAACAACTTTCGCTAATTAAAATCATGATGTTTTATAAATTAAATAATTTACATTCTTTTTACTTAATTAATAAGTTTTCTTTGGTTTTTCTCAAAATATAAAAATAAAAAGGGAAGTTTTTAAAAATAAAAATAAAAAAGGAAAGACAAAAACTTCGCACGCTGCATTTGATTTGGGTCGCCTCCATGCACTGCATTAGACTGCCCTCCATTTGATCCCTACACGCGAGCTAATTTTAAACAAGTAAAAGAAAAAATGAAGAGCGATGGGAAGGAAATATCAAATAGGAGAAGACTGGTTTCTTCAAGTGCCCTTAGTCCCACAGAGCGAACTAAAAGTTAAACTGGGCCTCTCCATCTATAGAAAGCATCCTACTCTCCCTGAGGGAAGTGCCCTTGAACTAAAAGTTAAACTGGCCCTCTGTGGTCTTATGATGAGGATATGTGTATGCAGCAGTATCTTAAACTGTATCCGCCAAAGTTTTGATATTATATATTTGATACGTCAGGTGCATATCTGATAATCCGTATCAGATATGTAGCTGACAGGAAAACTGCGCAATTTGCTAACATCCGGGTAACATAAATAAAAAAAAAACAGACTAGGATGGCACCAAAGAGCAATTATTTTGTGCAATCTAATAATATTAATTTGTAGTATATCTAGGCAACTATATAAATCATTCAAAGAACATAACAAAAGAAATGGAAACTAGAAAACTATCCATTTATTCTGTTATCATAGCACGTCTAGTGAAAAAAGGAATTATTCAGTACGTATGGATTTATTTTCTAACCTGAAGCCCAAGAGCCCATTTTCTCTCGACGGCGTAGTGAGGCTTTGGGGCCGTTGATTGCGGATCCATACTCCCATGAGGCGTAGGTCCATACGAATTGTGATTTGAAGAATCCTGAAGAAATAAAATTTGCATGAAGTTTTAATCAACCAGATTCTGTCAATTGTTCATTCGGAAACATGTTATACACATAATCCCATTTTTAGTAACTTAGATCCATTTGGTATCACTTTCTTTACTGTTTTAAATTTTATTTTGCAGGAAAAATTAGAATGCAGTTAGCTCAACAGCACAATTTCCATTTCTTTCACTTATGGGAAAGGAAATAAAGATAAATTTCTCTAAGCAGTGCGGATGCGATTAATTTCCATTTTTATTTCTCCCTGCCAAATTAAAACTATGTTTGCCTTTTAGCCCACCCAACTCTACATTCCCAAGGCTATTTTTTTCTTTCGAGAGCTCGGAAGCAGCTGCAAAGTCGGTTACAAAAAAACACAAAAACAATGAAAAAGAAAAGTAAACTAAAGAAAGAAGTAAACAAATAAAAAAAAAGAGAGAAGAAAACTAAACTACATTAACTCCTCGATCTCAAAACAGTACCAATGCTGCTGTTCTATGATAGGCATAACTTGGAAAAAAATTTATTGGACCAACTGAAATAAATATACGTTGTACAATTGCTAGATCGATTAGAAAGAGTATTCTGATTGATTGATGCCGCTAGAACCGTCTAAAGATCAATTGGCACATCGCAATTGGAATAAGCATGTCAATGGAAAGCAATCAGAGAGTTCCTTATTTCCACATATAATCGTTTTTAGCTTTGAGAAAAATATAATATGAATTTCTGTCTAATAAACTTTAATTTGCAGCAAGGATGTTAGTTGCTTGTATACATTCTAAATTTATCATTTTACGTTCTTTTTTTCTTTTTTCTAAAGAACAACAACTGTGCCCTAACGAAAACAGTTACACAAGACTATTTCTCTAAGCACTGCGGAACATAAATTTGTCTAAGTAGTGTGAAGCATAGAATGGAACATCATAATAGGAAATAATCACAACCTTCATTACCAACATGTTTATGAAGCAGTTAACAGATGCTTAATATTTACAATGAAATGCAGCATTTTTGTCTCTTCATGGCAGCAAGAAAATTAACAACATTCACATAGATTAAAGTGAGGTATCCCCTAAAAAGATACAAAACAAACCTTAGATTCCTGAAAATCAGCCCCAAGATAGCCACTAGTAGCACGTAAGCGGCTGTCCAGAAGAAGATAATATGTAACAGTGGCCTGTCATGAGAGTTCAGAAACCATTTCAATATTTTATACTTAAAATTTGTTTGAAGACTCTCTCGAAATTATATCATTTTAAAGCCAGTTTCATTTGAAAAATCACCTCATTTTGGCTTCGACTAGAAAGAGACTCCACCAACTCAATCTTGTCAAATCCCATCTTAATCACCTGCTCTAGAACTTCTTCATCGATCTGGAGTAAAAAGAGGGAGAAAAACAAAAAAGACTTTATAAGGAAGCAAAACTATGTAAAACAAAATTGTAAAATTCAAAGCCTGGCAATAAAAATTTAACCTTTTTGGCTTGAATGGCTGTGTCAGGAGGTGGTACTGCCAGATAATGGGGTAGTCGAGTCTGAAACCAAGCATGCTCACGAATTTCACGAATTGTGATTCTTTTCATTGGATCAACAACCAACATTCTAGGAATCAAATCCCTTGCCAAAGCGGACAGATGACTTGGTAATGTGTATATTCCACTCTACTTAAACAAATTAAAAATCAATCAAAGAAGAACCAAAACAGAACTTAACAGAGTGCTAAAATAAAAAAAAGGGGTAAAAGCTTGTACCTTTATCTTTTTAAATAAGTTGGGGATATTCTCATCATCAAAAGGAAGAGTGCCACAAAGAAGAGCATAAAGTGTTACTCCACAACTCCACACATCAATTTCAGGCCCAGCATATAACTTTCCAGATATGACCTGAAGGATATAGAATAAGTTAATTAACAGATTATGACAGAAAACATCAGCAAAGATATAATTACCTCAGGTGCAGCATAGTTTGGACTGCCGCAACTGGTCTTCAAAAAATGACCGTCTCGCATTACATTGCTTAACCCAAAATCTGCTAATTTGACATTGTATTTTGAATCGAGCAACAAATTCTCTGGTTTCAAATCTCGATGCACCACCATATTTCTGTGACAATATTCAACTCCTGATATGATCTGCATAACAATGGCAAACTTTGATAGTCAATCATGTGCAACTGAATTTTCATTCCCAAAAAGAAAGTGGATCTCAAATTACTATGCACCTGTTGGAAAATGCGCCGGGCTTCATCCTCTTGCAGTCTACCCTTCTCCACTATGTAGTCAAATAGTTCTCCATATTTGCAGTATTCAGTCACAACATATACATGCGTCGGTGTCTCTATGACCTCATAAAGGCGTATCACATGTGGGTGAATGAACAAGCGCAGTATCTTTATCTCTCTCTTCACTGAAAAAACATGTAGTACAAAATTAATACAGCATATTCATATTCTACATGACTGGTTTATTGGTATTACACAAGTTTTAATTTGCTTGTTTAGTTTTAAAGTAATAACTAACTACAAGCACTGCTTTGCCACTTACAATCGTAAAAACTGGGCTACAGGACCTCATATACAAGGGCCAGTTAAATGTTAATTAAATACGATAAAAATGTATTTCTACAAGATAACTATATTGATATTGGAGATTATTTGTTTTTATGTTAAATTGTTGTCAAATAAGATTCATAGATGATACACTTTGCAACAAAAATCATTGGAAACAAGACTACAATACATCATTGGACACTCTACTGTCAGAATTGTACTCTTATTGAAGTAGCAGTGCATGGTTGGAGCATATCAATAAGAGGGCAGTTATGTCTAATCAGTCTTTCACCAAACTAGAAAAACCAAAAATTAATGTAGGGCAAGGACCAATGTCTAATACCACAAATGCCAATTTCAGACTTATTCTTAATCAAAACTACTAACACATACTGCTTCCTTTCCTTCAACACTTGAGGAAACAATAAAAATGAAAATGATTGCCATGGCTCATGGTACCTTTTTCTTCCATCTCCATGCTTTTCATCTGACGACGATCAATAATCTTGATAGCGACTCGAAGTCCGGTTAGTATATGCTCCGCAAGTTTAACCTTTCCAAATGAACCAATACCTAGAGTTTTACCCAGCTTGTAACTTTTTACCAATGCTTCGGGATAACCTCCTCCCCTACTGGAGCTCTCCATCTTAAATAGTCCTGGTCAATTGAGTGCCAAAATTTATCTTATTTATTCAATAGAAACATATGTAATGTACAAACTGAGATAGTAAATTAGAAAAATTTTAGTCAAAAAGTTCTTAATTGTGAAAAACATTGAAGTCAGATATATTATGAAGTCGCTATTGTAATTCCACATATTCCAAAATTCTAGCTATCAGAATTAAATAAATTTGTTTCAGTAAAGACTATTTCTCTGGTCTGGTTGGGTTTCACTTCTAACTTAACCAATTTGTTTGGAACTAAAGGCTTTGTTGTTTGCTGTCAGTAAAAGACTGTTTAACTCTGAGTTTAATTCAAATCAGAGCCTATTCTAGTACCAAGATAAAGGCAAATACTACCATTAAAAGTCAAAACGGATTGAAATTTTAGTAATAGGACTAAAAATTTGACTAAACACAATATTATTATTAAGAACTTCCCTGATCAACTGACATATTTCGTAGCTGATAAGCAATTACATGTAACCACGACATTCCATCAAATCAATTTAAGATTTTTATCTAAAACAAAATTCGATCAAACAAACTAAATACCCAACTATCAGCAGCTCGATTCCAAACGGCCAACAACATACATCGCACTAAACCCAAGCTAGAAACTCAATTCGACTTAAAAATCAAAATAATTTACAGAAGACGAAATAGAAAAAGAAACCCAACTCGAGTGAACTCAGTACCTGAGCAAATTGATCTTCGTCGGAGAATCAAACGAATACAAACTTCAAATCTCAGAGAGAGAGAGAGAGAAAGAGGTGTTGGGGTAGTAGGTCTAGGGTTTAGATTGATCGGAGGGAGGCGGAGCAACGGTGCACTTCCGTCCAAAATGAGAAGAGGCGACCTTTTTTTGGGCTACAAGTACAACAAGCACTATTTTGTTTTGCATTTATTTTGGGCTTTGATTTATTTTTAAATTGTTATTATTGTTATTTTTATTTGGTTAAGTAATCCCACTATCTCCAGTTCAAATCCTGTGAAAACCGAACTTTAGGAGATACTGTGTGTCGGGTCGCTGACATGGTGAAGTACCGAACCTTACTTACTCCAATTTCTCTCGTTCTATGGCCCACTGTCAGTATAAAACAAATTGTGTTGTGTTCCGTATACTGCTCCGCACAGGATCAAAAATCAATGCTATAATCAGCACGTTACGTGCTCGGTGCTACAAGAGGTTTTAGCGTTTTAAGGGGACCTGGAGTACTGTGTACCGGTCAAAGCATGTAATTAGTGCTGGGAAATTATTTTTTATATGTTAATATTAATACTAGAAATCTTTGATGACCTTCGGTTCTAATGTTCATAATTTTAAAAATATAAGAGCATTTATAAATATAAACTATTATATTGAAAAAATTGTATAATTTCATAATAAGCATAAATAAAAGTTGGTTTCGAAGATATCCTTTGCTAGAGTTTGATAAAGTTTCGTAAAACATGAAATAATAAAGTTTCATAGGCACGAAAAAATTATTAAGTTCCATAAATCATCTTTACTTCTCTTAGGCTCCGTTTGGATGCGTTGAGAATAAAGTAGGAAGAAGGAAGAAGAAAAAAAATTTATTGAGAAGGGGTAAATTTATTGGAAAGTGTGTAACTTTTGTGAAGAATGATATCGTCATTATTTGTAGGCATTTGGACCGTACTTGGCACTCAAATAACACTCAAACCATTGAATTATTCAATAGATTGCTATGATTTCCATGGAATTGGCTCTACTGTCGTTTCTTCTCTCATTTTACAGGACTTTGATGATTTCTGATGATTTTGGAGCATATAGATGGATTCCCGACGTAGCACGTACGCTAGACGACTCATTCCTAGCATTAGAGGCTCTTTTCTCTCTCCTGGTCGACCCGAACAATCATCTGTTCGATCCGACCAGCACCTATGGCAGCCAGGCGTCATTTTCTCTCTCCTGGTCGACCCGACCACAAGCCTGTTCGATCCGACCAGCACCTATGGCAGCCAAGCGTCATTTTCTCTCTCCTGTTCGGTTCGAACAAGGATCTGTTCGGTTTGACCAGGGTGCCGCCATATCACATAAGGCATTATTTTTTACATAGAAACTGATGGAAATGGCAATTTCTTGCGCCCTGGTGCCCTAGCCTTCCATCCTTGCGACCTGGGACATCCATATATACACCTCTAGACCTGAAGGAAAGGAGACAACCTTCCATACCACAAATTCCACTTTCCATAGGCGTTTCTCTCTCTTCCACCATGGGAGATCATCAAAGCTTGGTTCTTTGAAGCGACGGCAGCAAGGAGACGAGTTTGATGACCATCTTGCAACACACCACTGCCTAGAGATCGTAGTTTGAAAGCATAAAGGAGTATTCGGTTTATTCTTCTATGTTTTCTTCTCTATTTTCAACGGGTTTGTATCTTGTTATTTCTATGTTATTTGTTGTGTGTTTTAGTACTATGTTAGGCTAAATTTATGTAGTCTTAGGGGTAAGGTAGTAACTTAGGTTTGGATGTTGTGATTTGACTCGTTATGTTATGATATGTTCTGTTGATTTGTTTCGTTGAGAATTATGTTAATTGCTTGTTTAAATTGCTTGGTTAAGTCTAATTAACTTCTAGATGAATGGCCACATTTAGTTAAGTTCTAAAGTTAGGTTAATCAAGATAATTTAGATAAAGTATTTGGGATAAATCGTAGATCCGAAAGGGGAGATTAGTTGACACCAAAAGTGTAACTTTTAGACAAGTCCAAAAGACATCTAGATATCCTTACGAACTCCAACAAACAAGTTTAAGTTGATTGAATTCTATACCAAAAGTTGTGAACCAATCGAGTTAATTAGGTTAGGTTGTGATTAAACCAGTTTCTAGTCCAACAAGCGACAGCTGAGGGTTAGAATATCTAGGTTTGACCAACAAACCCTAGCACAAAGCATAAAATATCATAAAAGTTCAAAACCACACACTTATACCATCTGTTCGGATCGAACAGAGTCCTGTTCGGATTGAACAGAGTCCTGTTCGGATTGAACAGAGTCCTGTTCGGATTGAACAGAGTCCTGTTCGGATTGAACAGATTCTTGTTCGGACCGAACAGAGCGGTATATGCTTGAAAAATACCGTTTGATGCACGAAAGTGATAAGTTCTGTGTTCTAGAGTCCAAACCGATGTGAAACCCGAACCTAAGACGACTTTTATATTGTTAAAATACCCAAAAATATTTATTTACTTGCACATTTAGATTTAATCAACAAAAACTCCATAAAAATATAATTGTCTAGCTTTCGTGAGGAAGTAAAGTCCGGTACTCATTAATCCGTCCCTTGGGTTCGACCCTAAAGCTGTACTCCAAAAGACTAGTGAGGTTAGCTCTAGGTTTATAAATTTATTTGATTCCTAGGTTTTAAGCCTTCATCAAATTGGCGCCGTTGCCGGGGACGGTGTTGATATTAGAATTTATTTTAGTAGCGAGAGACTAGATATTGTATCTTTTATTTATTTATTATTATTATTTTTTTAAAAAAAAAGAACAAAAAGTTTCACTTGTATCACCATGTTTTATTCTTTTCAGGACCGTGAAAAAGAGGGCAATTGGAGGCGTCGCTTGTATTACCAACTCGATGTTGTGAACAACCACATAAGGAAAGCATGCGATGGAGGATGGAGTGAAAATCGAAAGGATGCATGCGTGCAACAAATGTACCACCAACTTGATGTTGTCAACAACACCATAAGAAAAGCAAGCGGAGGAGCATGGAGCAAGCACCAAGACCCATATGCCCACTACATGGACCATACACCACGCAACATGGAGAAGTCTATCTCTTCTATAGATCGAATCAAGTATCAACTCAATGTGGTGAACAACACTATAAGGAAAGCATGTGGGGAAGGACATCATGATGCAAAACCCGTACATAATGCATACAATTCTGGTTTGACAAATAACTCTTGTTTTTCTTGTTATAATTCATGTTCAATGTCTCAAGATGAATCTAGATCGAATTTCATGGCCAAAACTTCTAATCCTCAATTACTTTCACAAATGTCAAATGATAAACTAATGTATAAAGATTTCATTGATAACCAAAGGAAACAAAATGAGGAACTTCTTGAAAAATTGAATTCTCTATCATCTAAGTTCAAAGTTATTGCCACACAACAAGAAAAGATATTTGAGACTACAATTTTTCAAGAAACTTGTTCCTCATATAGATCACAAGTTGAACAAAATGATACAATGACGTTGCAAAGTAATGAGAAATTGGAAAGTTTTAGTTCTTTGAAAGAAATTGCGATTTGTTTTGAGACCGACCGTGATGATGACACACAATTTGAAATAAATGAACAACAAGAGAAAATTGAAGAACCAAAGATTGTAGCACCTCCACCCAATATTTTTCCAATTTTCATTCCACTTAGATTAACATATATTGACAAATCTAATGAGTTGGAATTGAAGGATCCTCCAATAGCTTCAATTATCGATGAAACTGAGAAGAAAGAAGATGGTAGTATACCTCTCCAAGTCGAGGCATCCGACATGACAAATGAAAAGATCACCAAAATCGACTTGAGCTCTCAACTTGAAAAATGCTTGAATAATCATGATGTGATGAAAGACGACAAACCACAAATCGAGTATCACATCAAAATCGAGCGAAGGAAGATGACATCAAAACTAGAAAATTTCAAACATATTTCAAGAGTCTTTCTCAAGTACTTTTGGGTGAATTATGATGCGTTAAATGGGCGTAAAGCGAAGATAAGATGAACATGAGAGGTGGTCAAGCTCGTGACCTAAAACTAGCGCTTCTTGGGAGGCAACCCAAGGATTTCTCAACTCTTCTCTCTTTTATTTTAATTAAAAAGAATAGAAAATCACAAAAAATATAAAAACAGAAAATAACAAAAATAGAATTTGATGTTTGTGTTTGTTTGTTTGTAGGGAAATTTTGAGGAACAAACGAAAGAAGATGTGATTCGTGCTAGAGCACCATGGGTTACGTGAACCAACTAACCCCGATCGACCTCATACGGATTGCATCAAAAGATCTAGAAAAAATGATAGAGCCGTCTTGGACAACGAGAGAACAAACTAGAAGCAAATCAACATATGGAAAGCAAAAATTGGCTAAGTTCTCTTTTCCCTCCTATTTACTTTTCTATTCGATTGCATGCATTGAGGACAATGCTTGATCTACGTTTGGGGGGAGGGAATAGGAGAAAAATCGAACTTTTGGTGGATTTTGGTAAATTTTTGCAATTTTTTCGAACTTTTTGCTTCTCTGGTCAGCTCGAACAGACATCTGGTCAATCCGACCAAAGCCTTGGAAACTTCTGTTTTTAACTTTCTCTTTGGTCGGATCGAACAGACACCTGGTCAATCCGACCAGAACATGGAAATTGCATAGATTGGTATGATTTTGGCTTGGAAATAAGTTGGTTTGCCTATTCTCTCTCGATTTGGATTTTAAACGTTAAATCTCACACTGCTTAACCTTGTTTTTGAGTCAAACAAAAATTTTCTCAAATGACCCTAGAATGTTTTGATATCACACTTGATCTTGCACCAATGGACCACAATTGAAGTATTTTCTTTAAAATTTGAACTTGATCTTGGATGCTTAGAATTGTTATGACAATCTTAGTCGATTCTCACAAGTTTTTGCCGAGTGAACTGATTCGTATTTGACAAACTTTTGAAAAGAAATTTATCGACTTTGGAAATTGTAAAATGAACTTTGTCTTGTTGAAATTGCTTTTTAATCGCTTGAATCACCAACAAGCAAAAATAATGGGACAATAAATCAAAATAGCTGTGAAAACGAGGACGCACTGAGGCCTTTCTCCACCAACTTAGCCACAAATTGGAGGGTATTGGGTTAGGTATGAATTGTTAGGAATTACAACTCAAAGAAACCGAGAAATAATTGGACAACTCATGCTTAATTCTACCGGACCCGATGCGAAAGCATTGGTAAAGGAGTTGTTGAGTATTATGGCCCAAGTGTACCGTGGCCATAGTCGAGCAACACCCGTCTAACCTCCCTAGCGCGACATGTGCTAGTAGCAAACTCAAGGCCAATGATACCGCATTATCCTCTAGGGTGTAAAGCCCCACGGTTCGACTTGCACGAAAAAAAAAACATTGGTGAAAAATTGAAATTGTTTTTGAGAAAAGTTCATTATAAAATTTATGAAGTTGATAAGGCCTTTACAAATTTTTGTGAAATGTGAAAAGGAACGGGTAATTGAAATTGAGATCGCTTTTGAAATATCAAAGGGAAGCTAGAGTTTTAATTTTTGGGAAAAGACTTTACTTAGGGCCAAGAGTTGCATTAATTAAGTTGTGAACACTTAACTTGGTTTTTGATTTTGATTCTTGTTTGACTCATTTGATGAAAGTGTGAGAAATTTTAGGCATAGCAATTGATTTCACGACATTTCTTGGTTTGAGATACAACTTGATGTTTAAGGTTTAAGTACAGTCCAAAACTCTAAGCTTAGGGTGTTGCTTGAGGACAAGCAAAGTTTAAGTTTGGGGGGATTTGATATCGTCATTATTTGTAGGCATTTGGACCGTACTTGGCACTCAAATAACACTCAAACCATTGAATTATTCAATAGATTGCTATGATTTCCATGGAATTGGCTCTACTGTCGTTTCTTCTCTCATTTTACAGGACTTTGATGATTTCTGATGATTTTGGAGCATATAGATGGATTCCCGACGTAGCACGTACGCTAGACGACTCATTCCTAGCATTAGAGGCTCTTTTCTCTCTCCTGGTCGACCCGAACAATCATCTGTTCGATCCGACCAGCACCTATGGCAGCCAGGCGTCATTTTCTCTCTCCTGGTCGACCCGACCACAAGCCTGTTCGATCCGACCAGCACCTATGGCAGCCAAGCGTCATTTTCTCTCTCCTGTTCGGTTCGAACAAGGATCTGTTCGGTTTGACCAGGGTGCCGCCATATCACATAAGGCATTATTTTTTACATAGAAACTGATGGAAATGGCAATTTCTTGCGCCCTGGTGCCCTAGCCTTCCATCCTTGCGACCTGGGACATCCATATATACACCTCTAGACCTGAAGGAAAGGAGACAACCTTCCATACCACAAATTCCACTTTCCATAGGCGTTTCTCTCTCTTCCACCATGGGAGATCATCAAAGCTTGGTTCTTTGAAGCGACGGCAGCAAGGAGACGAGTTTGATGACCATCTTGCAACACACCACTGCCTAGAGATCGTAGTTTGAAAGCATAAAGGAGTATTCGGTTTATTCTTCTATGTTTTCTTCTCTATTTTCAACGGGCTTGTATCTTGTTATTTCTATGTTATTTGTTGTGTGTTTTAGTACTATGTTAGGCTAAATTTATGTAGTCTTAGGGGTAAGGTAGTAACTTAGGTTTGGATGTTGTGATTTGACTCGTTATGTTATGATATGTTCTGTTGATTTGTTTCGTTGAGAATTATGTTAATTGCTTGTTTAAATTGCTTGGTTAAGTCTAATTAACTTCTAGATGAATGGCCACATTTAGTTAAGTTCTAAAGTTAGGTTAATCAAGATAATTTAGATAAAGTATTTGGGATAAATCGTAGATCCGAAAGGGGAGATTAGTTGACACCAAAAGTGTAACTTTTAGACAAGTCCAAAAGACCTCTAGATATCCTTACGAACTCCAACAAACAAGTTTAAGTTGATTGAATTCTATACCAAAAGTTGTGAACCAATCGAGTTAATTAGGTTAGGTTGTGATTAAACCAGTTTCTAGTCCAACAAGCGACAGCTGAGGGTTAGAATATCTAGGTTTGACCAACAAACCCTAGCACAAAGCATAAAATATCATAAAAGTTCAAAACCACACACTTATACCATCTGTTCGGATCGAACAGAGTCCTGTTCGGATTGAACAGACTCCTGTTCGGATTGAACAGAGTCCTGTTCAGATTGAACAGAGTCCTGTTCGGATTGAACAGAGTCCTGTTCGGATTGAACAGATTCTTGTTCGGACCGAACATAGCGGTATATGCTTGAAAAATACCGTTTGATGCACGAAAGTGATAAGTTCTGTGTTCTAGAGTCCAAACCGATGTGAAACCCGAACCTAAGACGACTTTTATATTGTTAAAATACCCAAAAATATTTATTTACTTGCACCTTTAGATTTAATCAATAAAAACTCCATAAAAATATAATTGTCTAGCTTTCGTGAGGAAGTAAAGTCCGGTACTCATTAATCCGTCCCTTGGGTTCGACCCTAAAGCTGTACTCCAAAAGACTAGTGAGGTTAGCTCTAGGTTTATAAATTTATTTGATTCCTAGGTTTTAAGCCTTCATCAAAGAATTTGGATGATTAGAAATAAATTTATTGGTAAAAA
Source organism: Rhynchospora pubera (assembly GCA_028095005.1). Taxonomy (NCBI): domain Eukaryota; kingdom Viridiplantae; phylum Streptophyta; class Magnoliopsida; order Poales; family Cyperaceae; genus Rhynchospora; species Rhynchospora pubera. Next base: position 146,245,440 of record CM051462.1, on the reverse strand, counting down.
ATGGTTATTCCTTATTTCGGGAAAAAACCATCCAAACGGAGCCTTATATATAAAGTGCGGTTCCAATGCCCACAATTTGTGTCTCAAATACCTCAAAATTCACTTTTTTGTTATTTTTTAAATATAAGATTTAAACTCGAAATCCAAATCTTATTCGATATAATGAGCGATATTTTTCATATAAGTTTTATAAATTTTGAAGTTTATTTGATATTTGATCAAGAGGCCAAAACATTAACATATTAAAATTAATCTATCTTATTTAATTAGATTCACTAAATATTTAAATTTTTTATCGAGTATCAAACAGACTTTAAATTTTACAAAATTTATATAAAAAGTTGAAAACGCATCGCTCGTTAAATAAAACAAGATCAACAGATGTTTGAACCTTATATTTGAAAAAAAAATTATAAATTGAGGCAGTGTAATGATGGACATTTTGAACCCTCGTATATAATTGCAGATGACTTGATTGTTTCACGTAAATTTGAAATTTGTGACAAACATAAACTAGCTTTATGTTTTGATCAAATAGGATTATGTTTTCAATTGCCGCATAATTGTTATAATATAATTTTTTTATCCGTAAATTATCCATCCGGGAAAAATGGTTTTGAGTATATATTTATTTATAAATTTTTTTAAAAAAATTACTAGGAATAGATTCTTAAACAACTCTTGTCAAGCTCTACCACTGATTCATCCATCCCTAAAATATTTTGCACCTTTTGGCTCCGAGATTAATATATTCCAACAATCAGAGAAACTTTGGCAAAAGTTATCATCCTATTATTGGATTCAGTAAGTAGTGGGGTATAATTAGAAATCAGGCTTATCATAATAACGATAATATCGTGCTTTAGAATTCAACGATGGTAAATTAACTTATGTTCAGGCGGCATTAAATTTTTAAACTCCGCATGCATTTAATTCCAACAATTTGGATGTCAAAAGCACTTTTTCTTGTATGCGTGCTTGTCCATATTCTTAAACAAGTTGGATCAGGAATAAGAATAATTAATTTCGGTATGCGTGCTTGTCCATATTTTTTATTCTTATACCAAGGTTTTATTAGTATAAGAATAAGAACCCAAATTTTTTATTCTTGTATTGTTTGAGTTGCACAAAAATAAATAATTTGATCTTTATTCTTATCCAAATCTTATTCTCCTCCATCCAAACACATGAGAGTTTGATACTTAGGATGTGATCGGAAACCATAAATTTAGCGTGAGAATCGAAAATGGAATTTTCTCTTTCCCAAATCTTCTGATCGGAACCGAGGAAGGAGGTGTGCGAGAGTTCATTTCGCGAGAGTCGGCGAGAAAATTTTGGCTCCGTGAATTCCGCTCATAAACCAAGAAATTTGGCGAGAATTCGTTTCGGCCGTTGGATCTTCTCTTTCTCCGGTGAGCGATTGAACTCTCGCGATTTCCTCCGACCACCGCCGATCGCCGGAAACGATTTCGCGTCAGATTTCTTTTCTTTTCTTTTCTTTTCTTTTCTTTTCGTGCTTGTTTGTGTTTTCGATCAGGGCCTTAGTAAACTACACTTCTCTGAAAAAAAAAATATTAACTTCAAATCATCGCATATAATTTTAGTTTGTAACATAACTTCTGAAATATAACCGTGCTATATATTATATCATGCACATCAAAAAAAAAATATATTGTAATTTTTAGCGTCCATTACACGACTTTAAAATATAGACTTCAATAAAATTTCGTGAAATATCAAACGGCGCTTAAATTGTATAAAACTGATACACATTCAACTTATAACACCAACATCAATAAATATATATGTTGAAATTTTAGTTGACAGTTATTATTGGTTGTTATAAATTGATTGTGGGTGCCATTGTCAATAATGGGTCCCTATCTTATTATTATTAGCAATTAGATATCAAGCTAGACTAGAGCTAGTGACTGAGATAGATGCATCCTTGGTGTGCATATAGCAGCACTAGAGTAGTGGGCATATAATTACAATGCGGTTACTGAATGTTGCTGATGCAACTCTGATTAGGCTCTTTATTCCGCCCACTTACTCTGCGCCTAATTGGGGATATTTTTCCTCCGTCGCCGCTTCTAATCGACTACCCTTTTCTCTAGTTTATGCATCACCAATGATAAAATTATAAATTATATTATTTTTTCTTTGAATTCCATTTTTATGCTACATTGTATATATTTTTTTCCATCTCTCCAATGTCGTTTCCCTCTTTTCATTTATTATGTTATGATCAGACGGATCTTGTTCTTTTTACACTTCATCTACATTTTTGTATTGAGTTTACCCTTCTTACATTTTATATAGTTTATACTTATCCGCACTAATAATATATAATAACATTTCACAAAATACAATTCATAATTTCATACTAATATATTATACATAATGAGAATGGATTCAATCAAAGCGCTTTGACCGGAGGCTCAGTTAAACTCCGTCGGTTCTCAATTTTGAAAGTTCAAACGACCGATCCGAACCGTCAAATATGATCTCCATATTGAAATCTCCTCGCCGACCAAAATTTTCATTTTTTTGAATTTTTTAAGTATTTTTTTCGAATTTTTAAAAATCGTTAATCTAATTTGTTCAAAACCCTACAAAAATTGCTGTTTTTGAAAATCCGAAAAAATACTTAAAAAATTAAAAAAAATGAAAATTTTGGTCGGCAAGGAGATTTCAATATGGAGATCATATTTGACGGTTCGGATCAATCGTTTGAACTTTCAAAATTGAAATCCGACGGAGTTTAACTAGGACTCCGGTCAAAGCGCTTTGATTGAAGGCATAAAAAATCACACGGCACCTCTAAGTGCAATTGGACTATTCACACAGGTGAAATATAGACTTTCCATAATTTGAATACGTGTATAGGAATCATCACATCTCTGGTCATGTTAGGTCGAAAATTGACACAAAATAATCGTGCCTCCCTACAAATTCGAACTATAGATGCCGAACCCAAGGATATGTAAACAAAGAAGAGAAGTTACAAATGCATGTCAATAAAAACACAATATCAAGTTACATCAATCAACCTACTTACCTCCAGTTGAAACAAGAAATGAATTAAACACGCCACACAAATCAACAATCATGTTAAGCTGCACATAATCACAAGCTAAAATTATAAAACTAGGAGCATCTATATAAGCAAGTTATCTCAAACAATCTAAAAAATATTTAGAAGTTTAAACTTCTAAATATTCAAAGCCGAACATCTTGAAGATAAGCATCGAATTCGAACCAAGAAATTGAAGTAGTCAATAAAGATCAAGTTTCCTGTGATATTGTTCCTGAAAAAGAACGATAGACATTTAAGTAGCAACATACCAATAGCTCCTAAATAATCAAGCTATACAAAAAGAAAGTACTAGGCTTCATAGGGCCAGATCATCTTAGCACTATGATTGTTACTAATAACGAAACAAGTGACTTTCTTTTGCACGGCTTCCTAGAAATCTTCAAATTCGTGCATTTGATACGCATAGTTTGAATTTCTATAGTGTTGTTCAATATATGTAGCTTACAAAGTCCAAATCCTTTACAATACTGCACTGATCCAGTGTGTACATTAGAATTTAGACATTGCCTGGTCATAAGATCTCATGGCTGCAGCGCTGGACAGAAGGCAGCACAGTAAATGATTGAACTCAGTTCCTCAGAATGTTTTTTTTTTAAAAAAAGAGCATGGGATATAAAATTAATTAAATTATGGCAATCAGACAGAATTTTTCATGCCACACACTAACACAGTAATACCCCACATATTTTCCATGTGTTACATGCAAATAAAATGGTACGTTAGAAGGATTGCTCATGTTAATTAAAGGAAATGATTCAGTTGCATGCTTGGACAGTTGGACCTAAAGCATATTGAATTAACCAAATTACTTTCTAACCAACATGAAATCTAGAATCCCACACAAATAACTCATGTATGATCTTAGCGCAATGTGAACATAGGAAAAGTGGCTTGCTACAGTAGGGTCAAAATTGTACACTTAAAAAGGAGTACAACTTTCCCATTACTCTAACCTAACAGTCGGTAAGAAGCCAAGCATTCCAATTTGAGAATTTTGGGAATATGATATCTGCAAACAAAGCCAGATGCCTTGGAATAATCTACAAAATGTTACAGTGCAATAACCAGAACTTACCTTGCTGGGTAACCATAGAATCTGTGGGGAACACAACTTCATCCTTCACAGGTTCTTCACCCTTGGTTTTGCCGACTGAAACATAAGAAAATTTTTGTGAATTAAAAACAAACCCATCTAAACAAGAATTTTACACACTAAACTGAAGATGTCTTACCACAATCAGTCTTCTCATTCTTTTTTGCTTGTTTCCCTTTGCTCTTACTCTGTTCATTTGTACTTATACCAGATTTCTCAGTCGAATTAGATTTTCCCAGACAGGCTGGGGAGATTTTATTAGAGTGTGAGCCTCGAGTTGGTGGAGATTTCTTGTCCGATTTCTTCACAGCTTTTCTGTCAGATGCAGAATTGGAGCTATCTTTCAAAACATGTTGTTTCGGTTTGTCGTCCACTTCATGTAAAGGTTCAGAAGTTCCAACACAACAATGTTCGGGTTTGACAACTTCATCCTGTTTCTTTTCAGAGTTAGGTTGTCCTGGGCTTAGGTCTGTAGACAACCCTTGATTTGGATCACAATTGCCATGTTCCTCCTTCAATATGATGTTTTCAGTTCCACTCAAAGAAGCATCGGTATCGAGAAAGAGTGCATCCTTTTTCAGTTCATGAATTAGGGTTTCAGAGCATTCAGATTTTGGTTTCTCAGCAGATAGTCCATATGATTTTAAGAGGTCATTAAAAAGGGATATCATAGAGCTTGTTTGGTGTCTTTTTGTGTAGTGCTTTAGCTCAGAACGGATCTTCTCAAATGGCTGATTCCACAAAGACCATGAGCAAAAATGCAGATTTTAGTAAGACCCAAATTGTGCTAAGATAGTAAATTAGTTACTCTTTCAGGTTTATAATTTAAATTAATCATTTGATGATCAGTAATTCTCAAAAGATAATTACTGTCAATTTCACAAACAGCAAAGTCAAATAGGCAAGCAAGAGATTTCAGAAGTTATTGTATTGTAGCCTGTCAAAGGTCTGAAACCCAATTGTTCAATTAAATTTCCCTCATCCTAACTTGATTTTAAAGAACTAAGCAATCTTGAAATAGAATCAAACTAAACTACCCAGGTGCTCTAATTTGAGAGACCCTAGAAATATTCACCACTTGCTGACATGATACACGAAAGCTATCAAACTTGTTCACAACAGATCCAATATTATTGTTGAAGTGTCTGGCAAGCACTCCAATTTAAAAATAAAATGACAAGTCAAGAACTTAACAAACCTGAGCGTGACATTCTAAGGCAAGACGAAAGAATGTGGCTGAGACAAAATGCTTTCCCACAGCCTCAGAGAGTCTGATCTGGTTAAGCCAATAACTGGATGTCTCCAGCCGATCCAGCCGGCATTTACTACAATTCAGTGCACTGAGGTAAGGGGTCCCATCTTCTACTACCTTTTTTGACACTGCCAGTGGGGTCCGCATTGCCGCCTCCTGCTTTTTCTCATTGTCTTTCTTCAGTTGTACTGGTTGGAGCTGCTTCTTCCCTTCAATAGGGTTTGCTGGTTTGCGCTGCTTCAGTTGTATCTTTTCAACTGGTATGTTGGTGTTTCTGCTGGCACCAAAAGCACGCTTTGGCCTGGATGTAACAATTGATTCAAAACCCAATTTCAGTCTAATTTTTTGCTTCTGAAATTAACTGATACCATGTCAAGTGAGTATTATTATAAAAGAAAAAACAGTCAAGAATACATCATAGACATTTTATCCTCATAACAGTCACTAAACATTACCGAATTATCTTCGGATAACAACAGAGTAACTTTCTTGTGAAGAAAAACAATAGATCTACTATCTAATTACACTCAAAAGAGTCAAAACCCATTTTGTGAACTAATGCCACTAGATGTGCCGTATAGTTCTCACAGGCAGTACAAAATTTCTAAAGGAGAGATTGTGTAATTAGGCTTACTACCTAGGTGCGGCTGGTGCTACGGCTTGTGTCAGTTTCTCCTTCTTGACAGTCTTAGGTCGAACCGTAGGCTGCTTCAAACTGGAACGCATTGTGCCGCGGCGCTTCACGGCTGCCAAGAAGAATCAATATGTTGTCAGCACATAATTGAAGTAAAATTGAAACGTGAATGAGAGAAGGAGAGGGAATAGAGTACCTGGGACAGGCGCAGGATTGGGATCCATGGAGAAAGCTAAATTAGTAGAAGCGGGAGAAGGGGAAAAGGAGGAATTTCTGGATTTCACGGCCGAGGAGCGGGACTATAGGAGGGGTTTGAAATATTTTGAATAGGAGCGCTTGGAGCGCTTTGCGCACATTCATTCTGGGTTCTGACAGTTTTGAGTTTGATCTCGTCGCTTGTCGCTTATAGGCTTTTGACCAATTGGGGCAATTGGCCGAAATTTTAAAAAATAGTATTAAATTAATATAATATATTAAAAATAATATCAATATAATAAATTTAATATAAATAGTATCACGAGATCGGAATCCTGGATTCCGAACGTTAGATCGGAATCTAGGATTCCGATCTAAGCTTTGATCGGATTCTGAGTTTCCGATCTAAGCTTAGATAGGAATCCGAGATTCCGATCTAATCTTTTAAATTTTTTTATATATTATTTATTTATTTATTTAATTTATTAATTAGTTAAATAATTAGAAAAATAGATAATATATTGTAAAAATATTGAAAAAATATGGAAAAAATCAGAAATAATTAAACTAAATTTAATATGTAATTTAGTATTTTTTGAGAAAATTAAAATTTTTTTCCTTTTATTAGTTTATTAATTAGTTAATTAATTAGAAAAATAAATAATATATTCTAAAAATATTGAAAAATATAAAAAATCAGGAATAATTTTAAAAATTTTATATGTAATTTAGTATTTTTTTTGGAAAATTAAATTTATTTTCCTTTTAATTAATTTATTTAATTAAATATAAATTTAATTAATTTATTTAATTAAAAAATGAATAATTAAGTATAAATTTTTAATTAATTTAAACAACCATTTGATATGCGTCCCGGATGTCGTCCTCTGTATATATTATTTTCATATTATATATTAAACAATCATATCGAGTCTCATGATCAAAGAAGCACTTTCTGGATTGCGTTAGAAAGGAATCACACGAGATTGATGTTTTACTGAGACGGAGAAGAAAGACTAAATTCACTTGATTTACTGCATTTCTTTTTTTAATGATTAATTTATGATTTTAAAAACATTTTTAGTAGTTTAGAGTGGTTTTTAGGTTTGCAAACTTTCAAAATGAATTTTGGAGGTCCAGAGAGCGTTTTTTGGCCTCGAAAATGGTCGTTACGGGGTTTTACCCCGATAAAATGCGTAGATCTCGTCGCCAGCTTTCCGGAATGTCCTCGATCGCCCCAATCGGACCTTCCTATCAAAAGTTAAGCCTGTTTAAAGTTTTAAGCCTGCAAATGCAGAAAGAATTAATAAAACTTTGAACATTCTGAAAGGATTATGCCTTTGTATCCCTGCAAATTCTGAAAATTTATAATCCTTTTTAAATGGTATAATTCATTTAATTAAATAAGTTATAAAAATTTATATTTTAATTAAATAATTTATAAAAATTTATATTTTAATTAAATAAATTAATTAAAATAAAAATAAATTTAATTTCCCAAAAAATACTAAATTACATATAAAATTTAATTTAATTATTCCTGATTTTTTCCATATTTTTTCAATATTTTTACAATATATTATCTATTTTTCTAATTATTTAACTAATTAATAAATTAAATAAATAAATAAATAATATATAAAAAATTAAAAAGCTTAGATCGGAAACTCAGAATCCGATCAAAGCTTAGATCGGAATCCAGGATTCCGATCTCGTGATACTATTTTTATTAAACTTATTATATTGATATTATTTTTAATTTATTATATTAATTTAATACTATTTTAAAAATTTTCGGGGCAATTGGTGACTATTGGGCCTCTCCGGCCTGTTGGGCCTATTTGCTTGTACAAATTTACAAAGGCTTTGATCAAAATGATTTTTTTGCGGGATTTCGTTGGGTCACATAACATGAAAATCCCAACCAAATGACACCCGAATTTGTTCATTTTGATAAAAAAAATTCTAATGAAATGAAATCCCGTGTTAAAAGGAAAGGATTCTAATGCAATAATTTATTTGAAGTTTTCGGATGGTTGCGACTTTAGTTATTTGATATAATATGATCAATATGTTCATAAAAAACAATTCTTTAAAATTCATGGAATTTCCAGCCCTAATTACTCTCGCCTATGTATTTAATAAGATTTCATAGTTCTCATATACAATCTCAAATGGAGTAAGAGACTTATTTCCCCTCTTTTGTTGCAGTTTTACTAAATAACAATGTAGTAATCAGTTTCATAAGTTCAGGTTCTTCCTTGTTCAAATGTAGCCAATATAGAGAAAGTGGCTTCTTTTAATGCGCCAAAACTTACGCTAGGAAGTTTATTCATGAAGGTTTTATCAGATGTTATATTGAGGTTCTAGGTGGCGTCTCAGAGTATATTCTGTCATGTACCAGTAACCTAGAGGAAGGTCATGTGCTGAGAATAACAGAAGGGATGGATTTAACAGAAGAAGGGATGGACATAACAGAAGAAGGGATGGGCTTAACAAGAAAAAGGGATACACTTAACGGAAGACAGGAATTGAATGGACTTGTCTGACCTACAACAGCCAATTAATCTCAACCGTTCAACTTGATTTGATTAGATTAGATGAAGAGAGAGGAAATAGTGATTGTAGAGAGGATTAGTGTTCTGTTAGCCTAGAAATAGGTCATTCCTTGTAATAGAAAAGGAGGATGAAAATTAATGAAATTATTTCTCTTTTCTTATGTTTCCGTTACCCCTTTCCACTTATCTTCATTAATTTAGGAAGGAGTCAAACCATTGATATTCACAAAAGAAAAATGGATAGGTGCCGGCATGAGGTTATGGCTAAACTAGGTCCAACACTGAAGTGGAATAAGAGATATGACCCAATTGATGCTAATTGCAAATTGCACCATGAAGTGATTGATGTGAAATTATTGAAGTGGGCTAAGAGCTCAGACCCTATTGACCTGAAAATGAATGATGATTATAGAAGAAAGGAGGTGATGGATAGTAGCACGAGGAATGAACTGTCAAGGACTGAGTCCTCAAAATTTAGTGGAATAGATTATTTCATGAACAATCCTGACAAGTTCGAGCCAAGTGCAAAGTGCTTTCATGCATTACAAGCAGTTTTAAATCCTTCAAGGAATGGGTTTACTACTGATATTTTCAGTTTTACCCCTTCTATGGTGAACATTGCAAATAAGGCCTCACTGCTAATTCATGCCAATACCAAAGGCCTCACCGTGGAAGGGAATTATGGCCAGAAACAAGAGCTGTAAGAAGCCAACACTGACCCGAGAATATTCTGGCTTGAGTTCTTCAAATTAAAGCATCATGTGGCTATGTATATCTTCTACATTGAACCGGACATATCTAACGAGAAGTTTCTCAATATGATTGAAAGAGTGTACAAATCAGAGAAGATAGATGGATTTGACTTAAAGAGAAAGGTGTCTAGTAAAGAGGCGGCTTCAATCATTTGTGGTACTATCACAGGTGAAATGAGAGCACATCAGTCAACTAGTGGTATTCAAGTTCAAGCTACAACAACTGTACCAACCAGAATGGAAGACAACTACATACCATATGTTGTAATTGAGAGGATTATTAGGAAGAATACATCATCTCCAACGTTGCTGGAAAGAAATCATGAGTCAAATAGATTATTGAAAAGGAACATTGATATAGGTGCAAAATTATGGGTCAAATGGGTTAATTCCGCTTGTCAGGATTCTACTGTGAATGACCATTATACATACATGATTCTTGAGGACAAGAATCAGCTGATGGAGGAGGGAATGTCATATACTGCACATACCAGTAACCTAGAGGAAGGTCATGTGCTGAGAATAACAGAAGGGATGAATTTAACAGAAGAAGGGATGGATTTAACAGAAGAAGGGATGGGCTTAACAAGAAAAAGGGATACACTAAACGGAAGACATGAATTGAATGGACTTGTCTGACCTACAACAACCAACTAATCTCAACCGTTCAACTTGATTGATTAGATTAGGGCTCTGTTTGGATGCAAGAAGAAGAAGAAGGAAGAAGGGAAGAAAAAAAATTATAAACAATCCAAACTCTTCACAAAGTAACACACTTCCCAATACTTCTTCCCACTTCTTCCCTTCTTCCCACACCTATCCAAACGGAGCCTATAGATGAAGAGAGAGGAAATAGTGATTGTAGAGAGGATTAGTGTTCTGTTAGCCTATAAATAGGTCATTCCTTGTAATAGAAAAGGAGGATGAAAATTAATGAAATTGTTTCTTTTTTTTTATGTTTACGTTACCCCTTTCCACTTATCTCCATTAATTCCAATTGATGTTCAATTTCTACCAAATTAACCTCAAGGTCACACTAAGACTGTGACATATTCTCTTGCTTAAACTTCGGCTAATTTCTCACTCTTGACTTGACTTTGAGTCGTCGGGTAATCCAATAATGATCCTATTACACAGTTCGTACTAATTATTCGAAAATGCACGAGATTACGTCTCGAAAACCTGGTTACCGAATATCAACCTGGTTGATAAAAATAAATAAATATAACCGATAACTTGATCTGTGAAACCTTTTGATCCATAGAAAAGAAACCTTTCAATTTCATCAATTTTATACACAAAATACTTTTTTTAACAATGGCTCCGTTTGGATGAGGTGTGAGAATAAAAGAATAAGAAAATAAATTTATTATAAACAATTCAAACTCTTCACAAAGTTACACATTTTCCAATACTTCTTCCCTTATTCCTCTTATTTCCACACCATCCAAACGGAGCCAATAGGAATTTATAAGAATATTCATGTTGATTGTTTCCCTTGAATTCAATAACTTTCCCCATATCACCGGCACGTCATTAAGAATAGTCTCTTGTTTTGAGCAGCTTCATCTATTTTATTTTTTATTTCATACCAAAGCTAGTGCAACTTCATTAAGAAATTCGCTCTCTGAGAATTTTCAATTGAGTGGTATAGATGCGCAATCGTGCAATTGAAAATTTTCATCTGGTGTTTTGAGCCCTAGGTCATTATTACATTTAAGGCAAAATGTATCTGGCGGTAGGCAGACATTAGGAAAAAAATTTCCCTACGAAAAAGGATGATTTAGAGCAGCAATTCAAGCAACAACAGCCTCTTCGAAAAAAAGTTAATAATCCCTAAACTCTAATCAGGAAAAAAAAAATGGATTAGCTAAGCTACTGCTAACATTCAGGATTGACGAGGTAAGAAACACAGCAAATCAAATGACAGCTTTCCATTTTTCTTCCATTTGAGGTTTTTTAAAGCTTGTCCACCCCAGCGGTAAATAGACTATACCTGTAAGCCAAAAACCTTTTCCTTCAGACTAACAGAAATCCATGCAGAACAGAATAACTGACATTTAAAAATAGTCTGAACTCAAAACCAAACCATTATAGGCTTCGGGTGTGTTTGGATAAGCTTAGAATAAGGAATAAGAATAAGAAATTTCGGTATGCGTGCTTATTCTTATTCTTGTGCAACCCAAACAACACAAGAATAAGGAATTTGAGCCCTTATTCTTATAGGGAAAATCAGTTATATACCCCTCAAATCATAGTCAATTGGAAATATCCCCCTCTAATCTTCATATTTGGAAATATCACCCTCTAATCATCATAATTTTAGATATTTAACCTTTTGATTATGTCTAGTGATATTTTTATTTATAAAAATCAAATTAAAAAATACAGGACAAAAATACCCTCAACCCCTCACGATCTTCATGCTATGTTTCGTTCATTCGTTGTGCGTTATTGGAAACAACTCTAATCAATCAATCATTATCTTTACCATTTTGAAACACTTCCTTTCTTACCCCATCACAACAAGAAAATCGCTCCTTAAATTACTGGAGAACGATTCTGAAGATTTTTTTTTTTGCATTTTAGCATTCTATTCAAAGAGCAAACTACAGCATAGATACTTTTAGCATTCTTTGGATCAATTAATGGCGATTATATCCCCTGTGCCATTAGCATTAATCATCTGTTTCAAGTTCAACGTCATTCTTTATGAAGATTTAATATACATTTTGTCCTTGGAAAGAATCGATACAGTAAATGACTGGTACTTACCAGTAGTTAAGAAAGAGAGATAAAAGTAGTATTTTGAGATATTAAAAAAAATCAAAGATTACTTAATGTTTTTTTTCATTAACTGTAATGAAAATGAGAGAGGCGATTCTGGTAATCTTTACTAGTAAAGAGAGGAGTAATTTGTGAATTGATTTTGTAAGAATGTTTTTCTATATCGTTTCTATGGTATGCTTTACATATTTATAGCTATCCTGAGAGAACTACTCTCTAGAGATTTTAACTAACCATGTATTATTATGAATATAAAAGTGCCATGAGTAAGTTAGCTTTTCCGGTGATTGTAAGGAGAAATAAAGATTTTCTGTAACGAACGAAGTATAAAAGGAAATGTTTGAAAAGGGTTTGGGAACACTGCATATTGTATATTTTATTTCCAATATTACTGAGCGAGAAGATCAATCGTCAGTGGTTAAGGGCACTTTTGTCCGATATTTTCAAATTTGATATTTCAGAATTAAATAATGATTAGAAGTAATCAAAAGGGTAAATATCTATAATAATGATAATTAGAAGGTGATATTTCCAATTTTCAAAATTAGAAGGGGATATTTCCAATTGGCTATGATTTGAGGGGTATATGGCTAATTATCCCATTCTTATACTAACAAAACCATGGTATAAGAATAAGGAATTTGGATAAGCACAATAAGTATGTAAAATATTGGGCAAAAACATCCCACTCTACATTTTCCCAAACTATCCACTGTCATTCTAGTATTATTCATGACCGAAGGAAGTTTGGGCATCACTTCAATACGGAATGTAGAGGAAACAGCTTGTAATTTTGGATGGTATATGATACAACTTCAGAATTAGATGCATGCAATGTTCTAACAAAAAGTAAACAGATATAATAATGTATTAGAATCATAATGCTGATGAAATAATTTTATAAGCTAACAATACTGCACCTTAGCTAAGCAAAATTTCTCAGACCTCAGTATCCAGATCAAGGACGGAGAGAAGGTTGAGAGAAGTTGACCCCAGTTGAACTCCTCTAACCACACTACCATAATCCTCATTGATTTTGTGGCAGAAAAGCAAAATTGCATCCCAAAATGCTGTTCTTCCCTAAGAAAGAAAACAAAATAGAAGAGGCTTTTGATAAACAGTTAAATGAGTGATACATGTCTTTTATGATATGCCTGTAAATAATGAATTGATATGGACTTAAGGTGGTTCAAGCGTACTTTAAAGATGTTTCGAGCATTTTAAATTCACCAGAAAAAACAAATACTTCAGAACTAACTGTTAATGATTCCAAGTGCAAACATGCTTTTTTCTCATTGATAATATTTCAATTAGACCAAGATTAAAAAGTGTGAGACATAAAAAAACAACCAATAAGCAGGTTAAACTTGACCGTGTGATAAAAGAGAAAAGGAGCATTAAGCATACCTGAAGTGAGAATTGTAGCTTCTTATCCCAATAGAGAGAAAATGTCGGAGTACTCTGCTTCCCTACAGATAGTATCAAAGCACCTGGGTGGATGACAGAGGGAACACCTACTATGACAGCCACATATTTCTCTGGGAACCTCTCTTTAGGAGGGAGAACACCCAAAAACAAAGGATTTTCACTAGACTCAGCCCCAGAAAACCACTGTGTGTCAACATGAAGCATCCAGCCAGGATGCTCCAAGAAAGCCGCAAATAAATAGAGGAGGAGGTGGGAATCGGAAGGGAGATCTCCAGTCCATTTTTTTCCTGCTTTGTCTGAGCTATATCCCGTGCCCATGTAGTCATAATTTTTTAGACAGGTTCCTTCAGCCAGATCTGCCACACAGAGAACAAATAAATTGCCGGTTTAAGTGGTTGCATATAAATTTCCATATTAGATTGATAAACATAATTGATGGCATTTCAAACCCATCAATTTTAGCAAACTGCAATATCAGGTCCTCCTTTGCTCAGTTTAATGGAATAGCTAGCTATTATAATATAAGATTAGTTTTTGGAAAAGTGTATACTAAATATGTTTAAAGGCCACAGATGCCAAAACCTAATACCAATAAATAACCCAATGCAACCTGTTTAAGGCCAAACCAATCAGGCCGACAGGTTTAAAAACCTTCTATAGAATAGTATGCTAATCCTCCACACCTATCATACTGAATATATAACACACCTCATATCATTACAAATATCCCAGAATTGCCTATCAAGAAAAATATAACAAAATGCAATGCATGTCCAAATATATTGTCATGTCAGATCCAACTTCTTAGATTTACATCCAACCTGTTCCGGTATTCAAATAAAAGACTGACTGTGCCCAAACCTGATCTTATGCTTCCAATCTACATCTTCACCTGTGATACTAAAAAATAACTCAAAAACAAAGTGGGGTGGGGGACAGGAGAGGAGGGTGGGGGTGGGGGCGGTGATATAGAGAGAGAGAGGTGGGGTACCTTCAATACGACGAACGGTGTAATCAGCATGCACACTTCCATGAGGTAGTAAACCCTTTATAAGCTCTCCTTTCATGAGAGATTTTAGCCTCTGGTGCTCGGTTATAGCATCTAGACATGCTTGGGTGATCATGGGAGAGGTGTTTTGTGAGACATGTTGTGCACTACCGAAAGGTTGTTGTGCTAGAAATCAAAAGAAGTTTATATATTAAAACTTGTTAAAATAAAAACAAGAAAAATGTTTTTTTCTTTTTTCTGTTATGATTTCTCCAAACAGACATCATATAACAACACACAGTGGGAAACCCTGAACGAATTGGACTAACACCAGGATGCAATTTAGCTGGCTTGGATCATACACAGCCTGGTACACAACAGTACAAAGTGCTGTAGTAATACTTCTCCCCTAGACCAAAAACCCTTAAACCACATTTCAACAGCTTTGAATAGTATTAACAACTCACTCAGTGGTTTGCTTAGAGCTTGCACAAGAGAAGTCTGCAACTTCAAAAGAACTTCATCTTCGTTGAGTGTAACAATAGGTTGCCATCCATTAGCTGGAGACAAGCTAACTGGAGCAGGTGAGGCTGCCATATCACTTCCAACTTGACTGACAGTAATTGGGCAACCAACATTGCTTGCAGCTTGCATTACCTACAACAAAGGCATACGAACTCAATAATAATGGAAAAGTATAAATATTCTTATAGGGGGAAATTCATTGAATTCCTCACTTAAATAATGGGAAAGCCACTCTCCTTAAAAAATTTGCAAACGGCAGAAATATATCTAGAGTCAACAAGTTACTCCTATAATAAGCATGGCATGTTTACCATGTTCCTTGATGGAAATATAGAAATTTGAACAGCCAATTTATTCAAATCAAGGTAAAAATGTCCTTTTGTCACGCCATGCTGGTATTAGTTTGCAATTTGAACAGTCCTAAAATCAAAAGAAGCTATTGGCAAAATTTACATAAATTAATGACAGATAAACTTTTGAATATGTTACTGAAAATTTCCCAAAATAAAGCTACCTCAACATGACTGGTTCTGATCTTTGTAAGGAGAGGGTTTATCATAACCGAAGAGAACCATTGTCTGAGGCAATCCCGCCACTCCTCAATCTGAGGATATATACCCAAATTCTTATACCCTTCGACAGCCTTCTCCATAGACATAGGGGGTGGCACATCCCCTTCTCCCTTCTTGGGGGAAGCTGAGGTGGGAGACATGCGTACCGGCCTTAGAGGAGTGCTTCTAGCAGTACCAGATAGAGGGGTTGAACCAGGTATTGAACCAGGACTGGCTGCACTCAGACCCCGTACAGACACAGGAGGTGTGACAGTGGCTGTCTTAGAGGCAGATGATTCCCACATTTTGTCAATTTTTTCATCAACTTCTTCCAGGAACTTTTCCAGCATTGCCTCGTTTTGGATCCTCCTGCCACTTCCTGATAGTGATAGGTGCTTTGACCAAGAAGTAATCGGAGAGGAGCTAAGCTTGGGAGTTACTGGTGAGCTGGTGGTCGCCTTTTTCTCTGTGTGGGGTGGTGTTTGAGTAAACAAGGGCTTTCTTATGGGAACAAGAGGCTCATAAGTAGATTTCGATTTAGGTGGTTTCTTGTTTGATTCTGAGTTGCTTGTTTTGCTCGAAGTAGAAGCAGGTCTGGCTTTTGGGGCCATATATGCAGAGAAGGCCCTGAAGAAGGCTGTCAAGAACACTAATAGAAACATCCCTGATGCAACTTGCAAGCCTTTGACTGTATATTCTGTAAAAAAATCCATAGAGGAATTTTTACAAACATGTGGCAGGCATCAAAAGAACATGAAGCTGGCAGCAAAGAAAGAAAGACTTACCAGCTGCCCTTGTTGAGAGGATAATGTTAGCCATGAACATAGTGAATCTCTCTTCCCTGAAATATTTAGAAAATAAAAAAGGCGTTAGAAATCATATAATTGTTAGCCTTCAATATAGTTTAACCAGGTTGTAAAGAAGAAAATAACTGATAGCATCTAGGGAAAATTCGACAACTGAGCTTGATAATCGCTCCATTTGTGTTCACAATTTCAAGTGTAAAAAAACCACGACAAGGAATGGTTCCTTAATCCATGCTAGAGAATAGAAGGCCATTATGTAGCAAATACTGAGACTGGACTACACATCCAAAACAAAACACCAGACAATGAAACCCAAAGCAAGAGATAACAAAAGAACGAGAAGTAACCTGGAAGAGAGATAGAAGAATGAAAAGGTGACGACAAGGAAGAGGAGGAGGAGGAGATCGGTGGCGTACGGACGGGGTCCCAGTGGCCGGACTCCGGAGGGTAAGGTCGGGCGGCGGACGGAGAACTTCGGCTTGGCGCCGCCTTGGGAAACGGGAGGGCTCCGGGCTCCCTCCATTGGAGTTGCAAGTGAGAGAACTGGAGCTCGGTTCTCTATGCACCTGAGTTACTAGCTAGAGTAGAGTAGAGCTCCGCACAAACGCATTTTGAACTTGGGAAGGAAAGAAGGAAGGAAATTTTGGCTGCGCCAGGATTACGAGGTAATGGTGAGCACCGAAGTGTTGGGATGTTTTATGAAACAGACCCCCTCGAATGTGATAATTATGGAGGAATGTTGTAGGGTGTAAATTTGTACCGCCCTGATCAAAATAATTTTTACGTGGAATTTCATTTCATTTGAATTGATTTTATAGAATTTTATTAGATTTAATTATATAAAAATTCTAATTAAATGACGCAAAATTTCTTTCATTTTGATCAAAAAATTTCCGACCAAATGAAATTAAATGAAATCCCATGTTAAAAAACTGGAATTTTGACCAGGGCCGTAATGAATTTGTCAAGTTTCCAGGGGGAGGTCGATTCACACCAAGTACTTGGACCAATCAATTTGTGCTTGGACCATGACAATGTGTATGAAAGTCGATTGATGGAAATTGAATGATGCCCAAATTTTTTAATAAGAGTAAATTTTCTGGAAGATCACTCAAGTTTGTAGGTTGTCCATTTTTTATCACTAAATTTTAATTTGTCCTGTGGTAGCCCTTCAAGTTTAATTTTGTCCAAATTTAGTTATTCTGTCAAGATATCAATATTTTCCGTTTAATTCATAACGTTAGGTACAAAAAAGGGAGATATGAATCAAAAACCGTTTATCGTTTCTCTCTTTTAGTCCAGTTCACCTAAACTGAAAAAAAACTCCCCTCTCTCACTCGTCCCCTCCGCCCGTCTCTCTCGCTCGAACTCAGACCTAGCTTTGTCTCTCCTTCTCTCTCGCTCACTCGCTCACCTCACGAAGTCCGTCTCTCCCTCTCCGCAACCTCCTCGCAGACCCAAGCTCACAACCCCCTCTCTCCGCCATTAATCCCTCTCCTCTTATGGGCATGTGTGAAAGCAATTAGGATCAAATCAAATGGCCATGTGTGAAGTAGTAATTGACGTATAGAATAACCAATGTGATATCATGAAAGAGTTATATAAAACACATGCTGTATTAGTATGAACTATACATAATATGGAATTCCTTGAACCTGACCAAATGAGTAACGCAAGAGTGAATCTAGAAAGTAGTGCACTACCCAAAGTTGTCATGGGTTGATTTCATGAGTGAATTGTCAATTAGAAAGCCATGATAAGTAATTAACACACACATGCACCAAAGACAAATAAAACAAATTATTTAAATATCATCCCTACCTAAGCTACACTGAACCAAAATTGCCGATACTCTTTGGGCACCATCCTCGTACCTCACCGTTCCTACCCTTGGTCCTTCCACCAAAATAAATAAACGCAAACCAAACCAAATACATAAATCTCATCTCCTCATCTCCATGATGCTATAGACCCCTTCTCTGGTACAACTAAACCCTCTAAAATCCGTCGATGACAATCACTGTACCGCTATGTTAGAATTCGGTTCTCCCGCTATTTGAAACCAAAGCAACTCAAACCGACCTCACCATTAAACTCCTTTCTTCGCCACGATGCTGTAGACCTCCGCAACAGTAGCGATAGCCGAAATCGCTGTTAGGTCCATACCCGATAATCTGTCGAGCCCGTTAACGAAAGAAATCGAGTCTGACTTCTTCGTTACTTGCACGGTGCTGATCAAATTCTTTGTTATTTTGTATTCTGAATTACAAGGCATATCTCGGTTACTGGTAAGAATTATAGCAAAGCCAAGAGGAAAGAGGAGAGGAGTTAATGGCCATTTGAATTGATCATAATTGCTTTCACACATGCCTATAATAGGAGAGTGATTAATGGCGGAGAGGGAGGATTAAGAGCTTGGGTCTGAGAGGAGGTTGCGGAGAGGGAAAGAGGGACTTTGTGAGGTGAGTGAGTGAGCGAGAGAAAGGAGCGACGGAGCTGGGTCTGGGTTCGAGCAAGAGGGAGAGTGGGTTTTTTCTTCGATTTGGGTGAACTGGACTAAAAGAGAGAAATGATAAACGATTTTTGATTCACATCTCTCTTTTCTGCACCTAACGTTATGAATTAAACGGAAAATATTGATATCTTGACAGAATGACTAAATTTGGACAAAATTAAACTTGAAGGGCTACCACAGGACAAATTAAAATTTAGTGATAAAAAATAGATAACCTATAAACTTGAGTGACCTTTCAGAAAATTTACTCTTTAAAAAACATACCTAAACTTCGATCAAATTTCGTCAGGAACTTCATTTGAAGAATTAGTTTAAGAATTTTTTTAAACTAAAGTGTTAATTATCGCCTGATCATGCAGCTGCTTATCAGAGCGCATGGTACATGGCAAGTTCTATAGTTTCGTCAATTGTTAGTTCAATCATTATGTTACTCTTCAAGCAGCGAAGTGAAGGGGGGAAAGGATTAATTATTATTGTTATGAAAAGCATCGCGCCAGTCTTATAATCACATTATTATAGATGATTTCTTATTTTTCATTTTAGATACGTTGAATATCAAATTTAATCTGATATAAAAAATAATTAATTATCTATGTTATCAATACCAATCATTTGGGTGTGTTTGGATACATTGGGAATAAGGAATAGGAATAGAGATAAACTTATTCCTTATTTCTTATTCAAATACCAAGATTTTGTTAGAATATAAATAAGGACCGGAATAAGTCCAAATTTCTTATTCCTTCGTTGTTTAGTTTTCACCGGAATAAAGAATAAGGAGCTTATTCCTTATTCCCAATGTATCCAAACACACCAAATAAATGTGAAAAAGTATATCTAAATTTATTTTTTAGCTTAATAATAATAATGGGGCCGTTTGGATCGTCCAAGGATTTTGGGGAATTTCATCTTCCTACCATAAATTTATTATAAACAATCCAAACTCTTCACAAATTTACACACTTCTCAATAAATTTATTCCTAGGAATTGCAACTTTCCCAAATTCTCCAACTTCCTAAGCGATCCAAACGGCCCAATGCGTTTCTCACTATCTTTTCTCTTTACTCTTTAGAATGCTAACACCGAGTACACGCGCCAAGCTAGAGTTCCTACTCATGAGCTAGCATTAAAACCTCTCCATTTTCCAGACAACTGGAGTATCCTCGCCTCCACTCCCGCTAAACACCCGCTCTCTCCCTCTACAGCGCACGGCGCTCCCCTTCTTCTACCTTGCCAAACCCTCCTTTGACCGTCTAAAATGGAGGCATCACCAGCAAACCGACTCCCCGAAGCGGATTCTCTCCCCGACGGGTTCGTCGAGAGCTCCGCCGAACCCGCTTCATCACAGCCGTCCAATCAAGGAAAAGACTGCTCCATCTCCCTCGATCTCGATCGACCTGACGAGGCCACGAAATCAGACGCTGCCTCTAGCGCTACTGAAACCCTAGAACCTGAAATCCTCGCTCTGAGTTTGCAACAGCTCAGTACTTCCGACAATTTAGCCAAGGGATCAGACAATGTTAGTTCACCAGGAGGTTCCAAGGAATCAAACGATGTGAAGTCACCAGAAGGTGAGCTTATTTATCTGTTTGATTTCTATGTTTTTTCTAACTTGTGGGTTCTTATGATAATTGCCGAATCGAAATGCTTTAAGAAATTTTCTTCAATTTCGTATTAAAATTGCTACAAGTGTTAGAAACTTGTACGACCCATATCAGCATTGCAATGATCAGAGTTCTGTAGACACTTCTTTTACTAGACTGCTCTCAGTTACTGAATTCTGGGGGATGTAATGGTGTCAGAGCTTGGTTGGGGAAGTTAGTAAAATCAATACCCAGTGCTTGTAACTTTTTTGTACGTGTTGTTAGCTGTTATCACTGATATAATTAGTGCTCACTTAGCAGGTGCAAAGGAGCTGCATGTCGGCGAAACAAAGGAAATTTCAACGGTTGAAGCTGCTGAGTGCTTGAGGAATCTCAAAGTAATTAGTTTTGTAATGTAGCCACGTATGTTTAAGCGTCTTTCGCATTTCTTGTACATGCGTGAGAGTTTAATTCATCTTCTTTTTGTACTTTACAATTTTCAGGAGAACAGTGAACCTAAGCGCAAAGCTACAAAACGAAGTGCAAAATCAGAGAAAGAGCTCTTGGAGCTAACTTTGATGTATCAAAAAGCTATAGCAGATAGGGACTCAGGCAAGTTTAGTATCATAATTAAATTTTATAAATCAGAGAGGAAATAATATTAATTTTGAAGTTCCATTTCATTTTGCGCAGCAATTGCTGTACGAGAAAGACTTGAATCATTATGTCGAGAGTTACAGCGTCAAAATAAAATGCTTATGGTGACTACTGACTTTAATTCTTGTTTTGACTTTATTTGATTTTTTTTTTTCAATGGAATGCACTCTCATTTGTGTCTTTTATACAGGAAGAATGTAGAAGAGTGTCAACGGAGGGACAGAACATGAGACATGAATTGTCTGAAAGGTTTAACAATGCTATCAAGGTGCGAATATTGAATGTATATAATATTTAGCGAGTTAATCAATTAGCTCACTGTTTTATCTTCTCTATCAGGATGTAAGTAGCAAGCTTGAGGAACAGAAAGACGAGTGCCTTTCTCAATTAAAGGAGAATGAATTGTAAGATTATGCTTTTCCAAAGTGATTGCAATGTCAAGCATTAACCTATGCTGCACCAAAAACTAGGAACAAAAAAAAATGGCATCATCATCATCCTCATATTTCTTTAACATACCTTCTTCTGTATAGGCTGAGAAGTAAATTAAAAGGTCTTGCGGATCAGTATACTATTTCTGAGCAACAATTTGCTAACAAGGTGATAATTCTGATCTCCCTGCTCGCTACACACCATGACTATAGTTCCAGGCAAAAAAAAAGGCAGGGGGCAGCTGTTTTTTGTTGAACCATTCTGAAAATTCTGTGGGTCTTGTACCATCACATGACTTGACTGGCAAGATGTCATACTGGGTAGTAAATAGGGTCTTTTGCAGATAATTTAAAACCTCAACTTAGCATTTGAGATAGAAGCTATGCTATATAGAAGCTAAAATAGTGATAAGAAAAAAGAACTTATATCATTTGAGATACAAGCTTGCAATGTTTATGTTTTGGTTGCTCACCTTCGTCTCTTGGTATGGTCCATGGTTTTACTCTAGTTGAAAGAGAAGATGCTGGAACTTGAGCTAGCGGATTTGAAAATACAGCAACACCAAGAGAAAGCAGCTCAGGAAAAGACACAGTTGCAACTCTATGCTGAGCAAATAACTCAGCTCACTGCTACTGAGAAGAGCCTGCGCCTTCAGCTGACTACAGATCAAGAAAAGTTCCAACAATTTCAGGTACTTGTATGAGATTTTGTTTACTCTTATATTCTGGCAATTGATGGTTGGACTTTTTCTCTATCTTTGTAGACGCTTTTTTTTATCTTTCACATGGTAAATTATGAATCAAATTTTACACATAATCATATTAAACTAGCAGGTCTTTGTTCATACTTATCAGCTTTCTTTCAATCTTTAAATGTAGAAATAACATTTTTATCAACTCCCAATGTCAGTAGTACTGATTTGCCAATAATTGATAGTGATTTTTTTTTAATGAAATGTCTTTGATCATTCATGGGAATATACATTTAGCATGTTGTAAATAATAATATACACGTGTTCTCAAGTCTGAAGTTTATGCCTTTGCAGGAAGCATTGACCAAAAGTAACGAGATCTTTGAAACATACAAGCAGGAGATGGAAAAGGTACACTGTGCAATTGTTTTTTGCATGTTAATTGTCAATTTCATTAGTATCATCTTTTCCTTAAAGTTTTTTTGATAGCTTGACAGAAGCTGTCAAGGAAATCTTTTCCTTGAAGTTGCCCAGTTAGAATTTATATCTGGATACATTGGTAGGGTCAGGTTAGGATACTTGAGGGCTGAGTTGGTACCAGCTTTGGCAGTTATCTGATAGAAATGGATGTGTACTGCAAGTCATGTTTTCTGATTTGTATTCTGATGTTTGCCTTCTCAACATTTCCAATAAAAAATAATAACAGAAGTATTGCGGTGCACCGAAGTCTGTGAGAAAACTTTTAAAAATAGGTAAACATTACTTTCATATGCACCTCCTGATCATGGTAGGTTAGTTTGATGGAAACAGGATCGGAACATCACTGACAAATAGACCTTCCCATATTAATGCTCTTTGAGGAGTACTTTCTGCAACTTTGTTTGTCCTCTCAAAGAAAACCCACTCAGGCTCTTTCTTTCTTTTGTTCTAAATCAGATGGTCAAGATGATAAAAGATTTGAAGAAGGATAATGAATTCCTAAAGAGCAAATGTGAGAAATCAGATATTGCCATTGTGAAACTTATTGAAGAGGTATCAATCATCTATAGAAATCTTTTAATGTCTCCTGGTTTTAGTAACCCAAGTTGTGCATGAATTATATTATTTTTTGGATTCTTAAGTTCCACAAAACAGTCCACCTCTTATGAAGCACCGGAAGAAAGCATCGATTTTAATATGTGGTTGCTTAACATCAAAACCCAAGATTCTCTGAACTCCTTTATCCTGATTTAGATGCTTGTATGTTGCTTATGGTTTTGAACTTTTGATGCATTATCAATTGTTTGCAAACTAAGGACTTGTCTTCATTATACAGAGAGAGGTTATGAAGAAGCAGTTGGACAAGATGAAGAATCAAAAGGAGAAGTTGGAGTCTTTGTGTCGATCCCTTCAGGCCGAAAGGAAGTGTGGTAACACTGCACCAGCCACCGAGTCTGCCAAGGAATCATGAAGATCGCTCTTTGCAAAAGAGGGTTGTGTAGACTAGCAAGATGTGCTTTCTAATGGGGAAATCTTTTAATTTGAATTAGATGTTTGGCTGAAGTTTTCAACAGCCCATAGGAATTTTGCAAACCTTGCAACCGGTGTTGTTTCTAAACTAGAGGAGAAAACGCTAGTATCTTCCCCAAAATGCTGCTTTGTGTGATGATATATGACCAGTTTGTGAGTGCAATATTAAACGAGTTGGAATGAGTTAACCTGCACCTAGTTTGTTGAGCCGTCGCTAGTTATTTAGTTGTAGGCCTTTTGCAACAAGATTATCTAAAATTAATTGAAAGTTTGAAACAAATAAGAATTTCCTCAAATTTTATTTGTAAACCAATCACTGGCTGATCTTTAGTATTCCTTTCATCTAAATCCATTATCTTTTGCCATGTTCCCACCAAATAGCAGCTTATCCTTTTGCACCATTTTGACAATACTTTATTGGAGCAATACTCTGACCAACTGTTCTATTCTATCTATGCGAAGTTATCATACACAATTCGCTACCCAGCAGAATACTGTTCTCTAGAAAGATTAGAATAGTTAAAAAAATTATACTTTTTTTGTGGTTTTATTCACCCTTTCACTCACAAACACACTTAACATTATGGGAGTAAGCACTCTTTCAGTGTTTTTCCTCCATACTCTTTCAACTACACTATTTTAGGACAGTTCCATATATTGTTAAAAGAGCCTGAAATACAAAAAAGAAAAATATCTTACATTCAGCTCAGCTATTATAGTTTTACACGTCTCATGAACAACATTACATTAACAGTAAAAAAAAATGTAAACGAAGACTCGAAAATTCTTCTATTGGGATGAATCAGAAAAAAAAAAAAAAAAAACAATGGCACTTCATGGCAGATACAATCTAAAACCTTTCGTTAAATCTATCTGATTTACAAAAGAAAACCTGCATCCACATGCAAACATACTACGATTCAGTAGATGATTGTAAAGTGTAAACTCATAAAAAAATAGGAAGAAAAAAAAAGGCAGAATGCTATGCTTTTGCATTCTCTAAATCTATGTGATCAGGTGATACAAACATACTAAGTTTCAGTAGTTGACTGAAGACTCGTACAAATTAGGAAGAAATAAAATAGGCAGAAGCTACGCTTTTGCTTTCTCTAAATCTATGTGATCAGATGATACAGTTGGCAAGGAACACTTTTTAATTCTTAAAACATTGTGCAATTTGAAGCTCACTCTCAAATTCCCCCTCCAACCCCAATGAAGGTAAATTAAAGGTTAAAGCAAACTATGTAGTGCATTACAGTTAATTCGCTCAAATCTCTGTCTGACATATTTGACCCTCACTATTACTGTACGTGCAATGATACCATGAGAACAATTTAGTCTTTTACTTGACAACTTTATCCACTTCACTACAACAATCAGTCAAAGACCAATTTTAAATGTAATATGATGTATAATGAAATGAAGTAACAAAAAGTAATTTAACATGCAAGTCAATATAAGATCACTTGCCAAATATAGAGTTCAATTTTATAGCATGTAGTCTGGTGCTATAGTAAAGTAAGATGTGATCTAAGAAACAGAAATACCCGTAAAAAGAACCCTCTAAAGCACTACACCTGTTTGACAGGAGGAAAGTGCTTTTCAGTTATTAAATTGTTTTATTTTTTACTTGTGAAATGGAAGTTATTATCTAAATGTCAAGATCTTTAAAGAGGTGCGACTTGGGTGGGTATAGTTTACATTATAGTAAGAAACTCTTTTGATATTTAAATTATATTACAGTACTATGGTTAGATTAGTGATCTAAATATAGCTGGCAAAGAAAAAGGGTCGAAAAAACTCGATATAAAACTTAATACTGATGTAAGCATGGAGTGTATGCATCCTAACAAAAGTAACAGCAACTCTCATCTTTTTTTTCTGAAACATAACTATAGTGAAGATCATTTCAGAATGATCAGAGGTAACAGTGAGATAGGAGTTGGCCATTCCTTAAGTTATAGCAAACTTATACTGCCATATAACAAGGCAAATTGTGCCCAGCCCCCTTCCGCCCCCTCCAACACACAACTCAAATAGTACACAAAACAACAAAACAAACAGAAATAATCTTCACCCTACTGAACCCAAAAGGAAATGTCCTCCATTTTCCCTCAGAAAGGAACGAGGCACAGTTTCAGCATTTTTTTTTTTAAAAAAAAGGCCAGGACAAAAAAGAAAATTCACCTAACATGATAGAATTTCGAAAGAACTAAATATGTGAAAGTCTTACAATTCAATCAGTGGCTACTTTCTTGCGTGCAGCTCTCGCATTATCGTACTCAAACTTGAGCACATTTGGTAGATGGGAGGTATCCTTAATGTACAGCCACTTTCCAATTGCACTCTCCTCAATTGCAGGGAAGTACTCGACGAGGATGGTATGCACAACCCAATACCACCCTGCCCCAAGTACTAATCCCAGTGTGGCCCCGGCAAACACCTTTACAATTTTAAATTAATAGTGTTAGAATTAGAATTGGTCTTCATGTTAGCAAAAGTAGGAAAATAAGGAGCACATGCAGTCATGCACAATCCAGTCTATTTTGCATACTGATACAAGGTATCCAATTAAACAATCTTATTATAGTATAAAACAATTTTGCATGACAGTGTGTAATCAATCAATGAACATTTGTCACGCTAGGAAAGATCAATTAAATTACCTGAGCAACGGTGTGGTATCCGAGATAAACCCGAGAATACATCGTGAGCACGGCAAGGGGCCACGGCAGTGCGGCGAGAAAGAATCGGGATGTGCCTTGCGGAACCCCGGCAGATCCCTTGAGAGAAAGCAGGGTCAGATAAATAGCAAAGAAGAACGTATACTGAGAATGACTGGAAGGCCAGCCGTGCGAGTCGCAGGCCTCGAGGAGCGCACACGTCTCAGGTCTTGATTGCTGTACAGAGGACTTGACAAGTTCGTTGAGGAATTGCGAGATCAAGAGGCCGAGAGTGAAACAGAGGCCTTGGATCTCGCGGCGAAAGAGGAAGTGGGAGACGAAACCGCCGAAGGAGATGAAGACAGGGACGAGAGAAACCCAGGCGAGGAAGAGACCCAACGGGTCGCCGCGGCGGTAGCGGACGTGGGTTAGGGTTATGGCTTTCAACGTCGGAGGCATCGGCGGCGCCATCTCTTCGAAAGCTTCGGACATGGTTTTCTGAAATTGGGTTCGTTTGGAATGGAAGTTGGAAGAGAGAGAGAGAGAGATGGTGAGAAAGGTGTTGGAATTGGATTGCTTTAATTGGTTTTGACTTGTGCGCACTGTGCGGAATGAAAGAACGAATCGATCAAAGAGTCCCTCTCCACCTTTCCTGAAACTGAAAGACCGAGAGATGCGAGCGTCGCGAGCGAGATGCTCAGGTAATTGCTCAGGTAATTACTGCTTGTAAAAGGTGCGTAAGAACTGAAACGAGAGGTGTAAATAATTTCAGATTAAAATAAAATATGAATTATGAAAGCCCATCTCGGACTGCTTTAGTTCAAAAAGTAAAATAATAAAATATGAATTATTGATTTTTAAATTCTAACTTGATGGTAACTTGTGAAAAAATTGATTCTTTTAAAGTGAAATTTTTTTTAATTATTGCTCTATATAAAATAAAAATAATATCAATTATTTTATTTCTTATTTGCCTACATATTTAAGAGCATCTTCTAGTTTATTTTAGTAAAATATCTATATCTTTTTCATTTTTTTCCTATACATCAATACAATCTTATGTTTTTGTCATTTACACAAATTTTAGAAGTGAACTGTAAAATATGAGAGTGTGAAAAGGTTCAGTCCATGAAATATAAATATTTATCGCGATTACATGAATTTAATTTCCTAGGAGATTTTTTGACCCAAAATCAGACAACTTATTTTTTTTTTATCTCATCGATCGTTCAGTAAATTTAAAATAATTTTTGCATGCTTTGATGCAGCATACTTAGCTTAAAAAACTTACAGTTTAGATGAATAACACTCGCTATGTGCATGAACTAGCAACCATTTGGATGAAGATAATTGCAGCTTTTGCTTTTTCTTTTTGATATGAAATCACAGCTATTCCTCGCCGTATTGTAAAAAGGAAAATGTGATCCATGCAAACATTTCATTATTCGATATTTGGCTGAAATTTAATTTTCTCTGCAAGTCGATAAGTCCGTATATATTAATCCTTGAAAGCCAGTCAAGCTTTTTTTTTAAAAGAAAAGGTCCATATATATTAAAATAATGACTGAATTTTTTTAGATTCAGTAATTAAATATCTTTTGTATTACGTAGTAGGCTGTTAACTAAATGCATAATCTATTGGTTTCCGTTGATAAAAAAGAAAGCTTGGCACGTCCATTTTATGACAAATTTGACCTCTCAATCTTATACCGGGTAACCTCAAAAAAAGGGAAAAAAAAAATTGAAATTTAGAGCATGATAACTTGATTACTTAGGCAGATTGAGATGGACAAATACAAATTTTATTCAACTCTTTGGTTAATGTACAAGCTCATACTAGACTTATTTAAA
Source organism: Rhynchospora pubera (assembly GCA_028095005.1). Classification (NCBI taxonomy): domain Eukaryota; kingdom Viridiplantae; phylum Streptophyta; class Magnoliopsida; order Poales; family Cyperaceae; genus Rhynchospora; species Rhynchospora pubera. The sequence goes on along the minus strand of CM051462.1, from coordinate 146,216,869 downwards.
AAAAATATTTGAACTCCTTGTAAATTAAAATGACAAAATTTTATGACTGATAAAGTGACAATTCAAGCTCTTGAATTCTTTTTATCGTAAACTCTGAAAAAAAAATTTAAACATGATTGAGCGAGTCAATATTTATATGACTTTTCACATCTATGTTTCCTACACTTTCAAGTATAAGAATCAGAGCACAAGAAACTACCAACATATGCAATAAAAACTTTTTTCCTACACTTTACGTTGTGGTTCAGAAAAGAAAATGAAGAGGAAGGAAAAGTTCATATTAATTTTGCGTCTGAATTTTAATTTCGAAAAATAAAAATCCTATTTAAATTAAAAAAATAATATTCTGTTCATTTAGGGCTGACAAAATTGATCATAAGCTGATTTATCTTAAATAGGCCTATTTAATTTAAATCTAATAAAACTGATCTCATTTCGAAAATTTTACTAGGCCGAGCATGCTTTCGGAGCATGACATGCTAGGCCTCGTAAAATTTTTACTGGGCCGTATGCAACAGCTTTGGACCTAATAAAATTTTCTCGCGGATTTACTGTAATATAATTTGTTCAGCGGGTCACTCAATTTTCCACCACCAGACTAGAACTAACCTGCTACACAGATAGTTATTTGAAAACATAAACAGAGAACTCTTATCACGGCCCAAAAGCTCAACTCAAAAGTTTCAAACGACCTCTCCATTTTCTACTCTCCCAAGTCTCTCCAGCTAGAGAGAACAACGATCGAGCAGGATCAGCGCCGCAAACGAACTTCAAAGAAATGGCGCTAAGACGGCGATCGGCTTCGGTGTACAACCTCCTCGTGCACCACTCTCAGATCAAGACCCCGCCTCCCGTTGGCTTCTGCTCAGGTAAGTGCTTTTGGTTGTTGTAGTATTTTGTTCCTTAATCAGGCATTTAGGATCAGAAAATGAGATAATTTAATTGGTTGGTTTATGGATTGTTTTTTTCGAGATTGATGGTTAGAATTTATGTGATTGTTGATTCGTTTTGTAAAATTCACCACCTAAGTATGGGTTTTTAGGGTTTAGGGTCTAGGTAATGGATCCAAGCATCACAGTACCTGTTTCCAGACTTGAGCTCAGTTTTTTAGCTATGATTCTTTGAAATCATTTTTCCCTTGTTTTGAGAAGAAAAGCTTTTTGAAAGGGGCAAACAATATGTTTGCTTATGAATCATCTCAGATTTTTCCTTTGTCGATGCAAAGGATATGCTGCTTGTCTGCACATACTGATACCAGACGTAAATTTGCAGTATCAAGCTTCAGAATACCATAGATTAACATTTCCATTCACCAAAATTGAAATGACCGAGCACCAAATTAGCTGAGAAGAGTAACGGGAAAACACAAATTGGGGGAATATCATCTTTGTTTATTTCTTTTAAAATGGTGACTCTTGCACTGTAACTACTTTGGGATTTATATTTTTTTATTAAGGGGTTAATACTTGATTAGTATCCTTTACTTTAATGGATTAGGATTAGGATCCATTGATGACACTTTGTCATGACAGCCTTGTCAATGTTTTTTTTTTTTTTTTTTTTTTTGTAACTCAGGTTAATTTTTCTTTAATAGACCAAAAAGTTTATAGACTAGCCTTGTAGATTATTGCATATCAACTTTGCTGCATTTTAGGCGTCATTTGAAATTCCAAAAAAATATGTTTTAAAATATGAATTTCATGAATAGTCAAACTTGCATTAAGGTTTCATTGTTTTCATGCGAATGATGTGTATATAGCACATTTCAAGTGTCGGGTTCAAAACTACAAGTTGTTTTTAATGGTTGTCAAAGTAATTAATTTTCAATGGATACCCACCTGTTTAATACTAGTAAATTTGTCCCCTTTTTTTTTTATAGATTCTCATGTTCACAACTTCAGCACATGGAAACAGTATTTGACAACCAGCCCTACCTCTCCATTGAAGCTCACCAACTTCATATCACCCATCTATTCACTCACCCAAAGCCGACCAGCATCTCAAGCAACTGGATCCAAGCTCACTATTGGGCCTGAACCCAAGAAAACCCAACCCAAAGAAGAAAACGAACCTGGTGTCGTCTATGTAGGCCCTATCTCATCAACCATCAAGAAAGTTAAACTCCTCTCTCTCTCAACATGCTGTCTCTCTGTCTCCCTGGGGCCTGTGATAACCTTCATGACTTCACCTGAAATGAATGTAATACTAAAAGGTGGGGTGGCGTCGACGGTAATTTTTCTCAGTGCTTCTACCACTGCTGCCCTGCATTGGTTCGTCAGTCCTTATATCCACAAGCTGAGGTGGCAACCTGGTTCAGACAGCTTTGAGGCAGAGATGTTGACGTGGCTTGCCACGCCACTAAGGAGGACAGTAAAATTTGCTGAGGTGAGAAGGCCTGAGACAAACCGGCCTTTTGTTACTTTCAAGGCTGATGGCGAATTTTATTATGTAGATCCTGAGCATTTTCCTAATAAAGCGCTCTTGGCAAGGCTTACACCAGAGAAGGGGTCACATGAATCCACTTTTAAGAACTTGTGAGAGTGAACTCATATATGAATTTGTGGCTTTAACAGATTCACTACTTTCTAAAATTAGACTACTTTATGTTAGCAATGAGGTTTTTTAATGTATACAGGATATCTTTGTTTGGCTCTCTCTTTCTTGCTACAGAATAAACTAAAATGCAGCTTAGACCTTGCTTGTTGCTTAGTGTTTCGGAATGGATTTTCTTTACTGTGTAGTTTTTTCACAAATGTCGTTATAATTGTTGGTCTGTTTGAACAAACAGATACTCTATTCACTTGTAATTTTTGTAGTGGCTATGTTCTTTTATTTTGGACTCAACTCTTTTTGTCCACTAATTACTCAAACCATATGTGCTGAAAATATACTGCTTGCCCGTGTAATAAACAAATTCCAGTTGTCGCTTCTTTTGTTGTGTACTTGTGTTTTATTTTACCATGAATATTTTGTAGCATCAATCACTTCAATTACCAGTCATGTACTGTATGCTGGATCTGGAATTCTGGATACAGATGTGGAATGGTGGGTACGCTATGATGTTGGTTCAAAGGGAAAATGCTAGTTTTATTCTCCTGTACCCAATTTCCTGTTAGTTAGACGGTTAGTTGATGTAACATTATGTACCATTCAGGTAAGACAGTTTCAATGGATATTATGACAAGAAAAGTTAGTGAGCAGCAAGAATGCATGCTGATGTAATATGAACTTTTTTGGATTAATTTGGCTTTGCTGATTTACATAATAAAGCAACTCTCTAATAATGAAGGGCGACAAGCTATTGAAACTAAAACTTGTCAGCCACCTAGTATAAAAGTCACAAACCTAGCTCTCCTTGCATCAGCCTCAATCAAACATTCTCAGAATTCGTCAATCAGCTAGAATCAGAAAAATATGACCTATGGCACTAACACATGAGTAAACAAAACAAAGAAAAGTATAAGAAAACTATATATATCCAGATCAAGCAGTCTTTTATTCCTGTTCCGTGCTATTATCTATAGCTGTTACTTCTGTTGTCATCTCTTCTGGTATAGCAGTCTCTTCAGTGAGCTCTTCTGTGGTTTCAGCTATTTCTTGTTGTATCGTAAGCGGGCCTTGTGGGATCCCAAAAAGAGTAGAAAAAATCTGTCTATGGCACTTGTCACAGAAGCAAAAGTATGAAAAATGGCCTTCTCCGTGTAGTGTATGTACTGTTGCACCTGGAACTACCCTCCTTACAAAGTCAGTCATGGACGGTGGCACCACTGTATCATCCATCCCCTGTAAAACCGCATATTAAGTTGACGTGCAATGTAAAATACTAAAACATTTTTAGTAATTATAAAGTGAAGTAACTCAGAGGCAGAACACTTTAATTTTGGTGAATGAGAGTAAAAATTTGCTTAGGTCTTATGACTTCCACTTGGCATTGGTCAGGTCAAATTTCTGCTATTCTGTAATTTGTATTGTTTCTGTCTGTTCATTTCTGGGCTGCTAAGAAAATTTCAAAATAATTTGATTTTTCATTGCTGAAAAGGCTGCCAAGGTTTATTACGGATCAGCTTCAATATTAGTACTACCCGCAAGTACTGACAGTGATAAAACAAAATTGCATTACTGCCACAACTAATTTGAAAGATACAAAAGATAACAAAACATCCTAAACACACCTGCCAGACATGTATCGGTCCTAGGAAGCCGGTCCACTCTTTTTCAGCTGGACTGAACAAAGACTTGAGTAATGAAAGAAATCTTCTCCCGTCTTTCTGTTTCTGCACTTGTATCTCTGAGAGGGTAAAACCCCAGTCTGACACTTGAATTACAGACTCCTCTATAAAGGGTTTTGCATCACCTTGCCGAACTGACTCAGCCACATCCTTCTCCCAGAATTCCATGAATACTGGCTCTTCCAGAAGCAATTTGTCCTGTTTAAAAGTAATTTAATTTAGAGATATATATCAATCTGGTCTTTTACGTCTTTAATTGTAAATGGCATTTTATGTCAAGTTATTGATTACATCGGTCAATATACTGTTTCTTCCAAGTTAATGACTATAGTAGTTGGAAGAATAATTGTTGTTTCTGGAATAAATTAGAAATCAGACGAAATGGAGAAGCATAAAAACATTACAATGAACACTTCGCCCTTACCAAAATATTTGTCCAGAAATTTGAAATTGCAGGGGAGAATATTCTAATAAGCATGTTAGACTATAATATATACAAAAAAAAAAATTGTATAGAACAGTAATTGGGTTCGTTTTGAAAGTAGATGTATAACCTTCTTCATTAACAAAACAGAAAGCCACCTCTCTAGCTGGCCCTGGGTCCCTGACAGAAAGCTCTTTCGGTAATAGAAAGAGAGAAGGGATGGAAATTTCCGTGCCAGAGTGTACATGAATTTCCTCCCTGCTGACCATTTCTCCCATGTTTTGCGCCTCTCTTCCTTGTTCATGCTCATGTCATATGGATTAACCATTGGAGCAAACATTGCCACACCTGTCATCAAACCATTTATCACAATAATATGGTCAAGGGACAAGCCAGGAAAATGGTTTATAGATCTGTGCATCTAAACAATTATCAATTACAATATGTTTTTTGCAACTCCTTACAACAACAACAACAACTAAGCCTTTTGTCCCAAGCTGTGTTCAGGTTTTCACTTCTATTGTTTCTGAAAAAGGCCTTACAGAAAGAAGATTTAGCTTGTCTGGCAGTATCAGGTACATTTGTAACCACAAAACATCCTTTTCTGTGTGTGTGTGTGTGTGTGTGTGAGAGAGAGAGAGAGGGAGATAAAGGGCCGGCAGTGGGGGGTTTACCAGCTAGATTGTCAGGTATATATCGTGCAGCAGCCCATGCATGGATAGCACCACCTGAGTACCCAACAACCCAAAACTTTTCACTGATTCCAAGAGAATTGGCCAAATGTAGCATGTCAAGTGCTGATGTGTTGAGATTTCTCTCTGGATGTGGGTCACTTTCACCAAAACCAGGCAGATCATATGTCACCAGCTGAACACCGAACTCCTCCAGCAGAGTAAGGCTCATCCCAGGTATACCTGCATATGGTTTACCATTTTTATTACTTAGTTGACTGCAATTTTTAATCAAAACTCTAGGCAGTATAATACAAACTGGCGACAGTGGTACGATTTAGAAGTTCTTCGAGACTAGCAGTGGCGGATCTACCACTGGGTCGGGTGGGAGCCCCTGAGCTTTAAACTGTATCTTTAGTATTGTATGAGATGGATATATGATTAATGTATGTTGGTTGAATGTTTTTATAAACTCAGCCCTATCTAAATATTTTTTCTAGATCCGCCACTCGAGACTAGGACTGTGAAGTCGTATAATACTGAAAACAAACAAACAGAAAGTTCATATGTATGTTAATTCACAGGAATGCAAATACAGTCTTCATTCAAAAAGTGCAAAGTATATATAAACTCGCATATGCTGTAAAATGAAAACTGATCAATAGGAACCAAAAAGAACCAATACCAACCTATTGAACCCACTCAATTATCAAATATCATAAATCAGTTAAAAGCAGCCTGAGCCAATAAATAAAAACAAGATTGATTAAAATTTACCGAGGTAACTTACCAGCTAGTCGTGAGGAAAGAAAAGAATGCGGCATGATCATATTGAACCGAGCCAGTTCAGGTGGGACCCCCTGTTGTAGATATGCTAAGTGCCTACCATCAGGGAGCTGGATTCGCGTAGCACTCGGGGGAGCAATATACATTTTCTTCGGTGCTTCTACTACTGTGGGGGTCTCATTGCTGCTACTACCTATATTTAACACTGCATAAAAATAATAATGACGTCAGCAATGTAAAAAAATGTATGTGCTTAGAAAATGGCAGTGTGTCTGTACGATTAAAAAGAAATAATTACCATGTCTATGTACATGAACTGGTCGAACTTGGATAGATGACTGGAAAATACAAATAAAAGCTTAGAGGAAATTTAATTTGGTCAAATTTGTTGTTCAGTGAACTCAGTGGGGTATGAATGTAAAAATATTGTTGAAATTTAGTATAGCGTGGCCCATTAACGAAAATTCTACATATAAAACAGAACTACTATTACTTGATAAATTCGAATTGATTGTTCAAGAAAAGTTGAGCACCGAATGCTACACAAACGAACAATAAGATTCAGCCCCAAATCAAAATTAGGAAGAAAAAAATAACAATCAAATACAGACAACAGATTCACTCCTAACTGTTAAGCGCGAAATTCTCGTAGAATTGCGCGCGCAATAAAAAGAAGAGAAAAGTAACCGACGCATCTTTCTAAAAAGTAAAAACAAACTGTCGATCAGATTTAGAAAGTGAAATAACTAGAACTCTCAAATATTACAAGATCGAGAGTTGCTTATTCGCTCATATAAATCAAGCGACATTCACTCAACCAAATCTCTATAACAAAATTATCAACATCCATCCAGTATAAAGAAAAAAAAAAAAACTAAAGAACCCTCTAAAAACACATATATTACATATATCCTACAAAAAATATATATATACATATATAATTTACCTAGAAGAGCTATGAGGAAGACAGAGATCACAACGGGCCAGGCTTGCGCGGGCTCCTTATCCTCGGGCAAGTACTCGTTCAAGAAACTCAGCTTCTCCGCCGCCTCTGACAGTGGGCCCCGCATCTTCTTCACGAATTCCGACTCCTCGGCGCCCTGCACGCTCTGCCTCGCTATGTCCCAGCAGCCCCGCCCGAGCTCTCGCATCATCTCGGCCGTCGATTCGGCGAACCCCTTAATCTGATCCATCCACGGCTCCTCGGTTCCCCCCTTCTCCTCTTCGTACCCGAAGTAGCCGTCCGTTTTGACGCCGTGTAATTGATTGTTGTCGATGGGATCACCGGTGGAGTAGCGGATCCCCGTGTCGCCGACGAGTGTCGCCAGCTCCTCGTGCCACGTCATCGAGGTGGCACCAACTGGCGCCGCCATTTGGAGGGGGAATGTAACAGAAAAGGAGGGAAATCGGTAGGCGGAGTGAAAGAGAAGAGAGAGGAGGGAGGAGAGGAGTGGAGTTTCTCTTCTTCTCCAGTGGAGAGCGTGAAACGAAAGCTAATAAGAAATTATATAATGTGGGACAAGCACCAGAACTTGACGGTCGGAATTTTCGCTAACTGCTGACAAAGTACTGTGGTAACTGCAGTTTAGTGTTGTGGGAGATCCTTGTGATCCTGGAGTATGTACAAGATTAATAAAATTATCTTATTTATCGTCAATTTTTTTTTCTAATTCTTTCGATTTCGAATATTATATAATTTAAGACACATTCATTTTTTTAACTTGTATTATTCCTTTATTGGGTAGATATAATATATTATTTTAATACTTTACTACTAAATAATAATATGTAATATTTTTTTCCAGAGGATTCGACAGTGGAATAATATGTAATATTGTTGAAAACGTGAACTTAAAAAATATTTATTTTTATAAAATTCAAATATATTACATTTATTGTATGTTTTTAAATCAAAATAATAAAAGAAAGTGATGTTTCTGAGCAAACATGGGAAAGAATCGAGCTGGATTTGGTATGGACAATATTGTCGTTTAGTTAAGTAGTGTGAATTTTCAGGAACAAAATCTTTACCTGCCATACACCGCGTCTTCCTAATTCTAGTCACCAGTTGCCAAAGTTGACGGAGATGGATGAACAGAGAAAAGAATAGACAAGTTGGGAAACGGCGATCCGACGGTCGTGACGGGTAGAATGGGTCGAAATAAACTGACAGATGTGGGTCCATTGACACGTTGGATTTTATGGGTCTGCCAACGGCCGCGTATCAGCTACGCCTCTATGCGCCTAGCTTTGGGATCCACCTGCTATAGCCGGTCGATCTCTTCCTAATCCGATGCTACCCCATGTAACAGCGAACAGCATTACTAATTCTTGACACGTGGCGTGTTGAGGAGTGTGACAAAGCGACGGGGGCAGTCGTGGTATTGTGGGGGGAAATTAAAATGGGAATTTGGACGGTGATTGTGTTGGGATTCGAGACAACAAGTGCTTCAGCTTTTTTCAAACAGAACAGCAAGCAGATTTTTTGAACCACAGAGAGCGTGCCACGTAGGTTTTTGCACAGATTGACTTTGTTTCGGATAAACTCGTCATTAAAATGGTTAATTAACTTCGGATGGTGGATTAGTTGTGGTGTACAGTACTGGTCGTCTTTACCTTTAACGCACTTGATGGATTTGATTGATCCTGTATCTTTCTATTATTAATCTTTTTTATGGGATTCATGCATAACGATTCTAATTTGCATGAGATTTAATTATCTTCGCCTTTAGTTTATGTGGAAATTGGCCAACATCTTCTCAGATATAATAAATAAAGATAGTATAAATTCTACAAAAAATTTTGCAAGCGGTTGAACGCGTCAGATTAATATGTTACAATAGCTCTCGTGGTTAAGTTAAAATAATAAATTTTAAAGACAAATTGTGTTGTGGACTCAATTTTTAAATCGGACTTAAATTTAGATCGTTCAATTATAATTTATAAACATAAACATATATGATTGATTGAATTCAAGTTAATTTAAAATTCTATTCCACGATAGAATCTTTTTTTTTTCCCTCCGTGAAACATTATTTGCTCTTGCACTTGATCTTTGGAGCATTTCTAGTTTAGTGTACAAATATTTCAACACCTCAATTCAGTGGCGGAGCCAGAAATTTCAAGAATGGGGTTCAATTCAAGATTCATACATGTAATAATATATAATTATAAATTCACATCCTCCTATTTCAATTTGCTCAAATTTACATGCTTTTGGTTGATTTGGGCCTCTATTTAAGTAAATTCTTCGAACTTCATCTTGCTCATTCGGATGGTACTCGAAAATCTTCGGACGCTTTGCCGAATCGGCGGATAGTCTTTCGGGTTAATTTGAATTTGTTTAGGGGCTTGAGAGGTAGGTGAATCATCATGTGGTTGTTTTCGTTTCAAAAACTTCTCCATGAGATATCTAATAGAAAAATATCAAGAGAGATGATTAGATGAAGTTACTAATCAATAGACACATAAAAAATATTAAATAGAACACATTACTCGCACATAAAATAATTTTATGTTTGAAGAATCATAGTTCTAAAAATTGAAATGGGTAAGAATAAATTTCAATTTCCAATTAGTTCTATGGTCATAGTTATGCTAATTAATCACAACAAGTCAAAGACTGCCAAAAAAAAATACATAAATTTCTTGGTTCTGACAAGCGGGCCGTGAGTTGCATAACAACATAAACTATTTAATATGCCAAATTGCAACTTAATTAAAAAAATTCTTGTACCTATATGTAGTGAGATGCCAAGATCCAAGTTCTTCAGTTATTTTTTTTCGTCTCCTATTTTTTCTCATGGACCATATGCTTACAAAGACATAAAAAAAAAAGAGAAAGGAGAGTAAAAGAAAGAGATGGGTTTTTGATGAATGGGGAATGGTGGGTTGTTATTCTGGGAATAGAAAGTTTGATGAAAAAAGTTGGCTCACTTTACTTTTTTTGTTCCCATTCAATATCTTTTATTGTTTTATAAGAAAAATGCTAATTTTACTTCAAAAATAACCTAACAAGGATACTTCCATATATTTTGATGGGGTTCAACCAATAAAATAACGTATAAATTTAATGGGGTTCAAACTATTACATCCATACAATTTTTCATCATAAAAGTACATATTTTTATATGTTAGTTACAAATATTTTTTTTTTAATGGGGTCAATTGACCCCCCTCCCTTCCACCTATCTCCGCCACTGCCTCAATTTAAGATAATCAATCATCGTGCATAATAATGTTGCCATTGAAAAAAAAAACACCGAAAAAGTTGATATTTCTAATGGCCAATTCGTGACAAGTTCGTGACCAACTAAAAACAAGTACACGGAATATGCCTTCCACTGTAAAAAATAGAAAAAGAAAATCAATAGAGGGAATCCAGACCAGTGGTTTTTTAGAAAACTAGGCAGTAGCTACCTAGAAGAAATATCATTGCCAGTGGTTGAACACAAGCATTGCCATGCCACCGAATTTTATTTTATTTTATTTTTTCTATATCCAAACCACCGAATTTGCTTACGTGGGAGGTTCTACAAGTGTCAAGACAGGTTGTTGAGCCGTCGTTGTGGACCGTACGATGGGGCAATGGAGTAATGGACCGGCCTGATTAGTCGATCTCATTGAAAAGTGCTTGTGGGGTTGAGATTGATGGAAGGAAGATGGGTGTGTTCAAGTTTTTAAAGAGAGAAAAAGGAGTTAGTTAAGGAATAGAATAGTCGATTCTGCTTTTGAGTTTTGCCTGATTTAGATGCATGTTGAACCGAGGAATCAATTGTAACGCCTTTTCAAAGAGTTGAATGCAACTAGAACCTTCCACATGGGAATCAAGATTTATACATTATAATAATTAAAGGAGGTTATTATGGCATATCTTTTTATTTAATGCAATTTAATTCAGGATCATGTGACGAATTTGAGAAACAGAAATGTAGAAATTAATAACGCCTTTACCCTGAGTTGATAAATACAAGTATACAACTGGACCTTTTAATGGGAATCGAGACTGATTAGATTTGTAATTACGGATTTTTATTTCGGTGAGAGTGGGATGATTAATTTTGGCCCATGAGCTCGCACGGTATTTATTTATTTATTACTAAATTACTAAATTTTAAGAATAATGCTAGAATCAAACACGTTTGACATCAAACACGATTCTAGATTCAATTATTGAAATTTTAAATTATCGATTCAAACCGCTCAATATAATCTTCATATTGAAATATTCTTATAGGCCAAATTTTATATTTTTCGTAAATTTTTAACTATTTTTTTTTAGATTTTTTAAAATTGAAAGGTCTAAAATTAATTAGATGGAAGATTTTCTAAAATACAAAATAAATAGTAAAAAATTTCGAAAAAATATAAAAATTGATCTCCTAGGATATTTTACTATGGATAACAAATTGAGCGGTTCAGATCGGCCGTGCTAGTCTCAAAAATTGAGATCCGATTGTGTTTGATGGGCCAAGTGTCAAACACGTTTGACTCTGGCATTACTCAAATTTTAATATAAAAATAGAAAATTGATTACTGTCATATGTAGTTTTGTCATCCCTTGCCATCCAAAATAAAAAGTGAACACATAAAATAGAGAAGGTGAACATATATAATGATCAAAGTGAACACATACACTCAATAGAAAATAAGTTGAATGTGCATATAAAAATTTGAACAAAATATGACAACACTTATTTGTTTTTGTTCACTTTGATCGTCTAAATATTTATCTTGCTTGTTTTATGTGTTCACTTTGTATTTTATGATGGCAAGAGATGACAAAATTGAAGATGACATGTATCATTTCTAATAAAAATAAGTTTTTATGGACGTATGAGTCAAATTTTGAGAAAAAAAAATGTATATCTCCGACTATTTTGAGAAATATAAAAATATGTACAAATCATGTTGTTTATGATTATGATGTCGTTAGAGACAAATAAATTTTATGTGTCTGGATCTGGAAATGTAGAGAAATCTGATAGAAATTATCACGTTTCTAAACTTTAGCTTTTTTCTTTTTTTAAAAGTACTTTATATTGGAAATCGAAACTTGAGGAATAACTGTAACTGGATGCCTACGTGTGTTTTCACTATAAGATGCTGTAATTTCTGTCCGTCGGAAAAAAACAAAATAAGTAAATTTTTTTCTAACGATCGGTAATGTGCATACTTTAATTTAAAAATGTTCCACATGTTATATATATGTGCATTATAGATACAACATTGTAAATAAATATTTATGCTATATTAATATTGGTTCAACAGTCATTAAATAAAATCCAAATATGTGATATTTTATCCGCCAACGATATATAATGTGTATTATATATATGAAGTCAATTATTTTTTTTTAAATCAAAATTGGTTCCTATTTGAATTTCATTTTAACAAGCACTGATTTAATAGCAATATTTAGATTCCTCCAAAAAAAAAAAAAGACTCTGAATGTAAGATGAGATGATAAGTTTATGGTTTAGAGAAAATAAATGAAGGATCAGAAGAAACTTATTTTGCTCTGGGAATATTGACAAAAAAGGAAAAATGATTGTTTTTTGCAGTACAAAAGTAACAAAAGTAATCTAATGTAAAAAAATCCAAGCAGCAGTGCATTTGTTACTTTATTTAATGTCAATGAACGATTTATAACAATGTAATTAAATTACTAAAGACTGTTTTTAAGTACTTCAGAAAAATAGTTTGGATAAGTAATAAAGTAAGGATAGCTACAATTACATAGATGACAGCATCCTGAGCACAAAAATGTATGAAGAAAATTGAAGCTGCATTCACACTTATAAAATACAGGACTGAAAGAAACAAACATAATGCATTTATGACCTGTATAAACTAATATAAACTCAGATTCCATAAAATATATATAGAGGCACAATTCACAAAACAAAATAGCACTGAAATAGGTACTAGAAACCGTAACATGGACAAGAAGATTGAACTAGTTCGAATAAGGAGAAAAAAACGTGAAAAAAGAATAAAAATATTTATTTATTTATTTATTTGACTAAGGATAGGAGGATAAGGCATTAGATGGAGAAATGAGGTGTTCATGACCTGTACTCTTGTAGTAAAAGAGGAAAAGTTGTTGAAACAAAAATTATATGTTTGGTACCACGCTGCACGTGGTGGGGCCTTTGGCAAGCAAAACCCTTTTGCCTCTTTTTATCTCTCTAATCTAATCTCTAGAAAGAATCAATGGGAAGGAGGGTTCTTCTAGACCTGTCGTGCATTTGGTATAATCAGTTGGCAAATGGCTTTATTAGCACTACATTCTCCTATGAATTATTGTGTTGTGATCTTGGTTGGTGTTGCAAGGGTGGATTACTCTGAGTAAGTGCATTAGCCTCCTTTTTATTATTTTTCATCAATGTTTTTTGTTTGGTGTTGCAACTCGTTCAAAGGGGGAATAACTTTAACTAGGCAAGTGTAGTAAGCGTTCTTTTATTAATTTTCATCAATGTATATATATATATTTTTGTTAGAACATGTGAGTTCATCTAAGAAACAAGTTCAATTTTCGGCAGAAATCGACAAAAAATTGTACATTGGATTATGTCTCCTATATCAATGACATGAAAATCACAATATATATCTTTCTAGTTCGATCTTAAAAATCTATGTTTGATACATTTAATTATAAGATAATATTTTTTTAATGTAGAAGATAAAATGTGTCGAAATATAATATTAAAAAAATAAAATAAAATAGTCGTGAACATTTCTTTAATTAAATAGCTTCATCTGACCCTATATATTTTGTTTGATACACTTTTGTTCTGATATATATTAAATTCGATTTTTAAGAACAAGCATAATCATTCATTTTGTAATGCTCAGAATTTCAGACAGTCATCAAGTAGACCAAGAAGAAATGCAAAGGTTGCAAATTCGAAATAAATGCCAGTTAAATATATAAAATGAAAAAAATTAAAACTTTCCTTCAAGAAGCAACAACAAAAATGATTATTATAGGCTCCGTTTGGATAAAGTGTGAGAAGAAGAAAAGAAGGGAAGAAGTGGAAAGAAGTATCGGGAAGTGTGTAACTTTGTGAAGAGTTTGGATTGTTTATAATAAATTTATTCCCTTATTTTTTTTTTCCTTCTTCCCAAATGAAATCCAAACGGAGCCATAATGTAACATTGCTCTTTTTTTTTCCCAAATTTGTAACATTGTATATTTTCTGATATCATATTATTAAGAATATAACCCAGATTCGGCAAAAACTTTGTGTGGCCATGCACTAGAGACAAATTAAATACTGATCGGTTCTTGTTTTTCCGAGCGTTTAGTTCATGAATTTTTGTGTCCACTCACATTTCTTTTTGTGGAAAAAAGGTAGCCACTAGACTGTTTAGAACTACCTGTTCCTGTGTTCCATCAGTAGATATTATAAACAATCAATTACATTACTGTAGACTGTCAAATCAAAACACAAAAACAAAGACAAGCAAGTAAGACAGAGCTTTCTAAAAAAAAAAAAAAAAAAAAAAAACTGGAATAAGACGCCTCACATAGTCACATAATTCACATTTCGTCTATTCCTCCTCGACCGGGCTTCATACAAACATGGGCCTAAAGCGTACCTAATTGGGCCTAAACCCAGGTCCAATCGCAATCGAACTAATTCAGGCATCAGACGACGAATCGGATCTGTTGTCGCCTTTGTCGGAGTTTGACAAATTTTCGGAAAAAGAGAACCCGCGCGTGGAGCTCGGAAGCGAAATCGTACACCGACGATGGATCTGGTACTCGCGCGGTATCTCTGCCTCTCCTCCATCCTTGTCTTTTCTCTCCTCTCTATTTCGCTTCCTCAAACGAGAGCAGAGGTCATTACTCTCACCGCGGAGACCTTCACCGACAAGGTCAATTTTTTTTACTTTTGCCCCCCTTGAGTTGTTTGTAATTGTTGAACTAAAAGAACTATATCGATCTAAGTTCTTTGACCAAACTTATTGCGAAATAATTGCTGTACTGATCGGATCAGAACTTGTGTTATTGCTAATATAAGGAGAAATGGTATTGGGTTTCAAGCATATTTCAATCTAGTCAACTTCTTTTTCTCATTTTTTCTTTTTTCAGGTAAAAGAGAAAGATACAGTATGGTTTGTGAAGTTTTGTGTTCCATGGTGCAAACACTGGTAATAACATGCAAAACTCTATTTTCAAGTTTTGAAATGTTAAAAGTGCGATAGAAGTTGCTTGATGAGTATTTCCACTCAAAATGAGTTTCTATTTTTAAATTTTTAGCAAGAATTCGGGGACGCTTTGGGAAGATTTTGGAAAGGAAATGGAGGGAGAAGATGAAATAGAAATTGGAGAAGTGGATTGCGGTTTACAGAAAGAAGTCTGCTCAAAAGCAGATATACATTCATACCCCACTTTTAAGGTTTTTTATGATGGAGAAGAATCTGCAAAGTTTAAAGGTACAATTTGTGATGGAATCTACCAATCAACTGATCTTCATTAGTTATTACATTGTTTGCTTGAATAATTATGATTTCTATTTAAAAACTTTAGCTATTTCTGTTCGCACCGTCTATAACTACTTTTGAAATCATGCTAGTAGAGAGTTCGCTGTGTCATTATAGAAATGCAAGGTATCCCCACTCTGCTTTATACTGGTACAATCTAGTTAAGTTATGCAGAGCTGCAACTGTACCGGTTTTAAGAGGCTGTAATTGTTTCAAGGCTCAACCAAGCCTCGGTTACCCGAGCAAATGGAGCTAAAAAAAAACCAAATAACTAAGTGTAGAATATTAGTGAGAAAAAAATTGATTTGGCTGGTCTGGGTAATTGCACATCAAAGCGTGGATTATCCCGTGGCATGATTTGGATTAGCATCATGTAAAGAATGGGTAATACATGAACTTTTAATTAGTAGTGTCTTTCTATGACATACTAAGGTTGATCACCTAAAAGAGGTTGTATCCAATAAATGTTATGTATATTTCAATATTTTTTAGTATGCTGAGGGCTATTCAGGTTAGTCGTAAGTGCCTACCAAACTAAGTTTTTTTTTTTCCATCTTTCTTCAGGTAAACGGGATGTCGAATCGCTTAAGAATTTTGTTCTCGAGGAAGCTGAAAAATTGGCAGCGAAGCAGTTGGCGAGGGAATAAGTTTTGCCAGTTAGGACATTAATCTGTTTGGTTAAAGTTTGTGTGTTTTAGATAGTTTATAAAACATTTATTGCATTGTCTATGTTTTAACTTTTAACTGATGATTATGCAGTCCCTCACTTGAGCTGAAGATACATGCAGGTGACATTATACAGATTCAAATATTCGGTGCATACGATGGTGCATAATTGACTATGAAACCACATATGCAAAGAGCATGATAGCCACCTAACAATTTATGCAGGACGCTTTAGTGGTTCAAAAGTTAAAAAATGCATATTAGATCTATAAGCTAAAACTGCATATCGGGCTGCATCCATTTATGCGGCATGCAGTGCCATTTCACTTGGATATTGCACATTGCTTTTGATAATGCTGGTTTTTTATAGTGGTAAGGGAGCAAGGGACACATCCTATTTATTAGTTTGTGTTACATTGTAATTTTCAACAATTTGGTTGTCTGGTGATGAATTTTTTTCTTCTTCTGCATTTCATTCCTGAAGATCAAGTTGCATAAACTAATACGATAACATCTAGGAAAAATACAAAATGCATCAGATCTTCTTGGCTTTATGTTTGTCCATCCTCATAATCAGTGCTGCTTGTTAGAAAAAATCAATAGACGTGTTCCGGGTAGAAGGATCATTGGCGGCCGGTAGGCATGCTAAGATGGTCCTAGATAGACCTGTCAATATGACCACGTATTAACGTATTAATGGTACGTTTATGCACTACGGAACATTAAACGGATGGAAACTTTGTTTCCGTTGGGCCGGCGGAACGTTAAATGAAAATGGGCCATAATTTACGCTAGTAATTGAAACGTAAATGTAAGGCCCGATTTCCGTTTCATTTATTTCCGTATTAACGTATATACATATTCCACATATATAGAATATGTTGAATTGCAGAGTAAATTGCGGAGACAACGAGGATAAGGTCAGGTAATGACCTAGAATGCGCCGCTCCTCGCCCCTCTCTCTCGCACGCTTCCTCATCTATCTCTCTCTTTCTCTGTGTGACTGTCTCTCTCCGTCTCTCACACACTTCCCATGACAAATTAACAATGGCGACTGGCGTGATGATAGCAAGGCAGATCGTACGAGTGTTTTCCCCAGGGAAGCAATGCAAGGTGGAAGCAACGCGAGGTGGAAGCAAGGCACAATAGCAAATCGAGGAGTGGCTGGCTTAGATTCCTCCTCTCCTTTGCCACTTTGTGGTACAATTGAAAACTCTTATTTGAAAAACACATTTTTATGAAAATTTCTGAAAAGATTTTTTGTTCAAGTTTCTTGTGTCGAGTTAGAATTTTTTTTGTTCAAATTTCTTTTGTTCATTTTTACGGTTTTAATTATTGGTTCTGGTACGATTTCTGATATCCAAATCATCTTTGATTTATAATATTTTTGTTCTCAGATATAATTAGAATTAAAGCAAAGTGATTGAGTTAGATTTGCAATATCTTGTACATCTATTTAAGGATGAGACCCTTTCTGTGATTGTTATAGGAAAATTATAAATCAAAATCATATTCTGTTATATATATCTCTCAATTTTATAATTTCATGTGAACCAGACAAATAATATTGAGAATCAAGTGCATATACATTTTAATGAGACAGAACACCAGGGTACCAGTACAACTGGTTCAACTATTTTCAGTTTTGATATGAATCATAGGATGAACAAAGAAAAGGAAAAAGTGGATTTTTGTTTCCCCCAAATGCTTTTTGAATTTCTTATACCATTTTTGCTTCTGTTAGATTCGGATTCTGCAAAATTTATGGGCGCTAGTTTGAAAAACAATATGCTTTCTATACTTGCAATAGCTGCTATTGCAGATTCAACATTTCTATGTATATGCTTTTAAGTTTGCATTTCTAACTTTCTTGTTGCCTCTTTGCAGATTTTGTTCTTGTTGCCTCTGGTATTTTATAAAGGCAGGAAGGAAATTAATTTTGTACTAGCATCAAGCAAACTATACATTAGGTATTAATTTTGTTTGCCAATATACTTTATGTACTTGCATTTATAAGTATAGTATTAATTCTACTATTCCAGATTCAACATTTTTTAAGTACATGCTTCCTGTACTTGCATTTCTAACTTTTTATTTGCTTCTCAGTTTGCAGATTTGTCTGGTATTTTGTTCTTGTTGCCTCTTTGTGTAATGGCAAATTCAGAAACCTGTGATGAGAGTGCATCTGAGGTTTGTGATGGACTGCTTGACACCTCTGTATCTTGTACCAAGTCGGTACAAGACTCTCCGTTCTGACATGACTTCAAAGCTTGTAAGACTAATTTGTAATAAATTTTTGGTCTCAGGGACCTTTCTATAAAATTCTTTGAACTTGTATGAGAACTTGTTTGTTGTAATTGCTGTCATTAGGGGCTATTAAGTAAAATAAGTTATTTTCAGGGCTTGTTTGAACTTATAACTTGGAGAAAAAAAACGGAAGCAACATTTTAACGTTATTAATGTTTCTTCCGTTAAGTTAAACGTAACATTAAGCGGAAGGAAAAAGGTTTACGTTTAATAAATGAAACGTTAAATGTTACAAAAGTTAATTCCGTCAAATTAACGTAACATTAAACGTAAGAGATGATTTCCGTTAATGTTAATAACGTTTGACAGGTCTAGTCCTAGACCGACCCTGCGTAAAAACATCAGTGCTATACTTGGCGAGAACAATTTTTATACTCTCTTTTTTTTTTTTTTTTTGATAATAGCACCCCAAAACCAAGGGTGTCTGCTTCATTAAAGCAAGCCAAGTTATTACAAAGTTAGGTCACAAAGCTGGTGACGAGAGAAAGAAATTACTCCTACAAGATAAAAAAAACAATAACAAAAGTAATCAGCACACTCTAAATACACTAAATTGGAGATGCATTGTAAAAGTCTGTCACAAGCAACAAAGAAGATAATCTTTTCAGCCCAGCAAATCTTTGTCCTCTTCCCCATGCTCATTGTCTTGACAATTTTTATACTCTTAATTGTATTACATTGGCGTTATGTGTTATTGGCCTTGCACTGTTTGATGCTAGGTAAGAGGTGCTATTGGCCTCACAATTCTCAAGCCAATAATTTCGTAAGGCTCTGATCGGAAAGGACTGCCAATGAGATTTGATTTCATTTCAATAGAATAGAATTGATTAGAATTGATTTTGAATTGAATTTCGGTGATCGGAATAGATACAAAGGAAATGAATTTGGCTGATGAACTTTGACCATTTTGTCCCTGTCAGTATCTCCCTCTTTTTCAAGTGTGAACAAGCCTTCTCTAATGGAGATTTAAACAGAGAAAGGACTGTTTAGACCCCAGGTCGCAAGTTTTCAAGAGAGGGTGAGGAGAGAACTTTCTGGGTTTGAGATAGGAATAGAGGAATGAAGAGAAGTGACCATGGCTGCCTTCCGATAGGAGATGAAGTTGAATAGAGATTCAGCGATGGGAAATGGAATGGCAATTTAGTCCATGGCGCTCAAGCTAAGTCAAATCCCACGAAATTTCGTCGATTGTCGTGGGATTTCGAAGGGGGTAAATTTTCTGGCGAATTCTCGCCGAATTAAATCAATTCTCGCGTAGTTTGTGTCGCTTCCGATCAGGGCCTAAGTCTGGCATAATCATTGTGCTCTCAGAAGATATTCCAGGCCTCACATTTTGTTGTGTAGAGAGGATTGCCATTTGCTTTTCAACAACAATATTGTCGTATAGACTGCCCAGGCACGAGAAAGAAACGGAAGGCCTCAACAGAACCTACCAAAATCCCATCAGAGTCACTAGAACAATCGCAGCCAAAACAAAAAGGCTTACGAGTTCTTGTTAGGGAACGAGTAACAATACATTCAAATTTTTATAACCGTAATTCTAAATATTACTAACAAGAAAATGTTAAATTTCCCAAAATATTCATGGAGCCGTTTGGATCGCTTGGGAATTTGAAGAATTTGAAAAATTTTCATCTTCCTAGGTATAAATTTATTGAGGAGTGTATAAATTTGTGAAGAGTTTGATTGTTTATAATAAATTTATACCAGAAAGACGAAATTCACCAAATTCCCCAATAAATCTAAACAACCCCCATAAGATTATTGATATTTTATTTTTTTTAACTTGAACGTTTACGTTCTACTACACTCAGGACCAAACCATAATGACACATTCAAAATAATTAATAAGCAGAAGAATCAAATATCTGATAAACCATCACGTCACTGATAAAATTGAAGTCACAGTCAACATTAAAATACCCCAACAATCCATGATCATTTAAGACTTGACAGTACTAAAGATAAAACAGACTGCTAAAGTAAAGAGGACTCATCAAAACCTTAGCACCCAGCTTGTTCAACTGACTGCCCTACATAAAACTACTACAAAAATAAAAAGAAACAGACTTAGACACAAAACTACTACCAACAACACATACCAATTCATTCATAAAACCATCACAAAACACACAAATACACCTCATTTCTTCTTCTGAGCAGCCTTGGTAACCTTGGCACCAGTGGCATCCTTCTTCTCCACACTCTTTATGACACCAACAGCAACAGTCTGACGCATGTCCCTCACAGCAAACCTTCCAAGTGGGGGGTACTCAGAGAAGGTCTCGACCACCATGGGCTTGGTGGGAATCATCTTAATCATACCAGCATCACCATTCTTGAGGAACTTAGGCTCCTTCTCAAGCTCCTTACCAGAACGACGGTCAATCTTGGTCAGGATCTCAGAGAACTTGACAGCAATATGGGAGGTGTGGCAGTCAAGCACTGGAGCATAGCCATTACCAATCTGGCCAGGGTGGTTCATGATAATGACCTGGGATGTGAAGGTAGCAGCCTCCTTGGCAGGGTCATCCTTGGAGTTGGAGGCGACGAAACCACGCTTGAGATCCTTAACAGCAACATTCTTCACGTTGAAGCCAACATTGTCACCAGGCAAAGCTTCCTGTAGAGCCTCATGGTGCATCTCAACTGACTTAACCTCAGTGGTCAGACCAGAGGGGCCAAAAGTGACAACCATACCGGGCTTGAGGACACCAGTCTCAACACGACCAACAGGCACAGTTCCAATACCTCCAATCTTGTAGACATCCTGGAGTGGGAGACGGAGGGGCTTGTCAGAGGGACGCTTGGGCTCGTTGATCTGGTCAAGAGCCTCAAGAAGGGTGGGGCCCTTGTACCAGTCAAGGTTGGTGGAGCGCTCAATCATGTTGTCTCCCTCAAAACCAGAGATAGGCACGAAGGGGATTTTGTCAGGGTTGTATCCAACCTTCTTCAGGTAGGATGACACTTCCTTCACAATTTCATCATACCTGGCCTTAGAGTACTTGGGGGTAGTGGCATCCATCTGCAAACACATCCAGACATAA
Source organism: Rhynchospora pubera (assembly GCA_028095005.1). Classification (NCBI taxonomy): domain Eukaryota; kingdom Viridiplantae; phylum Streptophyta; class Magnoliopsida; order Poales; family Cyperaceae; genus Rhynchospora; species Rhynchospora pubera. The sequence continues at coordinate 146,195,247 of CM051462.1, read as the reverse complement.
CTTGTTATCGTGACAGTACTATGAAAAACCAACATTCAATCTCAAATACAACCATCTGTTGGGAACATAGAGTGTACCACTTTAAAACAAACGAATTCACTCAAACCTAAAATCAGCTACACATCATTTGCCATTAAAATATACAAGCTAAAAGAACAGGAACCAAAGGCTAGGTATTACCTTGTTGCAACAGCAGATCATCTGCTTGACACCGAGTGTGAAGGCAAGAAGAGCGTGCTCACGGGTCTGACCATCCTTGGAAATACCAGCCTCAAAACCACCAGTGGTTGAGTCAATGATAAGAACAGCACAATCAGCCTGGGATGTGCCAGTAATCATGTTCTTGATAAAGTCCCTGTGGCCAGGGGCATCAATAACTGTGCAGTAGTACCTGGTGGTCTCAAACTTCCACAGAGCAATATCAATGGTAATACCACGCTCACGCTCAGCCTTGAGCTTGTCAAGCACCCACGCATATTTGAATGAACGCTTGTTCATTTCAGCAGCTTCCTTCTCAAACCTCTCAATCACACGCTTGTCAATACCACCAAGCTTGTAGATAAGGTGACCAGTGGTGGTGGACTTTCCTGAGTCGACATGGCCAATGACCACGAGACTGATGTGAACCTTCTCCTTACCCATGGTTGATTGACTTGTGTGTTATCTGTCAAACATAAGGAAAAGATAATTAGATTAACAAGAGCAAAACTATGCAAGTACTTCATGAAATGATAACATGCAAATTGAAGCCTCAAATGAGGCATGCACTTGACTGAATTGCTTATTCAGGTACACCAGAATGTACAGCAAAGGCACTATTATAATCAAAACAATTGGAAAACAAGTTATGCTTTTTGCCGATTATGAACTGATTTCTTTAGGAACAAAGGAATCAGTCCAAATCAGCTACAACACGTCCTCGTTTTCATCAATTATTTTGTCCATGCCAGAGAACTTTTAAGGAGATGCTGATTAGAAGGCATCCAATAGGATTCGAACCTATATATCAAAGGTCATTTGACCCCTGTCCTTTCCATCAGATAATGGATGCTTTCATCTCCAAATTGTTTATTAATTTCTAAAACTAAACTAAATTGTACAAGTATACTAAATTATGTCATGGAGACAGCTACTACTAACATCTATACGAGCAAGGTATGCACACAGAAAAAAGTAATGATTCACATAAAATTACAGTGATGGTATAACAAGGCATGAAACCTTCAGATCTACAATTCGAAAATACAAAAATCATAATTAAGAGATCAGATCTTGAATTCAATTAAAGAAATTAACCAAACATCTATGATGATACTGATGCAAGAGATTCAGACAATACCTAATGCAATTAACACTAATACTGACGAAATTAAACTCCAAACTAAACAAAAACAAAACAACGTATGCAGATCTAGCAATTGATTACCAACTAAGCTAATCAGAAACGAAATTACGCTAAAGTAAGCTCACCTAGCAAAGACTTCGAGAGAGAAGAGAGAGATGAAATGCGATCGAGAGCGGCGAGGGTTTCTGAGGTGGAGACTTCGATATTCGTAAGCTATTTATAGTGGTGGATTCGGTGGTCTCACTCACTACGCTAGGGTTTATGGCTGCGCCGTTGGATTGAAGCGCTCCGTTAACGCCGTTGGATTTGCCACGTTGGACAGAGGTATCGTGGGGCGCACGAGACTTATTTTACGCTGGATTTAGGAAGTGGGATTCTTTTGTTTTGCTTTTTTGATTATAGAAGCGAGTCAGATGCATTCTTGGATAATAATGTTTATTATAAGAAATCAGTTTTGGATTCACTTTATAATTTGGTTACTTTTGCAGAAGTCCTCAGAAATATTTAATTAATTTATTATCACAGTATTGCAGATCTTTTTATGGATAATATATTTGCAGAATTTTTTCATAATTTATTAAATGAAAATTGATTTGTTTTTAATTTTCTCTTTATGATATATTGATATTGTTACTTTTGCATAAGTCCCCATAACAATTTTACTACAGAATTTTTTTTAAAAACTTGTTACTACTGCGGAAGTCCCATGAATATTTTACTCGTCATACCGTCTACATACGTTTTAGTTATCAGTTATCACATGCCAGCACATGTTTCTGAAAATTAGTTATTACAGAAGGATTATTTTGCGTTGTCTCGGACTAAATTTAGTACTTCATGCAACAGTTTCCAAAACTATTTATTCACCACGTAACGAAAAAAATTATTATTATTTTAATTACTCTGTAAACCTCCTTCAGTTAAATTTTTTGGATCAAGCACGAATATGCATGACCGAATTTCAACTTAAAATAGATGGAGCTCTTGAGCAAATAAATTTAATTCAAAGACAGTTGTATTCAATTTGAAAAGTTGTTTCTGCTGATTTTTAGAATGAGAATCACTTTTTGAAGAACCAGGTGCAAGGAAAATAGTAATTACCGCAAATAGTTAGCTTTTAATTTATTTTTTCTAAAATAAAATCTGACAACAATATATATATATTTTTTTTGAAATTGTGCCCTTAGTCTAATCTGACAACAAATTCGGTTTTTCTCCAACTAACAGCTAGAACAGTTGTTTTTCGAGCACATCAATCAATCCTCCAAATCAATATGAAGTTACTTGAACAGTTTGTATTAATTATTTCGAATAAAATATCTTTTGCGCTAAATTTGACAAAAAAACACAAACACTACTATTTCCACATAAAAAATCTCTAAGATTGATTTGATTTACTTTTTACTTAATACATAATACTTATTATATATTATTATATATATACAAACATAGAAGATAAGACCTTTTATGCCATTTTAAAGAATAAATAACTTGGAATCCAAGCAGCCTGCATTTTTGTTATTTATGATTTATATAAAATGATAAACGAGTCAAATATTAAATTATTCTGCCATTTTAAAGAATATAATAACTTGGAATCCAAGTAGCCTGCATTTTTGTTATTTATGATTTATAGTAAAATGATAAACGAGTCAAATATTAAATTAAAAAAAGAACTTGGCGGCCAAGAAGTGCAGCTAATAATACACATACATGCAGAAGAAATGATCTATTGGATTGACTTTCTAAATCCCTCCAATAATTTTGCTTAAACCGCTGTTTCATATCAAAGCCCATTTCACTACTGGGAAACCAACAACTGATACAAAATAACAGCCCATCTAAACATTTTTCAGGGCTAACATTTTTCTTCTACCTGACTCATATGCTGATATGCAGTACTATTAAAAAATAAAGTTCCTCTTGGCCTTCTATATTTCTTTAGTTAAAGTTTGGAAAACCAGAGAATTTATTAGTTATAAATGCGCGGTTGAGTAAATTATATTGGGCTTTGCACACTTATACTAGATTAATAAGTTAAAAAAACTTTGACCTGAAATCAGGGGCTTTAATTGTTAAATAAGGGACCAAATGACCTTTGATAAGTTAAAAACAGGGACCAAATGACCTTTGTTAAACAGGGGTCAAATGACCTTTGATAATTTATCTCGGGCTCTGCACAATTATACTGGATTAATAAGTTAAAAACAGGGACCAAAAAGCTTGTAAACGTTTTCTTTGGGCCATAATTTGGATAATAAAGATTCAGGATTACTATATCAATACAGGGAAAGTTTGATCATATATATTATTTAGCTGTATGTGCAGTGTTTTCCTAAATATAAGTTAATAAGTATAGCTGTATAGGTTGCATTTGACGTTGACACACACTGACACACACATATTTTGCTGTCCCCTTTGCTTCCACCATTCCTTCCACCTGTATGCCTTCCATTTTAGTTTGTGCAATACCAAAGATTCACTGAAACCACTTGGCAGTATCAGGTATCAAGAAATTCAGCATCCCCTAAGAGTCAAAGACTAGACATGAAACAGATTATTCTGTTCTACACTTTCTCCAGAACATAGAGTTTGCTACATACAGTTTTCCCTAGTGGAAGTGGACAATTCTGATCAACTTTTTATTTATTTACCAGATTGATTTGGAGCGACTTCTGGTAAGATCTGCAGGCGTCCACACTAATATAAAAATGCACTAACAAAAGTTCTCTTATAATATATTTGTGTCGCATATAAATAAACTTTATTTATTTTTTTGTATTTTTATGGAACGAATAGACGAGTTAGATGAGATTTGCAAATAATTAATTTTGTAACCATGTTGTTATTTGGTGTTTGGATGGGGCATGAATAAGCCTATTCTTTCGCGGGAATCCAAACAACACATTAATAAGAAATTTGTGCTAATTAGAATGTTTATTCATATTTTAACAAAAACCTAGAATTAGGAATAAGAAATTTGAACTTATTAATAATTCCTTATTCATCGTATTCACTCCACTTCCAAACACAGATTTCTCAAATTTTACTAGTATGCATTTCCGAACCATGATTTGGAGTCCTTTGAAAGATATATTTAATCCATTTGAACTCGTAATTTACTTTAGCATATTCAGAATATATAGTATCAGAAAATCAGCTATTGGTCTAGTGGCAAAGAGAAATTCAGGTGGTTTAGACCTCCAATTTATCTTTAAAAAAAAGGATATATAGTACCAGAAAATGAGAAAAAAAAAATATCCTTCTTTTATTTAAATCAAGCATAATTTTTTTCTCCGATCATCGTGTCCAAAAGAAATAAATTAAGCAATTTTTGCAAATTAAATTCTTTTCTTGAGTAAAGGATGATAGAAGTGTCATACCTGCCAAACATGGTTGTCTTTGTTTGCTGGTTAATAGGTTTTACCCTCCCTCTTGAAGCTAATTATAAAACTTTTTCAAGTGGATTTATTTCATCCTTTAATTGCGATCTTGTGATCACGTGAAGACGACGACTATGCTGTCAGTCACAGTCGGTTTCTTTGTCAAGTGCTATTTTTTACTCAACATTTCCATAATCAGGATCAAGGAGACAAACACTATTCATCAAAAAATAAAAACAAAAGAAAATGACTAATCATGGAATCACTAAAAGTGGAAGAGACGTCTGAATTGATACGAGCCTCTTCAAATTATTATAGAAATTAAAATGTCTTAGTCAGAGTCAACAACTGGAACCTACTATTCTTTACAAGTTGGCTCTGGCTGCATTTGATAATTTGCACCGACTGTTTCTAATGATTCAAGTCCAAAAAGAGTATAATCATGCTTGCAATATTCTACAGGTGACCATATAATAGTGAGATAATCCAGGATTCCAGATGCATAACACCTCACAAAAAAAAGGACTTCAATCACTAAATACCCACCAAATTTGGTCAAAAGATTCCAACTAAAAGGGATTATTCAGTACAGGGATTTTAGAACCTACCCTGTACTCTTGAAAAAGAAACACCAATGCTATGTAATATTTGCAATAAGAGGATAATATCTGGTCGAAGACTCCTGGAATAAACGAGTTTGGAATGAAGAATAATAAAATAAGATAAAAAGTGGAAATTAAATTCACACGGAATCATGATTATTATTATTTTTTTCAATTTCTACAGTATGCGTTGAAACGAATAAAGCCCAACAAATCTAGTCCAATAAATCATATGGGACATGGCCTTCAATTTAGGCCTTGTAGATGAACCATAAACACTTTATGGTGATACACGAAAACAAAACAGAGCATACATGTCTAAATTCCGAGAAAAAAAGTAAAAAAAAAAAAAAATGTAGGAAAGTTGACGCTCACATTGTACAAGCCATTCACAAAAATGTTTGGATGAGCCGAGAATAGAAAATAGGAATAAGAAATTTCGGTTTGCGTGCTTATCCTTATTTCTTATTCTTATACCATGGTTTTGTTAGTATAGGAATAAGGGCCCTTATTCTTTATTCTTGTGTTGTTTGGATTGTACAAGAATAAGAATAAGCACGCAAACCGAAATTCCTTATTCATATTCTCTATTCCCGGCCTTTCCAAACACACCCAACAAATTGAATTAGAACTAGAGTCGACTCATTCAAATTCAATTCATTTGCCACCCTAAACTTAAACATGACATTAGTTTCTGTCTTTCTGACAAGACAAATGGTCAAAGAGAGATGTCATTGACAGTTGACACCATCTAGAACCTTTATTCTGCCTATCAAAGCACTTAATCCATGTGGATGAATATGGAAGAAAGGACCTTGAATTTCAGTTCAAATATCCACTCAGCATTCACCAAAATTAAACTCTAAAAAAGGTTGAGGCAGAGTACAAAAAATATTTAAATGACAATGAAAAATAAGGGCCGTTGGGCAATTTACTATCAAGTCATTCCATGTTACTATCATTAAAAATAATGAAAAATAAGGTTTCTTTGGCACTTCACTATCAATAAAAAAGACAATGAAAAATAAGGTTTCTTGGCAATTTACTTTCAAAGTACTTGTACTCCTATCTTAACTTTGATGGGATAGTATGAGTATCCTCATCCATAGGAATTTTTTTTTATTATTATTTTGATTTTTAGGGATTCCATATTTGGAGTCTCCTTCTTCCAGGAGACCTCTGTTTTTTTTTTTAATTTAATAACAACAATGATAAAAGAGAAGAGAGTGACTTAAAAGGGCCTAAGATGCTTATTCGCATTGCTTTATTGGTCACAGACTCACATGGAATGACATAATTATGGTTGCTTTTAATAATTTCAATATTAAAGGAAGAAAAAGCATAACTGCTATAATTCTGTATTTTGTCATTTTCTTTACCCGAAACCTTGTATTTATTATTCATAATCATATCGGCACTAGGAGGTTGTACTGGGAGCAATTCTGATAAATTGTTTCCTGGATCATTAATTCAACATTAGACTAATATGTAAAATAATTACGTATCGTATTCAACTATTCCATGAATTATTACGTTCAATAACAAACATCAATATGGTTTATAATTTTATTTTGAACATTAACATATCATAAAGAGCGAACCATCAAATGTAGAAATTCAGGTGATAATATGAAAAAAAATTACAATAGGCTACGCAGTCCAGTGGACAGTAGGGTCTACTCCAGGAATGGTAAGCGAGGGATGAGGATCGGAGAGAAAATCTTCATAAAATTAGTCTATCTTTCACCTTCTCTTTTCTTCCTTTTCATTTTCTTTCCGGCCATGAGTAGTGGAACATGAAAATGAATTCGGACATGCAAGTTTTTAATTTTTTTTTTCCTTTTAACGTTTGGATGCGTTGAGAAGAAGTAAGAAGAAGGAAAAGGAAAGAAAAAAATTATAAACAATCCAAACTCTTCACAAAGTTACACATTTTTCAATACTTCTTCCCACTTCTTCCCTTCTTCCCTTCTTCCCACACCTATCCAAACGGAGCCCTAATGAAGAAGTAAGAAGAAGGAAAAGGGAAGAAAAAAAATTATAAACAATCCAAACTCTTCACAAAGTTACACATTTTCCAATACTTCTTCCCACCTCTTCCCTTCTTCCCTTCTTCCCACACCTATCCAAACGGAGCCCTAATGAAGTTCTGGAACAGACCTAAAGTGCTAAGAATTAGATAAAATTTTTCTTTTTTCAGAATATATAAAACATCTTCCTTGTACACTCTTTGTTATCTAATTAGCAAGCTTTTAAAAAAACTCCGTCTTTTTCGTTTTATCGCTGTTTTATCTTAGTTTTGGTTCATACCGTACTACTGTTTTATCTGTTTTATCACTGCATAAATCGTTTTTTTTACCGTTTTATTACCGATAAACGCTAAATCACCATCCAACCGTCAAACCGCATAAATCGCATTTTAAAACCTTGCTAATTAGAGAAAATTGTTATAAGAAGGATTTTATTTATTATTATTATTTTTTTTTTTGGAGAAAGACTTTACAGAAGTCTTGCTGAGCTTCCGCAACCAGATTCAACATAAATGGTCCTAGAAAAATGAAGATCACTAGCTAGTAGTAGTAGGTCCTAACATCTTTGACTCACTATATGATGACTGTATGATGTGAGATGTCTTTTGTTGGCCATGGACCTGTAGTTTAGTGTGTTTGGATGCTTCACGAACAAGGGATGAACAAGGGGAAGAACAAAGGTCCACGAACATGCCCGCGAACAATAATAGTTCATGGAAATTGGAGAACTAGGAACTAGGAAGAAGTTCACGAACTACGACTGTTCGTGGGTTGTTTGGTTCTTGTGAACTAGCCTAGTTTGTGAACTTCTAGTTCACGGATGTTGGGTGCACGTATATTTAATTTAATAATAGGGAAAGACAAAACAAATCGAGGCATTGGTCGTTTTCCGTCTGAAACTCTAGTTTAAAACAAGCAGGGTGCTTGTTGTGGGTCTGTAAACATGTCAATATAATAATGGGGTGTGTGTGAAAGAGAAAGGAGACAGATTTAGTTGCACAAGTACTACGGTATGTTGATATACGTTTATTAGATTTTCTGATCACTAAAGGCATATATCGGAAGCTATTTTCCTTCAGCGAGAAAAAAAGTTTTCATGACTCATACCTACACAGATTGAGAAAGTCTAACAACTGGGTTAGTTGAACAGTGATCATACCGGATCCATCTGCTCATTAGTCAAACTTCTTAATTTTAAGAGTTTTTATTGAAAACTAAAGCTGGCCAGTCATTTTATATAAATCAAACGATAATATCTTTCTGTGCTATTATAAACACAAGTTTGGAGATACAAGATTGTTATTGTTTCCCAGGGGTACCTTATAAATGATTCTCTGGAGGTCAACAATTTCTAGGGGGAAAAAAAAAATACAAATTCTACTTATTTCAATTGTATATTATCTAGATAGTGTGAAGATCATGTCCCCACACAAAAGTGCTTTGCGTAAAGAATGCCCAAGCTAACTAATGTTTTTATCTTAATCCAACCTCAACCACACCTCAACCAACTTGTCAATCCTGTGATTTGTGGATCTTTCCTTGCCATTTACCCCTCCAAAATTATTGGCATGCCTTTGTTAACACTTGAAAGAAGCCTTGAAATAAACCCCTCAACTTATCAACAACTTAAGAGAGTGTACATCTAAAGAATACCAGTAATGTGTAAATCTATATATAAACAATGTATTTTGCTTGAGAGACTAAGGACCAGTTACCCTCTATGAAGGAAAACCAAAATTTCATTTACAACCCCAATTTTTGTGGTAATTATTACTCCGTCATTTTTTCTCTCTGTCTATCTTCTATTCCTTTTGTTTGCGGAGCTTGATGTGTGGAGATGCCATACCATGACTTGAGAACAGTCAGGCGGGATGCCTTTTAACTTGGCCTCGTCTTGCAATACCAACTCTTGAACAAATCTCATAGAATCCTACCGAAAAGCAAAAGAAGGAAATGAGCAAGTTCAGTCCATTATATTTCCAACAATTTTAGATGGGATTTAATTTTAGTATACACTGACAAATTATGTTAAAAAAATTAATCAAATTGTACTGTTTAGTCAGTTTTGAATGACTTCAAATGTGTATGATATTTGCTCACGGTACACTGCAGCTGCAGCCGTTATATTTCCGAATGTGTTTTTATGCAACATTTAATAATATACTTCCTAAAACAAGAAAAATTTCTCAATTAAACTACAGAAGATTTTGGGCAAAGTTAGAAGTAGACAAAATTACTGTACTGAAAATTATTTATCGTAAAGCATAATATATTTTAATATCCCATTCTGCAATTATAAGGCCCCTTTAATGATTACTCTTTACTAATTTCTTACCCTGAATATTGAAATCCATGATTACTTTATTTTTGTCAAGCGAATCACACTGTCACTAATGTAACTTTCACTTGGCAAAAGACGGAGGCCTTTATTGTTTTCTAAAATTTTGGTGTACAAAAAAGATAGATCTTTGATCTTAATTAATTCAAAGTATTACAAATGGAGGTTGGTTGTTCAAAAGGGCCCATCCACGGCAGTGCTTTTTTTGGGACACATGAATAAGGTATTGGGTGTCTTTATCAAATGGGCCCTGTTTTGCTAGTGGTTTTGGTTGCATTAATAGATGAGTCAGCACAGCTAGTAGGAGCGGTACCTTCTACTAGGGTTTTGAAAAAAAACTTTTATTTGGTGTGCTTAGGTGTCTGGCGACCTGTTTATTCTGCTATGATTATTAGGAGATCCTTATTAATGGTGTTTGGTTGCAAAGAAATATTATCTCTACTATGTGTTGGTGGCTTTGATTGGTTTATGATACTCAACTCTGTTTAAAAACTCTCATGATATGGTGAAAGTTTCAATTAATAACGGCTGTCAGGAACCTATATGTTTCGCAATATACGTGTTTGGTGCATTGACTTCATAATGTATGTAGTATATTTATATTTAATTAAGGCATGTTTAACAATTTTTAGCATTTGAAGGAGCAGCTAGTTTTCTTTCTGGCAATATTAACCACTATCCACTATGCATTTTTTGGGGCTTATAAACAAACATTAACAATTTTCTCAAAACAAAAATTGGAGAATTCTAACTTTTAAGAGAGGATATATATTTAAACCTACTTGTGATGTGTCAGGCTGTGAAGTTGGCCGGCCCCACCTTTCTGGGTCCCACAAAATCGAGCTGTTAAACCCGAAACCCGAAATGTTGATCCGGCTAGGTTTTATTCCACCTGAGCGCTTACTCTCCTCTACCTCCGGCACCATTGAGGCGGCCACGGCCGGGCCATTGCTAGAATCTTTCCTATACCACCCTACAACTTTTGATGATTTGCAAATGGGTCCCTCAACTTCTACCTGTTTCATGTTTCGGCCCATTGTCGCCACTGGCCATGTCCCAAATACCCTGCATATTTGTTAGCAAAATGTTATATCATGCAAGTGGGTATAAATTGAAGGAAGATAAGGAAATGTCTGAAATGTATGTTTAACCAAATACATTAGTACAATTTGTATGTTATATATATGGTTCAAGTGAAATATTGGACGCATGTTCAAAAATCAAACGAAACAAGAAACTCTCCATTTCCCTTCACAAATAATAGCTCTCTTTTATATTTCTTGTTGAGATATTTCACTAAATAAGTTCTAATAATAAATGAAAAATATAAAATATATATTAAAAATAAATTCACGGTGAAAACCCATTAAAGAGTGTGTATGGGCTAACAGAGTAACAGTATCAAGACCGGTATTTAATGTTACAATAGCTCCACACCGTTGCATGTGGGAGTTATTTGCAAAGAGGAAACAAAATAAAATAATTTCACCGACAGATGACAGTGGAGACCTCGTTGAACAGAACTATAGAGAGAATGTACATAAAGCATGATTGAAGCTTTTCCTATTGTTACCATGCACGACAGCTACATGAGATTTTTTGATTAATTAACGTCTTTCTACTATTTGATTGGAGAGAAATTAGAAACCGACTTTTCTTTCATTATTTTTTTTTTTAAAAGAACCAACTTTTCCATCCCTGGTTGTATTTATTTATGGGAAAAGGAAATGAGAAGGCGACCTCGTCACATGGTGCCGATTTTGTTGGTACAACATGAAAACAGCTCCTCTGTAATCGTCTTTAATTCTCGGCAATTGCAATATTTATTTAAAATGCTATAATATAACTCAAAATTAGAGCAATCCTGTAGAGGTATCATTGTTAAATTTCTTCTATGTTATGTATATCATTTTATTATATTTTTAACTCCATATTTTCCGATTTATTTTTATTAGTTTTTAAATCTTCAACTGGAATTCGGAAAAATCTGAGAGGATATATCTATTAATAACCTTTTCCATGTCAAATTATGGAAAATGGGGGAAAATGTAAAAATAAAAGGAGAAATTGACCACTTACCTAACTCTAGTCAAAGACCAACAGTTGGGGATCATTGATATAGTTAAACCTTTCTCTTCATGTTATTTAGTCTCGCCATGCATTTCTTTGACAATAATTGCCACTTTTACCTTTGTACAGCAAGCTATGATAATTACATTTGAATTTCTATGCTTGGAAGCTACTCTACTAGCTATTCAAATCTAATTAAGTGAACTTTACTATAAATTAATGTTTAAGTAATTTTTTGCCCGACAATAAGATCATATAAGTATTAAAATCATATGGTAACTTCACGAGCATATTTTTTTCTCACATTCTAGCTATATCGTGACCGAGAGAGGTCCCACATTTGAGCCGAAAATAGAATTTAAACATCTTCTAACTGGTTTGTTCAAATAAAGCTGGCCGTCTGATCATGATCACATATAGATGAACTCAAAAGGATACATTATTTAATTTGGACATCAGTCTGAAAAATCTATAGAGGTGGTACTCTGTGAATATATATATATATATATATATATTTTAATCTAATAGTACTCCCTCTCTTGCCTTGTTTGTGATACAGTACGTTTTATGAAGTTGTACTATCTGATGCTTGGTGCTAGACTTATACTAGTTAATCTAATTAGACGCTATAGTAAACGACATGGAAATTGGAATCAAAAGTATGAAATGACCTAGCTGGAAAGGTTGGAGGTAACATGACACCTTGAAATAATGTATATTTGTGTTTTTCCTATAAGCAGCGAGAAAGAGCACCCAGCAACTATATGTAGCTAGGTTTCTATTCCCCTTTTTCTATTCCAGGTTCCTATTCCACAGGATCATTATTGTTCAACAATATAGTATCCCAATTCCCTTAAAGATAGTTTAAAGAAAACTGATGGAGTAAAAATTTTACAATATGATACCAAGTTATCATACTTTATTGTTATTTTTGTTTGACATGTGCATGATTACGGTTTGATTCCTTTAAGGCAAAGAACCAATTGCAAATATTTGGTCAATTCAATATAGTGATTGGTTCATTTAAATATTTATGGAATCTTATAGTATTTCCGGGATTATAGTAGGCAAATTGAAGAATAACTTAAAATTTTGAAAACATATAGTTAATTAGACGCATTTGTGGAATATGATCACCGACATAATTCCTTCAGATGCATTTCAATTTCCTACTTTGATTAATTCACACGAAATGTTAAACCTAGACGTGATCAATGTGAGATAGATGAAAAAATTTAAAAGTGAGAAGAGAGAGTGTCAACTTACTCAATTTGTCTGATCTCCTCAAAAAACCTTGGATCATAAAAGTTTAACCGGTCAGCAAAATGCACAAGTCCAGTAATCCGGTGATGCTCAAGATGGCTCAAAGCAGCATTTCTTTGGTGGTGAACCTCCTCTTCAAAATCTGTAAAGTTCTCCTTGTATGTTATGTGCCGGTACATCACACCGGTGTCCCTTAACAGCCGTGCGGTTTCTGGAGCATTAGCACGCGGCTCGACCACGACCCACAATAGCGGCGGATGAACCGACTTCAATGTGTGGGCCATCCTTGTGAGAGAGGCAGCTTGGGTTGGATCACCATATTGGGTTGTGGTTATGATTATTAGGAGGCCTTTTGGATCAGACTCAAGTGGCTTGTCGGGTAATGGGTCTGGATCGCTGCGCATCGGGAGTTGGGCAATAAGACTTTGGTTGAGTGCATGCTGGTTGGAAGATTTGTGCAATGAATTAATTGATTCTGGTAAGACCGGCAGTTTGCTTATCGGCTGATGTGTCCGATTCGGCTCAGAGGTGATTGTTGTCGGTGCGAACCCAGTAAAGAAACCCATGACGAAGCAGATTGTAGAATGGATCAAGGCTTTCTTCCATATGGGAAGCTTCTTCTTATTAGATGATTTATCCAATGGGTTCATACTGTGTTTGTGTGAAGATTGAGAGGAGAAAGGAAAAAAGAGAAAATAAGAAAATTAACAAGGGGGTCAGGTGAGAGAATAGAGAGGTGGAAGCAATGCTTTTATATGGATTGTGGGGTTGGGATGTTTTTATTATCAGTAGGTGGAGAAAAAGGAAGGGGGTAAAGTGGGTGGTTTAAAAAGAGCGGGAATGCAACGGTACTCTATTATTAATAGCTGGTGAAGATGCTTAATTTATCAAGAAAATTATTACTTGTGGATTTAGGATGTTTAATAGTATATTTTATGCTGTTAGTAAACATATGCAATCCATGCTAATTTATTGTTCTTCTTGTGACTCCTTACAGTGCACTTCATCTTTCAATAAATTATCACGTCATGATAGTTAAGTAGATAAACATCCAAATATGTATTGTTGGTCATGCTCAATAATCGATCATTTTCTAGTAATTAATTTCATAAAGGCGGAAAAGGTTCAGCACCAGTCAAAATATATATACAGTACGTGATTTGAGAAGACATTCCAAATACTATATGTAGGACCAGACAATTGTTTTTGTTTAAATTAACAATTAAAATATGTTCACAGGAAGTCGTATATAATGTTTATATACGTCAACAAAACATAGTCTGGGATCAGATCATTGTCATGTATGGAATTGGAGATGCCTTTTTTCGTCGAGGATATGTAAATTCTATTTATAAATAACTTTTGATCAGGGTACGTAATAATTAATTGTTGGGGGTAATTTTCTTGATTTGGGTGCTTCAAGCCAAGCCTTGCGGTCACTTTTGCTGATGTGTCCTTTTTGTCTAGAGAAAAATGGCACTCATAATAATTAACCCCACTATATGTTTTCTCAATAATGTTACTTAAATGACTTAACCAACACCTAGTATCTTAGTATCCGGCCTTTTCCTAGATCGAGCCCTTATACAAGGACAGAGAGAACTTTATATATATACTAGCGTTCAATATATAGGATGGATGGGTTCGTCCAATATGATCGTTTTCACGTTTTTAAATTTCAAATGACCGATCCGAACCGTACAATATGTTCTCCATATTGAAAACTTACAAGAAACCAATTTTTACATTTTTTTTCAAAATTTTTAACTATTTTTTTTGGTATTTTTGAAAATTCATGATATAAAACATTATGGATCGTCCAATAACAACGATTTTCTAAAATACCAAAAAAATAGTAGATCGAGCCCTTATACAATATATTGGACTCTAGCATTTCTCATATATAAATGTTTCGTTTTGATTTTATTTTGGGACAGTTAAGCTTACTATATATTTTCGCTGAAAAATGTTAAAGTTTCACTACCAAACCCAAAAGTACCTCTTATAAATTATTTGGGAGAATTATAGAATTTGTTCCCTAACGTTTGAAAGCAATAAATTGATCATTGGACTTCCACATTAAAAATTAATTCTAGAACAAAAAAAAAGTTGTTACTCCTTAAATTATGCGTCAAAAAAGTTGTTCTTTGAACTTGTATCATAATTTGCACCAAATCAATCTTTAAACTTTTAAAAAATTAAAATAAATAAATCTATCCATGAATTTCTCTCAAATTAATTAACAGCATTAGTCTTTTGTGGACAAAGATGCCCCATCTATTGCAGGGAAACGATATGTTTCCAAAATCAAATTGGGAATTATGATTTTGATCAGATGTTTTGCCTAAGTTATGGTAGTCGTATGCAATCGTTTTTGTAGGATACTCTGTAGATTAGTTGCTTATTTCTAAAAAAGGTAAGTTACTTATTTATTAATTTTTTTTTGTTCTGGTTTTTCTTTTTACTTTGAAGATCAATTTGCTTCTTCTTTTTTTTTTTGGAGTTTATAACCAACATTGGTTTTGTTTAAAACTACAATACCAAATTGTTTTCCCCCCAAAATTGCACAATACAGTATCAAATTGTTGCAAATCAAAGTTCCTCTCAGAAATTATACACATTAACTTTTTTTTAAAATAAAGTTCAATAACCCACTTTGCTTTATGATCCCAATTGTTTCTGCAACTTCTGTAAGAAGATAAACAGCTAACGAACAGGATGGTCACAATTTTCACATTTTTTTTAAATCTTAACTAACTAGCTTACTATACCAAACGAGCCAAAGAGAAAGAGCTTAGCTTGAAGGCAAAGGAAATCAACATATAGAAGAAGCAACATATTCATATTGGTAGAGATTGCAACTTAACACCTAAATAAATATATACATTTATGAATTATGTTGCAGAGATTAAGAAACTCCAACACTTTCATAATCAGGGATTATTGAGGTCATTTCTCTTGAGGGGCACATGTGTTGGACCCACTTGTTTGTTTACACGTGGCATTAAAATGCAGAAGTAGGAATGCGTTTCACATTGGTTTCATTTTTTTCTCCCTCCACCTTGTGCAGCATTAAGTTTCATTAGCTTCTGATAAAAGATTAATGAACAAATAACAATATACTTAAGGTGAAGTAAAATTATTGTAAGTTTAAAGTTTAAACATATCAAGATAATTTGAGAATTTAACACCAAAATCTATAAATTAGATTTGAACAAAAAAAAAGTTGAAAATTATCTATATTACAAAATATTACGAGGGATGCATTTGGTCGACAAATTCATTATTTTTCAAATTCTTTTAATGTAAAGTACTGGTTAAGCACTTAAAATTATGCTAAATTAACTTGAACTTAACGAGTTTTTCATGTAACACCCTTTAAACAGATCGATTCGGATGATTTATATTTATCATTAAAAATCAACTTGATAAATTTAATGTTAAGATCACAATTTAATCTTATGTGCTTAAACTCGTACTAACTGCGGAGAAAATGAGACATTTGGCTCGGTCCGAGTTAGGCTGAACTCGGACCGAGTTGAACCACACCCCTTTGGCTCGGTCCGAGTTGGCCTGAACTCGGTCCGAGTTGGACCTTCTGAATTTCCTTTTTATGATTTATGCATATATGGAAATGTAATAAAAAGAAATATTAGCCTACCTATTATAAAGGAGGCGAATTCCTCTTCCTTTCTGACCTATCTTCTTCCCCAATTCTCTCTTGTACTCCATTATTATTGAAAAGAAATAAAAAGTGTGGTGTGTGTGAGTCGTGGAAGTAGGTACATATTGTACCGAACCACGTAAAATCTTCGTGTTCTTTTCTGTGATTGCTTTTGTTTACATGGTATCAGAGCCAAGTTCTGAGATTTGTGCGTTATTATCGTTTTTGCATCCCTGTGCGAGTTACTGCACAGTCGATTCCTCGTTGTGCGAATTACTGCACAATCAGACCCGTTCTTCTCGACCAGATCTCACCGAGTTACTGTGTGAGTTTATTCCTTGCGCGAGTTACTGCGCAGTTGATCCTTCTTCCTTGAATTCTAACACCGAAACCGACCCCAAATATCTAACAACCAAAGTACCAGAAACCATGACTCATATCCAAAACCTAAACGATTGTTGGATTATAGATTCAGGTGCAACCGATCATATGACTTATAATAAGGACGACTTGATAAGAGAATCTCATCCAAGGAGGACTGAGATCGTCAATGCAAATGGGGAAGTTTATCCAGTCACAGGGGCTGGAGATGTTCAATTTTCCTCTTCTCTAACTCTTTCAAATACTTTATTGGTTCCTTCTCTTTCATCAAGACTATTGTCTGTAGGTCAATTGTGTGAAGAACTGAACTGTGTTGTACTCATGTATCCCAGATTTTGTCTCTTTCAGGACCTTATGACAAAGGAGATTATCGGTCGTGGTATTAAGAAGGGAGGACTGTATCATTTGGAAGACATAGCTACTGGAAGAGCTCACTTATCTGCTGGCTCGAGTTCAAGTAGGAAGTCTTCAATTTGGATGTGGCACAGACGTTTGGGACATCCTTCATTCGGGTACCTCAAGAAACTTTATCCAAGTTTATTTTCTGGATTTGAGAACGAATCTTTTGAGTGTGAGGTATGTATTAAATCTAAGAGTCATCGAGCCCATTTTGCTAAGAACTTGGATAATGACAAAATCACTCCTTTTGACCTGGTTCACTCTGATGTATGGGGGCCTTCCCCAGTTGAATCCCTAGGTGGTAACAGATGGTTTGTGTTATTTGTTGACAATTGTACCAGAATGACATGGATTAATTTGGTAAAGCGTAAAAGTGAGGTACCACTTGCCATCAAATCTTTCATTACCATGGTAAAGAACCAGTTTGATAGAAATGTTAAAATTTTCAGAAGTGATAATGGAAGTGAATTTGTCAACAAAACAGTCGGAGAATTTTTTAACACCAATGGGATTATACATGAAACAAGTTGTGTGGGTACTCCCCAACAAAATGGTATAGCAGAGCGAAAGAATAGGCAAATCCTAGAAATGACTAGGGCAATGATGCTAGAAAACAATGTACCTCATTCTTATTGGGATAATGCAGTTACATCAGCAGTTTACTTGATGAATAGGGTGCCTTCTGTGGTACTTGACTTCCAAACACCCTTGCAAGTACTTTCAAAATACTGCTTAATTCCCTCTGTCCTTACAATTCCACCAAAGGTATTTGGGTGTATTGCCTATGTTCATATACAGAAACATCAAAGGTCAAAGTTGGATCCTTGTGCTGAAAAATGTGTGTTCATAGGCTATGGTCAACATCAAAAGGGCTATAGGTGCATGAATCCATCCTCTAGAAAAGTCTATACCACCATGGATGTGACATTTATTGAAAATGAAGGGTATTTCTGTAAAAACCAGACTCATTCTCAGGGGGAGAGTGTGATAGACAATGAACTCTGGTTCGATGCAGTAAGAAATGATGTTTTTGGTTCGAAATCTGAGATTTGCCCAAATGAACCTGTTCAACTCGGTCCGAGTTCGACTCATCTCGGTCCGAGTTCAACCCATCTCGGTCCGAGTTTAGATCATCTCGGTCCGAGTTTGACCCATCTTGGTCCGAGTTCGACCCATCTCGGTCCGAGTTCGACCCATCTCGGTCCGAGTTCGACCCATCTCGGTCCGAGATCAACTGAATGTGAGCATTTGAATCTAGAAATGGACCCACTGGTTAACTCGGGTCCATCTGAAGAAAGTTTGGAAAGTGAAGATGAAGAAATGATACAGTCTCCTACTTCGCCACATGACCAGACTCCGGAGTCAGAAGTAAGTAATGTTGAACCCGTTACTACTAATCCTGGTTATCAGTTACCTTTCAGGTTTAACAGAGGCAGACCTCCTAAGAGGTATAGACCAGATGAGGTTGGCGATAGCAGGTATGCAATGGCGAACTTTATGACTATGTCTCACATGCCAGATTCTGTGAAAGAATTTGATAGAACCTTGGCGTTAGTTCACATTCGAGGAAATCTGAATGAAGCACTCAGTGATCCCAAATGGATGGATGCAATAAAGACAGAAATGGATGCACTTGAAAAGAATGAGACCTGGGAACTGGTGAGTAGGCCAAGAGATAGAAAGACAGTAGGTTGCAGATGGATATTTATAGTTAAATATGGGCCCACTAGAACAATTGACAGGTATAAAGCTAGGCTAGTTGCAAAGGGGTACTCTCAGACATATGGGATAGATTATCAGGAGACATTCTCACCTGTAGCCAAGCTGAATACTGTTAGAATACTGTTGTCCATCGCAGCAAATAAAAATTGGCCACTACATCAGTTTGATGTGAAGAATGCATTCCTACATGGGGACATAGATGAGGAAATCTACATGGACATCCCACCAGGATATGGTCATTCAAGTGAACAAGCTCTTGTGTGCAAATTGAAGAAAGCACTATATGGTCTAAAACAGTCGCCAAGGGCCTGGTTTGGAAGATTTTGCAATGCAATGAAAGGATATGGATACACCCAGAGTGATACAGATCATACATTGTTCTTTTACAAGAATAAAGGAAAAATTGTAATCTTGATAATGTATGTTGATGACATGATAATTACAGGTGATGACTCTGAAGGAATCCAAGATCTAGAGAGAAAATTGTCCAACGAATTTGAAATGAAGAACCTGGGCGGATTGAAATACTTTCTAGGGATTGAGGTCACACGGAGCAAAGAAGGTATATCTCTATCTCAGAGAAAATATGTACTAGATTTGCTTGCTGAAACAGGAATGTTGGATTGCAAACCTGTAGACACACCTACCAAACAGAACAACAAACTAGGAATATTTCCTGATCAGGTACCAACAAACAAGGAACAATACCAGAGATTGGTAGGGAGATTGATTTACTTATCACATACTAGGCCTGATATTGCCTATGCAGTTTCTGTGGTAAGTCAGTTCATGCATGCTCCTAGTGAGCAACATATGGAGGCTGTTATGTGGATACTTAGGTATCTCAAGGGATCTCCAGGACGAGGTATCTTTTTCAAAAGAAATGGACATCTTCAGATTGAAGGATATACAGACTCTGACTGGGCAGGAGATGTGACTGATAGGAAATCTATATCTGGGTACTTCACTTTTGTTGCTGGCAATTTGGTCACATGGAGAAGTAAGAAGCAGAAGGTAGTGGCTCTATCAAGTGCTGAAGCTGAGTTCAGAGGAATTGCTAAAGGACTGCAAGAATTACTGTGGATAAAGAGAGTACTCAACGATCTTGGCTTCTATGATAACAGGGAGATGAAGCTGTTTTGTGACAACAAGGCAGCTATTGCAATATCTCACAATCCGGTGCAGCATGATAGGACCAAGCACATTGAAGTAGATCGACATTTTATCCGACAGAACATTGAAGAAGGAGTAATTAGTATTCCTCATGTAAGAACGGAAGAGCAACTTGCAGACATACTAACCAAGGGTGTGTCTAGTACTAATTTTCATGAAGCAATTGACAAGTTGGGCATGCGAAATATCTACCTGCCAACTTGAGGGGGAGTGTGGAGAAAATGAGACATTTGGCTCGGTCCGAGTTAGGCTGAACTCGGACCGAGTTGAACCACACCCCTTTGGCTCGGTCCGAGTTGGCCTGAACTCGGTCCGAGTTGGACCTTCTGAATTTCCTTTTTATGATTTATGCATATATGGAAATGTAATAAAAAGAAATATTAGCCTACCTATTATAAAGGAGGCGAATTCCTCTTCCTTTCTGACATATCTTCTTCCCCAATTCTCTCTTGTACTCCATTATTATTGAAAAGAAATAAAAAGTGTGGTGTGTGTGAGTCGTGGACGTAGGTACATATTGTACCGAACCACGTAAAATCTTCGTGTTCTTTTCTGTGATTGCTTTTGTTTACACTAACTTTGTCATTTAATATTTCAAAAGTACACAAACTACTCTGTACTGTATTACATAAAAGTTCAAACTGTTAATTAATCATATGCATTGTATTAGGTTATGTAAATTTTTTTTAAAAAAAAATTCGACCGTAGAGGCCGAGGATCTGAAATGGATTAAAAAAAAAAGTGAAATCCATTAAAAAAATTATGAATATTTAAAGTCGAAATTTAGGGGCGCTTTTTTTGATTGAAAGCGCTTTCGAAGGGCATAAATGTAAAAAACCCTCAAAATGGTGTCGGTAGCCGCGCCATTAGAATTTAAAATTGACACGGTTTACTGGTTTAGACTTTAGACAGATTTAACTTGAATTTCATATAACACCCTTCATTTAAGATTTGGTTGCTTAGGTAATCTTTCGATGACACTTTATTACTCGGGTTCATTTTCTACATATAATTAGAACGCGCTTTTTGGATAATCTAAATTTATGTGACACTCCCAGTGTAGCAAAGCATGCAAGAAGTCACTGCACCCCTGCTTTCTATCTTTTTATTGACTAAGGAGTGTATTTGGCTCTTTGCTATTGTGACTCTGGTATGGTTGAGCTTCAGTTCTAGTAGATTCCATTTTGTTTGGAACAAAAAACTAACATGTAATATTAATTTAGATTTTTTATTAGTTTTTCACTCACTTGAACTGACCGTTCATAATTAAATTTTTTCTCTGTAAGTCGACTAATAGTCCAGAATAGAAATATAAAAGCAAAAGTGTACTAATAGTAATAATAAGTACTGCTGGAGGGCTTGTAATAATGTTTTGGAACAGTCCATGGTAAGGGGGGATGGTACCTTGTAAATTTGGTTAGCTGGTTGAGTACTATTTTATATTCTATAGGATGCAGATAGCGTTGGTGCATTGGTACCAATTCGGTATCAGTGCGATATTTGGACAGTTGGATTTGTTTTGTATTATTGTTTTTGCTTCCGTTAATGGAAGTGGTAGGACTTAGCACCTACTTGTTTCAAAAAAAAAATCATATATATTTGATAAGAAAAAATTGGAACTCTCAACCAATCAATTCATAAAAAAATGATAACTAATTAGTAATAACTGTGAAACTTGGATTTATTTTTTGTATTTCAAAACAGATAGGGAATCCATTTTGATTGTATGAAAAAAAAAAATTCTTTCTTTCTATACTTTCCTTTTTTTTGTTGAAAGTTGTTACATCATATAAAATCACTCACTGCACATAAGACTATATATAAATTAAGCAAGAAAAATAGCATGAGATTATGATTGCACGGACTCATCATTTGACGTCAAATTAAATCAGCTTGAGGTTTACGTCCAAAAACATAAACAGTGCCTCACCAGCTAAAAGACAGCTTGTTGGCGCAATTCTCTTGCCATGTGCCTCATTTCCTTATTTTACGGTTCTATATTAGGCCAAATTTCTAGGTAGGTCTCTTTGTTCTCCACTTCATATGTCTAACAACTAAATGGCACCAACAGAGCAACTACATGCAAAATCCAAATCCTGTGGCGCGCGACACAGCGTGCAGCGCACCACAGGCCGTCCGATCAAATCTCAATGGATGAGGGAGCCCCGTGCATGTAACAGATTGTAAGGCCCGAAAAAATGTAACCCGTCCAAATTTGATCGGACGGTCCGTGTGGCGCGCTGCACGCTGTGTCGCGCACCACAGGATTCGGATTGACTACATGCATATTCACTTGATATTTTTTTAACTACCTTTATTTTCTTTATTCCTTATTGAGTTTTTCTCGAAGTTTGAACCTTCGTATTTAATTTAATTCGGGCGTGAGTCGTTTTCATTGTTATACTATGGTTACTAATCATGAATCATAATCCTTAATGGTCCCAGGTATGCCAAAACATGCGCATAACTAAAAGTTTGTTTTCATATACTCTTATATATGTATATACACATGCATGTTGTAGTCTCATTTGCCGGCTCCGGGGGGATATGCTAACTTGGAGTAAGGTTCTCAAAAAAAAAACTTGGAGTAAAAACAAAATTTGCATGTCATATTCATATATAAAGGTACCTCTAACTATCCATAATTAAGGACCTAACTAACATTTCTAAGATACCTACAAACAGTGACGAGGCCAGAAAAATTTTAAATGGGGTTCACTCAAATTATATAGATTATATAATTATTATTTATCAATTTTGATAAAATTGTCATGGAAAAAATTAATTTTTAATCATGGGGGTCATCATGAAATTACGTTTACAATTTTATGGGGTTCAAATAGTGATTTTCGTAAGAAAATGATCCATATAACAATAAAATTATAAAAAATAATATTTGGTTGGAAAAAAAAGATAGGCGACATTGCACCCCATTCATCTCCTTTAAGCTCGCCAATGCCTACAAAACTTGCTAAACTGATGAAGGGAAAAAAACTATGTTGCACCGGTACTCCTAATATGGAGGAGTACCGGTACCGGGTACGAACCGGGTACGGGTACGACCCCGGTACGAACCGAAAGTGCCACGTGGTGTACCGTGACGTACCGTCGCGTACCGGATTAGTTTACAGCGCTCCAACATTATTCCTTTCTTATATACTATCCTTGTATTAGATCATTTTTCTCTGTGGGACTAAGTTGCATTTCAAAATCGAAAAACCACAATCCTGTACTGACCTTGGAGCGAATATCACATGCATTAATTACAATAAACGGGTTGAATCTCACAATATTGCATTAATTGTTAATCACCAAAGCAATAAAAAAAATAAATATGAACTTGGACCACATTATAAAAACATATTTCATATACAAAAATTGTCAAATTCTCATAAGTCATCATAAATAAAAATAAATAAATATTATATATATATATATATATATATCGTCGTACCCGTACCAGAGATTTTTTAAAATTTTCGAACTGCCGTACCCGAATCGTACCGGGTACGGTACTCGAACCCGTAAATGTGCAACATAGGAAAAAAATAAGAAACAACTCCAAGTAGCTCATGTTTTCGCCGTAATCTTATTCTCCTAACCGCAGGCATAGAGTCAACCAAAAATATCAAATGAGAATGAGCACGTCATCATTAAATAAATGAAGTTAATTACTTAAGCTTATGTAAATAAATGTTACCCAGTGCGTAGGCCGGGTACATGATGGGCCCAATTTAATGGGCTATATAAATACTAGTAATTTGTACCTACTCTTTCCTAAAAACTAATGGACGTGTCATGTGTCCTTCCAATGCAGAACCCAATTAAAAAGCTCAAACTTTTCAGGCTTTTCTTTATATGGTCCTGAGCCTCTTAGCCAATTTGAGTTTGTTAAAATTAGATATAAACTCTACTTAAACTTGGGAGCTAATTCTTTTAAGTTCCTTTTTCGGCCTTATATTCTAGGCGCGCATGTCAAAACGGAAAAAAAAAAACGCGCTGCGGTTTCATTTTCAGAAACGAAACGAAATGTATCATCAATTTATTTTGTCATTTCAAAAAAACGAAACGAAAACAGAACATATAATTATACCGTTTTATCGAATTGAAACACAGAAATAAGAAATTATAATGAAAAATATAAATGAAACGGAATATGGCACTAATTTTCTCTGCCGTTTCAAAATACGAAACGGAAACAAAACAATTATTTTATTCCGTTTCTGAAACGGAACTAAAACTGAATGCGGTTATTCCGTGTGTGTTTTTCGCGTTTGCCAGGCCTATAAATATAAAGGCCTAATGGTTAATTTAGCGAGTAGTGGCACTTACACAATGGTCCTGGCGACAAAATCATAAATTTGCCAGGAAAAGGATTTGCTTTTAGTTCTTCTGATTTTGGTACAATTGAATTGGCATGGCAAGTTGATACCCTGTCCATAGAAACGCTGGACCATAGTTGCATAAAGTTTTAGATTTTCAAAGTGAATCATTACTCATTAGATTTGTAATAAATACATATTATTGACTCCGTGCACAGAGAAAGTGAAAGTACCATAACTTTGAATAATGAATTAATATTTCTTCCAAAATTATATTTTAATATCATTTATGATATGCAGAAGAATTTTGAGATTTGGTTTGCTAGCTATCGTAAGAATTGCTTTCACTACAAGGGTAAATGTAATTTTCACCATCTATGATGGGATAAAAAAAGAAATGAAGAAAACAAATCCGAGCGAGAAACTTTACCAGTGTGGTATATTAATATGGGAGCAAATTCATGTGAAATTACTTAATTCCCACTCGTTGACAGTGAAGGCTGCCACTTTCGTTCAAAAAGCATGCATCATGCATGGTCCATTGCTCCCAAAAGAATGTACCAACTTGGCCAAGCTTGAAAAATTAGCATCTGTCAAATTACCTACAACTTGACCTAAAATGCACGTCATATATATATAAACACCGACGTGTAATGGAAAATTATTTCCTTTCCGTATCTACTGTCAAAATTGTGATATATATTGGTCGTCACTCGTCAGCCACATGTAACATTATCTAGAACAATGGGTGAGTTTGGATAGGTGTGGGAAGAAGGGAAGAAGGGAAGAAGTGGGAAGAAGTATTGGGAAGTGTGTAACTTTGTGAAGAGTTTGGATTGTTTATAATTTTTTTTCTTCTTCTTCTTCCTTCTTCTTCTTCTTTCTTCCAACGATCCAAACGCACCCAATGTAAGAACTGTTTTAATTCTACTGTTGATTTTTTTTTTCTCTCCGTACACATAATTTAAGAAATATAGGTTCTAAAACTCTAATGTACCTATAATTGTGAAGAATATATCTAGGCATACATAAGTCCAAATATATATATCTTGCTTTTGGTGACTAATAGTAAGACGTGTTTAATTTGAGTGAAACAAGGTGCAAGTCCTCCGTATTTTTTCAATCAAACATTTATACATACAATTTAATTTATTCATAATTATATATATAAACAATTAATTTTCTTTAGAAAATCATTATGTGACCCAATAAAAATGTGAATATAATTCTATTCCTGATCACCGTACTAAAAAAAAATTCTTGTTTATATAATAATTTTATTGATATTGAAAAAAATAATTATTTAATTTTAAGTTTTTATACTGACTCAAATCAAAATTTTTCTGCCTCCCACAGTCCCACTGCAGCCAAAAGTTGTTTTTTTTTTTATATATTTTTTGCCTAGAGACAAGTGTGAATACGTCACCACTAAATCTATTGTGAATCATGGTTCATATAAGTTTCCGTGCATCATGACAGTTTTGATCGGTGGTTTCACAAATTGTCAAATCTAATTTAACCAACCTCATCTATATATCGAAATCTCATATCAAACAAAATTTTACAATTTTTGAAATTTTTTTACTATTTTTTTTAAATTTTTTTAAAGTTTACCATTTTTGGCTTATAAATATACTAATTTGTAGCAAAAAATGGTAAGTTTTAAAAAATTCGAAAAAAATAGTAAAAAAATTTTAAAAATTATAAAATTTTGTTTGCTATGAGATTTCAATATATAGATTGGACTGGTTAATTTAGATTTGTCAATTTGCAAAATCACCGATCAAACGGTCGTGGTGCACGGAGCCCTCTATGCATCATGGACTCATGGTTCACAATAGATTTACTATATATATATATATATATATATATATATATATATATATATATATATATATATAGAGTTTAGCTACGGTGAGTCGCGACTCACGGACCCTCCGGTGAGTCGCGACCAAAACTCCTAGATCGAGATCAAAATGACCGATCCAAACCGTCTAATATTATCTCCCTATTGAAATCTCCATGTAGACCAAATTTTTCATTTTTTCAAAATTTTTAAGTATTTTTTTTAATTTTAGAAAATCGTCAATCTAATTGGTTCTGAACCATTCAAAAACATCAGTTTTTAAAAATCCGAAAAAATACTTAAAAATTTCAAAAAAATAAAAAATTTGGTTTGCACGGAGATTTCAATAGGGAGATCATATTGAACGGTTTGGATCGGTCATTTTGATCTAGATCTAGGAGTTTTGGTCGCGACTCACCGGAGGGTCCGTGAGTCGCGACTCACCGTAGCTAAACTCTATATATATATATATATATATATATATATATATATATATATAGAGTTTAGCTACGGTGAGTCGTGACTCACGGACCCTCCGGTGAGTCGCGACCAAAACTCCTACATCTAAATCAAAATGACCGATCCAAACCGTCCAATATGATCTCCCTATTGAAATCTCCATGTATACCAAAGTTTTCATTTTTTCAAAACTTTTAAGTATTTTTTTGAAATTTTAGAAAATCGTTAATCTAATTGGTTCAGAACCATTCAAAAACATCAGTTTTTAAAAATCCGAAAAAAATACTTAAAAATTTCAAAAAAATAAAAAATTTGGTTTGCACGGAGATTTCAATAGGGAGATCATATTGGACGGTTTGGATCGGTTATTTTGATCTAGATCTAGGAGTTTTGGTCGCGACTCACCGGAGGGTCCGTGAGTCGCGACTCACCGTAGCTAAACTCTATATATATATATATATATATATTAGAGTTTTGCTATGGTGAGTTGCAACTCACCAAAGGGTCGGTGAGTCGCGCTCAAAACTTCTAAATCTAGTTTAAAATGACCGATCTAAACCGTCTAATACGATCTCCCTATGGAAATCTCCATGCAGACCAAATTTTACATTTTTTTCGAAATTTTTAATTATTTTTTTTAAATTTTAGAAAATTGTTAATCTAATTAGTTCTTAACCGTTCAAAAACAGCAATTTTTAAAATTTCGAAAAAAATACTTACAATTTTTTTAAAAATATAAAATTTGGTCTGCATGGAGATTTCAATAGAGAGATCATATTGAACGGTTCGGATCGGTCATTTTGAACTAAATTTAGGAGATTTGAGCGTGACTCACCGACCCTTTAAGCGCAACTCACCATAGCAAAACTCTCTCTCTCTCTCTCTCTATATATATATATATATAGAGAGAGAGAGAGAGAGAGAGTTTTGCTATGGTGCATGAGTCGCGCTCAAAGCTCCTAGATCTATTTTAAAATGGCCTATCCAAACAGTCTAATACGATCTCTCTATTGAAATCTCAATGCAGACCAAATTTTATATTTTTTCAAAATTTTTAAGTATTTTTTTTATTTTAGAAAATCGTTAATCTAATTAGTTCTGAACCGTTAAAAAAAATGCAGTTTTTAAAAATCCGAAAAAAATACATAAAAAATTTAAAAAAATATAAAATTAGTCTGCATGAATATTTCAAGATTGTATTAGACGGTTTGGATCGGTCATTTTTAATCAGATCTAGGAGTTTTTGAGCGTGACTTACGTGAGTCGCAACTCACCATAGCAAAACTATATACAGAGATTGGCTATATTATACTCAAGCATACATATAATCCGTATGCTGAAGTCGTTTCTCAAAATCTAAAATGTATACAAACCTTGAGGCAACGTCACCACTTTCACCCCTATACCAACCTTGTACAAACGTCAATCGTGAAGTTTCTCTTAAAAAAGGAACAAAAAAACATAATCTCCATCTTAGAAAACTAAATTTCTTCGAGCCAATAGAAAGCCTTCCGTCATATTTCCCAGTTCCCACATGCATGGTATTGGTATCGATAGGCGATGAAAAACAATCATAAAAAGTGCATGGGGATTGGGTGTGTCAGAAAGATTATTTGAGTAATTAATTAGCTAGTTGATGATTTCACATGATTGCTGATTTGAAAACAAGGCATGCGCCTTTATGGAGTTGTTTCTGGTGCTTTTATGGAGTATGATCAAAAACTGAATTTCCAAAATAATAATAATAATATGGTTGTATATATATTTGAAATGGAAGATATGAAAAGAATTCTATATTTTAATCTATTAAAATGATTTGTTTACATTTTTTTCTACTTCCTACGAAGGACAAAAACGACACTTATCAGACAGTCAAACTATTTGAGTTTTACAAGGAACCCTAATTAGCTGCCATAGCGATCGAAAATTAATTAATTAAAGATTATTTGGATCTTTTAGGAGTTCTTTTTTTTTTTTTTTTCCTTTCCTGATAGGCACTTACTGTAATCTATAAGGTCCTACGGATGCATAAATTGCACATTTAAAATCAAATACACAATCAATTTTTTTTACAAATCCAAACGTTGTTCTTTGGGAAGCAAAATATAATTAATTCAAAACGAAATTATATATTAAGAAATATAGTAGATGCAGTAAGGTAAAGTGATAAATTATTCTTAAATTGGATAAAAAGATTAAATTATCCATACGTACTTCATTAGCAAGCATAGTAACAATTTATTTTGAGCACCTTGAACTAGCTAATCGATAAATTATATGGATTTTATGAATTTTCCTCGAAACATATATGGAGTTTTTATTTTAATTCTAAAATATTAAATTTGATATATTTTTGTGCATTTTGAGAATTGACCTATTCCTTAATTGTAACCGTTAATTCATGTTGTACTGGTATGACAAATTTAGCCCGTGTCGAATTAGTTCAGAATTTCAATTTTTCCTTTGCGTTAGTAAGTAATCAGAATAAATTAGATTAGAATTTTCGAAATTAAAGCGCATAAGAAAGTTGTTTTTAAATTCTTCTATCGTAAACATTCTTAAATTGTCAATTTATAAACTTAAAATATTGCAAGGTATCAAGTCTCACTAAAGATATATCATGTAGAATTACAATATATACCTATTTTCTAATTTTTGAACTTCATCATTCTAACTTGTGCCGAGATATTTGTGATATGAGAAGAGTTCCGGTGCCACAAGTTTAGGGTACCACCAAATCTCACAACTTTAATTTTTCATCATATTTAAAAATTTTTAAATGTAAAAATCTAATCTAAACCGTCGATCTTCTTCGTTTTAACGAGTGATGCATTTTCATATAAATTTTGTAAAATTTGAAGTTGATTTGATACTCGATCAAGAGGTTAAAAAATGAATGAATCTGATTAACTATAACAAATTAATTATAATACGTTCATGGTTTGACCTCTGGATCAAGTGTCAAATCAACTCAAAATTGTATAAATCTTATATGGAAATGCATCGCTCATTAAAACGAAGAAGATCAACAGTTTAGATTCGAAATTTATATTTTAAAACTTAAAATTTTAACGAAAAAGTAAAAGTTGTGACATTTGATGGCACCTTAAACTTGTGGCACCAAAACTTTACTCTTGTGATATATAAGAAATAGGTTACATTGATAATGATGGAATTTGAAAACCGTGAAGACTGAATAAATTATTATCGCAATCTAAAAAGTATATTGCACACATCTTCTAGATATATTATTGTGTATCAAATTTGGTACAATTTGCAAACTGATTGATGGACGGCTGAATAATTTTCAACTTACATAAATTTCATACTGACATATGTAGAAAATAAAGAACATATTTATAATATATTTTTATGATTTTTACAATCATTTTGTCAATTATCATTATTATCAAGTGAAAATAGTTCTCAATATATCACTTTTCATAATTTATTCCAAATTCTCCGCACATTACTACACTACATGATAATTAAACAGGAAAAAAACAGTTCCAAATTAATGTTTTCTTAATTTCGAACGAAATTTCTCTAAAAATTAAGCCGTCCGTGCGGAACCTCTTGGCGGCACCAGTAAAGCACTTCTAGAATGCACTTAATGCTGCACCAAATCCCTGAATAAAGCTAAAGCACCCCGGCAGTCTGAGAGCGGACAGTCCTTTCTTGCAAGAAGAAGATAAAAGCAACACAACAAAAGCGAACTCAGTGTTACTAACTACTAATCAATACTAAATAAAAAAAAAAAACTACTAATCAATACTAACCGAGTTCGGATCCCCTCCACGCTATTGGGCAGGACGGTTCTCCAATTCTGCTCCCCGTGAAACAACTGTTAAGGAAATGCTAAATTTTTATTTTAGATTAATTACAACTAATTAATTGTCATTAAACATCAAGCAAGTCAAGATCTAGTGCAAAAGTCATCCAACACAAAGAAAAATGATAGAAAAATTGTACCTCTTGCGGAATCGTATCCGCGAAACTCGATCATGGCATGAGAATCGATGGCGTGTCTTCTCCACCGCCTCCACCAAGTCGAGTAGCCGCCCTCGAGTCCACCAAGGAGGATTAATCATGTTCTACAAGGTACTTGCTAGCATACCCAAAGAACAAGCCTAATCCTCATGGTTTTCTCTTTTCTTGCAATTAACCAATTAATTTAGAGGAGAGAAATAAGCTCAACACATCAGCAAATGAGAGGGAGAAGAGAGAAGGGTGGCGGCTGATGTGTAGCTAATAATACCCTAATTTAGTCCTAAAAGTACCGCAAGCGTACGGTAAATCGTTGGATGTGGTTAGGGGTCGAATCCACAGGGACGGTAGATTGAGTATTAAACCTTACTTATTCACAAAATCTAGACAATCAAA
Source organism: Rhynchospora pubera (assembly GCA_028095005.1). Lineage (NCBI taxonomy): Eukaryota > Viridiplantae > Streptophyta > Magnoliopsida > Poales > Cyperaceae > Rhynchospora > Rhynchospora pubera. The sequence goes on along the minus strand of CM051462.1, from coordinate 146,163,867 downwards.
TGAAGGGTTTAGGCTTAAACTAACAATTAACAAATGCAATTAACTAAGAGACAACCAACTAACAATTTTTGGTGTTTTGGTGATAAAATATGCAATGAAAGTGTCCTAGGGTTTCAGTTTTACTTTCAGTACGGCTTCGGGTTGTCAGCACCGGTCATTTTCGTGCCGATACCGACTAGTACGCAGCAGATTAGGCCTGTGTACTCCGCACAGGCACCAATGTTGCCCGCACAACCCTTAGTTAATGGTGTTTCGACTCAATAACTTGGTTTTTGGCTTGTGTGAGGCAGATCTAGCCGGACTTGGACTCCCTAGACCTCAGCTGTCGCTTGTTGGTCATGGTATCGGGACCGGAACCTAGTCTAACATCCCCATTAGGTCGATTAACCCTCAACTTTCGCATGTTGGCTTAATCTACCTAAGTTCACTTGTTGTTTTCAAAGGTATCCACTAGACTTTCGCCTTAGCAGAAACTTTCCCCTGTCGGGTATCAATTGGACCACCTTTCGGCTTATATCCTACCTCAAGTCACTTTGTTCAACCAATCAACTAACCTACACCTTTGACCAAGATTAGATGTGGCCATTCATCTAATAGGAGGTTCAGTTAATCAATCAAGCACAAACAAGCATTCACAAATAACATCCAACAAGCAATACACATCAAATACCAAATATCAAGTGTCATACATCAATCCAAACATCAAAATCTAACCTAAGCCCTAAGACAATGCAATCTAGCCTAGCATATGCTCAAAACTGAAAGTAAATGATGAAATGCAAGATACAAACTCCATAATCGAGCAAACAAGAGAGAAAGGAGAGAGACAACCGTAACCCAGCCTATTCCTCCTACTTGCAAGCTTCTAGAGTCGAAATCGGGGTCGGAATCACTGCTGTCGCATGAAATTCCAAGCTCCAGAGGCACGATGCGGGATGCAATGGCGACGGTGCGGGGTGCAATGGCGGCAGTGCGGGGTGAATCGACGTGGCAGAGAGTGGATCGGCGGTGGAAAATGGTGTTGTGCGGGATACGAAGGGGAGTTGTGCGGGGTACGGTGGCGCTGTGCGGGCAACGATGGAGCTGTGCGGGGAACGACGGAGGAAAATGGTGGAAAGTGAGGCGGCGCCCCAGGCAGCTGCCTGGGGAGTGGAAGATGGAGAGAAGGATCCCTAATTTGGCATGGGAAGCACTTTATATAGGGCGTGGGTTAGGTTTAGGGTTTGGTGTGGAGTACAGTTAGGTCGGTGCGGGATACAATTTGGGTTGTGCGGGCTACAGCAGGCCCAATTCGGAGTACAACAGCGTGCTGGGCTGGGAATGAGTCATCCAGCCCAAGTGTTGGCCGCACAGCTGGGTTGTACTCCGCATTGGAGATGTCCAGGACATGTTGGGTGTATTGTAGGCCGCATTGGAGAGCTGTTGGCCGCACAGGAGGGGTGTTGGCCGCACCAGAGAGTTGTTGGCCGCACCAGAGAGGTCTTGGTGGTACCAGAGGCCTGTTGGCCGCACCAGACAAGTGTTGGTCGCACATGAGAGTTGCTAGTCGCACATGAGGCATCTAGAGAAGAGGGATGTGAGGTGTCTGCCGCACAGGGGTCGATGTAGGCCGCACCGTGTGACCCGAACCAGGTATGAGTCGTCTGGCCCGAGTGAACTCCGCACTAGGACCATGCAGGACCGCACCAGACCATCTCTAGCGCCCGAAATGTGCCGATTTTCGTTGTTTATGCTCCAAATTCCTGAAATTCAAAGACAAACCAAAAGCAGTACCAAATCCTACAAATCCAAATCGAAAAGCACACAATTTCAAGAGTTTAGGTTATGATTTTAGGGTTTAGTCCGGCCAAATACCATATATATAAATGCTATATCAGCGGCCTCAATGGGAGGGAAGAGAGGAGAGAGAAAACTTAGGTGGAGGCTCTCATAAGTGGTCCTTATATAGAGCACAAAACCTAATTTATCTCTTGCATAATTACAACTATGTCATCCTACCTACCACCATATAGGACAACCACGAAATGAGCCTTTATGGACCATCTAATCTCTTCATTTGGACCTTTAATTCATATAATTAAGGCCTCTCAAGTTTGCTCTTTAATTGGGCTATCCATTTGTATTGAATAACAGTTCAATTAATTAATATAATTATTTATATTAAAATATGTTGAACTAAATTAATTATTAACTCATTAATAATTATTTTAGGATTAATTAATGCATTAATTTATTTCTATATGATCCATTGACTTAATTAATTATAACGGTTCACAATGGTATATAATTAATTAATCAATCTTATCATATTTCCACAATACTTACTGCTGTGAATAAATAAATAATGCACTGTGTGATCAAAGTCCTATTTGTATGACACTTTGAGGATTTATGCTATGTTGGACATGGAAAATAAATCGCTATTTATTTCCAATAATCATAGGCGGTATCTAGCAATTCATATGTCAATTCACATAAATAATATACTGCTACAATATCTCAATACTGCATAAGAAATAAAAATATTTCCTTGTCTGATTCATATGCCACATGATATCATTGTATAATTCAAGATAGGAATGTATCATTCTTGCAGATTATATATTTCTTGATCTAGAGTTGATTGTACAAATTGGCCAAACAATCCAACTCCATCAAGGGGCCAAAACATATGTCATCACTCACTAGGTATACAAATGAGGGACATACGATTTTCTTGATGAACAACCTTTTCCCGCACAATTCAAGAGAACATAAATAAAATCCGTATAGCAGCCCTTATCGAAAATCAGCGGTAGACGATATTTACAGAATCTATCCTCATGTGGAAAAATTGAATCATCTCAAACTTAGAATCAAACTCATTTGAAATAAACAATGACACATAACACAATCTATATGTTTATTTCATTGGGTCAAGTCATGTGTGCTATGTTCCAATAACACACACATATGCAATTAAGTTGGTAACTCTTTACCTATAATTTGTAAAACTTAATCATCACTTAACTTGCATACTAATCTTATATGATAATTAATGTTCCTTGTTAATTATCAAGATTATGGACAGATTAGATTTATTATTGTCATTTTAATGAATGATCCACAGAGATCCACAATTCAGATCATCAACCTGAATGATCTGTCAATAATAAATCCTAAGAACAAATGATCAAATATCATAAATAACATAAACTAATATTTAAGTTATTAAATTATTAACTTCTAAACACATAACTCCAATAACAGGTAATAGATTGGCATTTGGCAGCTGTGCTTTTCAACTTAAAAGGAACTGCATTGATTGATGAAACAATCACCATTAAACTTTCCTCTAAAAAAATAATAAAAGAAATAATAAAATAGTAATAAATAAATAAGAAAAAAGAATAACGTTAATATCCACTTACCGAGGTCACTTTCTGTAACTATTTTATCCACAAACAACAAAAGTTGGCTGCATTTTTTTAGGAATACCTTTTTTTTAGATAAGATGGAAGGGTGATTTATCAATTATTTAAACTTTAAATATCCGTAAAGCATTCCTAATTGGTTCGAACCCACGATGTTTATTCAAACTCTATTAATTGTATTTTGTCACTAATTTATTTTTTTTCAAGTAAGTTCTGAAACCAACGATTTTATTTTATTTTTTTTTTAAATTGAAAATTAATATATTTTTCGCGATTCAAATCAGGAACTATTTGGTTGATGAAATGGATTCAAACCATTGGATCAAACAACTAAACTTTATTTTATCACTAAATTAAAAGTTAATTTTATGTTTAGAACTTGTAACACTTCTTTTCTACAACAATAACAACTAAATCTTTTGTCCCGAACAAGTAGAAATATTAGTTATGCACTAACTTGAGTATCTTCTTTTGAATGACAATAAATTTTTGATAGAATGACATTAAAATAATGAATTTTCATGGCAACACATAATAACAACCAACGAGTAATTAATATCTTTTAGAAGACAACAAATAAACTCAAGCAAGTCTACCAACATATGAAAATTGAGATACAATGCACTTGATATAGGATAATACTAGGTTTTGTATCAAATACCATATCCAATCTGCGACAGCAGAGGACGAGGGAGGTTAGGTATAGTTAGATTAGCCCTTCACATAACTTAATCAACATTATCAAGTAAAACACGAAAGTACAACGATTTGTTAACCTGCGATCAAACTAAAGTGAAATTGAACCCTAAGACATCTTTATTTGCGTATTTTTATCCCAGAAAACAACAAAAAATATTTACTTTTAATTGTTTAAGCCATTTGCAACATTTCTTTAATTATTTGATTCAACCAAAAATACACAAAAAAATTATCATATAGCTTTAGTAAAAAATAGGATTAGTATTCATTAACTGTCCCTGTGGATTCGACCTTTAGCTTCACCAAAGACTAGTTAGGTAAACAAGATTTTTATTTGAATTTGGACTTTGTCTCGATCACATTTCGTTTACATAAAAGATTGTTAAATAATATTAGTTACCTTTTGTATAATATTATTCTTATTATTAGTATTAAATAATAATAATTACTTTTCTTTATTAATATCAAATATAAAATAGATAAAGAAAGAATAATAGATTAAAAATTGATTGGAAATAAAATAAATAATATTTTATTTTTTATTTTTATTCTCAACTCATCATTCAAACAAAGAAGGAATAATAGATTAAAAATCGATTAGAAATAAAATAAATAATTATTTTATTTTTATTTTTATTTTTATTCTCAACTCATCGTTCAAACAACATTTATTCTTTTCGAAAAAATATTCTTAGCACTCTTTCCGAAATAACATTCTTTCTAATTTCTTTTCCCGAAAAAATTCTTTCTTATTTTCAAACAATCCAAACACGCACATGAATTCAGCTTCATCAGGTAGTATCGCTGTTCCGATCGATTAATCTTTGAAATTAGTTATTCATTATTTTTTAGGTTGGGGTCAATACGTTCATGCATGTCAGCATGTGTATGCATCGCATGAGCGTCCTGCGTGTTAAAGTAGCGAAACAATAAACCGACATATTCTCCACGCCAATCAATTCTTGGGGCAAATGATTGGTATGTAGATTCCAAAAAGAATAATGGGGTCGTTTGAATGCGTTCCAAATTCCGGAAATAAGCAATTCCGGGCATAAATTTTAATATAAACAATCCAAACTCTTCACAAAGTTATACACTTTCAATAAATTTATGTCTAGAAATAGCAAATTCTCCCAATTCTCCTAATTACTAAGCGATCCAAACGCCGCCAATAGCTTATTCATTTTCGGTGATGCTTTAACACAAGTGACAGGTTCTTTTTAGGTGATGTAATTATGTCTATAATATCATTGACCAATAGTCTATCTAGATACGGATACACCACAGCTTAACAAACCGCCACCTATTCGGCCATTAGTCTGAAAATAACCTCTTTCAAATTTCAAGCAGTTTTGGTGGGCTTATACTATATCATGAAATATTAATAATTACGACTAGATATTTTAAAATGTATCAAGAATTTATGGCAAGAAAAAAAAAACTAAATTTAAGATAGATAGGATATCATTTTCTTAAAAAGGCATTCATCTAGGGCCCTATGAATGGAAAGCGTCCCTTTTTAATAACGACTGGATCAAGAGATCAATAGAGACTAGAGAGTATCTTAATCTAATGTACTCTATTTAACTTTTTTTTTTAAAAAAAAGAAGACCACTCTATTTTGAATTGTAAAGTCAATTCATTTAATAATTTTATGGCATACGAGATTGTAATTTTACAATTTTTTGTGTCTGTCTATATAATCGCGCGCTATGTTCGATATTATTTGTTTAAATTATATTGGAGCTATTCTCAAAAAAAAAATTTTATAAATTCTCACAAATTATGAATGTTCTCACCAGGGCCACGGCAACCCCGCAACCGGCCGGGCCACAAGCGCACAACACACCGCAACAGCAAAAAAACAATCATATTTTTCTGACATCTATTTTTTCTCCTTTTCACTCACCCTTTTCTTGCCACACACAAAACGACAACCCGGATCCTCCTATAAAATGCCTTCTTTACTTTGTTGCAGAAGCACGGGTAAACAATGGTTTCACATCAAAGCAAAGACTCAATTATGCTATCAAGTGAAACCAACACCAATTCAACCAGATATAACTCGTTCCAACTTCTCTCTACTATGTCAACTGATCCATCCACTTCTCCAACTTCACCTCTTCTGCCAATTATTCCTGGATTGATCACATCCAGCGCACCTCCTACTGTGATCCTAAGCCCTTGTGCTGCATGCAAGATATTGCGTCGAAGGTGTGCCGACACGTGCATGCTCGCACCATATTTCCCTCCTACTGATCCTGTCAAGTTTACAACCGCACACCGGGTATTTGGAGCTAGCAACATTATCAAGCTCCTGCAGGTAATAATTATTAAATTTAATTTTCAAACCTCGCAGTTTTCAATTGTAGGTAACATAATTGAGTTCATGACATGACTATAGTAGGTTGCATAATGCGGCCGTGCACTGTGAAAAGGCATGAATTATTATGCTGGTTTACCATACTATGACAATACAGTAGATAATAGTTTAGCATCTTAAGTTGCTTCTTGTAACTATATTTTGATACGTCAATTGTAATGTGTGTCATTTTAATTAATTATTGATTTTTATTTGTTTGTTTGCAGGATGTACCAGAGAGTCAGCGTGCAGATGCAGTGAACAGTATAGTATATGAGGCTGATGCTAGGATACGGGACCCAGTCTATGGTTGTGCCGGCTCAGTGTGCGAACTGCAGAAGCAAGTGAACCAGCTCAAGGTGCAACTGGCTCGGACACAAGCGGACCTAATCAATGTGCAAACTCAATATGCAAACTTAATTGCTTTTGTTTACATGGAGATGGCTAAAGACAAGCAACAATTCGGCACTAATTATTCATCTCTCACTAATGGAGTTAATGGAATTGTGTCAAGAGACTTTGTGTTAGAGAATAGTGAATTAAGTTTGTTATCAGACAAAAACTGAGACTGGTAATGAGTTAGTATCAGCCTGTCTAAGACGCCTACGGAGATGGATCATATTAATTGGTACTTACTAATTAAGGGAGAGATTGATATTTGATAATCGATGCACTAATTAAGTGTAGCATTTTGTTTTCTTTTTTTCCCCAGCATATACATTAAGATTGCTCTCAGTATCTTCTTTTTTTTTAAAGCAATTGTCAGTTTCCCTCCACAATTACGTGCATGATCTGATCAAGAAGATATCTACCAAACACTGATTTGAAATTTGACCTTCAAGTACATTACTATATTCCAACAAAAGTCAAATTTCTGCCAAATTCACGTACACACTTTTGATATTCAATTAATTAGTTCTACAAGCATGTTCACATTCACAAATTCATGGACCTTTCATATGTATACGGTTTTCATAATAGTTTATCCATTCTGCAATAATATATTTTATTTGACATAAGGATATGTGTTTTTAACTTCCTAAAATTTTTGTGGCATCTCTTTCTCCAAAGGATTAAAAATAGTTATTATCACCTAGCAGCTTTTTAAGTTTATTTGAAGAGATTAATGATTATATTTTAATTGCACTGAATTTGTCAATTTTGTAATAAAATTGTTTGGAGGACCTCTACTCTAAAGTGCCTCAGAAAAGTAAGAAATTTGTAGAATTTTGACTCAAGGTGGTTCAAGGATAGAGCACCCAATTACAAAAGTTATGTGGTATGAATACAAGACGAAACTTCACAGTTCACACTACAACTCTAATAAAATAATTTTATTTCGGAGCATCTTCTAGCTGTCTTTGCTCTTTGTAGAAAGAAACTAAGGATGTAACATGTAAGATCGTAGTCTTGTTTTGCACGGTGTAAAAAAATATAGAATCTGATGGCCCATTTGGAAAAGAAATGGCCTTGGATGATTAGTTTGTTGACCTGAGTATTACCACCGTTCGAAAAGTGTCAAAAAGAAGGAAAATAAGAGAAAAAGAAATAACTTAAGGGGCTGTTTGGATTCTCCAAGGAATTTGAAAAATTTCATCTTCCTACCATAAATTTATTATAAACAATCCAAACTCTTCACAAAGTTACACACTTCCCGATAAATTTATTCTTAGAAATTACAACTTCCCCAAATTCCTAAGCGATCCATACGCCCCTTAGATATTTCAGAATATGACTTCAGCAATTAAGTGGAGAAGTAGAATAAGGGATGATATTGTCCAAATTAGTTTGCATTATACACGTGCTTTTCCATGAATTTCAACATAATCTTGTTTTGTGTGGATTTTTCATGAAAGTGTATCTGACTATCTGTTCAAATTTCTTACATAATCAACAACTCTGAAGGAGGTTTTGGATTTCAAATATTTGGGCGATTGTGATGATATATGTAATCGGAATTAGTGTAAATTTTTTTACGCTTAATAAATACTGGCGGTCTTTGGTGCTTATTTTCCCAAAATAAAGATTAAGCATATTAATACTGGAAGAGCTCGACTGCAAACTAATTGGGCTAAAGGCCTTGATTTTGTAAAATTGAACTTCATATTGTCAAAATACATCAATCTTTTCTTGGGCTGAAAACCTTGAATTTCTAGTGGGCTCAATAAAAAGTTTTATTCAGCCTGCCTTCTTTTAATTCGTTTGACACTACCCACTACCTTATTATTATTATTATTATTATTATTATTATTATTATTATTATTTTACAGTTAGAGGTGCATAGAGAATATATAGATGGTCGCTTGTTAATTTAATGATGCAAAAAATATTATACCAGAATAAAGAAAGTATTAGATATCTATTGTTTATTTCAAGATATTTCATGTGGATGAAACTAACGATTTGTATACAAGCTCAACACAAATTCATTTTTTCTTTTAAATTTATTATTATAACTATTTATTTTATGTTGGCTGATATAAATGTTGTATCAGTTGCTTTATTTTCTAGTGTTATTAAATCTTGTCATCTTTATTTATATTAGAAAAAAAATGTTGGATAGTTATTGGATGTTTCAGAAAAATTATTATAAGATTATTTGTTTAATAATACTCATTTAAGACCGCTAGTTATTTAAATATTGGTTATCATATACTCATGTGTTATATGATGAGAGAAACCGAATTAATTGCTTCCACTAAATCAACTCATGTAAAATATTCTAAAGTTGGAATTTGTTGAATTATCTGATTACGTTGCAATTGTGCCGAAGAGATTAAACAAGGAAAGAAAGAGAGCATAGAGTGGAGAGAAAACTTGCACGTCAGGAATTAAATGCAAAGAGTGTTTTAACAAAAGGGTATTTTAGTCATAGAGGAGTGTTTTATGAACAGAGGGAGTGTCAAAATCACTGCCCCAATAATTGAGAACATCAGCTTGGAAAATTTTGGTGGAATCGTATCCTCTGCTCACCTTTAAAAGGTGAGCAGAGTGCCTACCTCCCACTTGGAGCGTTGGATTAAATCCGACGGTGCAGAGTGAGATGGGAGAAAAATTGCTCACTCTCAACGCTGCCCGAGTCTCCGTTGCGACTTGCAAGGCTCAAATCACTACCTTCCTCCAATCCCATTTCTTCTCCTTGTCAAAGACTCATCAGACCCCTCCTCTCGCCTCCTCTCGCCTCTCGCTGCCACTTCTTCGCCGGAGAGACACCGCGTCTTCGCTTGAGCCATGCAATACGGCCTCTCGAATTGAACCTAGGGTTTAAATTGGATTGAGAGGGTGCGATGTCGCTGCGCATCAAGGCGGTGGTGGAGACGTTCGTGCGAGAGCTACAAGAGAGAGGCCGCCTGGAAGGCTCAGCTCTCCCGCTGTGAGGTAATTTCTGTAATTTATCACCTCACTTCTTAATTATCTATTAATGAGTCTTGGATGGTTTTTGGTGCTGGTACAAAGAGGAGGAGATAAAAACTTGGAAGTGATAATGACGAGAGCATCTAGAGTAGAGAAGAAGAACTTGAAACTCATAATTTTTCAGTCCAAGAATTTCCATAATTAAGACTTTGTGTTTCAAATTTGCAACAATATTCTGAGGAAGTTCTTAATGAGGAAATTATGAGTTAAAATTTAAAAAATAATCGTTTTTTAATCATCAGCAGTGATGTCAATTTAGAAGGTCTTACCATCAATTGAGTTTTCAGGATAGTGGTGTCAAATTAGCATAGAACCTCACTCTTTAATTGATACTAGTATAATTTGTTCCAACTTTTCAAAAGAGAGACAATATTCAATATCAGAAAGTACCATCATTGTGGTGTTTCATATATCCACTTGTCGACACCAGATTTAAATGCTTGGAAAACTATAAAAGATCACAGTTTAAAGGTAGCACCTGTATTCTAACATATGTCACTTGATTTCATTTTTGCCATTAGGTATGTCATTTGAAGATGGATTCATGTCTACCATCCTTGAGCACTCTCATGAGGATTTCAAGCAAACCAATATAGAAAATAGTAGTGCTGAAGATACAGATTCGTCAGACTTAGACTAACTTATGTGTTGTTATTTGAGAAACTACAAATTTAAATGATTCGTCAGCTCTTCCTTCTTCCTCTTCTTCTTCTCTCATCCAAACGCACCCTATGTGATCTATTTGTAATGTTTGGAGTGTAGATGTGCTGATGTTTATGTTTATTGAAATGGCACTGACCACAGGATCAGGACAAGTCCTATTATGGAAATATGCTTTGTATTTGGTAATGGATGTTGCATGTCTTAGCAATTTTTGTTTTGTTTTTTTTTTTGGAGGGGGGGGTTATGTGCAAATACGCATGTTGTAAGTTAACAGGTTGGTACAGCCTTTGGTGGTACGCATGGTACGCAAATATAATCTGATCAGTATAGGTTGCACGTCTTTACAAAGCATATATCCATAGCAAGTTAGCAACCAATCTAAGTATTCATAGCATATTTCTGTATCATCTAATTGTATCCAAATAATAATATGTACCTATGGTACACACATGAAATGATATAATTCAGGTTGCATTGTTAACTATAAAATCAGATTAGGTTTTCTTTGGCTGACTTGAGAACTGATTATACATCAAGATAAATGAAAAGATACTGAGTTTAAAACCCCTACTGGTATGTGCCACTTCAACTAGAATCTCCTTGATAGAAATTGGTTGGGGGAAGTATGACATGATAAGCAGTATTATTTAGACGTGGGTTTTCCGTAGGCATGTATGGAACCAACACAGGATGCTGGTAAAGATGCGCAAAATTAAATACCCACCTATTCAACATTGAAGAAACTGAAAAAATAAGAACAGGAAAACTTGTCCGCAATATACAAATTTCAACTATCTACAATCCTTTCCCATGCTGAGGCAGAGGCCCGAAGCAATTTAAGGCACCTTGATGCAGCTTCAGCATACCTCCTTTCAATAATCAAGCAATTAAGGTCGCCAATGGTGGTCGAGGGAAGGATAAGGGAGAGATGGTGAGGTTGAGAGCGAGAGAGGCAGAGAGAGGGAGGTCGGGGGCAGTGTGCGAGTGAGAGAGGAGGAGAGAAGGAAACGATGGCCGGTGGAGGCATCTGATACGAAGGCGATTCTGATATACGAAATCGTATTCTTTAGTGCATTTTCTACTTTTTTTTATTGCGGATGGAGTCGAGGGCGAGAAGAGGGGCAGTTCGGTCAGGGAAGGATTTCAGAAATTAATCTCTATTTCTGAGCGCACTGTTGAATTAGCATCTAAGGGTCAAAATGGGAGGTTGGCACTCTGCTCACCTTTTAAAAGTGAGCAGAGGATACGATTCCAATTTTGGTATGGCACTTCTAGTGCAATTTTCAATGTTGCGAGTCGTAGCGAAGAATAAGACGGGACTAAAGATCTCTTCTAGTTCTGAGAGAGATGTATAACCCCCAGTCTCCCAGACCAGGCTTGACCTACGACAAAGGTTGCTTCGTCATGAGAAATCGACAGGTGAATAAAATTAAAATGATGTAAACACTAAATCATTTAACAAATTAAAATTTTTTTTATAAAATTAGTAAAATACAACACATGTTCGAATGGATCAGTGCAATGCGTCAAAACCTCTATTTTTGAACTGTGAATGATCGATCAAACCAACCAGTTAATGTGGTGCTCATATTAAAATTCTATAGGAAATAAAAATTTTCAACTTTTTTACTACATTTTCAGATGGTTAGAAAATTAATTAATCTAAGAAATTTGGACTGTCCAATAGTAAGTTTAAAAAAAACCAGAATTTTTTTTATTAAAAAAACCAGAATAATTATATGTTAATTCAGTAAAATTATTTTTTAGTTAATGATACAATTTGAAATTTTTAGTAAATACTGCATTTTCAATATATGGCCTAAAATATTTAGTTGTCTGCATTTCTTACAAGGAGAACCTTGTTTAAGACAACTCAAGTAGTTTAGCTCAAACTCTCATTACATTTTTCAGTAATATTAACGTAGTTGGTTTGAGTTTCTTCATTTTTGAGAAAAATGTTAATAGGCTTAAAATTAAATAATTCTATGCTTAAACTGGGGTCATCCTATTAAAAATAAATTTACTAATTGTAAATTTGCATGCATTATCTACGTTACTTTGGTTAGAAAATAAAATCGCTCTCATTACCCATTTAAATATAAACCAATGATTAAAATACCGGACCGGACCGGCCGGTTCAACCGGGTAAATCGGGAACCGGAGCCTGGAGCGGTAGGGTTAAGTCCAAAAACTGGAAGGTTAAAAAACCGGGAAAAACCGGATGAAAAACGGTAAACCCTGGTATTTATGTGTATCGAACCGGTCGGTTCATCTTTTTCCTGGCTTGTGTATTTAACCGTCTCAACTCTTCCGAAAGAAAGAAGTTGTTTACAATACCTAGGTGACTAGGTCTGAAACTACGCACGCCTCTAACTCTTCCCCCTTCCTACGCCTCTTTTGCTGGGCCAACCGGCGACGGCAACGAACCCCTCCACTTATCTACTCTCTCTCCAATTTTCAGTTGCCAGGTACCCATGATTTCTCCTTTGATTCTCTCTCGAATTTTTAGTTTTTTACACAAAATCAGTCAATTAATCTCAAGATAGTAAAAAATTGATTGAATCACTTATATATTTGGTGGTGCCATTATTAAAAAAGGCCTAATTTTGGCGAATGCATTTGGAGTTGAGTCAATTGGTTATTGCTATACATACAGGTTGAAAGGATGGGTTAAAATAGAGAGATTGAAATTAAAAATGTGCATGTGGTCCCTTCAAAATTTGGAATTATATAATAATTTGCATGTGCTCCATTTTTAAATTAGACGTTACTTTTTAATTCATGTGCTCCTTTGTTATAGACATATGTTTGGGGGCTCTAAATTTCTTTTTTAAACACCAATAGGGGTAAATGCAAGATGAATTATGATCCAGTTGATTATGAATCCATTGATCAAACTGATTCTTACTGATAACTGGATAGTTGAGGAAGTTGAGGATGTTCCAGAAGGAGAGCTTGATTATGATGACATAGAGAACATGCTTGATGTAGAGCCCCCAAACATTGATGGTTAGTAATTTGCAAAAGGCAAAATATATTTTGTTTTGTAAAATAGATACAAAAGCAAATTGAGCATCCTTCTAATGAATTGTGCTATATCATATAAACTTGATTCTGTGTCTCATATTATCATCTTTGTGATTGAATTTATAGGAAATGAAAATAATGAGGATGACGTGGCTGATGATCAAGGGATTGATTTGACTTCATATGCAAGGAGTATTGGTTTATCTAGAAATTCTTATTATTGATAAACTCGCAGTAGTATTGTGTTTGTTGCACAAGTTTTTAAAAATTAGAATATTTTTAAAGTTAAAATTTATGTTGTTATATAGAATATTGTTGTAATTTGTCCAACATAGATTAATTGAATATTGAAATTAATGTTGTAAGTTTATGGTTTAAAAGTTATATTATTTTTGCTGAAATTTTCATTACTTTTAGATGTTTTAATGCATGTATATATATTTTAAATAAGTACATGACATCATCCGGTATTTCTGACCGGTTTATCCGGTTAAACCGGTAAACCCCGTACCTATAGCTCGGCCGGTTTGACCTCCGGTACGGTATTTAAAACATTGATATAAACTTTAATTAAATAACATGATTTGCGTGGCAAGCTCCTAGTGTCAACTTCCCCACCTTCCAGTTCGGTCGAATTAGAATAGTAGATAAGACATATCCACGGTAGTAGTGACTTATATAACATAAAATCAAATAAAAAAAAATTGAATAATCGCAATAATAGATCAAAATAGAAAAAATAGTTACAAGATAACCTTAATTATCAGCACTTCGAAGTAATACAATTTTATACGAAATACACTTCCCCATCCCAATTCAAGTAATAAATAATAAATCAGCGTAGGGGGAAAAAACGAAGAAACTTGTAAAGTTGGATAAGCATACGCATGAAACAATACACGAGAAAAACAATAAGTTAGGATTTCGTGAACAATCGACACAGACCAACCAAACTGGAATTTCACTTTAGAATATTCGGTTCCCTATTGATACCGCATCAAACGTAGCATTCTTACGGTACCTTTCGCCTCACATCTTTATTTGCACTTTCTATATTCATTTATACGTCTTCTTTTCTGTAGACTTGGTCTACATACACCCATTATTGGTATTGTTTTTATTTAGTTTTTTTTTTTTTTGACAAGAATCAATCCAACATTAGTGACTATTCCTTATTTCGCACCAATAACTGTGTATGTCTTTTAATATTATGCAAAAGAAAGGAAACGTCAATTCGGCAATTATGAAAGAAACAAGCATGAGATCAGTTTTTTCATTGAATTAACCAAATAATTTTGGGGGAAATTTTGGGTTGCTCCTTGGCCATTCCTCAATTGTTGGGCTTCTTTTGCTTAGATCTCCTAAGGCAACATTTACCTGTTACACCTTGAGCACAGCTTAGATAAATTTTTCTTCGATCATTTTATGCAGAAAATTATAAGGTGTCGCAACAATGTGCCACCTTATTTTAAAAATATTTATAAATCGATTAACAATAAAATATAAAAATTTGCATTAAACGAAAGGAGTAAATTTTTTTGCCTATAGTAGCTACGTAATGTGCTGCTTTGTCTCTGGACACAGTGAATCCGAAATGTCAACCTCAATTGGACCAGTTGGTGCAATTTAATTTGCTCACTAATTTAATTAAAATGCTTGAAATCGCAGCCATGCAATCTCAATCCAACGGTGTCTAATACAATAGAAAAAGCATCTCTCGACCACTGGTGGTTCAAAGTCGTCATACTTTTTTTTTTCTACCCAAAAATAAATATGACCAAATAAAGAAGGGATAATTTTTTCTGTGCCACCCAAAATTTGTGAAATCTAGCAATTGCCACCCGAAAGTTAAACCTTCTGTTTTTGCCACCCAAAAATGTGGTCACCCTTATAATTTTGCCACTTTGAGTAAAATTTTCTGCTATGTGTACCCAAAACTGTGTACCCAGATTATTAATTAATCTTCCTTTACTTTGCCAATTTTAAGTTGGTTTACTTTGGTTATAACCTCACATCATCGTGTTTACCCGCGATCTTCCCCTTTTTCCTAGGTACTGTACGGCAGGATGATTCTTTTGGTTTCTTAAAATTTCACTTTTAACTGACGTTTTCTGGTTGATTAATTTAAACAATTTTATTAGTTTGGTATAATCTCCCCCTAGGTGCCTACCCAGAATAATTAGAAAATTAGAAAGCCATAATATTAAGAATACAAACCTCGCTCTGATACCAGAATCGAATAGTAACGATCGGATCGACTTTGAAACTTCTGATTACTAAAGAATACTGGTTCCAAAGCTTTGAAAAGAGAATGGGGGAATTTTATTGATATCTTGGAAGTGATACAGGAGAAGAAGAGATGATTACTAAGTTGGGTGATGCCCTCTTAGTGAAACATCCTACTGCTTATATAGAAGGAACGCTACCGGTTGGTGAGCTCGATAATTGAATGCGGGTGCGCATATGGGCCCCATCGTCCATTTCAATTATTCGTCTACCACAGTTGGTATGTCCTTAGCAAACTAGTGGGCATCTTTAGTACAATAATTGCCCAAAAAGAAATAAAAGCAAACCACTCATTTCGTGCCAACCCATGTGACAGTAAATAAAGAAAAAGAAAAGATGCGCACTACCGTAGTGGCACCGAAAGCAAACACAATAATGTGATTCCCTTACAATGGTGGGACTCACTAATAATAATGGCCTTGCTGGATCGATCGCATCTTTTGGTGAATTGCTAACAGCTCATCAATGTTATGATTAACTGGTCCTAGTGCAGTACTAGCCCAGTTGTCCTTGGATGCCTCCTGCTCTAGGCGAATCTTTTGCAAATAATTCAAGACCATGAGCCTTTCGACTTCATCAATGGTCCTTTGTATTTGCTCCTTATGAATTTCCTCAAGCCTAATTAGCATGGTTCCTTCCCACTGAAAAGACCGTGGGTACATTGTTAGTAAATCACCAGTTATTATTTCATAATCCCGAAGAGAGTCTAACTCTCTTCCTGAGGTTGCCCATCTTTCGGCCTGCTGAAATGCTTGCCGGCTTCCTGGTCTGAACCCGATTGTTGAACTTCCTTCATGGATTCTCATGAGGTTCCTCAGATGATCAAGCACCATTTTTCTGAAAAATTCACACAAAATGAAAATTATAAGAAAACTAAAAATGTCAATAGCTTTCCGTAGATTACTACCAGACAGTTCCTAAGATACAGGGTATAGTGGGTTTTTCCAGCGGTCCACCATGCCCGCTTATCGCCTTGCTCTAGAGGTTTTGAAATAAAGGTTTTTCATCTAGCATATTATCAATATGCCCGATAATCGTTGCTAGATGCTTGATTATCTCCTCAGGAGCTCCTTTTGTTTCTTCGAGCACCTTTTCTAAATCGGCCAATTGTTCATCAACGAAATAGCAATTTCCGGTTTTCACCATATTTGATGTTAACCGTGATAACGAATCAGCTAGCACATTCATTTTGCCATCAATGTGCTCGAAATTTACTTGCACTCCTGTTCCTGTAACAAAGTCAACAAAATTAATCCATCGGACTCTTGAAGGTTTGTTTTGTGCTGACTTGTTATAGAAACTAATTATGGCCTGGCAATCAGTTCTGAGAGTGATTTCCTTTTGATCCAGGTAGTGAATCTTGAGTGCCTTCATTGTTTCCATGCAAGCATAAATTTCTGCATCTATTGTGGATTTAATCACTGGGAATTTCCCGCTTGCATACGCACAAACTTTCTCCGTGTTTCGGGGGTCATGCTTTGCTTTCTTCCATTTGCATACTCCACCCCATCCTTCCATACATCCGTCTGTTTCAAGGATGATGTAGGATCCTTCCGGAGGTAACTCGAGATCTGGGAGCTGCTGCACCGCTTGCTTGACCTTTCTGATGATCTCGTAGTCTGAGCTTTTGAGCCTTTTGTCACCGTGTTCGCTTGTTTTTGAGTATAATGGCCCAAGTAATGTTCCCAATTTCGGTATGTATGATCTGGCATAGTTGAGGATGCCGAGCCATGATCTCATACCAGCCTTTTCCTTCAATTTTTCTTCATCGAAAGAAATGATTTTCTTGATTATGTGCGGCTGAAGTTTGATTTTTCTGTTTCCAATAACTGCACCTAGGAATTCGATTTCCTGTACAGCTATTTTCATTTTAGTTGGGGAGAGTACAAGCCCCCATTTCTCACAAATTGTCAGCATTGCCTCCAAGTGTTTGGCATGCTGTTCTTCATCTTCAGAGAACACCAGTATATCATCGATGTAGACTGCTATGAAGTTTTCCGTTCCCCGGAAGCAGTCGTCCATCTTTCTTTGAAAAATTGCTGGTGCATTTTTCAAACCGAATGGCATAACTAGCCATTCATACAAGCCATTTGGAACGACAAAAGCCGTCCATTCAACCGATTCAGGATCCATTGCCACCTGATGGAACCCACTTTTTAAGTCGAATTTTGAATAAATCCGACTGTTGCCGACTTTCTTAAGGATGGTATTAATTCCTGGCAAACTATATTGGTCTTTGTGGGTATTATCATTGAGGGTGCGGTAATTAAATACCATACGCTCCTTGCCTTTGATTTCAGCACCAGTCTTTGGATCTATTGATGTACCTGAGTTTACCATCATTGCCATGGTTCTGTGTCGGCTCTTACTGGGTCGTATCACTCCAATCTTGAGTAGCGCCCGAACATGCTTGTCAAATTGCTCTTTCATTGCTGGTGTGACATGTTTCAGGGGCTTGTCTTGGATTGTGATATCCGGGTTGATAATGTCTAACTTGCATTTAACCCGATTCTTTTCCCAGTGTTGGAGAGGATTTTCTCCAATGTACCCTTGTTCTCTTAATCTCTCCAAAAGGGGTCTGAACCTTTCCTTAAATTTCTGTGATTCTTCACCACAGGAGTATGCAGTGATTCTCTGAATCTCAAAATACTCTAGCTCAGACAACTCTAGTTCTTCGATTGCTGCTGAAGCTGCCACCTCAGCGTCAACTTTTGTCGCAATTGTTGTAACATTTTTGTAAAATGTTACCATTTGGCCCTCAATCCTAAGCCCTCCTTGCATGGCTCGGATGAAATTGCAACCAATCAGCATTTGGATCCCATCCCTCTGCTCCATTGGGAATGCATAGGTGAAAGGGATACGAAAACGGTTTTCCTCAATAGCCATCATTCCGCCTTTGAGTTTTTGGTTGGCTATTTGAGAAGAGTTAACCCCGTTGATTTGAATGGGGTACGCACTTGGTTCCAAAGCTTCTTTTGGAACTGCATTCTGGTCTATGCAGCAAACTGTTGCGCCAGTATCCAAAATTGCTTGGATTTTGAACTTCTCAACACCTGGTATTTCCATTGTCAGCTCAATGTTGTAAAGTCTGTTTAAGACTCTCTTCCCTTTTCTCGGATCTGGAACTTGGGTACTGATGTATTCATCTCTATCTGTCAGCATCTTGATTACCACTCCATTTCGTTTCTGGATATGGTTTTCAATTGCTTCATCATCCGAATCTACTTCTTCAAAAATTTGCTTTTCAGGGGTTTTTCCTTTTGTTGGATCTCGCATTTCATCCAGATCCTTTCCCATCTCCAATTCTTCAATTCTTTCCTTTAGCCTTTGGTTTTCTGCTAAGAGGAAATTTGTATACCCAATCAGCTCATTAATTAGGGTATCCTTGTTGTCATACTGGAGATTTGATCTTTGTATTGTCAACCTTCTTCCCAGGTTGAATCTCGAACACATTGGGCAGACAGTCAAATGACATAAACTGCAATGTGCTCTCATCCTTGGATTAGTCTGCTCCTTGCAGAACAGACACCTCATGAATTCTTGCGCCACTGGACTGTTGTCCTCCCATTGATGCGCACAATTTTGGATTTCTTGGGGCACTGAGGTTATCACTCGCCATGAGATTTCTTCATTCGATATCATCATTGCGGTTTCGTACGGAACCTCATTTATACCAGCCATCAAAGAATGACTAGTACCTCCTTCTCCTTCAGAAAATGAACAGATTGCATCGCTATCTGGTTCATTTTGATCTACCGAGAGCACATCCCAGTCATCATCTAGGTCTAGATTTTCGACTATGGCTGCTCTTGCAATGTTGCCTTTTTGCCTTGTGCAGTTGCGGGCAAAATGTCCTTCTTCACCACATATAAAGCACTTGCATTTCCTTACTTTATCTGCGTGCTTTCTTTTGAATACTCTGATGTGCGTATCATGTGGTTTGCCCCGATATGTCTTCGCCTTTCGAAGACCATACTTCTTATTCTTTTGATAGTAACCTGGCACTGGTATGCGGCTACAGAATGAGAGATCTTTGAGGCTTCTTTGGAGTGCAACTCTCTTACACTGCTCTGCCAGGTACTGGTAGGTAAAATGTATTCTTGGAATAACACCTACAGTGTTGCCTGGGTATTTTTCAGCAAATGCCTTCTCAATTTCTCCACCAATAATTGGAGGCATCTTTCTGAAAAATTTTGTCGAGAGTTCAGGAGATATGAACATCCTTCCTGATTTTGCCGCTAAGATCTTATAATCATTTATATAGTCGAAAAGATCTTTCACATTGTGGCATGAAAGCCTCTCCAGGTCGTTGTACGCTCGATCTTGCTCTTCAGTGGACCCGGTTGTTGGGTCCTCCAACAGGAACATTCGTCTGATTTGTGATATTACATTTTGCGGATCATCAGCGATGTTCACTAGTTCTTCATATTCAGTGGGAAATGCCATTCTCCACTGAATCCAGGTCTTTTTCTCCGTTTCTCCTAGGAGATTTTCGATGTAGTTGACCTTTGATTTGTTATCTGCCCAGTTTTTCTCATTTACCAGATTGAGCGTGATTGATTCCCATCGGGAGATAACTTCTGAGTATAACCCAATATCTTCTGGTAAAACTAGGATTGCGCCTTGACTGGCTTGGGCTGTTGGCAGGTTAAACCTTTCGTTCATTTGCCTTGCATAGCCACCGCGGATGTTGTCCAACCGTGCCTTTATCTCTGGGATTTGGAGGTTCTGGGGTTGCCTTGAACCAGGTGGGTACATGGCCGGTCCCATGATTGGTTCAGGTGGTATTCTTGTAAGTGAAGACTCTGCAGTTGAGAGTACAGTCTCCACTTTCTTTTTGAGATTTTTGAATTGTGGGTATTCCATCTCTTCTATCATATAAACTGTCTCGAATAGATCCTCGTCCCACTTTGTTTTAGAATTTGGGGAACTGACATCTTCCCCACCACCTTTCGCTAGAAGACTTAGCAATTGAGACAGGAATTGCACCGTGGAGAGTATCTCATCTTGGTTTGCTGGTGCACCCAATTGAGACAGGAATTGCACCGTGGAGAGTATCTCATCTTCGTCCGACTCGTCCCATTGACAGGTCATCATGAGGGCTTGTTCCTCAAACCACTCACTTTCTGCATCAACAGTTTCTAGCCAATTAAACTCTGCAAATGTCATTTGCACGAGTTCGTCTTCGTTGTCTAGTTGTTCAATAGCGAACCATTGATACGAATATATAGGTTCCATCATTTCAACTGTTGGTTCAGTTTGTTCGGCTTTGAGTATTGCCAAGAACCATTTTCCCAATAAGGGACCATCATCTTGCTCAGTCTCGTCATTTTCACTGAATTCCTCAGGGTCTGAATAGATTTCTGGAAATTCTGGATCATCTTCATATGGCCAATCATCATCTAGCGTGAGTAGATTGATGAATTCTTGTTCGAGTTCTTCCTCATCATTTTCTCCACGAATAGCTTCTTGTTCAGGGGTTGTTGTTGTATACCCCGAAAATCTGACGGATAGTGAGCCGTCTGTCCTTGCTCGGATTCGTGCTACTTGGGGATTCTGAGCTTGTGAGATGACAGCTGGTCTCACAAGCCACTGCCTTCCACGGAGTTCTGTGGTTGTACGTTGCGAGCCAGGGATGGCCCGAACTCCTCGACTTGCTAGGTGGTCCGCCACGTTCTGAACATTGTATCTGAAATTTGTGTGGCTTGTATTGGACAGTCGTCCAATTAGAGACCTTGAGAGTAAAAGATTACTCTCTCCACCTTGCCATCCTTCATACCCGTGAGTTTGAATCACTAGTTGAATGTGATCTCTGAAGTCACGGATACTTAGAGTCATATCTGGGGCAGTATACGCCAACTGCGTCCCAGATGTGAGATCCATCTCCATAGAGCTGATGACAGCTCTATCATCTCGCCATCTAGTGTCTCTGATTAACACTAGTGCATTCACACCTGCACTTCGCCTATGCAACGTGTACAATCGAACCATAATCAGTCCGATATGCAGATGTTGGAGCCCTTCTTGCAAAAGTCTGTTAAAACTTTCTTCAGAGATGAACGGTAGCTCCACTTGCTGGCCATCTGTGACCAACGTTCTTTCATCCGAGTAGTGTTGGTATACTCGGTGCCTGCTCTCTGACCATCCAGCTTGGTACAGAGTTTCTGCTGGGACTTGCTGTGCTCGTCTGTATTGGGAGATGTTGAGCTCAGCATCAGGATTCATTTGCGACTCAAGGCTTCGCTGGTACCGTCGAGATTGACCAGGGAGCCTCCTTTGAGCCTCAAATCTGAGTCTAGATCCAAGGCGATAGCCACGGATCTGGTCTTCAACAGTAGGGGTTTGATTTGTGTCTCTTTCTGACACTGATGGTCTTGCTGCCTCTGTTGTTGTTTGCGTTCTACTCATGCTGCCTTCTTTTTCTCGGCTTCAAATATTTCTTTTGGGTTTTTGAACACAAAAAGTTTGCCTTTCGGTTTTGGTATTGCCGGCTTACTGGGCTCTCCTAAGCTCAGTTTCTGAAGTTGTTGCTGGATCTGTTCCAGAGAGTCAGTCAGGTCGTCAGGTTGAGTACCTTCTTTCCCTTTCACAGCCTCGAGTCTTTTGACTGCTACCTTCAGATCCTCGATTTGTTCAGTCAATTTAAGCAACAATTGTATGATTGTGTTATTTTGCTTAAATTGGACTTCTGTTGTTCTCCCGGTTATGTCCTGTGGCTTGACAAAACCGACCGCAGGTGAATGGATTGATTCGGTTGCTTTGAGTGCTTCTCTGTAAATTGTGCTGTTCGCGCTGAGGCGCCAATCGCTCATAGGGAAAATAAAAATTTATAAGGATTTTTAGAATTTCTACTGGTTTATTCTTAAATGACTTTTATTTCAAAAATATTCTAGGTTGGCCTTTTCAGGTTTGATTATACCATCTGGTTCTCCTTGGGGACAATTCTTGGGGTTCATGTAGCACTTTTATATGGTCATAGTGGCATTTATAGAAGAATTAACTTTTGAGTGGCATTTTCTCAATTTCCTCCTTTTGGAGTGGCATGAAAACAATTTCCCCAATAAAGAAACAAGAGGCGTATAGATTACTCAGCTAAGATTTCTTTATACACATATTTAGATAAACAAAACATGTTTATTTATCTCCAAAGGTTTTCATTCATCACATATCTTTCTCAAGGGGGGCCTGTTGAACACTTTTTTCCTCTCTGTCTCTCTCTCTCTAGGACTCTCTGTCTCTCTCTCTAGGAAAAGAGTTCTTACCAGAAAAAAGGACAAGCAGGAAGCCTGGTGCTCTTTCTCTTCTCTTTTGGAAATGGTTCAGATCAAGGAATTGTATCCTTTCTTCTTCCACTCTTTAACTTTATCTATTTTTGCTTCAGATCGTTTGTTGGAAACCCATGAAATTATCTAAAATGGAAAATAAAACCCATGAATTTATATTTTGTTGCTTCTGTTGCATTTATATTTTTGGCTCCTTGACTTGTACTTCTGGTGAATTTTCTTGTGAAGTCGGATTCTCATGCCTATGACAATGGAAGAGGTAAATTAAAATAAATTTAAATGAATAATATTTATAGGTTTGTTTTGCCTGAGTGTTAAATTGGTAGGTTTCTGTTTCATGTAGTATGAGATTGGGATTAGCTACACCGTAATGAAGATGGAGCAACAAAACACAAACAGTCAAGAAGGTGTGGAGATAGTAGAAAACAGGCCTTTTGAAGATGAATTGCTAGGCAAGGGGCAATTCACATCTAAAATTTATCATTTACAGAGGTAATTAGTTGAACTATTTCTATAAAGCTTTTTAATCTGCCAGAATCAGCTTCACTGGGAAAAACCTGAACACATAAATTTATATGTCTGAATTTTTTTGTTGACAGTAAAATTCCATCTTGGTTGAAAACTTTTGCACCGCCAAATGCTCTAATTGTGATGGAGGAATCATGGTGTGCCTATCCTAAAAGCAAAACAGGTGCTTTTTACATTTAAAAAAGAAGAAATCACATTTTGCCATTTAAATATTTTGTTTAGCTTCAACTGAAACCATACTAATCCTAACTTACGTTTTCCTGCTTTTGTGGTGGTAACTTTGCTAAACCTGTGCTGCAAGCAGTGATCAAGGTACTTGATTTAGAAATAAAACTTTGTTAGACATTACTATAATTAATACTGAAATACAAAAAAAAAATATTGAAGCTCAATGCACGTTTATAATATCTTTTCATTATTGCAGTGCCCATTCTTCAATAAATGCTCTCTGACTATTGAGACTGTTAACATAGCTGACAATGGTTCTTCGGAAAATGTAAGTCAATTGCATTACTATTTTCCTATATACTCAGGTAGGATAGATCCTGATACCTTTATATATGCACTTGCCTTGAAAAACTTGTGCAGTAGCATTGAGCTAGTTTAAAATTAAATCAAGAAAAATTGAAGCTCGATTTTATAAGAGCTAGCTGAGAATTAAATTTCACTATTTAAAAGTATAATTTAATCAAATGAATCTTAAATGTCACAGTTGGGTGTAACAGATACCAACCGCCTGGTTCAGTACCGGTATATAAGTATAAACTGGAATACTTGAAATTGAATTCATGAAGTTACTGAAAGTAATATTGAAATTTATCAGGTGCATGGATTAAATAAAGAGCAGCTAGCTATTAGACAGGTGGAATATCTTGATATTTCTTCAATTTCAAAAGATTACTGGAGTAGAATTATTGGGGCTAATAATATCGACTTAACAAACTTCAAATCACAAAAAACTGGCCGGGGCCCGCTTCAGAACGGATGGAAGGTGGGTACCTGTACTTGAATTATGTGATACTTGCATACATTAATAATACTCGAATTTTCCGTATATCATAGTGATTTTTTATTTTATGTCTTCTTTTGGGAAAGGACTCATGCAAGCCAATGGCGACAACATATAAATTAGTGACAATGGAAGCTCCCATATGGGGTTTGGGTGAACGGTTGGAAGATCTGCTCATATCTGTAAGTTAGAAATGCTGATCGCCAAAAATAGGATAAATTTTTTTGCAAAGCTATTTAATAAAGTAACCTTCTTGTCACAAGTAACCTTATTGTTGTTGTGCTTTTGAATGTGGCACAAGTAACCTTCTTGTCACGAGAATTTAAGAAGGGTAATTGGTTCAACTCAGAGGGGCATTTACAGATAGAAAATGATTGAACAATCAAACTGACAAAAAAAATATATATCTTTTAAGTGTTTTGATTTTTTTAAGACTTACATTTGTAAACTTATTAAAAATATGCTTTATATAGGGTGAAAGGGCATTATTTTTAGCTTGTCACCGGCTATGTTTTGCATGGATAGATGAATGGTTTGGTATGACCATGGATCAAATTACTGAAATGGAAAAAGAGAAGGACCTTATGCTTCAGAAGGTTTGTTTTATTAATCAACTGATTTCTGTGCCTTTATCTTTTGAGCAAAAATGTCAAAACCTCCCAAGTTCTTTTCTTCATCTCTTGGAGGCAAACCAAGTGCTGCTGCAATGGCTGTTATGTGCAGCTGATGTGCCCCTTGAAAATAGAAAAATTGAGACCTCCTTTGTTTAGATAAATATTTAATCATGGTTTACAGTTCACACATTGGAGCTAAACCAGCTGCTGATAGTTATCAGTACCTTTACCAGAATGTGTATTCGGTCTTTTATTTTTTGTTTTAAATCTATTGTTTAATTGGGTCTTACTAAATTATGGTAGGAAATACATTAAAAATTTAACTTGTTACTAAATTACACCAAAATCCAACAGAGATTGAAAATGGTGAATACCATACTGATTAATTACCCTCAGCACTAATCTGGGTGAAAATCTCAGTGTAGACCAACTTTTGCTTTGGATATAGGTTTTGACTTGTATGAAATGAGTTAGCATTTCATTTGTAAGAGTTAAGTTTATAATATTCCTGTTAATGATTTTTTTCAGACATTAAAGAAACCTCCAACAGTACTTACTAATGGTAAACCTGAAGTTAAGGTGATTAGCAATGGTAAACCTGAAGCCAAAAGGAAAGACATGCAACAGGAACAGGGACTTGCATCAATCCTTGCTTAAATTAAAATGCTTTTTCACTTTCCTTGCCATTTCCTTTTTATATCCTTGGAAAATGGTACACACTGGAAAAAAAAGTATGAAGCAATTCCTGTAAATATCAAATACAATGCAAAGGCATAATTGGGGCTGAAAGCCACATTAATCAGCACTTTCAATTCTTTCAAGACTTTTTTTCTTTCAATTATAGTATGCCTAGAAAATTCCTGTTTCGTTTCCCGAGATGCTCAGTATTAGTGCATCACAACATTGTTTAACCAAATAAATGTTTATTATATCATTTTTTTTTCAATCTTTAATTTAGTCTGTCATTACTACCATGTTAACAGCTATTCACATTATATGTGGTAGCCTCCATGTCTAATTTCAATTCATGCACAACAGCTTTGTTAATTATCTAGATCATCTGATATTGGTCTCTTTGGTGGAAATTTATTTAGCAAAGAAGTATATTAATAAAAAATATTAGACATCACAATCATTTAACTAAAACAAAATGCCACGTTATTTTTAAAGTTTAGCCATTGGCATTTTGTATTTCCAAGTTACATGATGTAATTAGAGGTGTTTTGTATACATAATTAAAGAGGTGAGAAAAAGATTAATGGCTAAAGTGGAAGTGGGATTTCGTTACTCATTTTCTCTATTACAGATGTAGTTACAGCTTGGAATTGTTCTGAGGTACAAAATTATCAGGCTTGCTGCAGGGGCCGTGTTAGTAGTAATTCCCATTTCCCAAGATCCCTTCGCCACTCGAGTTCTTAGTTGGGCCAGCCCATTTACTACTTGATCCATTGTTCTTCGAGGGCCCTGGGTGGGTCGGGCGGCGACTCGGGCCCTATCACCGGAGGTGAAAACGGCGACTGTTTAACTGTATTTTCGTTTCGTTTTGAAACGGTTAAAGATTTTAGTTGCATTTTAAAAATGAAACGGTTAACAAAAATTTGAAACGGTTTTGTCCATGTATATTTTCGTGATTTCTATCGTTTCGTAAAAATGAAACGGTTAACGAAATTGATAGTCAGTTTCATGTCCAAAATAAACGAAACGGTTAACGAAACACTCAATTTTCGTGGTCGTTTTAGACGTTTTGCACCCCTGCCTATCACTTGATATCCCGAATTCCGATCTTAGAATTTGACCTTTTTTCTTCGCGCTGAGTCCCTTCGGCCTTTTCTCTTTGGCCTTTTCCCTTCTATTCTTTTTTTTGTTTTTTTTTTCCTTCGCTCCCATGGATTTGCTTTTAGATGATGATCACGGGTGAGGCCGTTTTTCTTTTTGCATTCCTTTTCTTAAATTGGACGACTCTTTATTTTTGTCATGGGCCCAGGTAATTTCTTATATATAGGTAGTGTATTGTAAACGTGTCGTGTCGTGTCAAATACGCGGGTGTAAGATCTCGTGTCGTGTCGTGTTGACACGAGTTATTATTTTCAACGTGTCGTATCGTGTCGTGTCGTGTCAAATGAAAGAATTAGTTAACACGACACGCGTAATGACACGACACGTCTAACACGACGTGTCGTGTGTGTTGACATGACGTGTTAAACGTGCCAAGCAATATTATAATTTATTCACTAAAAAGCCATTAAAAAATATTTTAAAATTTTTTAAAATATAAAAATATGATAAATTATTGAAATTTCATATATTAAAATGAAAATTAATGATTGAATCAAAATATTATGAATAAAAAGTTATTAAAATTATAATATAAACTCAATATAATTTGATAAATTTTAGATAATAATATTTTTTTATCGTGTAAACTTGTGTCACGTGTCGTGTCACGTGTCAACTCGTGTCGTGTTAAGACGTGTCAATATCTAGAAATCTCTAACACGACACGACTTTGACACGACACGTTGACATGCACGTGTCGTGCTAATTCCATAGACGTGTCGTGTCGTGTCGTGTCAACACGCGTGCGGGTCGTACCAACACGGTCGTGTCGTATCATTTTGAAAACACTATATATAGCAATATATAGTAGATTATTTAAGTCAATAGTTGTACATTCCAACTTCCAAGTAGAGTAGTAGCATAAACATGATAATGTTTGTTCAAATATTCTTAATTTTTTTATATTTCAAACCCGTAGGTTTTTTAGCCTAACACAAAGTCGTAATTACGATTTTTTTAATGGACCCCGCTTTGGAGTTCAAAGAGTATATTTTAGTTATGAACAAAGTGCTAGTGCTACAAATTTTGATGCGACAATGTCATAATTTTATCATTTTATTAACATTTCACAAATTTAATATTCAATTATAAATTTAAATCATTAATCTTATTAAATTCATAAATTTAACCTCCTGCCTAAGGACTTGTACCGATTAGAAAAGAAAATCACCATATGCTTGTCTCTGCTACTATTTATTTATTCTAATTTTTAGACCCAAATTCCATAAAATAATAGTTGTATAATAATATAGGGGAAAAAGGATACTGTATTTTTCTACATAACGTGGCCAAATAAATTACCTGTTCTCACTTCTATGATGAAAACATTATTCAAATTCGGTTAAATTTTTTAATCCGTAGAAGTCCTTGGGAATAGCAATTTCAACAATCATCAAAAAATACTTCATTTCTAAGGGTCTTTTCTACAGTGCTCTTTCAGATTTTTCTAAAAATTTATCCTGGTCTTTCATTTCATCTGGTAGTTTTGATCCTGTCCGTCAGATCAATACTCAATCTCGATTTGTCCGTCTACTTCGATCTGTCCGCGCACTCCTCTCTCTTTTCATCTGGCGAGTGGCGAGCCCCTTTCTCTCCCCCCTCCCATTTATCTCTCTCTGCCCCGTCCGTGTATGTAAAGAGAAGAGATCAATGCTCTCCTTGCGGTGTAGCGTCGCGCGATTTGTGGGCATCGCCTCGCTCCCTGCTCTCCTACTTCACCTCCCTCCTCTCTCTACTGTAGCATCGCCTCGCTCCATCGTCACTTTTTCTCTCTACCATCTCTTTTCATCAGACGAGCGGCGAGCCCCAGTCTCTCTCGACGTGGCAGATGGTTCTTGCCCCTCTCTCTCTGTCTGTCTCTCTCTTTCTCTGGTGGCAAGCTTCCTGACTAGCCAGAAAATATTCCTTTCTCCATGCTTCCATGGCGAGAGTCTCGGTATAGATCAATTTTTTCCTCCTTTTTTTCGTTTTTTTTTGTTTGCTCTGACTTCGATTTCGGTCTGATTCCATCTCCTTTCTGCAGCTTGCCTAATTGCAATTATGGAATTTAAGTTTTTTTTTTTCAGATATGTTGCATCTAGCATTCTAGAGAGGCAAGGATATGAAATTTTTGGCTGAGAACTAGATGAGGCACTGTTAGATGGTGGAAGTAAATTGGCCATAATTTTCTTGAGACCTTCAATTTGGTACTAAGTTTTCTTGCTCTTAGTTTCTTTAAGCCTAATCCTTACATCAGATAGCAATAGACGATTTGTCTTTTTTCGTCCAACAGTGTTTTTCCAATAGACTGATTGCAATCCTTAATACATTTTTTTGTTTTGGTCTTTTTGCAAATAAGACCTGACATTTTGTATATTGTTTTGGCAACTGATCCCTAAAGTATCTCATGTTTAGATCACAATTGTACAGTATTAAATTTTTTACTGAACGCCTTCCTTTAATCATATTATGAATTGACCTTCAAGTTTTTACTACTGTTGTATACTTTTCTTTTTCCCCCAAATATTTTGGGGTTGGAGGGAGTGGTCAAAGAGTTTTTCAAACATATCTTATTTGTAATAGAATTAGTTATGTCGTACCAAATTGGATAACACATCAATTAAGAATAAGGCTGCATAACATTTTCAATTGTTATGTGGGTACCAATTCTGCTTTCAACAACCTTCTCTATTAGGAATCTTCAGTATACATTATGAATCACTGATGAAACCTGAATGTATTTCATTTTTTATTCCCCAAATTGTAATATCATGAATTTTAACTAGATTCAAAATTTTTGTAAATTCTGGTTGGGGCAGATGTGGTGGCAGAGTTGACAGCAGCAATGGATAAGCAAGGTTCAGATATGCGTGTTACTGCTTTGGTCAGTTAACATCTATGTTTGATTGTTTTCTAATACTTTCTCAAGGATGATGTAACAATCAATTAAAGGGTGATCTGTATTGGTTACACATTTTGTCAGATAAATGAAACAGTTGGGACTTTGGCTGGAGGAAGGTACTATGATCTGGATGTAACTATTGCAGTCATTCTCGGGACAGGAACCAATGCAGGCTATGTGGAAAAGGCTAACAACATTCCAAAGTGGCATGGCCTCTTTCCCAAATCAGGAGAAATGGTAATTTCTAATTTTTTATTGTCTAAAAATAACTAAAAAGGTCATTGTTATATGATAAGGATTATATGTACTGGTACTTTGTATTTGTACCACAATTAATGAAATCAAGAATATTTATAATCACATGTTGGTGAAAAGAATACTCAAAGCTGTTAATATGAGTAAGGTAACTGTCAACTGTCATGTATTTTTTTTTATACTGATATATTTTTTCATTGTTAACCTTTATGAATCATGTAAATTTTATGTTATCATTGTCTGGAATTTAGGTCATAAATATGGAATGGGGAAATTTCAAGTCATCAAATCTCCCGATCACAGAATTTTGACCGAGCATTAGATGAAGAGAGTTTTAACCCAGGAGAGCAGGTATGCTATACCAGATAAGTTGAGTTGTCTTGTATTATTCAAAGTGGATACAAAAGTTGAGACGTGCAACTATCAAAAGACAATTGAGGCTAAATTGGGTTATCTTGAGCATGATTTCTACTCAATTATTTTGAAATATTTAAAAAATTGAGGGGTTGTTCATTTTTACTTATAGGATGGTTAAAGAAAAAAAATTATCATTATTATGTTGATCGCGCAACGCGCGAAATTAACACTAGTGGTTTTCAATTCTGAATAATAGACGTAAATTTTTAAATTGGGAAAAGGCCAAAGACTCAGCGCGAAGGAAATTGGGAAAAGGCCAAATTTTAAGTTCGGAATCCGGGATTCCGATCTTAGCTTAAGATCGGAATCCGAGATTCCGTAATTACGGTCGGAATCCCAAATTCCAATTTTGTGATTCTATTTAAAAAAAATATTATTATATTGATATTATTTTTAATATATTATATTAATTTAATATTATTTAAAAAATTTTCGGCCTAAAACCTGAATCTGGACTTCTGGAGCCTGACATGCACATTGACTTGCGTAACCAAACTTATGCTAGATTGAACCTCATTAGGACATTAGCTATCCGAACGGACCGAACCCAATCAATCTAAACAGGGAATGGCTTAAGCTCAAACACCCAAACCAGGCTTTCATGACCGAAATCCAAACCCAAATGACCCGTCTGATGTTAAGCTCAATACTCAAAATTGGAAAGCAACCCAAACTCAAAATAATATTAACACGACAATTGGTTATTCTCGACTCTTGAGTCATGAGATCATATAAATTCAATTGTTGTACTCCAAATAAGATCTAAACGACATGAAATATTCACTTGGTCGAGTGTTCAAATATAAACAAATTTTTGATCTAGAATGCATTTACAACTCTTTTTTTTTTCTTTTTTTTTTGCATCCGTAGATCATTCAAGCGATCGTATGCCCATTTAAAGTCGTGATATCATATAAATCGATTAATTGTTCTATCTGCATCCATTCAGATTTGAAACTACATGCATGAAATATATATTTATACATGCTGAAAGTATTCATTACTCATTCTGTACGCATGTTGAGCGTTTCAAGCTATTTTTAAGATGACATAAAAATATTATTCTTTTATATGGGAAGCGCTAATATCATTACTACACTTGTGAAATTTATCTTTTTGTCCTAAGGAAAAAGGAAGAAATTCATTTTTGAATTCTACATAGAAAAGACTTTAAAATAGCCTAGAATTAAATTACAATACACCATTTTCTTCAACTATTGAACATTATACTGCAACAGAAAAATGCTAACCTAAAATACAAGAGGATTAAAACACATTAAAGCACAACATGACAGAACCAGTTAAGCGCAGCAAACTCTTTAGCTTCTTCCAATTATTATACAAAAGAAGGCACAAACTAATGCACTAACATCGTCCTAAAACCGAAATATACTCGGTGTTGCCTTGGACATGCGATTAACACCATAAGTCTCATCATAGTGCGCTCTTTTTGCGTGTCGATATGCTAAACACCCGATGAAGTACAAAATTACCAAAAGCACAAGAACAACTATGTTGATTTTAGAGACCTTTCTCCAGTGGCGGCGTGTGGTTGCGAGCACACCGGCCTTGCATGAATCACACTCGTAGCAGAGTACTTGTTGGTCATTGCTCCATCTAGTACAGTCTGGATCTGTGGCTGGTACACCCGGTACTGGGTTCCATACCGTCTCGTTTACATATGTGTACCCACATGAGGTAGGTGGTTTGCAACATCCAGACTATCAAATAAAAAAAATGAAAAACAAAAATAAGTATATATTTGTGTATGAAAGATCCAATATACATCGTTTAATTTTTTATGCCACAAAATATTAATTCAAGCCGCTTATGTCCACTTTAAAAGTTTTAATGCAAAATATTTGATATACACTTATTCTCTTTCAAAGTACAAATTAGAAAAAGCAAGGGTTTTTCACCAATACTGTTAGGACTTGCTCCAGAATGGGGTAAAGAGGGCTAAGGAAAGGAAGTGTAACATCAATTCCTTGCTCCAATTCATTATTTAGGGTGAATTAGGGAGAATGGAAGAAAACCAACTTTACATAAAAACTCATTTAAAGAGAATGCTAGTTACTCCCAAAATCGGGGTGTAACCAAGATAACCAACATCTAAATTTTTTCTACCAAAAATGACCTAGCCTTTTAATTTACAAATTTAAGTCCTAATTCAAATGAAAGGGCAATACCGTCTTTCTGTGAATCAAATGTAAAGTTACAATCATTAACCCTATAAATGCATTTTGAAATATGGAGCAAGGTAATGAGATTTCCTTAAACTTCTTTCATCTTCCTTTGCTTTCACTTCCTTACCTTAGCTCTGGTTTTATGTTTGTGGAGCAGACCCTTAGAGTACTGGTTTAATGTCTCTTTCTTAAGAATTGGGATGTATTAATTTTGCTACTAGTGTCAGTTTGGATACTGGTATGTGATGTAATTTTTTCTATTTTATTTTAATGAAAATTGCTGGTTAACACCAGCCCAAAAAAAAAAAAAAAAAACAACCCGAGCATGTCATAAAACAAAGAAAAGGATATATATCTGGTTGAATTCTTTTGTTGACTACTTTTTTCTTTTATTGTTTATGTTTCTCTTGCAATGACCGACTCTATTTCGTTTTTTTTTCCCTTGAATTGCCAAGCAACAAGTTATGAATATTTTGCAATGAAAAGAGAAGCTTGAACAAAATCAGATTATTTGCGGGGAAATTTGAATTTTTTTTTCGTTTTTAGTTAAAGAGTGGAAGGTGTTTTTTACTAAAAAAAATTGGTGACAGTGAAAGTTAATATATGTGAGGAATTTAGCATGCATAAGTAAATTATTAACGTAAGCATACACTGCAAGTTTTT
This sequence comes from Rhynchospora pubera, assembly GCA_028095005.1. Lineage (NCBI taxonomy): Eukaryota > Viridiplantae > Streptophyta > Magnoliopsida > Poales > Cyperaceae > Rhynchospora > Rhynchospora pubera. The sequence continues at coordinate 146,130,331 of CM051462.1, read as the reverse complement.
TTTTTAACCAGAAAATTAGACTAGAAGGTAACCAGAAAATGGCCTACAACATCTACATGTTACCTAACATTGCTTTTCGGTCAAATTTGTTTGATGCAAAAAACAGCTCAAAGCACAATTCCTCGTTTCGTGCATTAGAAACCTCGTAAGAAAGGATAAACAAAAAACGGAGAGAAGCAAAATGCAAATAGACCCGTCCTCATTTTGGTATTTTTTTTAGATTGTCAGAATTAATTAAGACAACAGATAGGCCCCCCCCTTTAAACCTGAACATGTGCAATAATTGGTCAAACCCATACTTTTAGGCCCCCAATTAATATTCTATGGTCATGAATATGATACTTTCCGTTTTTAAAGAATATCTTTAATAATAAGGATTGGCTAGAAAATATATTAACCTCTTTGGTAATTTGTTAAACGATTATGATGTTATTTAAGCCATTCTCAATCAACAAGACAACAACTTATTTATTTTTTTCGAGGGACAACAAGACAAAAACTTATTATATTATCAAGTAAATTAAAATGGGGATACAGCTTTTTTTAGTTAATTTAGATAGAAGTGAAGCAGTAGGTTTTGTCTTTTGTCAGTCAGATTCTGTCCGATCTGCTAAGAACATGTGCCATGTAGTGCATGTCTTAGAATCAACTTACCCACAAAAACAAACATAATATATCTACTGACTTGAATTATACAATTTTGTACAAGTCCATAGCCAAGAAAACAATTTTTTTTCCTTGACACTTTTTAAAATCAGATTCTCAACGCTTTTGTTCTAAAAGAAAAACTAGAAGTCCATTATTTGTGTTATCTGGCTTTTATTCACTTCAATCTCTTATAGCGCAGAAGTTGTGGAAGCAGAGTATTGATGGCAAATCTAGTGGGGTCACACGATTAATACTAAAGAAAAGTACCGATTGTTCAGTAAAGTGACTTTATCTTTTGATTTTGTGGAAGAAAAATGAAGAAAAGGACATCGATTCAATCTTATAATCAATTAGACTCCATCATGTACTAACAAGAACTTTCTCTTCTAGTTTTTTAACACATAATATAATCATTAGGTCCAAGAGAGTAGAAAAGCTACTCGAACTAGCTAGAGAATCTATACATCTTAATAGAGAAGGTAAAATTGATGGGTAAGTTTCAACAAAGAGACAAAAAAAAAGTCGTAATATACGTTATGGAACTACATGCTCAACTCTTACCCGTATGACAAGCTAAGGTTTATCCATTATTATTTTGTAGACTAATCATTTACTTTGTTTAGATTTTTCCTTGTATTAACAAGTTTTTGGTTTGATTGACTACTTGTCCTATTTATGTTTTCTGTATAATTAGACAGGGAGCTAATCAGGTAGCCACAATTGTAGCTGCATATCTGCTCCCTGAATTAATTAGTTGTGTAACTTTTCGTCAAGAGTAAGCAAGCATTACGTTTGCATAATACTCATATTAGATTCTTCTCGGTTCAAGGAATAATAACACGAAGTTTTTTCAAATTTGTTTGAAAATGGAATTGAAAGCAAACAATGTATTTTTAAACAAGTCAAACCAATCTGAGATGAAGTATCACCAGAGCTAATCAAGCACATACTAATGATACCATACCGGACATGCTAATAAAGCAGGTTCTTTTCGAGACTAGTGCATATTCTAAAGTAGTATTAGCCTAACGCGCGATGGACACAAAAAAGCAAAGGCATCATGCTCCTTGCATTCATGCTACATCCAAAACTAAGACTATCAACAAAATTCCAAAATTGAGACCGAAGACTCGCAGTTGTTTCACCTTTTCAGTCAGAATGGCTCTAAAACAAAATTAAATAACAAGAACAAAGCAGCTGTTCTGATATATATAACAATAACGGGAAAAAAAAAATAAAAAAGTACCAATCCTTTATTCTTGAAACAGAGCAACTTAATTATCAAAACAAATAATCACAGAGAGAGTGTGTACAAACTGACCTCAATAGGAGATAGCTTCCTCTGGTAAAACGCATCAGCCGATTCAGGCACAAGCAAGCCGCTATTGGGGTCTCGTACATATCGGGCCATGGCGACTCCGCACTCGCCTGACCGATGCAGACAGTCGTTCACCTTCTCCCAGTATTCCCCATCTGCAACCTTATCCTTGAGCCACCCGGAGTAGTCGTTGAGCAGGTACTCCAAAAACGAACGGTTCGTGACTACCTGCCCTTTACCTTTATCCGTGACGGCATAAGCGAAGATGATGAAGAAGAGGAGAGCAAAGAGGAAGAGGAAGAGGAGGAAGAGGAAGAAGCGGATGAGTTTGAGCTGGCCATAGCATGCTGCTGAGAAGCCGAAGAGAGAGATGGCCATGAGTGTGACACCCAGAATGATGAGTGGAAGTTGGAGGAAGCGGATGCAGTCAGTTGCCGCACTCGACAGCCATATGCCACCAGCGAGGATGGGGATGCCGAGTAAGAAGGTGATGAAGGCCGTCGTCCCAATCGGGCCCGTCGCTCTCCGATACATCTCTCAGTTATGTTGCTCTGTTTTATTTTCTAATTTTCCGTGTGTTGTGTGTAGGATGGAAGTTTTGATCTTTCTGTTGTTCTCTTCTCAGGAGATGGAAGTGAAGTTAGTGAGTTTGTATTTATTTAAGAGAAAAGGCCAATTGGCCGCACAGATGCAGGCATGCAGCAGGTATTCTAGGAAGAAACGCGGTAAATATTATGTATATATGAGATGAATCCGTGAATTTTCTTTTAAAAAAAAAAGGAATAAGTTAGGCTGCAATCGTTTCGAGAGATGTTGTGATTTAATTTTTTTAATTTTTAATTTTCTTTTTAATTCTGCATTTTGGATAGCACAAAAATTTTAGTTTTGAAAATTTGGACTATACGAACAGACAACAGTCCTGTTATCTTTCTATCAAACAATAATAATAATAATAATAATAATAATAATAATAATAATAATAATAATAATAATAATAATAATAATAATAATAAAATATGGTAAACATAATATTATGAAATAAAATTTTCCTTTTTGAACTTGGGGAAAAAAATGCCGGAAGATCAAATAGGATCTTTATATGCTCCGAAGGAAACTAACTTGGCTTTTATATTTAACTATATATGTATTACATTGTTGAGTGCAATCACATTCTATAAAGCTGTCAATGGGTACAGTATGATACGATACGGTAGAAGATATTTTCATATCCGTATTCGTTAAAATTTTCTTTACGCGTACCCGTACCCGTTAAAAAAAGTTTATCCGTACCCAACCCGTGCCCGTTAAGAATTAACGGTAAGGATATGGTAATGGTACGTCGGTACCTAATGAATAATAATAATAATATTATTAATTTAATAAAAAATATATAATGTGCTAAATAAATAATATCAAATAAATATATAGATAAAGTAAAATATGTAGATAATATTTTAGATATAACAAAAATCATGAAATTTATTCTCATATTAATTGAATTAAAAAAATCTATATAACTAATTATAAATTATAATATAATATAGAGTGTAAATTAGTTTTTTCATCATCATAAATAAATTTGGATGAAAATCGAAATGAATAACATATCTTACAAAATATTCTAAAAACATAATTATATATACATATATGTTTGTAAAATATTACCCATTAGATAATGGGTACGAAATAACTCTTACCTATACCCTTACGTGATAAGTTAACGGAATTTTTTCTTTATCCGTACCCATACCTGTTAGTCTAACGAAAATAAAACCTTACTCATACCCGCCTTATCGAATACAATATTGGTAGGGTAAACGGTTAAACGGATTTCATAAATAGCCCTAACTGTCTATTGCAATCACTGTAATCACCAAGTTACTTCTAATACCAAATTATTCTTTACATCCTACCCTTTGTCTCCTACCATCACCCCAACTCCCATCCTACCGACCACGCCTGACAAATAAAATACAATAGTAATACAAATATATAATATAGGTAGACAATTAAAATAAATAGTAAGATAAAAATACAATATCGCTATGTGGACAAATAAAACATACAGTAAGACAAAATAATATACAATATAGATTTGTCCATTGCCAATTCATTTAATTATCTATGCACATTTATAATTTGTCTCACTCGGAGTAAAAGGACGATTGGTTTCGGGAGGGGGGGCGGGGCGGGGCGGGTATCGGCTGACTGAAAATGAGAGAAAGTAGGGGACATGGCATAGGATAAGAGAAAACAAAAGATTATAAGATGGTAGCGTTCATCTGGACCAACTAGTCAAAAATAGAAGGTGATTGCAGTGAACCAGTGTAGCAATCACTAGCGGTGATTGTTCTTATCAGACCTGAGGAAAGAATCAAATACACAAGTGTGATATAATTTTATTTTAAGAGGGGATTGAACAATAAAGTACTTACAAAAATTAAATAAGAAAATATGTATAGTTTTTTAATTTAGCCCATTTTAGTTTGCTCGTAATGAGATTAATTGTCAAATTAAAATGCAGTTGAGCATATCTTGAAACTTTTTATTAATCTAAGCAGCATGGGCGCGTAGACCCAACTCGGTTTTATAAAAAAAAACTTTATAGTATTGAAATTAGCTTAAATTGTCCACCTGTGTCCTTCTAAGTAATAAATTAATGTTGCATGTATTGTTATATGTTTCTTCCAACGGCACAGCTCGTATGTAAAGACTTGGACATGTTAGATTCATAATATTAGACAGGTCGTTTGGATTGAAGTGAGAATTTGAGAAATTTGAGGAATTTTTAATTTCTAGGCATAAAATTATTATAAACAATTCAAACTCTTCACAAAATTATACACTTTCCAATAAATTTATGTCTAGGAATAAAAAATTTTCTAAATTCTCTAAATTCCTAAGCGATCCAAACGGCCTCAAATGGAGATGTATGATGGTGTTTTTTCTTTCAAACATCGATTCGGTCCCCTACTGATCGAGTACAAGTCATTATAATAGTTTCATATTAACTTGAAGTGTTTCAGTTGTATTGTGCTGATTGTTTTGTTGGCTTAATAATAATAATAATAATAATAATACAACAACAACAACAACAACTAAGCCTTTTGTCCCAAACAAGTTGGGGTAGGCTAGAAAGAAACCCAACAAGAGAACACATCCAAGAACAAAAAAAAAAATATAAAACATAAAAATACTAATAGTAAGACTAGCCATACTAATAATAATACCTCTAATAATAATAGTAATAGTAGAAACCTAGACCTCGACCGTGACCTAATAGATGGACCTACAAACCTATGACATCGCTCCTACCCCTAAGTTCTTACGTCATGGCTCCGGTACATGAATTGCTAACTTCCAAGCGCTCCTATCGTTCGCCAACTCCTTGGAGACGTTCCATTCTTTAAGGTCTTTTTTCACCGCTTCTTCCGATGTCAATCTTGGTCTCCCTCTCCCCCTCCGGGTGTTCTCGCAATGATTAAAAATTCCGATACGTACCGGTGCCTCTGGAGGTCTGCGTTGGATATGTCCAAATCATCTCAAACGATGTTGGATCAGCTTCTCCTCTATTGGTGCGACCCCAACCATATCTCGTATGTCATCATTTCTAATCCGATCTTTCCTCGTGTGACCGCAGATCCACCTCAACATACGCATCTCAGCTACACTCATCTTCTGGACATGTCGTCTTTTAGTAGCCCAACATTCTGCGCCATACAACATCGCAGGTCTAATCGCTGTCCTGTAGAACTTGCCTTTTAGCTTCTGCGGGACTTTCTTATCGCATAGGACGCCTGATGCTTGTCGCCATTTCACCCACCCCGCTCTTATCCTGTGACTAACATCTTCATCTATCTCGCCATCGCTCTGCAGCATCGACCCTAAATATCGAAAAGTATCTTTCGTAGGTACTACCTGCCCGTCTAGACAGACATCTCCGTCCACTGGTCGTATCCCACTAAACTCACACCCCATATACTCCGTCTTAGTTCTACTAAGCTTAAACCCTTTGGACTTTAGAGTTCGTCTCCACAATTCCAATTTCCTATCGACCTCCGTCCTACTCTCATCGACTAACACCACATCGTCCGCAAAGAGCATACACCAAGGAATCTCTCCCTGTATATCCTTCGTGATCTCATCCATCACTAAGGCAAAAATATACGGGCTCAAAGCTGATCCCTGATGTAGTCCTATTTTAATAGGAAAGTCACTAGTTACACTATCACATGTCCTGATGCAAGTAACGGCACCATCATACATGTCTTGGATGAGGGTAACATACTTTGTGGGGACTTTCTTCTTTTCTAGTGCCCACCACATAACTTTCCTTAGCACTTTGTCGTATGCTTTCTCCAAATCAATGAAAACCATATGTAGATCCTTCTTTCGCTCCCGATATCTCTCCATCAATTGCCTTATTAGGAAGATTGCCTCCATGGTTGACCTCCCAGGCATAAAACCAAATTGGTTTTTCGAAACGTTTGTCATCCGTCTCAAGCGATGTTCTATCACTCTCTCCTAAAGCTTCATTGTATGACTCATAAGCTTAATCCCTCTATAGTTTGTACAGCTTTGAGCATCCCCTTTATTCTTGAAGATTGGTACTAGAGTGCTTCTCCTCCATGCATCTGGCATCCTATTTGATCGGAAAATGCTATTGAATAGTTTGGTTAACCAAACTACAGCCACATCTCCGAGGCACCTCCATACTTCGATTGGTATGTTATCAGGTCCTAGAGCCTTACCTACTTTCATTCGTTTTAAGACTTCTTTCATCTCGGACTCTTGAATTCTCCTAACAAAACGTCTATTGGAGTCATCAAAGGAGTCGTTCAACACAATTCCTAAGTCGTCATCCTCTCCATTGAATAACTTGTTGAAGTAATCCCTCCACCTATTCTTGATCTCGTCGTCCCTCACTAAAAGCCTATCAGTCTCGTCCTTGATGCACTTCACTTGGTTTAAGTCTCTCGTCTTCCTATCTCGAAGCTTGGCTATCTTATACACGTCCTTCTCACCCTCCTTCGTACTCAGCTTCTGGTATAGATCCTCATAAACCCGACCTCTTGCTTCGCTCACAGCTTTCTTTGCATTCTTCTTGGCCAATTTGTAGTTATGCGCATTGTCGTCGGTCTTGTCATGGTGCAAGCGTTTGTAGCATTCTTTCTTTTCTTTAATAGCTTTCTGCACTTCGTCGTTCCACCACCACGTATCTTTGGGTTCGCGGTTGCTTCCTCTAGTAACTCCAAGCACTTCCGTAGCTACCTTTTGAATGCTAGCTGACATATCTTCCCACATCTTGTTTGCTTCTTCACCTGCTTTATAATAATAATAATAATAATAATAATAATAATAATAATAATAATAATAATAATAATAATAATAATAATAATAATAAATAAGTGTGTTTGGATGGAGGAGAATAATGGTTGGATAAAAATAAAGATCAAATTTCTTATTTTTGTGCAACTCAAACAACACAAGAATAAGGAATTTGGGTCCTTATTCTTATACTAACAAAATCATAGTATAAAAATGAGGAATTTAGACAAGCACGAATTTTAAAATTTCTTATTCTTATTCTTTATTCAACCATGTATCCAAACACACCCAACAAATCTTGATATTGGGTTTGATCGGCAACTAGGCAACAACTATATTTCGTATTGGCACGTCATGGCTAGCACAGGCAGTGATATGCTTCATGAATTTATAAATATTGTGATTGCTAGTATATTTTTTGTGATTATTTTTGTGATATGCTTTTATAAATTGCAGGGACTTAATACAAATAATCAAATATAAGAGAAAAAAAGGAGAAATTATTCTTCTTAAATTTCTTCTAATTTTTTTTTTTAAAAAAAGGAAGAGTGAGAATGTGTATCATTTTGGTTTTATAAACAAAGGTTTTACCAAAAAAAAAAAGATTATATTCTTGTTAATTAACAATTTGGATCCACATCATAATTAGATACAGGGGTTCAGATTGGAACTCCCTAATAGTTTGCCGATGTTCTCTGATTCCCATTATTTTCCCCTTATTTTTTTATTATCTTTCATAATTACACGATTGTTTAACTATGCTAGGTTTCTCGATTTCAACGAAACATGGAAGCATGTTCCCTTTAATTAAGTCTTAAACCATGCTAGTCGGCATTACCAGGTACGACTACATGAGCACCGTCCAAGTCGACACAACTGCAATATATTTTTCTTTTTTAAAGGTTTGGACAGTAATAAATGCATCAATTCCCGTGTGGCCGATGCACAAGACCATAGTCCGAGTAAGGATTCCTTGTGGCAGTGACAGAACTTCTCTTCATGGGACAAACATCTGACACTAACTGAAGATCCACCCATCTCAACAAGGACAGGTAATCTCAACCCGCCACAAGTTTTTATGTGTTTGTACATGGACACAGAAATTTGTGGATCCTAATCCAAGGTCGATTGGCCCCATGGCCGACTTAGTATGAGGGCCACACGGGATTTGGAGTCAAAAACGGATCATGAAACCAATACGTGGCATTTAAGAGCATAACACGTGGCAGGAAACCAAAAGCACCTGCCAGGTGTCCCCCTCTTAACAAATTATTTAAACCGCCGGTATACTTGTCCTGATCTATTACATCACTTTGCAAAATTGGAAGTTTGGAACAAGAAAACTTATCAGAAAACTGAGCTAACGATTAGTGAGAGATGGGTTCTGCTACCTTTTTGGAAGTGTTGTTGGCCATAATTTTGCCTCCAGTTGGTGTTTTTCTCCGTTATGGATGTGGTGTAAGTCTCTGTTTTAAATTTCAATTTTTGCAATTATAGAAACAAAATTTGTCTGAATTTATTGTGATCAATGTAAACATCAGTATTTGTAATGTTTTCGCATCGACTATTAAATGTTATTTTATTTATTTATTGTTGTTTTTTTTTGTTTGTGATATGCAGGTGGAGTTTTGGATATGTCTGTTGTTGACTATTTTGGGCTATATTCCAGGAATTATTTATGCCATTTATGTGCTTGTGTAATGTGTTCTTTTGTATATCAGTAATAAATGGTACAATGGTACATTTCAGGGTATGAGTCTTGAGTTTGGTATGAAATTGGTTATGTGTGCTGGGTATGTATGAATGTGTCAATTAGTTAGCATGTTTATATATAGGTCGACAGTGTGTGTAGCAAGGTGCGTGAAAACGGAGAAATAGTGTCAGTGGTCTGTTTATGCGGTATGCACAATTGAAATATAGTTCAGAGAAAAAACATCTGTTGCGGCTGCTGCTTCTCTCTGTACTTGTGAATTTGGTTGGATTCAGATATAATTTATTGTTTTTTTCAATATTGAGGACAAGTTGTTTCGCTCCATTATCCACCAAATGACCAAAAGGGAAAATGTACTTTGATGTGTTTCATTGGTGGAGATGTTATAATTAATAAATAATATAATTAGCTGTGTGATACCTAAGGTTTTTTTTTTATAACTTTCTGTTAATTATCGACTTTATTCATTAGTATCAACTGGATAATGGTTGAAGCTATCTTTGTGCCATACCGTTCAGTTCGGATTTTATCCTGACTTTAATGAATGTCGGGTAAAAATACTATATATGTCTATCCAATTCAAACAGCGAAATGGTGTTTGTCGGATAATGTAGTCACCCAGTAAGATCTGACAGGTCCAGAACCAAACGCTAAACCTTGCTTTCAGTATCTATAATTACGATTTCGCAGTGAGTCGAGACCTGTTGTTAACTTTTAACCCTCTCTCTGTAAATTGTTTTTGTCACGAGGAGCCTGTCGAAAATATGATGCTCTACTTCTCGCACACACAATCCTAGTTAGAACACTGGGCCGGACAAATGATCGAGTTACCGAAAAAATTAATACTAATTTTACTGTTCATATTAATTTTGATAATAACAGAAAAAAATAAAAATTTTAATACTAACGTTGTTGGATCGTCATCCCAGTTGACAAAAGCCAAATACCCTTGGACCAGTTGGCGATCCAAGCTTGGATCGTCATCCGAAATGACGATCCAACGATCCAACAAAAAAATCACATATTTTAATAATATTCTGAAATTTTTTTGTTTGGATCGTCATCCCAAATGACGATCCAAACAAAAAAATTTCAGAATTTTTTTTAATGCAAATTTTACATTTTGGCCCCCAAAGTTTTTATTATTACAAAATATATAATATATAATTAAAAATTAAACATAATTAAAGCATCTATTATAAAAATATAAGTATATAATTAAATTATTGCATGTTAAATACATAATATTGTATGTGTTTGTAATATTTATTCATACATATATATATATAATGTATCGTATATTTTATATATTAAATACATATTATTGTATATAATTAAAATATATGATACATATTATTATGTACATATATTTCTAATGTATATTTATTTATACATTAAAAAAAATTATATATTAATATCTACATTTAATGTATAACAATTTTTTTTTATTGGACTACTATGTAAAAATAATAATTTTAGTGTCATCGGCGAATAAATTCAACAAAAAATATATTCAATTCTTTCGCCGATGACTCTAAAATTATTATTTTTACAATATAGCCCAATAAAATTTTTTGTTGTATATTTTATATGTATTTTTAATGTATATAATTTTTTAAAAAATTATACATTAAAAAATATATGGTGACGATGACCATATATTTCTATGTATAAGTATATTAAAAAAAATATATGTATATAAAATATATTAAAAATTATACTTTAAAAAATATGTTTATATATACATTACATACATATAAATATATACATTTATACATTACATATTTTTTTTATCGTATTGTAAATATCTATAAATATCTACATATAAATATATACATTTATACATTTACATACATATAAATATCTACATTTAATGTATAAAATTTTTTATTTGGACTATATTGTAAAAATAATAATTTTAGGGTCATCGGCGAAAAAATTGAATATATTTTTGTTGAAGTTATTCGCCGATGACCCTAAAATTATTATTTTTACATAATAGTCCAATAAAAAAAATTTATACATTAAATGTAAATATTTTCATATAATTTTTTTAATGTATAAATAAATATTACAAATATAACAATATTATGTATTTAACATGCATAATTTAATTATATACTTATATTTTTATAGTAGATGTTTTAATTATATTTAATTTTTAATCATAAATTATATATTTTGTAATAATAAAAATTTTGGGGCTAAAATGAAAAATTTACATTTAAAAAAAATTTCAGAATATTATTAAATTATGTTGTTTTTTGTTGGATCGTTGGATCGTCATTTCGGATGACGATCCAAGCTTGGGTCGTCAACTGGGATGACGATCCAAGCTTGGATCGTCAGCTGGGATGACGATCCAAGGGTATTGGGCTTTCGTCAACTGGAATGACGATCCAACAACGTTAGTATTAAAATTTCGATTTTTTTTGTTATTATCAAAATTAATATGAACAGTAAAGTTAGTATTAATTTTTTCGGTCGAGTTACTTCATTCAAGGACTCTCGGCTTTCGTTGGCCCACCAATTTTTAAAAAATATGTAATATGATGTCCATCTCTGTTTTTTAATTTTTTTTACCTAATTTGTTCTTTTGCTGATGAATTGTTTTTGAGAAAAAAATGGGGGTCGAGCCCTCATCTTTCTATATTAAAAAAAATAGAAATTGATTACTGCCATCTGCAGTTTTGTCATCCCTGCCATCGCTAAGTATAAAGTGAACATATACAACAAACAAAGTGAACATATAGACGATCTAAGTGAACACATACAAACAAATAAGTTCAATGAAAATAAGTTGAATATGCATGTAAACTTCTGAACAAGTGATGACAATACTTATTTGTTTGTAAATGTTCACTTAGATCGTCTATATGTTCACCTTATTTGCTGTATATGTTCACTTTGTATTTAACGATGACTGGGATGGTATATTTGCCGATGGTACTCATAATTCCTGAAAAAAAAATTATTTACAAAATTTAGCCGGCGGCTAAAATGCTGACGAATTGTTTATATTTCGTTATACGACCATCTCAAAAATCGATCATTATACGTTGCAGGTTCGAAACACAACTGAAAGGTCCTTATAGATATTTAATTTAAAAATAAGTTGGGAGGCTTGACCCCAATTTATCTTCAAAAAAAAAAAAATCGTTTAAGAGAGGTCAGAAGACTTATGGTTCAAACATCGTTTCAAAGAGATCAAATGAGGTACCATCCACAAAAGCACTTGAAACACATCCAAACACTTATTTCCAACAAAACAAAGAAAAACACATAATAAACAAAGCAATACAGAAACCCCAAAATCTCTAAAATAGAGCCCCCATTACCAGCCTGAAGGTGAAAAAAACAGGAAATAACAAAACCAAAAGAACGGATAAACTTGGATGCATCTCCCATCCAAGTAGAAGAATTGAAGGGGGGACGATCACAAATTTCAAGCGGGAACTACTACGAGTCTACGAGTGATCACACAAAACACACAAGGAACAGCCCCTCTTAAAAACAAGGAACTCTGACTAATTTGGAACATAGCTAAAACGCATGCTTTACCTCCTGTACAAACATCTCTTTAGGCATTACGCTATTTATTTTATCACACAACCTGACAATTTGACATAACCTTCTCGATATATAATTTTGTTCAGTTTATGTAATGGAGCACCCTCTAGGATCTTCATCTTCACCATCTTCATCGTTTAAAATTTCAACTAAAATACCCTCTCTCCCCTCATCCTCACCATCGCTCCCATGGGCAGCTGGCCTTCGCTCGATGTAGGCAAAAGCCTGCCTCCTTTGCAACCTTAAGACGTGCATTATTATATCAGGTGTACTTTGCGCTCGAGCTTCTCTCCCAGCCTTGTTAGCCTCCATAACCTAGACGAAAACATGGAAAAGAGATATATGCCAGTCTGAAGAACTGATATGTGCTGTGCAACATGACACAAAAGTTTTCTTCCCACCACATTTCCTTTTTCTTTTGCAAATTGAAAATTTTTTTTGGTACTTACCATTAAGATCCAAGATCTGTTCTGTTGTATTGACAGCTAAAGAACAACAGCTTTTAATTCTCAGACATACCTATTCATTAGAGTTTAGTGATGGCAAGCTTATGTTGAAAATCATGCCTTAGTACTGAGGTAATCATGTTATGGATTCTGTTTCTAAGCAAGCAACTAAATTAAGATGGAAGAAAAGGAAAATATTGGGCATTGTTTGTAAAATACTTTCACTTTGCAAAAACTAAGCAGAAAAGTCAAAATATTGTCAAGCTAACATACCTTCTCTGCATTTCTGGGCAATGGTGTACTTCGAATAGCAGTTGGTGTCCACAATTTTATGCTCTTATCAAACCCACTAGTAGCAAGAAAAGGGAAATAAGGGTGTGGCTCAATGCAGTTGACAATGTACTTGTCACCGTGCATCATGCAGATGAGCTCACCTCCTTTCTTTCTCCATATGTACACATGCCCACAATCCGACCCACTAACAACATACTCATCCCTTAGCCCGAAGAAACTCGGTCCTTTAACTGTCTGTGCATTTCTATGGCCAACATACACCTGTGGCTTCTTGATTTTCTCATTCTTCTCTGAGTCATCTTGTGGGACTGATTGCAGATCAGGTTCCATACCCATATCTTTGGTAAAAAGGTAGATAAGTTCGTCATTGTATGAGACAAGAAGCTCACTGGTGTTGGAGTAGGATAAGCCAGTGACATGAATCCCATTAGACTTGATTAGGTGATTGGGGCAGAATAGCTCGACAGGTTGATCTATTAATGGGTCAGTCTGATGGTGCATGCGGAGATCATATAACCGGGCATACTCATCAACCCCGCCAATGGAGAAGAAATTTGGATTTCGTGGGTCAATCACTATTCCGTTCAGTGGTAACCGTCGCTTTCCTCTTATGGAGGAACAAATAAACAGCTTGGTAGGGCTTGGGCTCCTCAAGTCAAACTGTTGATAGAGTATAAGTTTGTTTTAATACATTAACAATAGAAAAAGAGCTTTGCTTAAAAAAAAAAAGTCTCAGAAAAGAAAAAAAAAAAGATATTATTGGGCCATCTACACAAAATATTACCTGAACATTTGCATCCAATCCTGATTATTGGCTATAATTCTTGCATTGTAAAAACATGTTCTAAGCTTGTGAATCTAGATTAGCAATATCGCTTTCTACATCCATTGAATAATTTATATATCATTCAAAATTTTGGAGGCTTCAAATTATGAATAATCCAAAGAATGGAAAGACAGATTAGATGCTAAAGAAACATACATGTTGAACCAAACCATCTTCACCGCAACTGTAGAACACATGCGAGCTGCCAGGTTCAATTGCTATTTTGCGGACCCTTCCACGGTGGGACCCTATTTGCTTTGTGCTCACTTCGCAATCCTCCTTAATTTTACCAACTCTGACCTGATTAACATTAAATTTCTGCAATTAAAATTGTGCTTCTGGTTCTTGTAAATACGTGTTGATCTCCGCTAACTACAACTTATAAAAACAATCCCCAAAGCATTTTGAAACTCACTTTACCACTGGACCACAAATGGTTTTTTTTTTTTTTTTTTTTTGAAACTCAGTGTAGAGTTGAAATATTTTGACATGACTAAATGGAAACAAAATAAACAAATCATCTCAGATATTAAACCAAACTAGCACCAAATTATACACACACACACACACATATATATATATATATATATATAGAAAGCCTTCAATCAAAGCGCTTTGACCGGAGTCTCGGTTAAACCCCGTCAGATCTCAATTTTGAAAATTCAAATGACCGATCCAAACCGTCAAATATGATCTCCATATTGAAATCTCCTTACAGACCAAAATTTTCATTTTTTTGAATTTTTTAAGCATTTTTCTTCGAATTTTCAAAAATCGTTAATCTAATTTGTTCTGAACCCTACAAAAATTGCTGTTTTTGAAAATCCGAAAAAAATACTTAAAAATTTCAAAAAAATGAAAATTTTGGTAGGCAAGGAGATTTCAATATGGAGATCATATTTGACGGTTCCGATCGGTCATTTGAACTTTCAAAATTGAGAACTGACGGGGTTTAACCGGGACTCCGGTCAAAGCGCTTTGATTGAATCCTTTCTATATATATATAGAGGATGGCTAATGTGCCATAGATGGCACAGAGGGTCCCATGCCATAAAGTCGTTTTTTGATATCTAAAATTCAAATGCTCAATTTGAACCATTCAAGTTATTCACCACATTAAAATATCCTTGGAGACCAAATTTTACATTTTTTCGAATTTTTTTGCTATTTATTATGATATTTTAAAAAAAACGTTATAATTGGAGTATTTCAGACCCTCTAATTTGAACATATCAAAATAAATACCAAAAAAATTAAAAAAAAAATGTAAAATTTGATCTCCAATGGTATTTCAATATGCTGATCAATTTGAACAGTTTGGATTGACCGATTGAATTTCGGATCTTAAAAAAATTCTCAAAAAAGACATTTATGGCATTGCCATCTATGGCACTTTAGCACACCTCTATATATATATATATATATATATATATATATATATATATATAGGATGGCACAGAGGGTCCCGTGCCATAGAGTCGTTTTTCGAGATTCAAAATCCAAATGCTCAATTCGAACCGTTCAAGTTATTCACCACATTAAAATATTCTTGGAAACCAAATTTTACATTTTTTCGAATTTTTTTGCTATTTATTATGATATTTTAAAAAAACGTTATAATTGGAGTATTTCAGACCCTCTAATTTGAACATATCAAAATAAATACCAAAAAAATTCAAAAAAATGTAAAATTTGGTCTCCAATGGTATTTCAATATGGTGATCAATTTGAACGGTTTGGATCGACCGATTGAATTTCGGATCTTAAAAAAATGTCTAAAAAAGACATCTATGGCACTTTAGCCCACCTCTCTCTCTCTCTCTCTCTCTCTCTATATATATATATATATATTAAATTACAAACTACCTCCCAAATATTGTGCAACAGATCAGTTTTACACTGTCACCAAAAAATATATATATATATATATATAACAAATATTTAGCATAACCATATCTACAATCTAAACAATAATAACTTGTGAAAGACTAAAGTTTTCATCGTGTCAGTAACTAGGAGATAGCAATTTAAAAGAAAAAGGTACCTGACCATCAGCAGCAGATGAAATGACAGTACAGTCATCACTGAAAGGCATGATGCGTGCCTGAAAAACATTTTCGCTGTGGCCAGAATTATAAGAAAGTGTCTTAGTTTTCACTGCCCAGTCCCAGAATATAATGTCCTTGTCATCAGAGCCAGACACAAGGATATCCCCTTTCGAGTTGAAGCACACGGTGTTTACACAACCTTTATGTCCATGTAATTTTCCATACTCTGTCATTCGCTTAACCAGTGCCTGTGCCAAATTCGAAAATTTAAATTATATGCCCAGAATGCAAAAGATAAAATTTCTCACATCTTAGTGTCAGATATTAGA
This sequence comes from Rhynchospora pubera, assembly GCA_028095005.1. NCBI lineage: Eukaryota > Viridiplantae > Streptophyta > Magnoliopsida > Poales > Cyperaceae > Rhynchospora > Rhynchospora pubera. The sequence continues at coordinate 146,113,813 of CM051462.1, read as the reverse complement.
GAACTCAACCCAACTAACAGAATCAAACTTCCTAGATGCTCAAGTGAGCAATTACTAGTTCAAGTTGCACAGAATTATAATGTGCCTACTGGTAAAGTCATATCACAAGTTTAAGTTCTTAATTATTCTTGTGGGAAAGAGAATAAAAATAACAAGATTAACCTTTTGTCATCACCTTAAGCTTTAACAGAGCCTGGGCTGGTTAACATATGGTCAGGTATCGAGTTAACATAAACAGTCAACCTCCTGAGCATTTGTTCACTCGTGCACAAATTAAGGAGTAAAAACAATTTATGATAACCTGCATGAGAATAATAGAATACATAACCAATTCAAAATGTGACTTAAATCAATTTCAAAACATGATCACAGCAAATATAATGGATGCTAAATATACTCTAGTAGGCCACTTTTGTTCAAATAAAAAGATATATATGTTTAGTACAATATTTGATTTATTGCGAATAAGATTGAAATAGCTGAATTTGAGAAACTAAATTATCCTTCCTCATTTAAATGGTCTATGTTTAATTTGCATAGTAGGAATTCAATAACGATAGATTTAATCTACTGACGAAAGGAATACATTTACTGATCAGAAACACCTTGCCACTGACAAAACCCTAGTGTGTACACCCAAAAAGAAGAGGAAACAAATCGTCTGGAAATTTCTCCCACTCAAACAAAACAAATACAAATAACAATCTCATCCTTCATAATTAGAAGATCCACAAGCTCAGTTCATCACCTCAGTTCTGACATCCTTAAAACCCTACCCAGATTTCCAAATTACACTCAATCTGGTAAACCAATTTTACCAGAAACACCGAAATCGAACAAAAAGAGGTGAAAATTCACCTCGGAACCACCGACTCGGCGAGAGAAACCCGTAGGCTGAGACAACCCGAGCTCTCTCTTCCTTATCTCGCAAAAAGCACTCGTTTTATCATGATAAGGCTTCTCTTCAAGTTCAACCTCGGTTCTCTCCTCACTCGGTCCAGCCCGATCCGTTTCAGCCATGGGCAGAGCTCAGCTCAGTACCCGTGCTTGTGTAGTTGTGTGTGTTTGTGAGAGAGAGAGAGAGAGAGAGAGAGAGAGAGAGAGAGAGTTGATGGAGACTTGGAGAGGCCGTAAATAATGGCAGTTGACCTTACACCATAAGAGGTAACTTTTTTTAGTGCGGAGTGAATTGGTGTGGTGCTTCCTTTTTTCAATTTCCCTCAACATTTGTAGATAGTTTATTAGGTGAGGTGTCAAATTTACAGTGTAATTTTTTTAATTATGATGAATAATTAAGTGATTACTAATTTAAAAGTAAGGCGCCGATTGAAGTTTCCAGATGATAAATAAAATACTATTGTTTATATATAGTTCTGATACGGTGTGATTAGGATGCGACACGTGGCAAAGACGAGATCGGGAGGCAGAGATGGGCCATACACGTAGCAAGACGCAGTGAGCTCATGGTATCCAGTTGATATTAATGGATATTGCCAGTTACCTGTAATATTTAATATTTCCCACTAAAAGTCTAAAAGTGGTGGTGCCCGGTCTAATCAGGTAATTTCCGTGAAGGAGAGGATGTCCTTATCCTGTAATGCAAGTAACTGTATATTTAAGTTAATTAACTGTATGTAAGCTTATTCTATACGTATGGGTGCGATGCTGACAAGGAACCGTTAGTCATACGGCCATTTTAGTTTTTTTTTTTCATACTTTTTATCGGTGTGGCTGTACTGTACGTCTGTACAGAAGGATTTGGCGATTTGGTGTGTATGTGAACAACCGCATGAGTACATACAACTGGTATGGTTTTAAAAATAATATTTAAGATTTAGTAGCTAATTCAAACTATTTTATTTGATCTTTATATCATAATTTTGTAATGTATATAAGAAATTAAACAATTTTTTAGGATTTTTTTTATTATTTGTTGACATGATGAAAAACAGACCACTTCTATTGGATGCGCATATATAAGCAATCAATGATTTTTTTTTATATTTAAAAAATATAAGATCTTAATATTATTTTACATTTTATATAATATTTGATTTTCGATTAAATTTTTTTTAATTGTAGATCGAATCAAGCGGCAGATCAGCTATCTGAATATCAAAAAAGAAAGAATTAAAATCATGCGAACAAAAGATAACTGCCTTACATTATTATGCCGTAAAAGCACCAGTTGTCAATATGGTCCAACTTTGTATCTTTTTCGGCCATAAACCATGAATTGTTTCATTCTTGAAATGAAGAACATTTTCCACCAAACCAAAAGATAAGTCCAATAATAACACTCCAAATGCCATGAAATATATAGGTCGGAAGATGCGTCTCCAAACACCCCTTCCTTTTGCTTTAGAAATATGCACGAGCTAAGCAAAGTGTCTCACCAAAAATCTATATAGCCCGTTGATTTGAAATGCACGTTAGAAATGTATCTCATCTTATTTTTGTTTATTCTTTATTAATTTTCATTTTTTAGGATTATTTTTGTAAGTTTGATTTTCTTATTTAGAATTGATAGCAAAACATTTGACTAAGAGAGAAGTTATTATTGAGACCCAATTGCTTGATTTCTCAGACTAACCTAGTGCATATAATTATACTATTTAATTGTGTTACTCTCTTGGATGAGCCATGAATAAGAAATAAGAATAAAAAATTTCGGTATTCGTGCTTATCCAAATTCTTTATTCTTATACCATGATTTTGTTAGTATAAGAATAAGGGCCCAAATTCCTTATTCTTGTATTGTTTGGGTTGCACAGAATAATAATAAGCACGTATACCGAAATTTCTTATTCTTATTCCTTATTCAAGGCTCATCCAAACACACCTCTATGTTTTTTGTTTTTAATTTTGGCAAAGATGATGCTAGAGTTGTCAATGGAAGAAACCTTTTCAATTAAAAAATTTTGAATTGTTAAATTATATTTTTTTCCCATAGTTATACTAATAAAATATTTAAAAACAATGAATGGGAAAACTTATTTTTTCTCTTAATCTTTTTTATCGAGATAAGAAGATGATTCTTATCTCCATCCTCACATACTATAAGAGTTTCTTAAATTTATTCAATTTATTTTGCTTCCAAATATGCTCAAGATATGTTTGCTAGAAAGATAATTACAAAAAAAAAAAAACTCCTATCATCTCGAATAAAAAAAGACGTATGTTTTCATACTCATATATATTCTTTTATTCCAAACACTTTTTTTTGTTTTTTTATTCCCACTCGGAAACATATAAAGAGCAAGTAATCTATCAAGTATTGAAAGGATGGATGCGCATCATCTAGCAGGCGAAATGAAAAAAAATAATAATAATAATAATTGATGTGTGTTAGGATTTGGTTTGACAAGTAAAAACTAACTTTTTATATAAAAAAAAGATGCTATTATTAGTAGGCACAAAGCCAGAAATGCTACAACTCCCTCTCAATTTTTTCATTTCCTTTTTTTTTTTTCTAAACAATATTCTCAGATAATGCCTTTCTAGTTTCTACAAACTAATTAAAAAATATAGCGGATCAACATTAGGCCCATCACAAACCCAATATCAAAATCAGAGTCCCAATTTGGACCCAAATTTAGAAGCCCAATTTGTATTTTATTCCCTCTTTCAACCAAGTACAGAAAGTTTGAAACTCCTACGGGATTTTCTCAAAAACAACAAAAAAGAAAAAACCCAAAAATAGAACTACGCACAAGGAAGGATCAAGTTAAAACAGAAACATACTTAAATTTTTATAAAACCAGCTCTCAGCTAGAAAATCCCAATTTTGATCTCCTCCTCCTCCGCCTCTAATCCGACACAATTTCTCAATTTTTGAAGGAGCATTCAGGTCTCTCTCCTCTCCTCTCTCAGTTTATTTTCATTTTTAGTAATTGTCTCTGTTTCCCAAAACCCTAGACCTTTCTAGGGTTTTGCGTGATGTCATCTGAGAACTCCTCGTACGAGTCGGCGCCGCTTGCGCCGGAGCCTGAGGCTGAGGCCGAAACCCTAACCAATGGTCCGACCAAGGAAGGAGAAACCATGGTGCAGGAACAGGAGGAAAGCTCGAACCTTGCTCCAGAACAAGACCTCAACGCTAGCCCCGTACCAGACCCTAACCCTGAGCTTAACGCCAATCCTCCTAAAAAAAGAGGTAGAAAGAAGAAGGAGGTTCCAGTTGAAACCCCACCAAATTACCTGTTTAAGTTTCAAGTAGAAGAGAAGGTGGTGGAACAAGAGCCAGCTGGAACCGAGTTGTACAAGTACAAGGTGAATGATTTGGTTTGGGGAAAGGTTAAGAGCCATCCATGGTGGCCAGGTCAGATTTTTGACCCGTCACTTGCTTCAGAAGCTGCTCTTAAAATTAAAAAGGATGACCACTTCCTGGTTGCCTATTTCGGGGATAACACCTTCGGATGGAATGAAGCCTCATCTTTAAAACCTTATCAGATGGCTTTTCATCAAATGGAGAAACAGGTCGGCATTGAGGCATTTGTGAGAGGTGTTAGCTCCTCCTTGGCTGAGGTTTCGAGGCGAATTGAGCTGGCTGTAAGCTGCAATTGCATAGATAGAAAATCGCTAACTGAGCAGTTGGTGGATAGTGCTGGCATTATAGATGGGACCCGTTTGCCAGATGTGGATAGCTCGGTAATTTTAGAGTCATTTAATGTCGAGAGGTTAATGGAGTATGTGCATGAGGTAGCTGTTTATGGATCTGAAAATATGAATCGGCTGGAGCTCGTTTTGGCAAGGGCTTATTTGAAATCTTTTGATAAATTCCGGGGTTTCCCTGTTGCTCCTGAATTTGGATATGGTGAAGAATTTGGTAATGATCCAGATAAGTTTCCAGAGGCCGAGAAGTCTGGAACTGGTAAAGGTAAAAAGAAGAAAGACGAGGAGGATGAGAACAAGCAACAGAGCGAGGCAACTCCTAAAAAGAGGGGTAGGCCTAAGAAAGATAAACAACTACAGGTCAATGCAGATGATTCAGACTATGACCTGCAATCTGGTTCTGAGCGAGATAATAGTTCTAAGAAAGCAAAACAGGTCAAGGTGTCTGGTGCTGAATATAACCTGTCATCTGAATCTAATAGTAAGCCCAAGAAGAGAGGGAGGCCTAAGAAGAAAACACAGGCTGAGATTGCTGACGATGAATATGAACCGTTGGCTGAATCTAATGAGATTCCCAAGAAGAGAGGCAGGCCTAAAAAGAAGAAGCAGGCTGAGATCTCTGATGATGAATATGACACCATGTCTGAATCGGATGAGATGCCCAAAAAGAGAGGGAGGCCTAAGTTGAAGAAGCAGGCTGAGATTTCTGATGATGAATATGACCCTTTGTCTGAATCTGATGAGATGCCCAAGAAGAGAGGCAGGCCTAAGAAGAAGAAGCATGATGAGATCTCTGATGAAGAGTTCGAGTCAGTATCAAAATCCCGTTCGCCTTCTTCCAAGCTGAAAAGTCCTACAAAGTCTGACATCAGTACTCCTAGAAAGAGAGGCAGGCCTAAGAAATCAAAGGGGGTTGGGATTTCTGATGAAGAGTTCGACTCACAATTAAAAACTCAGTCAACTTTGTCCAAGTCAAAAACCCCTACCAAATCTGATACAGGTAAGAAGAGGGGTAGGCCCAGAAAAGATGTTGCACAAGCTCCAACAGTTCCAGAACGTCCGGTCGAGTACCCACCCTGTACCGATATGCTCACTGAACTCTGTCTAACAGCACAGAACCCACAGAAAAGCTCAAGCTTCACCCCTACAATGCAGAGCTTATTCACCAAATACAAGGATTCACTGGCACCTGACACCTTCAAAGGGAAGGATTTGATTGAGGAGACTGGAAGTGCTACTAAGAGCGGAAGAAGGGTATCAATACCTAAGCACATACAAGATTCTTACTGGACTGATGTGTTGGTGGATACAGGTTCAGACAAGGATGAGGATCCTGCTTCCACTAGTGGCCAGAAGAAGAAAAGAGGCCCCTACAATAAAAGGGAGAAGACGAGCAGTAAGAACAGTGAGGCAGATGTGTCTCCTGCAGAGGAGGAACCTTTGGCGAGTACTGATATCATTGCAGAGAGCAGTGATGAGTCTGGACCAACAGGTCTTGTTTTGTATTTCAATAAGCCAGATGCGATACCTGTTGAGAAAGAATTGAATGAGATTTTTGGGACATATGGACTTCTCAGAGAGGCTGACACAGAAATTGATAAGAAGCTGAACCGCGCAACAGTGATCTTTCAAAGGCGTGCAGATGCTGAGGTAGCTTTTAGCAGTGCAGGGAAGTATAGCAAGTTTGGGCCTGCTCTTCTCAGCTATGAGCTTAATTACTCGCCAGGCCCACCAAAGGTTTCTCCAAGTGATGGTGATGTTGTGGATAATGGAGATACTTCAACGGCTGGGGCCAATAATTTGGTGAATAACAGTGAGGCTTCAACCAAAGACGGCACTAATTTAGATGTTACTCCAGGTAACTAGTACTATAATAATGCATATTACTTTGTAATATTTGACAATTGGTCAATCCAACACTCATTATTAAACACCTAGCATAATAATTGGTTTATAAAATAATCTAAGGTGTGTTAATTTTTTAATGCTTAGGTTTGATTAATACTATTCTGATGCTGGTTGCTTTGTAAATATGGACTCCTTGTTTAACTTTTAAGTAGTTTCTCATCTACTGATCAATTGAGAATTGCGCATCAATGTGATCAGAGTTTAGTTTCATACTTAGCTTTTGATTGTCCATTAGTGTGCTTGTTTATTTTAGAAAATTTTAGCTGCAACAACCCTGAGCTGCCGCAATCAGTTAAAGCGAATGTAAGAGTTTTATTCCATCTCCTTAGGATTACACAAGTATTTCATGTATTTCGGGTTGTGATTCCAAAACTAATTAGGTCAGCTCGTTGCCAATATGAATTGATCCAGAGTGTGGCATCCAAATATGAGACTGGAATTTAGATCCGAAGGTCACTGGTTTGATGATGCTTTCTTTGTAAATCACGACCTAATTTCTTCATTTTAGTAGTCTCTAATCTGTCATGTTAATATGGAAAGATATTTTGCTCTGACCCAAATTTCCATTTTTGCCCTTCAATTCTTATTTATCACTTAGTTTGCTAGTTTGTTTTTAGCTATCAGAGTAAGGCACACTTACACATTCATTTATAACCGTATGTAAGAATTTTTTTCTCCAAATTACATGGGTGCCTCTTATCTTGTGAGTTTTGCTGTCGACTTATTCGGGTTCAAGTCATTGCCAACTATGAATTGATCCAAGCATATTATCCAAATACTAGGCTGTAATTTCATGCACGTGTTGGATAAGCATTCTTTGGCTTTACCTTCATCAATTTTCAACTTGTAAATGGAAAATGCTGGCTGGAAATGGCAATAAACCCTTCAAAATACTGTCAACCACAAATGTTGTATTGGTATTTATTGATTTAGTTGCTGTGTAATGTAATTCTGTTCCTGGAGTTTTTTTTCCTATTCATTTTCTTGTTTCTTATATTTCTTCATCTTTCATACAGGTGAAGGCAAGGAGGAACCAGCGCAAGTAGTGGCTGAAGCTGATAGAGCAGTTGAGCCATCTGCATGAGATGCTGGGTTGCTTTTGCTAGGAAGTCCTGACTAGGCGAGAAGTTTTAGTAGAAACTTGTTTGTCTATTGTCGTTGCATGTAGTTGAACATTGTTAGATGTGCCTTTCATGTATTTAGCTGGATTTTTTTTTGTTGTTTCGCGGCTGTCTGTTGTTAGCTTGTTTAGCATCTTGATTCAGAACTATTTGACTGGTCTAGATTGTAGAGAAAGGTAAAGGATCTAGTTGTTTAGATAAATGCTTTTCTGCTGTTTGTTGGTCTTGTTCCTTGATTTGCTCAAGGTGGTGAGCTGCAGTTAAATTGCATTTCCGATAGTGTTGATCTGTTTTCTATTATAGCTCTGTTTGGAAGAAATATAATATGGGGATAATTTGGAACAAAGTTATTGCTAGAGAGACGTGATCATTTTACCCATTTGAATTGGCTCCCTTTTAGAGTTCAAAACTTCAAACACAACCTTTAGCATAAAGAAGATTGCTATAACTTTTGTTTTTAGTCAATTCACGTAATTCTGATTCCTTTGATCAAATAAGTTAAGTGGTCTCTTTCGTTGCCACATCAGTGGAGAACATTGACGCGAGGATTAGTATATTCTGCGACTTGGGCAGAACTCGTCATCCTTTTGAGATTGTGTAAATTGATTGATTCTCGTTTTTGTGTATGAACGTTCCTGTTTTAACGGTCTTTTAGATCTGTCAAATAATTTCAAGCTAATTTAGGATCATAAATGATAACTGTAATTTGCAGTTTTGCATTGCTTGCTATGGATTGAACGAAATGAACATATGAAATAGATAAAATGAACATTTAAATAATCAATGAACACATACATATGAGAACCGGTTTTTGATCTAGTAGTAAAGAGCAATGCACCTTGACTCCTCGAGTGAAAGATCGCATGTTCGAAATCTGGCTGGGGGGGGGTCTTTCATAGACATTTAATTTAAAAATAAGTTGGGTGACTTAGACCTCTAATTTATCTTAAAAAAAAAATCACTTGTCTGTGTTTTTTTTCATTAATGCCCATGGCATCATGTGCGATATGGATAAAAGGTTAATATCGATAGAGTTCAGAGGAAAGTCACAACAATGCGAAAGATGACTTATCAAATTCGGATGATGCGTATATCGTTACTGCTGAACTGGAAAAGGGCAAAAAGCCTTGTATGTTCGTATTCTGAATTTCTTATATGGAAGTTCTTACAAGGCCATTTCCGGTTTATAATAAGGACCCACTTTCAAACAACCTAATACCAACATGAAATACTGAAATTCTAATTAATTTCAGATAGTTTTGTATGTAGACTATTTAGCTGGTGGGATTATCAAAAGGAAAATTAATAGGAACGTATGTTCATTGTAAAAATGATAATTACTCATCACACAGATGGCAAACTCACAGACATATATTGATGGCATCAAATTTTCGCCTTTGGTCGCTTCTTCATTTAAATTTTTATTCTATAAAAACAGTCTTTTCTGACGATTATAGACAATAAAAGGTTTTTAAAAGATAAGTCATATTTGTATTTGGGTGTCCTGCCTTTTTTTTAAAATTTTTGTTGCTTAATTAGTCAATTACAGATTTACATGAAGTGACACTGGATACTAAGATTAGTATATTACCTTACATATATACACAGGAGAACACTTAAATTTTAATATTCTAATTAATTTTCAGGGATTTAGTAAGGAAAAAGTGCATCTCGAAGCTAAGCTGTCCATCTGGCCTATATTATACAGATCCGTAATTGTATAGGATATATATGGTTCACTCTTTTTTTTTTTTTTACTTTTTTACCCCTTTCGTCTGCAACATTCAATACATTTGTAGGGGGATTACAATCACAGAGTCCGTAAATCTTGTCAATGTTAGAGTTATGTCCTAGAAGTTAATTTTATATGGTTATTTTTATTGTTTATTGTTTATATATGTTATTGATGATATTTGATCATTTGTTCCTTGATTTATTTATTGACAAATCGTTTAGGTTGATGATCTTAATTGTAGATCTCTGTAGCTCATTTATAATTAAATGACAATAATAAATTTAAAAGGTCCGTAATCTTGATAATTAACAAGGAACATTAATTATCAGATAAGATTACTATGCAAGTAGCTGGGTTAAAATGAAATGTCTGGGGGGACATTTTAGTCAATTTTGTGTTTTTTTCATACTGACAGTACTAAGAGCACCGGTACCCAAAAGACAAATTTGAATGTTGTAAAAGATAAATTAGAAAATTCTTTGCACGCTGAATCCTTGGCAGTGCATGATTTGTTCTGAAATTTGTCTGGCACTTGCCTTATCTTAACTTAGAATCATTGTATCAGTTTGAATTTGTTATGCAAACAATTTATGACATATTCAAATGCCGTTGCCAATAAATTACCCCAAATGTAATCTGCAACTAAGATGAAATTTAGTGGTCAATTTTAAGATGAAAAAGTTTAAAAAGGAAAGAAAAAGAAACGCTCAAATTTTTCATGTGGTTACATAAAGTTTATGAATGAATGTGACTGAAATGAACAGTTCAGTATCCTATCATGAAGTTCTAAAATGAACCAAAGCATGAAGTTCTGAAATGAGACAAAGGGATATACAACATCTCTGGTTTGGACCTTTATAATTCAATTTTCTTTAAAGTACAACATTTCACAACTGAAATTCAGAATTTACATGATTTATATTTATACAGTTTCTATGTGGGGTATTTATGTCATATTACCAGCAATCACATTTTCTTTCTTTTTATTTTTTTTTCTTGAACCCCCTTAAGTAATTCAAATATTGGTTTTATCTGATTAGTGTTGAGTTTTAGGGAAAATCAATTAATAGCACTGTGTCAGTATCCTACTTCTCTATTTTTCTTAAAAAAAAAACCCAGCATTTTATAACAACATATCAAAAGTTTTTCCTTTCCTTCAAAACAAAAACAATTTGTTTGTTGACAATTGGTTGTTATTGATCTACTACACATGCAGGCAGATGGAAGTTCTAACAATTAATTTCCTTTTTAAAATTAATCTTCTTGCATGACTATGCCGTCCCCCCCTTGGTTTGGATGGTCAAATAGGATACTGAAAATTTACCCTCTTGGCATGCTTTTCAGCAGGTGGCGCAGACAATTACTGTGCTTGAAGGTCTGGGCGGGACAATACAGGTCAGACATTTTGGAAGAAATGCACTGGTAGAGGTTCATATTCTGGCAAATGAAGTAACAAGAAGAGGGCTTGACTGGAATGGCCACCATATAGCTCAGCTGGGCAGATAAAGTTGAAGGAGATGCTTGATCTCCAACGTATCATATTTATGTTTGATCGGACCTTTTAGTTAACTCAAGAGAGCATTGCAAGCTTTGATCCCATGACCAAACTTGCTGCAACCCAGGCATAAAAAAAGGTAGCCCGCAATAATGCTTAGAGAGGCCATAATAAAAGTAATTAAAACAATTTGCTGCTTTTAATTAGTAAAGCAAGTCTATAGCTTGAAGTTTCATCTTCAAAGCTAATATGTATATAAACTAGTTCTATTCTCGCGCGTTGCGCGATGCATTTCTATCTGAATAGTTCTATTCTAATGAGTGTGTATATGTTACGAATGACATAAATACAGTTGCATATATACTTTGTTAAATCGTAAAACATTACATTAATCAAATGTATGATTATTGTTAACAAATGATGCGAAAAAAATGACATCAGTTCCAAATTAGCTAATAAAAGAAACCAAAAATAAAGAAAAGAAGCTAGAATTTTTATAGTTAAAACAAAAACGGAAAAAGAAACAAAAAATAAGCATAATACCTCTCTGCTAAGACAATGTACTATAGGTCTATAGCCCTCCAGTGCAACTCTCTATTGTAATCAATTAAACTTTTAACATGTTCAACTAACAAATGTATTTAACAAAGAAAAATAAACTAAAGTTTCTAAATAAAAAAGGAAAAAAATTAAAAGGATATCCTTCCCAAGCATATGCGCTTAATTCAGCCATCATTGCTGAAGTAAATAAAAGCCCGCATAAAGACCATGCAGTGAGTGTCTTTGCTTGAAGAAGCTCGAATGTGTTGATTAGCCTTTGTTCATCTTAAATCGCTTGCCTTCTCAGTGATTAAAATTAATGCAAGGAATGGATAAGAAATACTCGGCTAATTAATAACATTACAATTTCAATTTTTCACTCGTCATTGGATGAGCAAATTGCTTGGGTTTCCATTTTAACTCTCTCCTCTCCATGGATGACCATATCTCACTCTAAACACTACACGGTAAAATCGAAATAAGTGACAAAAATTTTACAAAATCAAAATGAAAAAATTTGAAACATTTCTTGATCTGTGTAATTGCTATATTTCGTAAAATATTTTTTTAAAATTAGGGGCTTTGATAGAGGGGTAATACCTTAACCCTTTTTTTAATAAGTTCTATTCTATGCTCATACTCTCCATGCCAGTATGAAAGGCGAACCCAGTAGAAGACTGGTAAATACAGTATGTTACAAAAGCTTCATAAATTAAGAATGGTGCGTTAAGCTAAAACTAAAGATTAGAAACATTAAATAAACAAAGAGGCAAAATGTACAAAGATGATAGCTGTAGCAAAATCAGAGAGAGGATGTGAAAATAAGAAGTTGAAAGTGGAAAAGGGATATACGAAAACCATGAAAGGACAAAGAAGAAGACAAAAGGGAAACAAAATTGAAACACCTTAATATTATAGTAAGGAACTTGTCATAGAGTTGGACACATCGACATTGTCTGCCCTCCATAATACTTATAGTAGCAGACTTGTACATGTAGTTTTGTTTATCAATTAAAAAAACATACCTTCAAATGAGCAGCAACCATGTTCTTATCAGTCGAAAAATCAGTTGAATCTACAACATGCTCAATTTCAGTCTCTCTCTTTCTCGACGGAAGCTATGGATTTCTATCAATTCAAAAGAAAATACTGAAAAATCAATTGTTCTTTTAAGTCATCGCTAACTTCTCCAATTGAAAACTTCAATTGGAACTCATGATTTACGTTGTAATCATTTCATATACTAAATAATCAACAACCAATTTAGGTACACAGTACACTTGCTTGCATACCCAGAGAGATTTCAGGTTTCAAGCCTTGCAATTTTATACATAAAAAGATTGTATTGAAAAGATCTAAACTGATAACTGTAGTGGATTATCAATACTTATCTAAAAAAATCAGTGATTAGCCAACCAAATTCAAAATAGAGAGTAAGAGACATAATAATATCTCAAAAAAATCAATCAATGAAATCATGTTGAAAGATGTATAAGAAAGTTCGGGCTTAAAAGAATTACCTGAGCAAAAAGACTACACATTGTGAGGAGCCACCATCTACAAACACAGAAGTCCATGACCACAATATGCAAAACAAAATAGTTAGCAAAAAGAATTGGATGATCTAAAAGGGGAAAAAAACATGGATACGACATAGAGTCAACCCGAAGAAGACAGTACCAGGAAAGCTATAGCATAGAAGAAGATATAGCTCCTTCGAAGCAGCACCCGCTCACAGCAACATGTAAAAACTCCAGTAGCTGAGAGGAGAAGTAAATAGAGCCGATCAAACAAAGAGAAAATATAAATATAATAGTGCAGCAAAAAATGAAACCCAGATCAAAGATGGAGACTTTGTTTTTCTCCATCGACACAGAGAGAGAAAGAGTCATCTTTTTACCAAATTGGTGCTCATTCGGAAGAGGAAAAGACGATGAAAACATCTGCACAACTGAAGACGGCCAAAGGAGGCATGACGCGGCAAATATCCATGGGCAAACAGAGAATTATGAAGGAGAAGACGGAGGAGCGCAGCTGACATTGATTATCTGGCTAAATCGGAACTTGCCTGAAAGAGAAATAAAGGACATCTCACGGAGCTAAAAATGAGATCTTGGTATCCTCTCTGTGAAATACTCGTAAAATGCTGTAAAGCAAAATCACCAAGTTAATATTATTATTTTGACAGTACCAATTAACTGTAGTTGAGCTTGGCAAATGAAATGAACTAAATATTTAAGAAATAGAACGGAAAAAAGTACCTTTTTGCCTTTTTAGTTTCCTTTGTGCATGTTGATCAAGATAAATCTACAAAGCCTAGGTTAGACAAACCTGCATGAACAAAAGTGAAATTATGTAGCTGATCCATCAAAATTAATGCACATAGAATAAAATCTCAACTTGCTCATATTAGCCCTTTGTTTTTGTGCATAATTTAACAATAATGTCAATATGCGCATATTAAATAACAAAACATCAATTAATAAAGGACACCACCAAAGAACATCAATTAACTAACAAAAGAATAATGGTAAATGTAAAATATATTTCAAGCACCTTAGAAACCACCAAAGGACCTATTAATTTTTTTCAACATTTATATCGCATGGTCTGGAACCGACCGATTCTGTGAAAAGAAATCAGCAATGAAATATGAAAAATTTGCACAGAGGATATTCCTAGACAAATCCAACGGAAGACATTTTTTTAAACTTCATAAAAGACCTTTTTAACAAACTCACCCTAGGAATTTTGAATCACCTTTTTAACAGATTCAAACAGGTATAGCAGCTTTTCTGAATGCTAGGATGAGATTATCCTGGCTTCTTTGGATTTGTCTAATTCACCAAAATCTATCCCCTCTGATCCCGATTAAAAACAAACTGCTGCTACAACATTCGAAACAAACATGCAAGACAGGAAACCAAAAGAAAAGAAATTAATCAGATTATTATCTGATTAATTTATTGGTTGTTCTCTAATTATTGTCTGCTTGCTTTCTCTGACAAACTAAACCCACAAAAAATCAAACATGTGCACCCTCTGCGCCTATGACAATTTACTGAGCACAATAAAAGTAAAAAACTAACTCATTGCATGCGATTCTAGAGAATCGGGTTGAGTCCATCCCATGAAACCTAGCTGGCATGGCTGATCTTTCTAAACGCATCATCAACATCCAAGGAAAGCAATTCCTGAAAGTTGAAATTTGAAAATTAAAATGAGAAAATGCAGTTTAAATAAGGAATTTATGCATTAAATTTGTTCATGGCACCACTTATTAGTAATTGCTTTCAATCAAATAAATGCAGTATGAAACAAATGATCCGACATTCTCTAATTAAAATTTTCTAAATTGTATTCTATTAGTTCATTTTAAATAAGAAAAACATGAAGCTAGTTGTTCAATAACATTAAATGATTGTTGCACCTGAAGTTGAAAGCACGATAAAAGTCAATTTCATTGCAATGACTCTGCATGAGCCAGTTGAGAAATCAACTACAGCAACCCTCGTAAATCAGACACAACTAATTCTCTGCTGTTTGCTCACACCTTTAGATTCTCAACCCTGCAAGAAGTATAAGCTTTAGATTCTCATCCTTGGCTCGAAAAAAAAATTGAAATTGTAAAATAAAGGCCCCAAATGAAGTTATGCTGCAAGACAAAGTTGGAAATTGAACCACCAAAATTTTATTGTATTAATTAATAGGATACATAATTAGCCCATGTAAATTTTATAATTTTTAATATAATTTTCTGAAATTAATCTGAATTACCTCCATGCACAACATGATTGAGGCAACTAATCTATTAAAATTTATATAAGCAATTGTCAGAATTTCCTTAAATATTATATACAAATAGGAGATTGATATATCAGATTGTAAAAGTCAAACGAAGAGAAAATAATAACACTTACCTTGCCAAAAGAAAAAAGAAGCCGCATCACACGACGTGATAGCTCATTTTTACTGCTGAAAGCAACAACATAGACTAATTGTAATTAATTTTAGCAAGACACGACAGCAACTCATATCGTTTAAAAGGAACTAATGGGAAAAAAATGACTTCCGTTGAAAGTACCAAGAACACAAAGCAACAAATATTTGAGATCTTAACCATAAATTTAATTATATGATCTATTGTTGAACAAAAAAATGCAGCTATGCAGTATTTTGAGGGTGAACATGGTCTGACACCTATGGCTTGTTCATGTAAGCTGCTGAATTAGGACCAGCTTGAGCTAACATTCAAATCGAAGTTTTAAGTGCAAAAAGAGAATCAGATTAGATGATCTATATTTTAATAATAAAAAACATGAGTTGATATGTTTTGATCAACTACAAATGTACACAGCTGATATGCTAGATCAGCGGTTGAGTTCGTCAAACCGTCAAACATTTGCAGAAGCAAGTCAAGGTAAAAAATCGAGTGAAAATTTTCTTTTAGATGACTACATCAAAAAATTGACATTAATAAAATCAAGTCAGACCAATTAACTTGCTAGAATCACAAAAATCAAGTCAATCTTTAATCTGCAATTTTTCTGAATTTCGTAAAAATCAAGTCAATCTTCTCTCCTCTCTTTTACCCAACTTGATAGAAATCAATACCTGCTTAGGACCGATGAACCATCGATCTTCCTCATGTGAAAAGGGAGGTGAGAGCTGCCAGAATGACTTTTGCAGAACGCCATCGAAGGGAATTGGAGCTTCGATCCCATCTAGCATAAATATCATCTCAATAGCGGGAGGCCTTTGGAAGGGAATTGGAGGAGCGAATCGATTCATAAATTGTTTAAATTGATTGTTAAAAATCTAATTGCTAAACTCATTGTTTAAATTGGAGAAATTAAAAAGGACATACATGAGATGGTTGGAATCTTGAGGTATCCATCCTTGATGCAGACAAATACGGAGATGAGGTGGGTGAATAGGAGTAAGAGCTCTGGTTAGATCTGGCAACCGACGAAAATCTAAGCTCGACTGAAAGAGGATGATGCGATCTATTCATCTGCACAATCGGCGCCGAGAGAGGGGAACGGAGGTCTCGAATATCTGGCAATGAAGAGGACCAGCGGTGTTTTCTCTCTTGCGCTTAAAATCGGAAATGATGGGGACAGAGAGAGGCGTGAAACATGGGGAGAAAGCAAAAAGGGTACAGGTAAAAGCGACAGAGCAGGTGGCCAAAAGAGAGAATGACGGGAAATGAGGGAGAGAGAGAGAGAGAGTATTGCTCCGTACACAGCATGGTCGATCGATTGAGGAAAAGACCCAACGCTCTGGAACAGAAGAATCGAGAAAGACGCGGATCCAACGGAGAGAGATGCAAAGAAACAGACGGTTGCGATTTTCCCATCCAAAATCAACGGTCCAAAGCAATTACTGTACTAACCACAGTGCCTAGAGGCCAGCACGTGCATCTCACGCCACACCAAATGAATATAGTTCTAATGTTTTTCTTATAAGTGAATAAGTGATGAGCTATTTCCATAAGTGGGGACTGGTTATTTCCACGAGTACAGGAAATTTGAATACAACAAAGTTGGAAAATAAAAAGTCAGATGGAGCTTGCGTAGCGCTGTGAACGGTACCCTTTTAACCGTTTATCCTACCCGTATCATATTCGATAAAACGGGTATGGGTATGGATAAAAAAAAATTTCCGTTAATGTATTGGGTAAGGGTAAGGGTAACGCTATTTCATAATCGCTATTTACCCATACCGTTATATATATAATATATAATTTATAATCTTTAATGGTAAAATATATGATTATAATATCTAATTAATATGTTAATAACTAAGAAGGCAATTGGATTGGTAGATTTAACTGAGACAATATACTACATTAATAATTTATAATTCATGATGATGAGTATTAATTATTCAATTTAACACTTTCAATTATAAATTAGTTATATATATTTGTGATAATTTATAAGAGAAGATATTATATGATTTAATTATATTTAAAATATTATTCATTGTTGCACTTTAATAATATATTTATTTATCCATATTGTATATTTTTTATTAAATTATTATTATCATTATTATTCGTTTTCTACCATTACCCTACCCTTATCGTTAATTCATAACGGGTAAGGATAGGGTACGGGTAAGTCATTTTTTAACGGTTACGGATAGAGTATGGGTAAAGAAAATTATAATGGATATGGGTAACGAAAATGTTTCTACCGTATCCTACTCTACCCATTGACAGCCCTAAGCTTGCATAAGGTCATTGGTAGATTCAAAATTTTATTTTCTATTTGTACTAAAAGAAAAATCCAAACGGGAAATAGAGGGCCTGGAAATGCGTACTTTACTTCTCAAAATATAATTTGAAAGTAAATGCAAATATACAACAACAATAACTAAGCATTTTGTCCCAAACAAATTGGGATAGGCTAGAAAAAAAGACCCAACAAGAAAAAAAAATCCACGGAAAAAGTAAGAACTTTTTGTCCCAAACAATAGTTGGG
Source organism: Rhynchospora pubera (assembly GCA_028095005.1). NCBI lineage: Eukaryota > Viridiplantae > Streptophyta > Magnoliopsida > Poales > Cyperaceae > Rhynchospora > Rhynchospora pubera. The sequence continues at coordinate 146,095,915 of CM051462.1, read as the reverse complement.
TAGGCAAATATATTAGAAAATAAGAAGAATGGAAAATATATAAAAAAAAATGTGCTATTATCTTTAAACACCATATCTGAAGCCAAAGTATCACGATTAAACGATAATTAAATGAAATCGTCGGCAACGAAATAATTTCAAACTCAAAAAACATAATTTTTTTTTAATGCATTGCACAACCTTATCTTAAATTGTAAAATTGTAAAATTTCAAACTCTGATTTAAATAAAATTAAGTACGGTACAATAAATAAAACAATTCAAGGTAAATAAATAAGTTGAATAAAATAGAATTATATGATTAGATTAAATATATATATATAAATTGGTTGTAAGATTAATATTCTTTTTTATATAGTGCAAGGTTTGCTCATTTTTCTATTCATTTTATTACATCTATTTCAGCTTGTAGCTACCAGTTAGTTGTTATGGCAATGATGAGTTAAAACTGATAAAGGGAAAGCATAATTGGTGCAACAAAGAAATAAATGCATCATAATTTCTGCCATTTACCTGTTCCATAACTATTGTTATGGTGTAAAGTTAGCGAAGCGAGAAAAAGAAGTGCAAAACAAAAATTGGTTATAAACTTCCATCGAAATGAATATTTGACCTACATATATAGTTTTTACTTTTTAGATAATATGGAACACGTTAGAGAGAATTATTATAATACCAAGTTGTATGCGTGCTCTGGTGTCTCAATTCGAAGACCGAATTTAAGCTGAGTGAGAGGACGATAAAGATCAATTAACATGTTTTAGCCTTGCCCTTATAGATTGATTGTGATTGATTATATACTTATATAATTTTGATGTCGTTTGATTTTCGATAGAAAAAATTATTAAAGCATAAGAGTTTGCAAGCTATTGGTATGGTTTTATATGCGCCGTAAAACTTAACATCAAATTTTAAAAAAATTAAACTTGCACATGTAATACTAGATTACATTTTCTGATTTTCAAATATTCAATTTGAAAATAAAAAATTGTTTTCAGATATGATTGTTATGTTTGTCCATAACTTTGATAGTCGCGTAGAATTCAAAAATTATTCACAGGGTTTGGATGCAAAGGAATAAGTATGTAAATAAAAATAAGTTCCAAATTTTTTATTCGCGTGAAACTCAAACAATATAATAATAAAGAATTTGAATTTATTCGAGTGCTTATTCATATTCTAACAAAATTTTAAAATATGAATAAAAAATATAAATAGATACAAATTTCTAAATTCTTATTCTTTATCCATGCAACATCCAAACACGCCATACTCACATGTCGAATACCACCCATTTGTGATATCAATACAATCAGGGGCGATCCAGTGCGGGGCGGGCGTAGACCTGGCCTTATGCCGTGATTATAAATTTTCACGCAGAGGTTCATAATTATACAATATAAACTAATTATTTTAAGGAATGGACCTACTCCATCAGAGCCCAAACAAAATAAGTGAAGCCCGTTATTGTTTTATCATTTATATTGAATTATCATGCTTGATACATCTGCTCTCTTCCCAAAATCAAACGACATCAAAATTAAGGGTTTAACAATGGTTCTCATAATTTTAACGAGTGGTCAAACATGTGCGCGCCTTTTTAAAAAAAAGAATAAAAAAATGTGTATAACATAAATAGAAAATTCTATACTTGCCGTTTTGCAACTGGAGATGATGCTTATCCTGTGTGTACGTAGCAAGGGTGAACATCAAAATGTGATCCGCGTGATAAGTAATGAACTTTTTCTTCCTAAAAATTGGCGCTGGTGTGCATGCAACTTGCATCTTAGTTTTATTATTGATCGGATTAGTTTTACTCCACCTTAGTTCTACTACCCACTACCTAAAATAAATGCAAAATTATTAAACAATATTTATCAATCTGACGTCTCCGAAAGATAAGTTAATTTACAGTGCCTCTGAAAGCACCACAAATTCTACTTCCCGTGCATGCGACCTTCGCACGCGCTTCACGGGTTTGATATATATATGCTTCTATCGTCTCCTTCAACTAAGTACTATTCGAGCTGATTACTTTATACACCATCATGAATATCAAATTTTATTTGCAGTTGACTTATTTAATATTCGAGCAGAAACAATTAACACTAATTTGACCGCTGTGTTCAAAGTTCAAACCCCGTTTGTGCTTCATTTCCAAAAAGTTGGATGGTAAATACCTTTTTTTGGTAATAATAAAAAAATAATTCCACCAACAAAATGCAAAAACGATTATTAATTACTACGTGGCATTCCATGAATTCACAGTCGAATTCGTCGATCTATTTGTACCATGGAACTTAAAAAAGACAAATTGACGAGGAAAACAACGATTAATTCGTGATAAAATCAAATAGCAATTTAACAAACTATTGGGATTGATTTCTAATGCTGATTTGTGATAAATGTACTTCAAATCAATCGAACTGAGAGTTTACTTTTTACCCTTTTTGCAATAATTTAGGGATGTATATTAATATGTCTAATATAAAAGAGGTGATCGAATATGTAAATTAAAAACCAAATTCACCTATTAATTTTAATTTCTCTTTGGGGTTGTATAATTACACGTGAATCATGAACGGTTGAGACTTTTCTGGCACGTTCGTACGTAGCCAGCTCTATATAAACATAGGCCTGCCGACGATACATCATTTACCATTTCCGTGCACGTTCGTCCAAACGAAACGATTAATGATATAAAAAATCATTTTATTTCCAAAAATGGAACGGTAAACAGAACAAATCATTTCGCTTCCGTTTCTACAAATAGTGTTGTTTTCAAAATAAAAACAAGTTGTTCTGTTCCGTTCTGTCCAAACGGAACGAATAACGGAATGAAAGGCATTTCGTTTCTAAAAACGAAACGAAAAACAGAATGGAACAATCATACCGATGATGGAACAAAATGGTCCATTCCGTTGCCGTTGTTAGCATTAAACAGGCCTATATAAACCCCTGGGATTCTTGATCTTCTATACACTTCATCCCCAGCTTGTTCTTGATAAACCCTTCTATCAAACCATATCGATCATTGCAAAACTGCCTTTCTTAATTAAAAAAACCATGAGCAACAAAGCAACAACATTCTTTATCATCAACCAAGCCGAGGTGAACTACTGTCTAGCCGCCCGTGCTAGTAAGGTTGTCTTCGCTCTTGTCGACCCACGTGATCCTTACCAGGTAATTAAGCTAGCACATTATTGGTTGACTATCCATGTTTTTAACACACTGTTCTGTATTAGAATCTGATTTAATTGCTTAAAAATGCCGGAGCAGCAATGGATCAAGAAGGAGACTCCCACGAAGGACCAGGAGGGTCAACCTGCCTTTGTTCTTGTCAACAAAGCTACCAACGAAACAATCAATCATAGCAAGAAAATTGGTCCGGTAAGTCTTTGATAATTATTCATATTTTTTCTTTATATATTATACAGAGAGAATTTAGAAATTAGTTAATATTTCAGTACAAATTGTGACCTTGAGAGATCTGTCTGACTCTGAACTTCGCTCTGTTAATTTTCTTCAAACTAGTTGGGTCTGGTTCAGAATTATCAAGCTGACGACAACTCGGTGCTTTGGACAGAGTCAAAGGATGGGGACAAGGATTTCAAGTACATTCGTTGGGTGGGCAGACTCGATTACAACATTGTTGCGAATAACCATGAAATCCATGATGGAAGAATCGTGGACCTCGCATATGGAACCCACATTAGCCAACGATGGAAGTTTGTAGCTGACAACAGTAAGGACGAGCAGGTAACTGCCCCGAAGACAGTCACCATCTCCTGCCGTAGGAAAGAGGGCTTCAACCTCACCGTTCGTAATGGAACTGTTGTATTGGCTCCTGCCGATCCAAATGATACAAATCAGGTCTGTCCTGTCATGTTGTGTCATGTGGGGTATACAATTTTATAGTTATAACTTTTGTTTCTTTACAATTATTTTCCATTGTAATTAAATATGTATCCTTAATTATCATTGTATAGTCTAATATTGATAGAATTTTCTCTTACATATATATATATATATATATCGATCCAGATATGGATCAAAGATGTCTCATACGCCAACCGAGTCAAGGATCAAGACGGGAAACAAGCCTTTGCGTTGATTAACAAAGCCACAGGCAAAGCGATCAAGCATGGTTTTGGCCCAGGATACCTAGTATGCACCCACCCAGCTTGCTACATATTATACTTCCTTAAGAATAAGAAAATGAACTATTATATATTATGTCAAGATGCTTACTGCTGTAATTTATTTTTCATTCAGGTCCAGTTGGCGGAATTTAACCGAAATTATTTGGATTCATCGCTCCTTTGGACAGAGAGTGAAAAAGCACTTGGCTTCCGAGAAATAAGAATGCAAGCTAATACTTCTGCAGCCTTTAATGTCTTTTATGTGAACGAAGCAGACTCGAACAAGGCACTGCTTACATTAAGGTTAAGGAATGACAGCAGTGATCAAGCGTGGAAATTTCAAGAAATTATGTAAGTTCTTATGTATATTATTTTATCTTAGTAACTACAGACTTGTAGCTTTGCATGCCTATTTATTCAATATTTTTTTAAGGCGCCGTGGTAAAAACCACGACGCAATTTTCATTTAAAAGAAAGTAATTAGAAACAAATTACAAAGATATGTACAGAAAGTTATAAGCATTAAAGCATGCCTGTAATGGTTGATTGAATTAATTATATCACACCATGACAATATATATAATTATTTATAAATAATTAAATCGGAAAATCTCACTTCTTGATAATTTCTTTATTTTATGGGATGCCAGTGATACCACACCAGAAAAACCTAGCAATCAATGGGACCCCAGTAAGGCAGATATTTTTTTTGACGGCGGCAAATAATTAGGGACGGCGCCGGCAAGCCAATCTAGGCCGATGTCTTTTGAAATACTTTGCTTTATTTCTTTTTTTTTTTATGATGACTTTGCTTTATTTCTTATGCGCTTGAAATAAGAACCTTGTAGTCGCTTCAATTTATTTATCTCAGAGGCTTTATTATTCGTCATGTAATGCGTCTCTCGGTTGATGTTTTATTATAATATAATATAATGTTGTTTGTTTAAATCCATCTTAATTTCCAGTCTAATTTTTTTTGTATTTTAATCCGAGTTCTCTTTGCCTCCACAATGTCCCGGAGCTAAAGAGCCTTTTTCCTGTAGGATAGTCTATAGATATACAATATGTATGTTGGTGATATATTATTTTTTTCCTTCACTAATTGAGTGATTCTTTAAAATTTTAATAACGCGCGCTTTTATTCGTTGACTGTATTGTGCTTTTAGTCTCTCGTTCCAAATAGAAAATTAAGGTCAACTAGTTTAATTCTTTTGCATTTTTTCCCCCTTCCAAGAGCTAGCGATGTTGACTTTGTTCGATCTGGGTGGAAGAGCAACAAGTTTCTCAATGTCTACACTCTACAGTCCCGTTTGACAAGAACAAAGGCAGGTTGACCCTCCTGGTCCTTCGTGGGAGTCTCCTTCTTGATCCATTGCTGCTCCGGCATTTTTAAGCAATTAAATCAGATTCTAATACAGAACAGTGTGTTAAAAACATGGATAGTCAACCAATAATGTGCTAGCTTAATTACCTGGTAAGGATCACGTGGGTCGACAAGAGCGAAGACAACCTTACTAGCACGGGCGGCTAGACAGTAGTTCACATCGGCTTGGTTGATGATAAAGAATGTTGTTGCTTTGTTGCTCATGGTTTTTTAATTAAGAAAGGCAGTTTTGCAATGATCGATATGGTTTGATAGAAGGGTTTATCAAGAACAAGCTGGGGATGAAGTGTATAGAAGATCAAGAATCCTAGGGGTTTATATAGGCCTGTTTAATGCTAACAACGGCAACAGAATGGACCATTTTGTTCCATCATCGGTATGATTGTTCCATTTTGTTTTCCGTTTCGTTTTTAGAAACGAAATGCCTTTCATTCCGTTTGGACGGAACGGAACAGAACAACTTGTTTTTATTTTGAAAACAACACTATTTGTAGAAACGGAACCGAAATGATTTGTTCTGTTTACCGTTCCATTTTTGGAAATGAAATGATTTTTTGTATCGTTAATCGTTTCGTTTGGACGAACGTGCACGGAAACGGTAAATAGTGTATCGTCGGCAGGCCTATCGAAATCGAAATATATATTAATCCTGACTAATTCCGCCCGAATCCGATACTGTACACAGTAATCGAATCCAAACCGTTCATATGTTTCTATCGATCTTGGCCGTCCGATTAAACTCTCTTTCTCCGTTTGATCAGTTCTTCTGGAGAGTTCTCCCTCCCCACTTTGTCGTCTTCGCTTTGGTAGTCTCGCCCCCTCCTCTTCTCTCTCACTACCTTCTACGGACCGGATCGATGCCTTCCCCCATATGCGTTGCGTACGGACGCTCCTCCGCCAACTACTCCTGGTGCGTGCGCCATTTTGTTTTGCCTCTTTTGAGTCCTATTATGGTCTTTCTTCTGGTCTACTGATTTGTTAATCGCCTCTCGCTGCGCACACATGTTTTTGTGAGCCTTGCCTGTGCTTCTCTCGCATGTTCTCTTGGCTTCCGGTACTCTGGGCCTATATGCGTGCTCTTCCCGTGCTCTTCCTCCGCTGCCTAGGTTAGTGCTCTCTTTTTTTTGGGTTTTCTCCTTTCCTTTTTCCTTTGTTGTGTGATGGTTGTTTTCTAATTTTCTTCTACACTGCTCTTTTCTTCAGCTCATTCCTTCTGCACTGCTTTTCTGTTTTTTGCCTCTGCACCTTCGTTGTTAAAATTGCTGGGAAGGATCAAATTAAGAGTTATATGTTTGTCTTTTCGTTTGCCCAAATTAAACACTTGCAATGTATGTGGCTATATTTAACATATTTATTTTTCCTTTTTCTTCTTATGTCGGGCAGAAATTCAGGTGCGAAGGCTACATAAGTTCAGCAAATAAATAATCTGATGGATTTTAGAACAAGTGCGAAGGTGAAGAATGGAGGCAATTATATGATTTGGTTGTCAAATTTGGTTAGGAGACATTTTAATTTCTATTTTTTGCTTATAATTTGCTTAACAAGTTTATTATTATAGCTGGTAATATTGTAATAATATAGTAGATTTGGCTAATGTTGACTGCTTTTACATTTTAATTTCAGAATTTTATACAATTGCAGACTTTGTTACAATATCATATAGGGGAAATTTGGTTTATGCCACTCCAAAAATCTTAAATTCAAGATATGTCATCCCAAAACAACTAATTGGTTTTATGCCACTGCAAAACAATAATAATTAGTTTTATGTCATTGATAGATTAAATGACCATGTTACCCTTTTAAATATGTCACCACAAAATTAAAATTTGAAATATGCCATCCAAAAAAACTACTGAGAAACCATTTCAATAGAACAAATTAAACACAAACCATATCAAGAAACCGTTTTTATTTTTTTTTATTTTAGAAACGAACAAATTAAATACAAACATTCCATATAAACAACTAAATTAAAAAAAATCCCATTCGGGAGCTTTATTTACAAACAAAATGGTACTACTGAGAAAAGATCTATCCAATGGCGATAACAGAGGATCCAATTTTTCAGAGAAACAAAAAGTATTTAGGATAAAAATAGATCAAACGTTCCCAGAAAATTACAATTACAAGCCTCTCAATTGGAAGCTAACACATCAGACATTCAGACTTGATCATTAACCGATTGGAATTGGCGATTTCACGTTCGTGTATCTCGAATCTGGAATAAACATCTCATCTCATCTCATCTCACTACTTTAAACAATCGGAGAAACTAAATGAGAAAGTAACAAAATCGCGAGCAGAAAAAAGCGGATATGGCGAGCTACGTGGTATGAGTGGATCCATGGAAAAGTTAGGATTACGGTTCGGACATCTCGCAAACGTCGCATCTCTCGCAGTCGTAGCAGTTAGGGTTAGCGGATCTTGTATCTCTTCTCTCCTAACGGCGAAGTCCATCCCGACGGGTCGTGTGTCGCTGCTGCCGCCGCCGCCGCCGCTGCGCGTCTCTTCTCTCCAAGCACGAAACCCTTTCGTCTCCACGGAGGAACAAAGGGGACTGTCCGTGGGGACATGATGTTTTTCATTTTTCACTTTTTATGCCACATTCTATCAAGGGTATTTAAGGATTTTTTAAAAAATCTGACATTATAAAATTATTTCTTTTTTATAAAAAATACTTTCTAATATGTTTTAAATGAAAATAGTGGCATAAAACCAATTTGTGTTGTTTTATGGTGGCACATATCTAATTAGTTGTTTTCTGATGGCATATTTAGAATTAAGTTGTTTTGGAGTGGCATAAAACCAATTTTCTCTATCATATATGTCAAGACAGTTTTGTTAAGATGCTTTCATCTTCACGACTGATTTGAATCTAAAATTTTGGTTAGCTGACATTTGAGAAGTAGTGTCTGTATTTTCTGGAATTTAATGATAATTCTCTCTTTCAACTAATTATAATTTCCTTTCTATTTTCAGGCGACATTTCTCCTTTCTGGTGTTGTTTTTCTCATGGTGACATGGTGTTGTTTCTTCTCTCCCCCATGGCATTTCCCTCCTCAGCATTACTGCAGTTAACACTATTGTAGATTCTTCTTTCAAAGGTTTTGTTTTTCTCACCACGTGTCCCATGTCAAATTGGCTCTTTGATTTGTGGAGTGCCCAAGAAGGTATAGCTCCTACTGCTTCCCTTCTAGGTTTTTCTCTTTCTTATGTTTCCTTTCTAATTTTTTTCCCTTTTTCTGTGAGCTTCTTTATAATTCACCTTAATTTGGCTCCATTTGAGTAGCAATCACCATTGATGCCCAGATAATGCTCGATGTTCGCACTTACTTTTTAGAAATTCTTCTCCCAAGCACAGTCTCTGCAATAAATAGCGCACCTCCGATGTCTCTATTAAATCTAACGGAGATTTTTGGCGGAAGGGTAAAATAGTCTATTTACTCGAACCGTTTTATTTCGTATATGAGCCGTAATCTCTTCTTCGTTTATTTCGCATAATTTTTTAATCCTAATTTGTTCATCTCTCCTTCGTCTCTCTCACTCTCGAGTCTCGAGTGTCGACAGAATCGAAATGAAGAAAAAAAGAAGAGAGATGGAGAAGAGGAGAGATCGCCTGAGAGAAAGAGGAGAGGGAGAGAGCATCCAATCAGTCGCCTCTTCCGTCCGTTGCACTAAAGCCCTAGAACTGCCAGCACTCTTGACCCCCGTCTCAAATCCGACTAGATCATCAAATTGAGAGAAAGAGCCAAAGAGGAGAGGAGAGGAATTGAGTGAAGCAGTAAGTTGACATTGACGGAACCTCTGCAAATTGAAAAAAAATTAGCTCATCAAACCTAAGTCTCATCCACCTCTGCAAATTGACATTGACCGAACCTCAAACATGCAATTTGATAGTTCCCACTTCCCACAAATGAAGAAATCAACATTTGATCAACCAGTACTGATCAGTTACTGTTTCCTTCAAATATTATTTAATATGAGTTGTAGGTTGTAGTTAGAAATGTGCAAGTGAGAAGGGGGCTTCTGATGCCGGTACCGGAAATTTTGAGTGTCCTAGGAGGGATAGTGGATGATTTAGATCAAGCTCGTCAAAGACTTGTTTCTGAAGTCAATAAACCGCCTCGTGGTAAAAGGTATAACATTTCTGTCCGTTCTGTGTCTTGAAAGGTGCATACTTTCTTTCATCTATGTCATCTCTCATGCTTAATATGTATCTTGTGATATAGATAAGATTGCCAACATCCTAACTTCATCTCTATTTCCTTTTGCTTTTTCTTAATCTTGCCTTCGTGTTGAGCTTCACAAACTTATTGAGTCTATACTAGGTTTAATTCAGGCTTAACTTAACCTTAATTATTCAATGGGGTACATATGATGCAATATTGGTTACAAACGTATGGATCATACTAGTTATAATTCTAGTAGATATTGGTTACAAATACTTCTTCTGTTGTAGAAAGCATGGTGGAATACCTTTGTCTAGACGGGCTTCTCTAGCTGCCTGGTCTTCTGACATTGGTACTGGTACGATAGATGTTAATGCACAGAGTAATCTTACTGATCCAGCACCCCAGAGAGCTAATGCTGCTCAACTAACTCAACCAGGTAAGAATTCTGTTGCAGAGTTTATACTATGTTAAGTTCTTGCTTGTATTATTTGCATCTGATCCTCGTACTTTTTCCAGCCATACCTCTGTTATAACTGTAATTTTATGCCTATACTGGTAAAATGGTCAGGGCTAATACTGGTAATTTTTTATATTGTTTGTACCAGTTGATATAACAAAGTCGCTGCTAATACATGGGTAGGCGCTAACAATTCTGTGATGTACATATGTTCCTCTAAAAAGTCTATTAATTGCTGCAGTTATCTATTATATATGAAATAAAGCCTAAATTCAGTTCAATATTTTTATAGTGTTAACTTGAGTACTACATGAAATGACTAACCAGATCCTCACTATCCCACTTTTGATAGCTCGTTCTCCAGCTACAGCATCTGATTTTACTTTCGGTGTAAGAAATACTGACCCTGGTAGAGCACAAGAAATTACAATGGAAGCGGTTAATAACTCAAATGAAGAATCTTCATCTGTCAACCAGCACAGAAATTCACAACAAATGGACGTTGGGGGTCCACATGTCATTGGTATAAGTTCTGTTAATTATTCACATGAACCTTCATTTATGAATGAAGAACCTTCTGCCAATCATGAAAGAGATGCAGAACAATTTTTGGGCGGTGGGAACCCACGTGTCGTTGGTCAGAGTATAACTAGCACAAATGAAGAACACTCTCCAACTGCCAGGAGAAGCTATCTGGTACCATTGTGTGGTGGAGGCTCCCCACGCATCAGTGGCAGAAATATTACCATAGAAGAAAATGACATGGTTGTTGATGAAGATCCTCCTCCCGTCAACAACAGGAGAGATTCAGAACAGGTGGAATGTTTGGAATCACTCTTCAGTGATAGAAGTACAGCAGCACAAGGAAATGACATGGTCGATGTTGATGAAGACGATGATACTATGATGGATTTGGTTGGTGACGGTGCTAGCGGTGATAAGTTACAAATGAAGAATTCTCCTTTTACTTACATGAGCTCTTTGCAGGCCCAATGGGATAAAGAGGAGAGTCAAACTGAGCATTCTATCAGAGGAAGAATAAAGGTGAGGTCGCATGGTTTGTTTAACCCTTCTAGGAAATTATTTGTAAAACAAACTCCCTTGCCTTTATCCTCTAACCACCCCCAAAAAATGTAATAAAGCAAGCAATACAATTAAATAATGAAATTAACCTTTTTTTCTGGTATGCACTGTTTCCTGACAGGTGTGAAAGGAAAGTTTGGGTTCCAAGGCAAATTCGATCTTCAAGCTTATATTGATGATGGCAGTCTCATTTCTCTGGTCAAGATTGATCACAATGTAAGCCTCTTTCTTGCTGTATCAATCCTGTATCAATCCTGTACTCGGGCACATGATTTTTGTACCCGAGTGGAACAGTTCCAATGCAACCTGTCAATTGGACCATGCTATAACCAACAAGAACTAGAATCTTGTTTAGCTCCAGTATCATTTTTGCCCCTTAAATGTGTTCCTGGAATTATAGGTTATCCAGGAAAGAATTGGTCATACCCCAGAGGAGGTGGTAGCTGCTCTTAAGTCGCCTGACACGAAAACGGAAGATGATATGAGACAAACTATGCGCAATTTCCAGGATTTCTTGCGCCAATTTGAGGTCATTTATCATTACTGTCTGCATAATATTGGATTACATATACAGTGAAAAAAATGTCTTGGTGCCAGCTTCCAAGTTCCAATTGTTTTGTTTCCACTTAATTTTTTTTATTTTAAATTTGTTGTTAATTGCTTAATTGATGTTGTACTTCATGCTAGACTTGAATATAAACTAGTGAAACCAACATTTTATAGCTGATCTACATTAAGCTTTGTTGATTTACAAGATTGTGCATGCAATGTTCAGTCAACAATATCTGCTCCTATCTATTCTTTTGTATCTCTTATGGTGATGTCACATGTGAATGTTTGTTAAGTTTATTTAAACTTGCTTTCATTTCTAAGACATAATTACTGACTGATTTCGTTTCTTTTCTCAGGTCTCATCTTGAAGAACTTTAAGGTTCATAATCTTGTCTTAGAAGCAATAGCAATTTGAAGCAATAATACTTTGTATAGTGACACTTTGTAATAGTGTATCTTATATGGTGAAGAATGTAATGACCTGTATTTGTTTGCAAATTGAAATAACATTGGTTATAATATTGTTCCTGATGATGATACTGTTTGCTTCAAGTTTGTAAATATTTTTACTGTGCACGTCATATTGATGAGACCATATAAATGTATGTAATATTTCAGTTCTTAAATCATGGCTGCACCTGTTTCTTGACCAAAATATTGTACTTGGTTTGTCTAAGATGGTATCAGATATGAATGGTTGATTAATATAGGAGAGTATAATGTTCTGCCTGCATCAAGCAAACTATATCCTCCTGTATCGATTTTACATATCTTCTCACTAGCGCTAGATCCATATGTTTATTCTCTGTACTTATGTCCCACTTAGCAATACCAAGCAACATGTTATTCTCTCACTGTACTAATACCATATGTATATTTTGTTCCAGAGATCAAATTACTACATTTATTTCTTGAAATTAGCTAACACCCAATAGTACATATAGGGATAGCAGCACTGCTACTGAGATGGGGGTGTGGACGTGTGGTACCATCCTACACTGGTTTCTTGGCATAAGTTATGGCTTTTTCTCAACAACATGGTGCACTGACAAGTTTCAATTTCTAAAGGCAGGTCAGGTCATTAAACATTTATTCTACCTTCTCTCTTTTTGTTTCTTAGGGCATAATGATTAATAGTCACAATATTAAAAGAGAGAATCTAAGAAGGATGGGCAACTACAATACCCATTTCTACCTTACTGCATATCTAACAGGAATATTTACCAAACTCCCTGGATAACAAGATTTTGTCACTTTTTATGAAAGGGCCCTCAATTTAATAATTTATTTCTATATTTTTTTTTAACTAAATTAAAATAAACAAGGAAGAAGATACGCTATAGCAAATATATAATAGTTGTCAGGATCGCAAGTAAGCTTGAGTAACAAATTAAAACAGCCAATCTAGAAAATTAAAACAGCCAATCCAGAAAAAAAAAATTCTACTAAAGTAAAAGCAACTACTAATTAACCAATCAACATTGCATTTCAGTCTCAACAGTTATCTTCTTAGTTCTTCATCAGCATATCCTTGATTTCCTGTTTAACAGCATTGTTTTGATTTTCTTTTGAAAAGATTAACCGATGAATAACTTTTTTGCGAAATTCTTCAGGATTGATCTGCAAATATAATGCGCATTAAATAACACAAGAACTAATCAAATAAAAAAATTACTATATTCAATTAATAGATAACAACCTTTTGGAATTTTGTTGTCTCAATGGTTCCATTCCATAACTCAATGAATTTCATGGCAAACAAACCGCAAGAGGTGTCATCATTTTGCTTAACAATCTTTAGCTCCTTAACATCCCAGTTTGTGATATCCAATGATCCATAAATTCTTGAAAGCTCCAAGTCATCTTTTAGTGCCAGAGATATACAAAATTGAATTCCGTCGCGCTATATTTTTTGAAAAATATTATTACATGTAAAAAAAATTTGAATATTGACAATTAACTATCATAATAATGCACTTACCAAATTTTTGGTTTCTTCGGAATATGAACGATGCATGTTCAGCGAGTCCAATATATGAAATTCTTCAAAATCAATATTTAAAACTCCTACGTACCAATGCGCATTGTTCATATTGATAGGAAAAAACACCTGCAAATTAAGATAATAGCAATCGTTGTTGTTTTCTTATACTAGAATCCTATGTATGAGATATCTAAATATTAATTATAGATTTACCATGTCATGATTCAAAAAATTCTTGCCAGCTGCTGCAAAATTCTTTATATCTCTACGGTACTCGGTTTTCTTGATGTTAGGATCAGAATATTTGTTAGTGAGATAGGATGATACTGCCATCACTTTCTTTGGAAGGTGTCGATCTTTATCCAAAGTTTCAATAAAACAATTTATGACCTGTTGAAACAAAAAATAATTAATTGGTGCATTTTTCCTTTTTGCATGTGATCTATAGAAAGGAAAGAAATTAAAGAAAATGTCAGAGCCTCTTTTTCTCATGTGAACGTATTAAAAGGGTCTTTTTCCCATTAGTATTTCTATTTGTCAGAACAAATTTCAGAGTGAGGGTTTAGGGTCCAGTAATCCGGGTCAAGAATTAAAGCATTTTGAAGCTACTTTAGAAATTTTACTTTGTTTTGATTAAATTCGATTCTAATGGGTGCAAATAGTTCTGGGCTTTTAATCATTTATTAAAAAAATCATTTAATTATTATTCATTGGGGCTTGATATGTCAGGGATAAAGAAGGGACTGGTATAGAGATGGAATGGGCAAACCGACGTGGGAATGAGTCTAACATAAAGTTCCAGTGAGTTTCCTACATTTTATTACTGTATTATGTTAAACTTTGAAATTTTAATTATCTGCAAAATCTTTAATTGTATTCATTCAGTTTGGTTTAGTAAGCTTAGGTTTTGGTATTGGTACAGGGATGTAGACTTTATACTCGGTTAGAATAGATGTCAGGTACCAGTAAATAGAACGGTACATAAATGGGTTGGTACGGTGTGAAGGGTTTGGCGATGTACATGGTGTTTAAGTTCCTGGGCTAGTTCCATATACATGGTTCTAGCATAAGTCCGGTACAGGAATGCAATTGGTACAGGGGTCATAGGCTTGGTCTGGAAAACGGTACAGTGAGATGGAATTTGGTACAGGAATCAGACTTAATGTATTAGGTTGATGTGAATCATGAGTTCATGTCGACAGTCATTTAATACTGGCACAGGAAAAATATGGATATGTAGTTTGGTATTGCGCTTGGTGCGGTTCAACAAGGAGGTCAACATGAGGGTACAGTTTGATTTTTCAACAGTACAAAACCGGTACAGGAGACAACATGGATCAAATTTAGGTGCGGGTACCAGTGGGAGAAGTACAGAGCTGGTACAAAGATGTTGTCAATATAGCAGGGTTAAGTGTTAAGTTAGTAACTAAGTTGGGTTGATGTTAGTAGAGTTTCTTTGGTGTCGGTACACATTTCTCTCTCTTTCTTTCTATAGATCAGTTATCTTTTACAGGCTTGAACAAAGAACAGATTTCAAATTTCTTTTTTTATACCATTTCATTCATCACCAGGCCATGGAGATTGCAAAAAATTGGAGTTTACTGACAAAAAGGTTCTTTCTTAACTTAGCACCAATAGCTTCAGTATAAATTTGAGACCTAAAATTAACAAGAAAGAAAAACAAAAAATTTAAAAAAATTCAATTTGAGAAGGCTGTACCTCATCATGTACCCATTTCACTGCACCTTTCCCCTTTGGATCAACACTGAGACTCTTCATTTGCCTTGCGCTTAAGTACATGCCTCTAGCATCATTACTCACAAGAATTTTGCTCACTGCTGCTTGTTCTACGTAATTGACTGCTGCCATTTCTTCCGAGCTAAGCATGAAATCATTTTTGTCTCCTTCCGGGTCACTTTCATCAGAGAGCTCATTGATGTTGCTGATGTTTGTTTCCATCATTTTGTCGGGTGTCACTGTGTCGTGGCTCTCTGACCCCTTTGCTCTTTTCTAAAGATTTAATTAAACGAATATGAGATAATTTAATTAAACTAATATGGTGGCTGTCCTGATTGCAAGTGTGAAAGAATTAAAGGACTAAATATGCTCTTTGCTCTTAGTTTGCTCAAGGGGATATGTCTCCTTTTTACTTAATTCTATTTGTACTTTGCTGTATAGTGTTGCATATAGTTGATTTAAAACTGAGACCAACCGGCAAGCTGCTACATGAATTTCATATATTAAATAACAGCAATTCAATTTCAATCAAGCACATAGATGCTTCAAAATTGCAGAAACAACCCATGATTTCATTTGCAAGAGAATGCTAATTAATTGTTGCTGAAATTTATAGGGTGCTTCTGCAGTTGGTCACAAATGAGTTGTGCTATAATGATGTTTCTTTGATAAGTACTTGGATTAACTTGGATTAACTTTGGTCACAATCATTTATCTGTTATATATTCATTTGTCATTGTTCTTAGATTGCCACTGAGGAGAAAGTTGCAATATTGACAAGCATGCCAGAAGAAGTAAGAGAAAAGGACTCTCTACTTTGTGCTTCTCTATTGGATGGGAAGGTATGGCACCATCCTTCTCCATTTTGAAAACACAGCTATTTTTACTCATTCTTAGAAATCAAATACAATGAAGGAACAAATGTTTTAATGCAGCTGTGACAGAATCTGCCACACATTCATGTTTTCCTTTTTATCAAAAACCAAATTTGACTCCATCATAAACTATAGAATTTTTCTCCAAGTGTTTTTCCGGCCACTGAAGAGTCGGAAAAATCAATGACAACAAAGGGGTATTTTTTTTGGTAAATCACTCCTCCAAGGAGATGAACTCCTGCCAATATGCGACCAAGTAAATGAATCCCAATTAGTTTAATTAACATGCTAAAATCCGAGTCCTGGAAGCGCTAAATCTTTCTTTTCAATTCGGGAATTCCCTTTCAGTTAATATGGCGGCAGCCTGGTGGGAGGATAAGAAGAAATGCCCTAAAGTTAAGTAAAAAAACTGTAGGAAATGAAAGCAGAACAAGTGCGTTTCCTTCTATTAATTGCGAAAATTTCTCAATTTTGCTATAAGCTCATAATATTTGGTAACTTTTTTAGAGTAACTATGCTTCCAGTTGTTAGCCTTTAAAATTTCCAGTATTTACACAATTGATATGACAATTATTATTGTAAATACCTTATTAACAAAGGACTTTATATACAATACATATACCCTTACACAGATCTTTAACCATAAAATAATTAAGTAAAAGTGGAAAAGGTACAAGTACGTATCTAAAAGCCATGAAATTTGGTAAGAACACTGACAGCAACGGATTATAGGCTCTTTATTTTAGGTTCATAAAGGGTCAGTTTGCAGCTTGGTATATAATGAGACATATCTATTTTATATATGAACAATCTGTTTGACAAACTCAAAATTTAGCAAGGTGTTCAACAGGCCATTTTTTCACTACACAATTGGCATTTTTAAGGATATCTACAATTAAAAGTTCAGCCCCTAGATGAGATTTGTATTTTTTTTTATTCAAAATAGAATCAAACTTACAGTTTTGAGCTTTCTTGTCCAGGTATTGACATCAAGTATCTGCACTTCATCCGAGCTGTCATCCGAGCTATCGCTTAAAACATCTATCACCCTCTTACCTTTCTCCTTTGTGCACTTCAGGTGCACTATTATTTTACCACCGAATCTACCTTTCTCACGGTGATAATCTTCTCTTTTCTGCAAACGTTCACCATCCCATTTCGCCATCAAAGGATGGCAATGGATACCTTCATCATCATTGGTCATCTGAACATGCTCTAGATAAAATAACTGTCCATAAAACAAAATTAAACAAATATTATTTGACCATAATATCTTGTGAAAAAATATTAGAAAATGAAATTGATGGCTTTCTAATATTACTTGGATAAATATCAAGCTTCCTTCAAGACGCCCCTTATGTACCACATTTCTTTTAAGGCCACGGAGAAGAATCTTGATTGTAAAATCTGCCCAATTAATTTTTGAAATTAATTGAATGTCATCCACCATGTTCAGATATTCATACGGTATTACTTCGCTTGGTGGTGGAGCTAGAACCCCAGCAACCAACAACATAACAAACATACGAATAAAATTAGGGTCGCATGGGTCAATATGGAGGATGCGATCCATTAAAGAGTTGAAGGTCATATGCTCTTGCGATGGATCTTTGAATATCCTAATAAGTTCCTCCTTCGGCCTTCCCATCTCTTCTATATCAATCTGAGTACCTTCATTTCTCAATCCCATAATGCACCACACATCTTGCGTGGTTATGGGAACATCCATTTCTCCCATTTTGAAGCTATGAGAGATCGGATTGAATACTTTTATCATGTCAACAATAAGTTTTCTAGAGATGAGCATCGGCTGCAATTTAAGGGTTGCTCCAAAGCCTGATTCCACTATATGTGCCCTTTGTGGTGGGCTTAAAGCTTTTTGTCATCATTGCGAATTTGCCAGATAGATCAATTCCCTTTATAATTGCAGAAAATACATAATATCAGAAGATTTTTTTATTACTAATTTGATTAAAAAAATATATGGGGACTGTCTTACTGATCTTTAATTTGTGCGAACATATTGGATTGGGAATTGGCTATTGGCTAGTGGCTAGTATAATTCTTTCATTGGCTGCTGGTACGGAATTGGCTACTAGTATAATTTCAGTCAACAAGTATAATTCAAACAAGAGACCATCTTAGGGGACTGTATATTGTTTGAACTAGTCTTGCATGTTGTTGGTGGAATAAAGTGATTAAAGAAAAAGCATACCTCAATGGAAGATTTTCCCACTGCAGCACTACTTTCAGCCATTTGTGCCTCAAGTTCGTCAGTATTACCCTCTAATCTTTATTTGTCAAACTGTATTATGAATACGTAAACATAAATAAGTTTATATTCAATTAGTACTGGACAACATTTGCTACCACTCTGCCCCAAATTATATCAATCCAGACTTTATGTATATAGTACCATGGGTAATTATCAAAATGTTAATCGTCATAATCATTTCAAGCAGAGTTGTATCTTGGCATCTATCAATATAAATAAGAAACTTACAGTAAGATACTTGCAGTTTTCAATTTAACCAATTTTCATGATAAAACAAAACATGGAGTATGGTTTCTGGTAAGCTTCAAAGAAGATTTCCGTAACACAATTGAGAGTAAAATAACAAAGTATTATTTGATAGTAAAGGAGTCAGTGAAGTACCTTCCAACAATGATTGCCGTAACACAATTGAAAGTAACAATTCTCCTGGCGCCAAAAGATGGAATTAGATAAAAAAGTAAGTCTGACTCATGAATATCCTGAATTGTTTAAATACATGTGTTCTAAATGAACATGGGAGTATAACTGTCATGTAGATGATGGAGAAGAGGGGGTGCGAAGACTAGTGGTGCATGGTCTAAATTTTGGCGCGAGAAAATGTTAAATCGGATCTCTCCGACTGGTGGGTCCGGATTTGGTTATAACTGAACGTGGGAATGGGAAATAAATAAGGGAGCATTAATTGTTGATAGTTACAAATTAAAGTTAGTTGAATATTTAACCAAAATAAGAATTTGGCTATCCTTTTTAAATATTAATGTTAAAAAACAAAATAGCAAAACGAGTTCAGGTAGTCTGTTCGTTCATGTTATGAAAGTCTAATGCTTTAAATTCAAATGAATTTTTTATTCTCTTTTTTTTTAAATAAAAAACGAAGAAAAATCCATATGGACTGTTCATTTTTTTTAAACAAACTGACAAAACGAGTTCAGGTAGTCTATTCGTTCATGTTATGAAAGTCTAATGCTTTAAAATCAAATGAATTTTTTATTCTCTTTTTTTTTTTTAAAAAATAAAAAACGAAAAAAAACTATATGGACTGTTCATTTTTTTTAAACAAAATGACAAAACGAGTTCGGGTAGTCTATTCGTTCATGTTATGAAAGTCTAATGCTTTAAAATCAAATGAATTTTTTTATTCTCTTTTTTTTTTAAAAAAAAAATTCATATGGACTGTTCATTTTTTTAAACAACATGACAAAACAAGTTCAGGTAGTATGTTCGGTGATGTTATGAAAGTCTAATGCTTTAAATTCAAATGAATTTTTTATTCTCTTTTTTTTTAAATAAAAAACGAAGAAAAATCCATATGGACTGTTCATTTTTTTTAAACAAACTGACAAAACGAGTTCAGGTAGTCTATTCGTTCATGTTATGAAAGTCTAATGCTTTAAATTCAAATGAATTTTTTTCTCTTTTTAAAAAAAAATGAAAAAAAATCCATATGTACTGTTCATTTTTTTAAACAAAATGACAAAACGAGTTCGGGTAGTCTATTCGTTTATGTTATGAAAGTCTAATGCTTTAAAATCAAATGAATTTTTTATTCTCTTTTTTTTAAAAAAAATAAAAAAACGAAGAAAAATCTATATGGACTGTTCATTTTTTTAAACAAAATGACAAAACGAGTTCGGGTAGTCTATTCGTTCATGTTATGAAAGTCTAATGCTTTAAATTCAAATGAATTTTTTATTCTCTTTTTTTTTTAAATAAAAAACGAAGAAAAATCCATATGGACTGTTCATTTTTTTTTAAACAAACAGACAAAACGAGTTCAGGTAGTCTATTCGTTCATGTTATGAAAGTATAATGCTTTAATTCAAATGAATTTTTTATTCTCTTTTTAAAAAAAATGAAAAAAAATCCATATGGATTGTTCATTTTTTTTTAAACAAACTGACAAAACGAGTTCAGGTAGTCTATTCGTTCATGTTATGAAAGTCTAATGCTTTAAAATCAAATGAATTTTTTATTCTCTTTTTTTTTAAAAAAATAAAAAAACGAAAAAAAAACTATATGGACTGTTCATTTTTTTTAAACAAAATGACAAAACGAATTCGGGTAGTCTATTCGTTCATGTTATGAAAGTCTAATGCTTTAAAATCAAATAAATTTTTTATTCTTTTTTTTTATAAAAAAAAATTCATATGGACTGTTCATTTTTTTAAACAACATGACAAAACAAGTTCAGGTAGTTTGTTCGTTCATGTTATGAAAGTCTAATGCTTTAAATTCAAATGAATTTTTTATTCTCTTTTTTTTTAAAATAAAAAACGAAGAAAAATCCATATGGACTGTTCATTTTTTTTAAACAAACTGACAAAATGAGTTCAGGTAGTCTATTCGTTCATGTTATGAAAGTCTAATGCTTTAAATTCAAATGAATTTTTTATTCTCTTTTTAAAAAAAATGAAAAAAAATCCATATGGACTGGTTATTTTTATAAACAAAATGACAAAACGAGTTCGGGTAGTCTATTCGTTTATGTTATGAAAGTCTAATGCTTTAAAATCAAATGAATTTTTTATTCTCTTTTTTTTAAAAAATAAAAAAACGAAAAAAAACTATATGGACTGTTCAATTTTTTTAAACAAAATGACAAAACGAGTTCGGGTAGTCTATTCGTTCATGTTATGAAAGTCTAATGCTTTAAATTCAAATGAATTTTTTATTCTCTTTTTTTTTTAAAAAAAATAAAAAACGAAGAAAAATCCATATGAACTGTTCATTTTTTTTAAACAAACTGACAAAACGAGTTCAGGTAGTCTATTCGTTCATGTTATGAAAGTCTAATGCTTTAATTCAAATGAATTTTTTATTCTCTTTTTAAAAAAAATGAAAAAAAAATCCATATGGATTGTTCATTTTTTTAAACAAACTGACAAAACGAGTTCAGGTAGTCTATTCGTTCATGTTATGAAAGTCTAATGCTTTAAAACCAAATGAATTTTTTTATTCTCTTTTTTTTTTAAAAATAAAAAAACGAAAAAAAACTATATGGACTGTTCATTTTTTTTAAACAAAATGACAAAATGAATTCGGGTAGTCTATTCGTTCATGTTATGAAAGTCTAATGCTTTAAAATCAAATGAATTTTTTATTCTTTTTTTTATAAAAAAAAATTCATATGGACTGTTCATTTTTTTTAAACAACATGACAAAACAAGTTCAGGTAGTCTGTTCGTTCATGTTATGAAAGTCTAATGCTTTAAATTCAAATGAATTTTTTATTCTCTTTTTAAAAAAAATGAAAAAAAATCCATATAGACTGTTCATTTTTTTAAACAAAATGACAAAACGAGTTCGGGTAGTCTATTCGTTTATGTTATGAAAGTCTAATGCTTTAAAATCAAATGAATTTTTTATTCTCTTTTTTTTTAAAATAAAAAAACGAAAAAAAAACTATATGGACTGTTCAATTTTTTTAAACAAAATGACAAAACGAGTTCGGGTAGTCTATTCGTTCATGTTATGAAAGTCTAATGCTTTAAATTCAAATGAATTTTTTATTCTCTTTTTTTTAAAAAAATAAAAAACGAAGAAAAATCCATATGGACTGTTCATTTTTTTTAAACAAACTGACAAAACGAGTTCAGGTAGTCTATTCGTTCATGTTATGAAAGTCTAATGCTTTAAATCAAATGAATTTTTTATTCTCTTTTTAAAAAAAATGAAAAAAAATCCATATGGATTGTTCATTTTTTTAAACAAACTGACAAAACGAGTTCAGGTAGTCTATTCGTTCATGTTATGAAAGTCTAATGCTTTAAAACCAAATGAATTTTTTATTCTCTTTTTTTTTTAAATAAAAAAACGAAAAAAAAACTATATGGACTGTTCATTTTTTTTTAAACAAAATGACAAAATGAATTCGGGTAGTCTATTCGTTCATGTTATGAAAGTCTAATGATTTAAAATCAAATGAATTTTTTATTCTTTTTTTTTATAAAAAAAAATTCATATGGACTGTTCATTTTTTTTAAACAACATGACAAAACAAGTTCAGGTAGTCTGTTCGTTCATGTTATGAAAGTCTAATGCTTTAAATTCAAATGAATTTTTTATTCTCTTTTTTTTTTAAAATAAAAACGAAGTAAAATCCATATGGACTGTTCATTTTTTTTAAACAAACTGACAAAACGAGTTCAGGTAGTCTATTCGTTCATGTTATGAAAGTCTAATGCTTTAAATTCAAATGAATTTTTTATTCTCTTTTTTTGAAAATAAAAAACGAAGAAAAATCCATATGGACTGTTCATTTTTTTTAAACAAAATGACAAAACAAGTTCAGGTAGTCTGTTCGTTCATGTTATGAAAGTCTAATGCTTTAAATTCAAATTCCATTGTTCTTTTTTTTATATCAAAATATCAGTCCATTTGGTTTATTTGGATTTTTAGAAATTTATTTATATTTTACTTGACTTTTCCTGGATTTTCTATTATTATTTTAGAATTTTATGAAATTCATTCAACCATGGGAACATTTCAAAAATAGAAAAGACCATTAAAATGACATATTTTCATATCAAAATATAAATGAATTTGGTTTGTTTATAAATTTAGAATTTTATAGATATTTTATTTGAATTTTTCTGAGTTTTCTATTATTTTTAAAGAATTTTTTAATTTTTCTGATTATTTGGAATTTTGTGATTGGTTCACGTGTGCAGGGGATGTTGAGCTGACTGCTGCGTGGCTCTGACGTGGAGCTGACAAAGCTGCTAACGTGGCAGAGGCGTTGACCGTTCTCTCCATTTTTTGTAGTGGGTCATCACCCTGTCAGTGACCCGTCTCATGAAGTTCTGACACAGCGGATCCTTTGTGGTCACGGATTCAAATCCGTCTCCTCCGACAGAACGGGGTATTTTGCAGTTTAGTCCCCCAACTTTCTCCGATCAATTCACGGCGATTCCGTCCACCGTTTCGATAAAAGTTCGACTTGCTGGAATCGTGAAGGTGAGGGGAACACAGCGGTGTAATCAGTTTGAGACATTGAAGCTTGGTTTATCCCTTTATACCAGAGAGAGGTCGGATAGGCATTAATGGCGTTTGAGGTTTTCTTCTTTCTTTTTTTTGCCAGAAAGAGGTCTCCATCATCCATGGAGGTGTATAGAAGGCAGTGTTAAGGTCACTTTTGTATGGGAGAGCTTGGAGAAGGATGTACTGGACTGAGTCAACTCGTCCAGATTTGAGTCTGGTTTGGGTCTTCTCTGTGGGGCCCGCTTGACCGCCTTCTTGTGCCAGCAACAAGTTGGATAGGTTCAGGAGGTTAAATATACCATGTTCATGTCTTTTTTTAAGGTTGAAGCACCATGATTTGGTGAGTGAGACATTGAGGCAGAAGGGCATCCTTTTGTTCATTTTCAGTTTTGCATGTAAGTCATTTTTCAGTTTGGCCGCCTAGGTCTATCGGAGGGAAGGAAGGACTGAACGATTGGGATTGAGCGGAAAAATAAAAATAGTAACAGAGAGAGATAACGGAGAGACTAACATAAAAATGCTAATGTCTATTTTACCCTTCCACATAGCTTCTATCGTCTCCTTCAACTCTCTAAGTACTATTCGAGCTGATTACTTTATACACCACCATCATTAATATCAAATTTGATTTGCAGTTGACTGATTTAATATTCGAGCAGAAACAATTAACACTAATTTGACCGCTGTGTTCAAACCAGTGGCGAATCTAGGATTTCGTGTCAGCAGGGTCCGTAAATTTTTTTGCTGAAAACATATGCACGATGTAACGTCTAATATAGACATAGTATAATAATAATTTTTAAATAAACAAATCTAAAATAATATTATATAAAAAAATTTATGAAAAATCAAATATATATTATAATAACAATAAAAAATCTAAAATAATATATTTAATATACAAAATAATAATTCAAAAATAAAAAAAAACAAAAAAATACAACAATTTCCTCTGAATTTTTATTTTTCTCATGATTTTGCATAATAGGTTCATTAAAAATCTCATTAATACTTATTTTTCTATATTATAAATATATAAAGATAGAAACCATACGGAAGAGTTCGGTTACTATTCAAACCATAATATTTCTAATCATTTATAGCATTTGAATTTTTTTTGACAGGAACAGTATTTAGATTTTTTAAGTGGCATTTTTTTTCATATTATCTGAAATTTACTTTTGATCTTTTGTGATATCTTTTGTTTATAATGTTCTAAAATTCACAAAATATTATATAGACGAATTATGCAATGCGCGAGATTCACGCTAGTATATATATGCGACAAATAATTATTCATTGAAATATTCAATTTCATTCTAACTTCTATGTTTTGTCTTAATAAGATTCATTTGGGAGGAAAAAAGAAGATGATTAGTCATAAACAAATACTGTCTAGGTTCCTATAAGATTTTATAGACGTCGTTATGCAATTTCAATTAAACACGACATGTTCAGCTGGGTCCTTCACATTTTTGAGATGGATCCCTAATCTCTTGTGATTTTTTTTAATTACAAACAAATATAATTACAAGTAATTTTTTTTTAGGTGGGTCCAAATTATACTTGCCTTCGCCCCTGGTTCAAATCCCGTTTGTGCTTCATTTCCAAAAGGTTGGATGGTAAATAACTTTTTTACTAGTGGCTCCGTTTGGATTCCATTTGGGAAGAAGGGAAAAATGGAAGAAAGAATAAGGGAATAAATTTATTATAAACAATCCAAACTCTTCACAAAATTACACACTTTCCAATACTTCTTTCCTCCTTCCCACACCTTATCCAAACGGAGCCAGTAATAATAAAAAAAAATAATTCCACCAGCAAAATGCAAAAACGATTATTAATTTCTACGTGGCATTCCGTGAATTCACAGTCGAATTCTTCGATCTATTTGTACCATGGAACTTAAAAAAGACAAATTGACGAGGAAAACAACGATTAATTCATGATAAAATCAAATAGCAATTTAACAAAATATTGGGATTGATATGGATGGAGGGGTTTAATTTCCTTTTGGGATTGATTTCTAATGCTGATCTGTGATAAATGTACTTCAAATCAATCGAACTGAGAGTTTACTTTTTACCCTTTTTGCAATAGTTGAAGGATATATATGTCTAATATAAAAGAGGTGATCGAATATGTAAATTAGAAACCAAATTCACCTATTAATTTTAATTTCTCTTTGGGGTTGTATAATTACACGTGAATCGTGAACGGTTGAGACTTGAGACTTTTCTGGCACGTTCGTACGTAGCCAGCTCTATATAAACACTAGCGGGTTTTCGCGCGTTGCGCGAATTATTTTTATTTGATATAAATCCATGAAAAAAGGCAAATAGTTTAAATTGAAAGAACGATCATCATAAAATCGAGATCGAAATACATCCAAATAAGGTAAAAAAAAAAGATTAATTACTTGCTGGCTGGTGTACTGAAAATATATACATTTTAGTCATTACCATCAAAACTATGATGACAGATGATTATTATGTTGTCTTATCTTTTTGGATGAAAGAAAATTCTACTTCAATCAAATTATTAAGCTATAATGAAAATATGAAACAATTTGGTCGATATCATCTAATTTGATAAAATCTAACATAAAAATTTACCCTTCAAACCACATTTCTGATTTCCCCAAGCAATTCCTCAAGCCATACTCATATACAACATCCATAGTATAAGAAAATTGAATTGGCATCAGAGAAACGAATACAATAATACAAAATACAATAAAAATTCAAAGATTGCACTATAGCCTTGGAATACTTGCAACGAAATCCCAACTTTTAAGATTGGAGTAATAAACTGAGGCACATTTACACACAGCGAAATACTGAACTTCTCTAATAGCTTCTCATGCAAATTTTGCATAAAATAAAATGAACAACATATGACAACTAAAAGGGGGCACAAAAAGAAAAAACGACTAACGTTTTGAAATAAAATTTTGCTTACAAACTAAAAAGAAATCTACACATTAGAGATTCAACTTAGCAGTAACTATACAGTGGATAATTATTTACAATTTTACAGTTTCAAAGCCAATAGTCATAGAAATCTGCATGCTATAATTTAATTTAACCACTGACTACATATTATCATATATCCTAGCTATATCAGATCTCACTAAACAAAAGTTAATATTCACTACAATTAACCTGACCTATTCACCATACTGAATCAAACAATTTATTAGGCCTATCCAAAAATAGAAACACATAATGTACATAAAAATAGATTCTATTAAACTATCCATACTTTAAATGCACATTTAGGTAGCACAAACCTACCAGCAGCTCAGTTCATCGCTATTTTGTCTAGAAAAAGCCCGGCTCAATAAATCACTAAATTGATTGATATGCAGATTTGGGCTATAAAGGTGAACCATCCCCGCACTAAATAAGAGGTAAAACCAAAGTATATTACAGATCAATTGTGCTGATATATTCTTTACTGGCAACAGTTCACAGCAAGACACCGGCCAACCTTACCCCACAACCCCTGGCCAAAAAAAAAAGTAGTTCGTGCTATTCTATTTGTGATCTTTTTCTTCTTTAAGAAATGTGCATACTTTCTCAGGTTATTGAAAAAGCCATCTAGCAATTCTCATGACTCTAGGGAAACAGAAGGGGAAGTATTGAGGAAAATATTGTACAAAAAGGAAGTGATGTGTCCTTACCACATTATCAGGTGTATCATGTTGTTGGCACATAATCCATGGTACACCTATATATCCTGTGATAGTGCCATGCTGGCAGCCCACATGGCGTAAGGCTTACTTCCATCTCCATAGGCCATCTCGATGTCTCCATATTCATTCTTGATCTGCAAATAATTATAATAATAATAATAATAATAATAATAATAATAATAATAATAATAATAATAATAATAAGAGAAAGCCTTCAATCAAAGCGCTTTGACCGGAGTTCCAGTTAAACCCCGTCAGATCTCAATTTTGAAAGTTCAAACGACCGATCCGAACCGTCAAATATGATCTCCATATTGAAATCTCCTTGCCAACCAAAATTTTCATTTTTTTTTAATTTTTTAAGTATTTTTTTCGGATTTTCAAAAATCGTTAATCTAATTTGTTCTGAACCCTACAAAAATTGCTGTTTTTTAAAATCCGAAAAAAATACTTAAAAAATTCAAAAAAATGAAAATTTTGGTCGGCAAGGAGATTTCAATATGGAGATCATATTTGACGGTTCGGATCGGTCGTTTGAACTTTCAAAATTGAGAACCGACGGGGTTTAACTGAGACTCCGGTCAAAGCGCTTTGATTGAATCCATTCTCTAATAATAATAATAATAATAGCACAGAAGTCAACTTATAATATAGAAAACCTTGAATGACTCATCATTAGTACAGAATGTGGTGCCGGGCACATAATAGCCAAATTGGCACTCCACTGCATATGGTATAGATATAATTAGATTATCAAAAGACATGAAATGAAGAGTACATTAAATTGTATAATTTAAAACTCACCCATAATTCCACTCAGCAGCAACAAAAGCACCAATTCGAAGGATCTCGTAGAGACCTGTGCATCCTTAATAATCATAGCTAATTTTACCAAATTGAAGTGGTCTTCAAAATAATACTGAAAAGGACACATACTCTCTTAAATCTCTTCACAAAAACTTGAATTTAAATAATGAGAATTGAAAAGTTAGCAAAACAGTGGTAAATACCAATTGTGCAAGAGCATACATGTAAACTCAGTTTGGTACCTAAAAAGTAAGTGCGAACATCGAGCATTATCTGGGCATCAATGGTGATTGCTACTCAAATGGAGCCAAATTAAGGTGAATTATAAAGAAGCTCACAGAAAAAGGGAAAAAAATTAGAAAGGAAACATAAGAAAGAGAAAAACCTAGAAGGGAAGCAGTAGGAGCTATACCTTCTTGGGCACTCCACAAATCAAAGAGCCAATTTGACATGGGACACGTGGTGAGAAAAACAAAACCTTTGAAAGAAGAATCTACAATAGTGTTAACTGCAGTAATGCTGAGGAGGGAAATGCCATGGGGGAGAGAAGAAACAACACCATGTCACCATGAGAAAAACAACACCAGAAAGGAGAAATGTCGTCTGAAAATAGAAAGGAAATTATAATTAGTTGAAAGAGAGAATTATCATTAAATTCCAGAAAATACAGACACTACTTCTCAAATGTCAGCTAACCAAAATTTTAGATTCAAATCAGTCGTGAAGATGAAAGCATCTTAACAAAACTGTCTTGACATATATGATAGATAAAATTGGTTTTATGCCACTCCAAAACAACTTAATTCTAAATATGCCATCAGAAAACAACTAATTAGATATGTGCCACCATAAAACAACACAAATTGGTTTTATGCCACTATTTTCATTTAAAACATATTAGAAAGTATTTTTTATAAAAAATAAATAATTTTATAATGTCAGATTTTTTAAAAAATCCTTAAATACCCTTGATAGAATGTGGCATAAAAAGTGAAAAATGAAAAACATCATGTCCCCACGGACAGTCCCCTTTGTTCCTCCGTGGAGACGAAAGGGTTTCGTGCTTGGAGAGAAGAGACGCGCAGCGGCGGCGGCGGCGGCAGCAGCGACACACGACCCGTCGGGATGGACTTCGCCGTTAGGAGAGAAGAGATACAAGATCCGCTAACCCTAACTGCTACGACTGCGAGAGATGCGACGTTTGCGAGATGTCCGAACCGTAATCCTAACTTTTCCATGGATCCACTCATACCACGTAGCTCGCCATATCCGCTTTTTTCTGCTCGCGATTTTGTTACTTTCTCATTTAGTTTCTCCGATTGTTTAAAGTAGTGAGATGAGATGAGATGAGATGTTTATTCCAGATTCGAGATACACGAACGTGAAATCGCCAATTCCAATCGGTTAATGATCAAGTCTGAATGTCTGATGTGTTAGCTTCCAATTGAGAGGCTTGTAATTGTAATTTTCTGGGAACGTTTGATCTATTTTTATCCTAAATACTTTTTGTTTCTCTGAAAAATTGGATCCTCTGTTATCGCCATTGGATAGATCTTTTCTCAGTAGTACCATTTTGTTTGTAAATAAAGCTCCCGAATGGGATTTTTTTTAATTTAGTTGTTTATATGGAATGTTTGTATTTAATTTGTTCGTTTCTAAAATAAAAAAAATAAAAACGGTTTCTTGATATGGTTTGTGTTTAATTTGTTCTATTGAAATGGTTTCTCAGTAGTTTTTTTGGATGGCATATTTCAAATTTTAATTTTGTGGTGACATATTTAAAAGGGTAACATGGTCATTTAATCTATCAATGACATAAAACTAATTATTATTGTTTTGCAGTGGCATAAAACCAATTAGTTGTTTTGGGATGACATATCTTGAATTTAAGATTTTTGGAGTGGCATAAACCAAATTTCCCCTATATAATATTGTAACAAAGTCTGCAATTGTATAAAATTCTGAAATTAAAATGTAAAAGCAGTCAACATTAGCCAAATCTACTATATTATTACAATATTACCAGCTATAATAATAAACTTGTTAAGCAAATTATAAGCAAAAAATAGAAATTAAAATGTCTCCTAACCAAATTTGACAACCAAATCATATAATTGCCTCCATTCTTCACCTTCGCACTTGTTCTAAAATCCATCAGATTATTTATTTGCTGAACTTATGTAGCCTTCGCACCTGAATTTCTGCCCGACATAAGAAGAAAAAGGAAAAATAAATATGTTAAATATAGCCACATACATTGCAAGTGTTTAATTTGGGCAAACGAAAAGACAAACATATAACTCTTAATTTGATCCTTCCCAGCAATTTTAACAACGAAGGTGCAGAGGCAAAAAAACAGAAAAGCAGTGCAGAAGGAATGAGCTGAAGAAAAGAGCAGTGTAGAAGAAAATTAGAAAACAACCATCACACAACAAAGGAAAAAGGAAAGGAGAAAACCCAAAAAAAAGAGAGCACTAACCTAGGCAGCGGAGGAAGAGCACGGGAAGAGCACGCATATAGGCCCAGAGTACCGGAAGCCAAGAGAACATGCGAGAGAAGCACAGGCAAGGCTCACAAAAACATGTGTGCGCAGCGAGAGGCGATTAACAAATCAGTAGACCAGAAGAAAGACCATAATAGGACTCAAAAGAGGCAAAACAAAATGGCGCACGCACCAGGAGTAGTTGGTGGAGGAGCGTCCGTACGCAACGCATATGGGGGAAGGCATCGATCCGGTCCGTAGAAGGTAGTGAGAGAGAAGAGGAGGGGGCGAGACTACCAAAGCGAAGACGACAAAGTGGGGAGGGAGAACTCTCCAGAAGAACTGATCAAACGGAGAAAGAGAGTTTAATCGGACGGCCAAGATCGATAGAAACATATGAACGGTTTGGATTCGATTACTGTGTACAGTATCGGATTCGGGCGGAATTAGTCAGGATTAATATATGTTTCGATTTCGATAGGCCTGCCGACGATACACTATTTACCGTTTCCGTGCACGTTCGTCCAAACGAAACGATTAACGATACAAAAAATCATTTCATTTCCAAAAATGGAACGGTAAACAGAACAAATCATTTCGGTTCCGTTTCTACAAATAGTGTTGTTTTCAAAATAAAAACAAGTTGTTCTGTTCCGTTCCGTCCAAACGGAATGAAAGGCATTTCGTTTCTAAAAACGAAACGGAAAACAAAATGGAACAATCATACCGATGATGGAACAAAATGGTCCATTCTGTTGCCGTTGTTAGCATTAAACAGGCCTATATAAACCCCTAGGATTCTTGATCTTCTATACACTTCATCCCCAGCTTGTTCTTGATAAACCCTTCTATCAAACCATATCGATCATTGCAAAACTGCCTTTCTTAATTAAAAAACCATGAGCAACAAAGCAACAACATTCTTTATCATCAACCAAGCCGATGTGAACTACTGTCTAGCCGCCCGTGCTAGTAAGGTTGTCTTCGCTCTTGTCGACCCACGTGATCCTTACCAGGTAATTAAGCTAGCACATTATTGGTTGACTATCCATGTTTTTAACACACTGTTCTGTATTAGAATCTGATTTAATTGCTTAAAAATGCCGGAGCAGCAATGGATCAAGAAGGAGACTCCCACGAAGGACCAGGAGGGTCAACCTGCCTTTGTTCTTGTCAACAAAGCTACCAACGAAACAATCAATCATAGCAAGAAAATTGGTCCGGTAAGTCTTTGATAATTATTCATATTTTTTCTTTATATATATATTATACAGAGAGAATTTAGAAATTAGTTAATATTTCAGTACAAATTGTGACCTTGAGAGATCTGTCTGACTCTGAACTTCGCTCTGTTAATTTTCTTCAAACTAGTTGGGTCTGGTTCAGAATTATCAAGCGGACGACAACTCGGTGCTTTGGACAGAGTCAAAGGATGGAGACAAGGATTTCAAGTACATTCGTTTCGTTGGGTGGGCGGACTCGATTACAACATTGTTGCGAATAACCATGAAATCCATGAGGAAGAATCGTGGACCTCGCATATGGAACCCACATTAGCCAACGATGGAAGTTTGTAGCTGACAACAGTAAGGACGAGCAGGTAACTGCCCCGAAGACAGTCACCATCTCCTGCCGTAGGAAAGAGGGCTTCAACCTCACCGTTCGTAATGGAACTGTTGTATTGGCTCCTGCCGATCCAAATGATACAAATCAGGTCTGTCCTGTCATGTTGTGTCATGTGGGGTATACAATTTTATAGTTATAACTTTTGTTTCTTTACAATTATTTTCCATTGTAATTAAATATGTATCCTTAATTATCATTGTATAGTCTAATATTGATAGAATTTTCTCTTACATATATATATATATATATATCGATCCAGATATGGATCAAAGATGTCTCATACGCCAACCGAGTCAAGGATCAAGACGGGAAACAAGCCTTTGCGTTGATTAACAAAGCCACAGGCAAAGCGATCAAGCATGGTTTTGGCCCAGGATACCTAGTATGCACCCACCCAGCTTGCTACATATTATACTTCCTTAAGAATAAGAAAATGAACTATTATATATTATGTCAAGATGCTTACTGCTGTAATTTATTTTTCATTCAGGTCCAGTTGGCGGAATTTAACCGAAATTATTTGGATTCATCGCTCCTTTGGACAGAGAGTGAAAAAGCACTTGGCTTCCGAGAAATAAGAATGCAAGCTAATACTTCTGCAGCCTTTAATGTCTTTTATGTGAACGAAGCAGACTCGAACAAGGCACTGCTTACATTAAGGTTAAGGAATGACAGCAGTGATCAAGCGTGGAAATTTCAAGA
This sequence comes from Rhynchospora pubera, assembly GCA_028095005.1. Lineage (NCBI taxonomy): Eukaryota > Viridiplantae > Streptophyta > Magnoliopsida > Poales > Cyperaceae > Rhynchospora > Rhynchospora pubera. The sequence goes on along the minus strand of CM051462.1, from coordinate 146,062,958 downwards.
AATTATGTAAGTTCTTATGTATATTATTTTATCTTAGTAACTACAGACTTGTAGCTTTGCATGCCTATTTATTCAATATTTTTTTTAAGGCGCCGTGGTAAAAACCACGACGCAATTTTCATTTAAAAGAAAGTAATTAGAAACAAATTACAAAGATATGTACAGAAAGTTATAAGCATTAAAGCATGCCTGTAATGGTTGATTGAATTAATTATATCACACCATGACAATATATATAATTATGTATAAATAATTAAATCGGAAAATCTCACTTCTTGATAATTTCTTTATTTTATGGGATGCCAGTGATACCACACCAGAAAAACCTAGCAATCAATGGGACCCCAGTAAGGCAGATATTTTTTTTGACGGCGGCAAATAATTAGGGACGGCGCCGGCAAGCCAATCTAGGCCGATGTCTTTTGAAATACTTTGCTTTATTTCTTTTTTTTTATGATGACTTTGCTTTATTTCTTATGCGCTTGAAATAAGAACCTTGTAGTCGCTTCAATTTATTTATCTCAGAGGCTTTATTATTCGTCATGTAATGCGTCTCTCGGTTGATGTTTTATTATAATATAATATAATGTTGTTTGTTTAAATCCATCTTAATTTCCAGTCTAATTTTTTTTTGTATTTTAATCCGAGTTCTCTTTGCCTCCACAATGTCCCGGAGCTAAAGAGCCTTTTTCCTGTAGGATAGTCTATAGATATACAATATGTATGTTCACTACGCGAAATATGGGATTTTGTAACGTTCTATAAAAAGGATCTGTAACGTTTATGGACACGTTACAGTAGGCTCCGTTGCAAAAAGATTTAAACGTTACAGATCTGCAACATTCTTTTCAAAAAAAACGTTACAGATTATATAATTAATATTTTACACACAGCTTTTTGAATAAATCTGTAACGCTCTATTTGAAAAAAACGTTATAGAATATGGGATTCTGTAACGTTTTTTTGAAAAAAAACGTTGCAAAATTATTTTATTTTTTTTATATAGCAGGTATTCTGTGGCTAGCCCATGTTGCTAGCCGTACAAACTGGTACAAATATATAATTAATATGCATATCACAGACACAATATCACATATATATCAAACACATTCATATACAAATAACAAACAAGCCATGCAAATGAGAATAAAAAATTATTTTCAACAAATATACATCAATTTATTTACAAGAGTCATGATACATTTCAAATTAATCATCCTTAAATTCCTCTGAAACATCTTTCAATCAAGAACACTTAAACTGCATGATATATGTGCTTAATTGCTTCTTTATTTTTAGGAACAGTTTAATTTGCCCCTTGTAGACATAAATTTTATTTGAAAAACTTCACTTCTGACTCAGCAGTACCGCTTCAAGAATATGGCAATATGCAATTGGAGCAAAGTTGCACATTCTCTAGTATATCGTCATTGCTTTTTGGCCTCGCTGAGGACTCCCTTCTATGCAAATCCACAAAGACTGTGACTGACAATTAAAATTTTTAAATAAGCCTGATTTCATAGAAAGCTAGAAATCACATTAGAGTTGAAAAAAAAATCATAAATAGACAAATTTGCAGCACAAAATAAATTTTCGTGATTTTTAAGTAAGCCTGAACTTTAAATAAGCAAACTTTTATCATCACTGTACTTTAGAAAGATCTCTTTGAAGCTTTCTTTTTGTACCATGCACCAAACTTTTTTCAGAAACAACTGATCTGGTTGTTCTTGAAGAATGACCAAAGCATAAAAATCCCAAACCTTTTTCAGTACCAAAGCAAAGAAATGAGAGGAACATATGTAGAAAAAAATAGAAAATTTCACAGATCCAAACCTGATTACTGCAAATTCACTATTTTAAGAGAGAGGAAAAAAACAAAACGAAAAACATAGACAATTTCATAATCACTGGATAAGGCGCAAAACAAAAACAAACGGTGCTGAAATGAAAGGGAAAGAAGAGATGTACCTGTCAGGCTGAGCAACCTTTCAAGTTTGAGTCAAACGGGGATGGAGCAAGTTTCTGAAGAGCTCGATTGCCTGGTCGCTGGTTTGAGCCTTCAAAGAATCTGCAATGAACCGAAACATCAATCAGCAAAAATCCAATGCAAAAAAAATGGAGAAAAGAGGAGATTTGAGTGCCTTCGAGAGAAGAGGAGGTCGGCTTGTGCAGTCGAGAGGAGCTTTGAGTTGGCCGGCCAAAAAACGAGAGGGAGAGGAGAGCTGAGTGCAGTCGGCTAGGGTTTAAACGAGAAGGAGAGTCGAGAGAGAGGGGACTTAAGAAATTTTTCGAAAAAAGGAGGAGTCGATAGGTATATAGGAGTCGGACCTAGAATCCCTAACAAAAATATCAGGAAAATCTGTAACGCTTTTTATATAAAAAACGTTACAGAAGGAAAATGATAATCTGTAACGTTTTATATATAAAAAACGTTACAGATCTGTAACGTTTTTTGTATAAAAAATGTTACAGAAGCTTTGACATTTTTTTTCTTTTTTTTTATGGAAAACTTGTAACGCTTAATTTATAAAAAACGTTACAGATTAGATCCACTTTTTTTCACCCGCTTATTTTTCGCAGATCTATAACGGGTTTTAAAGAAAGCGTTACAGATGACCCGTTGCAAAAGCCTGTTTTGTGGTAGTGGTTGGTGATATATTATTTTTTTCCTTCACTAATTGAGTGATTCTTTAAAATTTTAATAACGCGCGCTTTTATTCGTTGACTGTATTGTGCTTTTAGTCTCTCGTTCCAAATAGAAAATTAAGGTCAACTAGTTTAATTCTTTTGCATTTTTCCCCCTTCCAAGAGCTAGCGATGTTGACTTTGTTCGATCTGGGTGGAAGAGCAACAAGTTTCTCAATGTCTACACTCTACAGTCCCGTCATTTCAATTTTCTACCATTTTATGCTATAAAATATAAATAATGTATACTTCAATTTCATTCCGCGAAATTCTTGTAGAATGATACAGTACCCTTTGTGCATCTGAGCCGTTCATCTGTTGCTATGCGCGGGATAGATTTTATCTCCGCCCTTCGTCTCCATTATCTCTTTGTTAGGAAATCGCTCAATTTTAATTTTTAGACTAATTACACTTAATTAATCCAATTAAACAAAGAGCAAGTAATGATCTAGTGCTAAGTCAACTGACACACAAGAGATAGGTGAGAAATTTGTACCTCTCTTGATATCGCAATCAAGAGGCTCGATCCTACGACTTAGAAATCGATGGCGTGCTCTCCTTGCGCCTCCGCCATGGTTGATGGCCGCCTCGAGTCCACCTAGAGATTAACTAAGGTCTAAATCGATTTGTGCTAGCGATTCGATTAGAACAAAGCTAATCCTAAGGATCAACCCTCTTCAAGAATCAACCTATTTGATTTTGGTGGAGAGTTTTAGCTCAACACATGAGCATATGGAGGAGAGGAGGAGAGAGTGGCACTGGCCTATGGGGAAGAAAGAGGTGGAAGTTAGGTATATCAAGAGAGAAGGTTGAATTTTACTACTATACACCTCCTTATATAGTGCACAAACCCTACCTACCTCCTACCATCTATTTACAAGAATGCCACCTACCTACCACCCTATATGGTTGGCCCTATAATGGACTTTTGGGCCTCTCATCTCAATTGTTTAGGCCTCTAATTCATATAATTAGAACCTACTCCAAATGCTCTTCAATTGGGCTATAAATTCAATACATACATATTGGCCCAATAAATTAATATAACTATTTATATTAAATTGTGTCGAACTAAAATAATTATTAACTAATTAATAATTATTCTAGGATTAGCTAATACATTAACTTATTTCCATATGATCCATTTGACTTAATTAATTATAACGGTATATAATTAATTAATCAACTTATCATATTTTCGCAATACGCACTATTGCGAATAAATAAATAATGCACTGTCTTGGTCAAAACTTTATTTTGTGTGACCCTTTGCGGATTTATGCTAAATTGGACATGGAATTAAATCGCTATTTAATTCCAGTAATCATAAGCGGTATCTAGCAACACGTTATGATTCCCAATTCGCATAAATAGTGTACTGTTACAGTATTTAAATCCTGCATAAGAGAATAAAAGTATTTCTCTATTTTGATTCTTATGTCACACGATATCATCGTATAATCCAAGATAAGAATGTGTCATTCTTGCAGATTATACGTTTCTTGATCTAGAGTTGATCGCTTAGTTGCGCGCATACGATCTAACTCCATCAAGGGACCCAAACAGATACCGTCACTCACTAAGTGAATTAATGAGGGACATACGGTTTTCTTGATGATTAGCTTTTTCCCGCACAATTCAAGAGAACATAAATAAAGTCCGTATAGCAGCCCTTATCGGGAATCAGCGGTAGACAATATTTATTGAACCTATCCTCATGTGGAAAAGATAAACATCTCAAACTTAGAATCAAAATCACAACGAAATAAACAATGACACATAATACAATCCATATGATTATTTCATTGGGTCAAGTCCTGTACTATGTTCCATAACATATACATATGCAATTAAGTTAATAACTCTTTACCTATGATTAGTAGAACTTAATCATCACTTAACTTGCATACTAATCTTATATGATAATTAATGTTCCTTTGTTAATTATCAAGATTATGGACAATTTAGATTTATTATTGTCATTCTAAAGAATGATCCACAGAGATCTACAATTCAGATCCTCAACCTGAATAATATGTCAATAATAAACCTAGGAATAGATGATAAAATATCACCCATAACATAAACTAATATTTAAGTAATCAAATTATTGAATTCTAGGACATAACTCCAACACTCTTGCCTGCATATCCCCTCTTTGGTTTTTCCATTTCCATTCCTCTGCAATCTTTTTTTAAGATAAATTGGGAGTTAAGTCTCCCAATTTATTTTTAAATTAAATATCTATGAAAAATCCTCCAATTGAATTTCGAACTTGTGATGTATTATTTTTTGTCACTAGACTAAAAGTTACATGGTTCTCTTTGAAGATAAATTAGGGGTCAAGCCTACCAACTTATTTTTAAATTAAATGTTTGTGAAAAGACTCTCCAGTCGGATTTCAAATCTACAAATTTTCACTCAAGATATATTGCTCTTTGCCACTAAATCAAAAACTTATTCTCCATTCCTCAGCGATCTTATTGTGTTGCTACTATGTGACTTTGTTCTGTGTCGATCCTTGGTGGGCTCCATCGTCTTCGTTGTTATTGTGCCTCTACAATAAATGTTTTTGTTTAAAAAAAAAATCTAGTTGAATAGCTAGCATTATCGGCAAGGGAAATATCTAATTTCATCCCAATAAATCAGATTAACTTTTGAGTCTCTATTGTCACTACAGCGAAAAGGGGTGCATAACGTCTAAAACGACCACGAAAATGAGGTGTTGTGTTAACTGTTTTGTTTTAGACAACGAAACTGACTACGTGTTTGCGTTAACCGTTTTGTTTTGAACTAAACAATCGAAATTACGGAAAAACTATAAAAATACACATGGACGAAATAAACTATATGTTGCGTTAACCGTTTCGTTTTTGAAACACAACAAAAAATTTTAACCGTTTCGAAACGAAACGAAAAAAACGATTAAAACAGTCGCCGTTTCACCCCTAACACTGAACGACCAAACGTTTGTTTGCTTGGTCCATCAAAGTTTACCACGTTCTCAATGTAGCTGAATATTGGTTGATTGCTGGAAACGCTAATTGAAGATGATTGATCCGTTTTTTCTGTTTTATATTTTTTTTCCCCCCTACAAAAGGCTCAAATTTGATTGGTTCCGTTTGATTTTAAGAAACTTTACAAACCCAATAAAACCCATCAATTGATTAATAAAAGATCCAAAAAATGTGGTCTCAAATTCTCAATGAAAAACAGAAAATACTACAAGATTAAAGGATTGCAAATAGAACTTTTTATGGATCTTGGCCCAGCCCGGCCCACACCTTGGACCTGAAATTTGCATATCAAACCCCCAAAAGACAATAAAGTATTAAACTATTAATCAAGCTAAAGGGGAAACACAAACCTAAGACATCAGATCTGGAATATTAATATATATACTGGATTTAAGGATTCAGATCCGAATTAATTCAGTTGGATCATGAACTAATAATTGTTGGGATAATTGGGTCCAGTGAGACCCCTGTTAGTGATACAGTTACGCACCCACTGGAGTTGGTGCCAGAACAGCTTGTTGTGTACTATGCTCAACAAGTTATAATGCTTGCCACTTTTATTAGCTCCATAAATATCTTAATCCTCATTTCCTCTCTTTACATCATATCAATCATCTCCATTCTACATCAAAACTGGAAATATTGCCATGTTTCATGTATAACAAAGATAAAAGAAATTAAGAAATTGACGGAAGCCTCCCTTTTTAAAAGAATGGAGGAGTAGGTGGTCTGTAATTCTAGCTTGTGTATATAGGCTGGCAATGCATGGCTCCTAATAAGCATCGCATTGTATAATTATTACAGAGCATAAGCACGTTGAGAGGGGGAGAGGAAACAAAGAGGAACAGTAGAAATGTGGTATTGTTATTCCAAGCTGTAGGTTTGCTTTGTTTGTGAGAGACAGTGTGCGCAAGTTGCATCTCTCCTCCCATGCTTCATCCTTCATCTCATCTCATTATTATTTTTATGGGACCGGATTTGTGCTTTGGAAAAGGAATGCATCATGTTTTTTTAACCCAAGTTATCCACACGGTACAAAAAGCTTTGCATCCGGTGACATAGGATGCAACTTTGATGTACATGCACACTTTGTTTTACTGAAAATTGGAAAGTCTAATGCTAGAGCTGGACTGTAATGTTCTTTTGAAATCCTTTTTCATCGAAGCAAGATAAAAGAAGATGATAGAAACGAGGTTCGGTGTTGGAAAGCTCTCAATTTGGATTCGTATATGCTAGCATCCTATGCATGGTTAGATATACATGCAGCTCCTTGAATCCACATTTTCCCTTTTATTTATATTTAGGATTAAAGAATACTAAAGTAGAAGAACGCATCCGAATACTAGGATGTTCATGATCTTTCAAATTAAATTAAGTCTTTTTTTTATTCACAAATAATGTATTTGATATTTAGGTGCAGGCAAAATTTCATTAACGAAATAAATAATAACTGTCAGGAACAATAATAATAATAATAAAGAACTATTATCACGTTTTTATGGGGAACAAATTTGTCATTTGTTAAACAAATATCAAAATAATATTATAATATAAAAAAATACAACTTATACACGAACGTATAGAAAAATATATATATATTTGTATGACACGCTGCAATCCATTCATTCAATATAAAATATTTGCTAACAATATCAAATTTATTATTTATAAAATAATTTCAATTTCATAATATTACTCTCATTTTTCAGTTTGTCAATTATTATTAACTATAATAAAGAAGTGCCTCTGAGTAACGTAATCACTAAATTAAAGGTCGTCCGTCCATACTAAATTTGTCCCCAACGTGACAACGTTCATATGCCATTTTGGTCCTTACATATTCTAAGATGTACCATGTGGTCCTTGAGCTTCCAAATTTACATACTCGTCCTGTTGTATTCCAAACTTCATCATTTATGCCATTGTTAGCTTTTAAATTTTAGCTAAAGGAGTGCATAAAGTTGTAGACATTACTGATGTCATGAACCTTCCTTTTTTTATTTAACAAACCAAATGACACCAACATGGCTCGTGGTACATCAAAGCCTACTGACACTCACGGTACATCCAAGGCTATGACACTGAGGCTCTTGTCACTCTGTACTTGTAAAGAACTTGGAAGCTCATAATGGAAACTGATTCATATATAGGCGTTACTTCAATGACCAAATATGTTGTGCAATTTATGTTGTGTCCTACTGGTTAATTAGTACTTAATAATGTACCATGCACCTAGATCAGTAGCAACCATATTATTCAATTAATACTGCTTGTATGTGGTCATGTAGGTAGCTAGCGAGCACATTATTGAGGCTCCAACCTTGTTGAATTCACAGTACTACTAGCATGTTCAATTACTCCACAGTTTTCAATAATACTTTTTGTCTTTTTCGATCTGTAAGAGTACTGTAACTAGTGAACATGTAGAAATTTAGAAATAATTTGAATGGCGAAACATTAATAAAAACATTGGCAAAGCCGCAAAGGTATGATCATTTTATATTTGAAAGGCTAAAGAAAACTTAGCCAAAAAAAGGGATGGTATTTTAAAAAAAAAATGAAAACACCATATCAATTAGAAGCTAGCTATAGGGTTAACAAAAAAGGAAAGTGAACAGCAGACTTCTAATTTATAAGTTAAACTGCGAATGAATTTGGAATTTTTTTATTCTGACATTGTAAAATGTTTTAGAAACAAAGTAATGGAACTTGACCTCCAATTTTTATGCTCTACACCCTTAACAAGGAAGCTCTTTGCTTAAAAAAAAAAATTGAACTGACAAACAAGACTGCCTTTATATGTTTACCATGAATTTTCTCTTAAATAAGATAAGGGTCAACCTGGCTTAACTTATAAGATAAATGTTATAACAAGCAATCTTATTCACAAATTTTAATTGTGTATTATAATGGTTAATCACATTATTTCTTAAAAGAACCACCGCTAGAGCACAAGAAACAACTAAAAAAAAAAGTCAACATTTATTCATGGGAATAGATACCATGAAATTAAAAATAGCCAATGAGAAATGCATGAAGTGGAGATCAACTACTGTCTGTCCCAAGCCAAACATTACATGAGCTTGGCATCTCCTAGCACACTCGAGCCCTTATTAAAAAGAAATACATAAAATAAAAGCTTAATTACTTTACTTTTAGGGACCTCTATTTCATTTCTAACTTCAAAAACATTAATAATTTTTAATTTGAATATATGACCATTAATTTAAATTATAACAAATCTAAATACATGTTTGTACAGTATTATTATGCTAGTAATGGTACGGATGTCAAAAGAGCCAACTTAATTAACAAGTAGTAACTTGTAAGTTTCTAACAAGTTAATTAACAAAGGTGAAAAAATGAGATTGAAAAAGCTGAGTTACCATCCTTTTTGCAACGAATTCAGATATGGTGCCGTGCGGCATTCTAGCCGTCTGATTAAGATTCAATGGATAAGGGAGCCCCGTACATGTAACCTTGATTGATAAGCCCGTAAAAAATAAACCGTTCAATCAAGATCAAACGACTCGTATGCGCGCTACACGCTGTCCCGCGCTACAGCGGATTCGGATCCTTTTTGCAACTCTGTCTAGCTACTTAAATTAATATTATTTTGGGCCTCCCATGGCCAGCTCAGGTTGCAGGGTTTACAGCTAACGACCAGCCCATGCATTGGTCCTCTCTCTCTCTAAAATTCTCTTTGGTTTTATCGCGGTCAAACCTTACAGACTGACCACTCTCGTCTCTCCCTCCCAGTCCCAGATATTATCTCCTTTTTCTCTCTCTTCCTCTCTGTCCAGTTACAGTTGTCCACGTTAGAGCCACTAAGAAAGGAGCCGAGATTCCGAACTTAGAGAGAGAAATAAGAGAGAGAGCGAGAGGAGAACATGTGGGCCAGTTGGGCTGAGCTGGTCCAGTCATAGATCGGGTTAGACTGCGTGACATATGGCGAAACTGGATTTTGTCAGGGTTTTAGGATAATGTTCTCCTTGTTCAGTCGTTCTCTTTTATTCCTTCGTTCCAGCCACCAAATAATAGTACACATACCACCGCTATATATTATATTCTCCTTTTTTGTTCCATGCATGTTTTATATATACTCTCAGCTATACTAAATAACATGAAAATATTCTGCCTGATAACATATTGCCAGAAGCCAAACTCAAAAGTACCTTTTTCTACTATTCAGAATTCGATGTACGTACATTAATACATTTATAATTAACAATTCTCACATCGTCAAAAATGACTTTGCATTTTAATATTCAATAAGTTAGATAAATATTTTTACTGAATAGTTTTGTAATATAAATTAACAATTGCGATTTTTCACTTTACTTCCTTACGTTATATTAATCTTGCTTCTTTGATAATTAAATTGCGTTCATAAAACTTTGTTATATATCCACATTTTAATTTGTTGAAACCAAACTTTTAAATTTCGTTTTTTTCAGTATGACGGTCCGGAATTGATTTAACGGTGCGGTATTTTTTCGGTGAAAAAACGGCGAAAAAACGATGTGTATATCCGAACATCTGTGTCAAACTCATATATATTCTTGTGTGCAGTACTACAGTACAAGTCGGAATTCTATATTTTTTTAAATATGCTAATAATCTAATATCTAATTTTTTTAATATGTTAATAATCCATATTTTTTCAATATGTAATTTTAAGCAAAGAAATTAAGAAAAGGGCACAATTAAATTACTAATTCTAATGTTGTGTAATCTTTCTGTTGCGTAATCTAAAAAAAAATTACTATGTATAATACATTAATACTATAATATAAAATTAGATTGTATAAAAAATCTCTCGTCTCCGTTTTTTCTCCGCAAATATGATTTTTTTTCGCGAAAATAACGGTGTTATTTCGGAAATGACGCGCTATGCATTTTTCTTATTTGAAACTATAACGTTGGTGCGTTTTTGTTCGGAAAATCGAAATTTCGGAAATAATGCTGTTATTTCGACAAAATTTAAAAGCTTGGTTGAAACTAAATCTTACTGCTCCCGCAACGGACGTCTTATTATTTTATTTTATAAACAATATATGTATGCCTTCTTTTAAAGACGTAAAATCCAGCATGCCAAGTCATAAAATTAAATTCTTTTTTTTTAAATCTATAAAACTTGAATTATTCTTCATTAAGAAAACGATGAACTAACTAATATTTGTGCTGGACATCAACGTTCGAATCAAACAGTTCTAACCCTTCTCCAACTTTTCACAATCAGCTCCTTCAATATACACATGTGTGGTAGGTCCACATGTTCTGCTTAGAGTAGCAAAAAATTGTTCATGTGGTCGGTAGTTAGTGTTTCTATTTTTTTGGCCATTAAAGTCCCCATTTGTGGCACCAATAACTGCAAAATTTAAGGCATCTAATAATAGCAAAATTAAACATAAGACGAAGCTAATCAAATATTACTCCGTGTCTCCGTCGCACGCGCGAGAATTCCCAGGAGATTATATGGATCGTCACGGTTCTAACTTTGCACTTAAAACATTTGATTATGTAAGAGATAACTGACAAATAAAAATAGACCAGAATTAAATTGCAATGAAAGAGTCAGAAACTGGGACAAATTATCGTACTTAATTTATGATCTTTTGGAGTTTCTGCGACGTATACACACCAAAAAATGAATCAAATAAGACGAACCTTAGTATTGACTCGGCTTCTAGTCTACTTTATACTACTAATTGTTAGAGACTTAGAGTTACAAAATTGAAAATCCAAATTAAAATTAGTTGTTAGAGTTAACAAACTAAAGAAAAAACATTTTGTTAGCGTCAAATATTTGTGTTTTAACGAAAGTTCCTAATTTTCAAAATATTGTTTTTTAACAAAATCAAGACGTCAAAAGATGAATAAATTTAAATTTGTCTACTGAGCTAACTAAATTATTAGATCCATGTCAAGCAGAAGAACCTATTTTTTACCTTCTGGTACGAAAAAGCATATGTTTGAAGTTCAATAATCTTACTTATAACAGGTTCGAGTTTATTTTTATTTTTATAAAGATACGTCTTCTGGTTTAATTAAATAATACTATGATGCATGTCAGGATTAAAAACATCTGTTACCTTTTCAAATTAGAATTGCACATTACATCCGATCAAAGTGTTTTGCATTCCAATAATTGTTTGACTGATGAATGTTCCCCAGAACTTTGGAATAAAAAAGCTCTGAGATACAGGGAAGCGAGAACAGTTCAATTGAAAGAAAGTATAAAACACAAATAAAAAAAGATGTATAAAATACATAGAAGCACGAACCAAGCTAAACTAATTACCTAAATCCAGATTTCCACGTGGCGGACAGGACCCTGCGGATGGTTCAGAAAGAATTAAAAACTACAGAGCACAGTTAAAGAGTTGATATGGCCCCATAATTCAGAGCATCGCTACACCTTATCTAATTTATATTCGACACAAACAATCCGAACGTGTTTATCCGAGCACATAGCCAGAGGTGTATCCTCACCATGTTCCAGATAAGCATGTGATGCTTCTAATATAAAAAAACGTGCTTTGTTAGGGATCTCCAATTCATGCTTATGCTTTCATTTGACTTGATAAAACATGAACTTCTAATATAATTATGTAAAAAACATGCTTTGTAAGGAGAATACATGAACTTCTATATTTCACTAAATAATGGTGAATATCGTCATTTATATTTATTTTTCTGTTCTATGTTTGAGCTTTATGTGATGCAGTTTCTGTTGATGTTCAATTTTTCCCCCCAATTAATAGAAACAAACAAAACGTGTTATTATAACGAAACGAACTAGACAATCTTGTCAGTCAACTAAAATGGTGCTTGACCTTTGGCAAATTTCTATTAATCATGCATGCAAAATTATGCAGCATTTGCAATACGCATCTTATATTTACACTGTGAGTACACATGTTGTGACAATGTTAGCATCAAAATAATAATTTTTTTAGTGAGTGTAATTTGGTGCAAAGAAACATTACTTGTTTGCTAGAGCAAGTCCTGTCCTAGCTAGCTAGCTTGTGTCTAATGTGTGTGGAGAACTCAGACAGTTGATCTAAACAAGATCTGTAATATAATTATTGATCTTCAAATTGGCATTTTTTTTTGTAATTAATTTTTTGGTTTGTACTATATATTAATTTCACCTGTAGACTATATTCTTAATTTTGCATTACGTCATGAGAACCAATTTTGGATTTTGAGGGTAGACACTACTGCCTTAGGCCGGCAAGACATTAATTAATGATTAATCAAATGCAGAAAATTTCCTATAGATCCTTATTTTTCCTCAAAAATATACAAATATATACCTAATAAAATGTATCAACTAAAGAAACACCCCACATTTTAGCACTCAATCAAACATGTCAAACTACAGACATCTTGATTTCATTACTTTTGTTGGACAAGATAAACTTATTGTTAATTTGGGTCATCAGATTGGAGGGCACATCTGCTCCAGCTTTTGTGAAAAATAATATTTTAATTTCTCAAGGACTCAATAAAAATTGTTTTTTTTAAATTAAATAACCGTATATAGACATGCATCCCTTTTCCCGTTACAACTTACAAAGCTGTTACACCTCGCCACGCCCCTTCTCCCTCTTTATAAAATTAAACCCCTTTATAAATCCCTCCTCTCTCACCATTCATAAAATCTTATTAGAGGAATATTAACAGACACATCCCTTCTCTTCTTCTTCTCTCCCACACCTAACAAACACCTCGTTCTTTCAAACAAAATCAACGGTTGTGTTTTGATCTTGATCGTATGGGTCAACAATTCGGCGATACCACTCTGACCAAGGTGTTTGTTGGTGGTCTCGCATGGGAGACGCAAAAGGAAACTCTGCGCGAGCATTTCGAGCAGTACGGGGAGATACTGGAGGCCGTTATCATCTCCGACAAGCTCACCGGCCGGTCCAAGGGCTACGGCTTTGTATGCTTCTCTTTTGAGCCTTTTTATTTGCTGTCGTATACTACACTTGAAAGGAAAGAAATAATTTAAATTCTTCATGTTTGATCATAACTGTAATTGAAATGTGATCAAACAATTCAAGTAATGAACAATGCAACCTAATTAGAGCAAGTTTGGAGCCCAAATTAATTGTTTGGTATAATGTGTAGGTGACATTTAAGGATGCCGAAGCAGCAAAGAAGGCGTGTGAGGATGCAACGCCAGTGATTAACGGCCGGCGTGCAAATTGCAACCTGGCTTCACTGGGAGCCAAGACCCGGCTCCGTAACTCCCCACCGACCACACCGGTGCCTGCTCAGTCGCCAATTCCTGGGGTCCCACAGCCAGGTTGGTCAAATTCTTTTCATTCATTTATTTACTTATCAGTATACTCTTTTTTCTATTTATTAATTGAATGTGCAATTTGGAGATTGGATTTGTTTCTTGTTATTTATTGCGAGAGGGACTGATGTTTTGTACTGTACGGGGAAGTAGGTCCTTTGTGCCATTTTGGCGCAATAGAAATTTGAAATTTCGCCTTGCATATTTTTGGATATACTGGCTTCTTATCCAAACCTTACCAAACAGAGCTGATTTGGTAAATTTTGCTCTCAATTATTTGTCGCACCATAAGTTGGTAGCAATATAGCATATAATTAGAGAAGCAATGTCTATGTCAGTTGTCACCAAAAGGAGAGGTATTAGAGAGGAAAAAGGAGAGACAGGTAGGTTAATTAGCATTTTGTAGACTAAATAAAGTAGAATTAAAGAGAGCATAATTGTTGATTTCATCCTTGATTTGGAAGGAAATAATGTCTGATGCAACATGTTTTAAATTAATGACAAAAAAAAAAGTATAAATGGAGTGTACTTTGCTAATAATAATACACATGGTATGGGAAAATGAGCAGGACTAGGAGTGGGCCCCACGAGGGGAGTGTCGCCAGGTCCGGCGGCAGCGTGGTACTACCATCCCTCGACAACACCACCACCGCCGGCGCCGTACCACCACCACCAACACCAAACCCACCACCCCCCGACCTTCCACGGCGTCTTACCTTTCTACACTTCCTCCGCCGCCTCCTACGGGTACCCTTCTTATTATTTTTCCTTTTTTCTCTTAACAATTTTTTTTATTTGGTTCCTTACCTCCGGTTTCATGGAAATGGAGATGTACAGTTCAGTTCTTTTTGATGGAGATATTAACTCGTTATCCATGCATGTTTTGGAATTTCCATTCTCTAACTTATTTTGTTAATCAAAACATTGAACATTTCTTGGGAGTAATTTCCATACTATTCGACAAATTCCTAATTTTTACTGATGCAAACTCGGTTTAGTGTTTTGTTAATTAGACAATGTACATCTTTGATTTCTGAAATTGAATTATTATTTTCAGTAACAATATGAATTTGTAATTCTATGTATTTTGTAAAATCCAGTTCATAATTTATAATTTTATATAAGTTGCATGCCATGAAATATTTTTTTAATAATGCTAAAATGAAATGACAATTTCATTAAAGAATATTTAATATTAGCATGTAAATATTCAGTTTGTAAAATTAAAATTTTTCTCATTAACATTATTAATTCATTATATATTTTATGAAATTGAGTTTTTAATTTATATAGAAATTTATTACAGGGACAATTAATATAAATATATTGTTGTTAGCTGACAAGAAAACAGTAATGGATGTCTCCATATTATTTTGTCAAAATGAGAGAGTGGTAACGAACGGTCCCCCAAGGAGATCTAGTGGAAAGGGAGTGGGACCCAGAACAGGGAACGTGGTGGAGGTGCAGTAACAGCATGCCACGTGGGCACATGGGATGATGGGTCTCATGGTTTTACATGATGCGTGCCAGCCTGTTCTGTTACTCTATCGTGCTTGGCATGTGCTCTCATATTTACCCTTTTTAGCCTAAACCCAATTTTATTCTCGGTTTAGTTCTTTGTTCTTGGTAGTGTATAAATCATGCACAACACTAGCCTACTCCACGTAATAATGTGGGCCCGTTTGGATGAATTCTAAGAATTAAGGAATAAGAAAATAAAAAAATAAATTTATTATAAATAATTCAAACTCTTTACAAAATTACACATTTTTCAATATTTTTTTCCTTATTTTTTTTTATTCCCACACCATCCAAACGGAGCGTGGAGAATAACTCCTGAGGTATTATTAAGTTTTATTAAAAGTCAAGTTGGCAAGCTTCTATCATGTATATAACATGGTAGCTTGTATGTAACCATATTTTTGTTATTATGTAAGACGAATATTGTAATAATTAATAATTAATCAAGAAATGATACTTGTGTGGTATAAATCATGCACAACACTAGCCTACTTCATGTAATAATGTGAGAATAACTCCTGAGGCATTATTAAGTTTTATAAAAAGTCAAGTTGGCAAGCTTCTATCATGTATATAACATGGTCGCTTGTATGAAACCATATTTTTGTTATTATGTCAAACGAATATTGTAATAATTAATAATTAATCAAGAAATGCTACTTGTGTGGTGTAGGTATTCTCCTAACTACATGGCCGATCTGAGCTACAATACGGTAAGCACTCTTCACATGCTCTTCATACTAATTATAAATGATTACACAAAAGTACTTATTAGTTAGAAATTAAAAGGGTTGTTACAATAAAACTTGGCGCAAGGAATTTAATGATTTGCTAGGAAAAATACTTAGTTAAAGGCTGCTTAATTTACAGAGAAGGTTAAAAAGAATTGGATACTTATATAGAGAAAGTTGGAGAAAATTTATATCATAATAAAAAAAAAGGAACCAAATTAATGCATTACATTCTTTCTTAAGAAAAAATCCCCAATAGTCAAAATTATTGAAAAGCTGAATTCCTTAGTCCTAAACTCCTAACATATATTATATCCCTCGCCAAAAATTGAAACAGAAGCTGAGCCCGACGGCAGGAGGATCGTATATACAGGGCCAATTCTCCTATCCGGCCCAGATGCAGGGAGGCGTCGTGGCACCGAGCGGGATGTTACCGTATTACACCCCATATTATCACTATCAGCACCACCATTCGCAGGGGCTGGGCGTCCCGGCAGCCCACTTCTTCCCTCCTGTCACCGCGACTGCCATGGCCACCATACCTACTCTCATGCCAAAGCCTGCTGTCTTGCCTCCTAAAGGTACTTGTTTCTCTTGTGTCATTATACCCAAACAAGTATCAGTTTATGCTCCAAAAGGTGATGGTGGTGCAGTAAGATATAACAGTTTAATCAATTTGGACAAATGTTCATTGAATTGTTTTTCTTTTCTTTTCTTTTTTGGTTAACAGAGCAATTTAGCATATGTTTTTTTTTTATTCCATCATTTTGCAATGTCTTTGCTTTTCTTGTTATATATTTGTGTTAAGTGTACAAATTTTGTTCGAGTTGTGTGCCACGTTTACCAAGCATCCTCAGGAATTTGATGAAATCATCGGTTTCTTTGTTTGTGGCAGTGGAGACAGTGACTGGATGCAGTTAAACAATTAAAAAAGACAAGACGAACTGAGACTCGACATGAAGACTTAATTCAATTTTCTTGGACCAAAAATCTGTTAAAATTCTTTGAAATTCAAATCTAACCTGCATCAGAAGGATGCGAAATCTTGTAACAAAATATTATTGCTCGTTTACCAACGTATTTTATGGTAAACACTTTAAGTTGAAATGAATGTAGTAGGACCTGTGTGGAATAAAATTTTACTTATTTAGTTCCCTCTCTGTGTCTTTCTCACTACCCATGTTTACCCTTAACAGTTAACATGCATTTCTTTTTGTCCCTTATGTTATGATGCTACTCGCTAGCTAAGCATCTTAATTTGTTTTAATTGTTCTTCCCATTCGCCAAGCATTCTTTTGTTTGGAATGCTACCGCAATATAATTGTACAAATTTTGGAACAGCTCTTAAAACAATCCACCATTGAATAATTAGTGGTTGGAGCAAAATCTTTCAGATATATAACAATTATTAAATACTAATTAAAGACAAGTGGAAACTGACAGCTACAGATATTTGTAAAGGCAGAAGAATATTTGATATACTGGTCCAGATTGGAATTATGCTACCAAAACTGAAAAAAAACCAATTAACATTCGAAAGCGCGCAATACTCTATCAGAGAGGTTGGAAGTAATTAGGAATGCTAAAATTTAATCTGACAAAACTTGAGCATTTCACCATAAAATAATATATTTATCTATGACTCCGTTTGGATAGGTGTGGGAAGAAGGGAAGAAGTGAAAAGAAGTATTGGGAAGTGTGTAACTTTGTGAAGAGTTTGGATTGTTTATAATTTTTTTCCCCTTCTTCCTTCTTCCTACTTCTTCTCAACGCATCCAAACGGAGGCTATCATTCTACTTTATTTTTAGAGATATTTCGGACATTGCTCCAAAATAAATAAATTTATTTAAAATGATAGTTAGTTGCTAAACTGTGACAATTTATGTAAAAGTTTTCGTATTCAACAAATTTTAAACACAAATAAATATGCTTTTTAAAATGCAAAAGACATGCGTGATTAAACAATGTGATAATATTAATTCATGCAGAAAATATAATGTAGGAGCATTGCTTAATTTTGTACCTAGTCATATCAAACACAATATTGTATAAATGAAAGGAAAAGAAAATTACAAAAGCCATCTGAATAAAGATAGAGAGAGAGAGATAGGAAGAGAGAATCGAATATATATGTTGTATATATTGATTATGTGGCACGGGCGCACGGCTAAAAAGACTTAACCCATCTTATTATATTATATATATGTTTATTAATTTATAAAGCAAGCCTCCGTGTCACACTTTTTTATGGTGCCACAAATTCTGTATTATTTTATTTTTTATTTCAAAATTTAAAATTTAAGAGTGGAACCGAAACTTGCTCTAATTTATATAAGTTCATATTTAAATTGGTCGTGTCTAATACGAATACGACCTTTTTGGACTCGTGATGCGTTAGGTTAAGTCTGATAGGATCCATTTACTAAATAGAGTTTTGCTATGGTGAGTTGTAACTTGTAACTCACCAAAGCGTCCGTGAGTAGGGATGAAAACGGAGCGGATAAAATCCGCTCCGATCCGTATCCGAATCCGAAAAATAAGCGTAATATCCGAACCGTATTCGTATCCGAACATATCCGTATTCGTATTCGTATCCGTCAAAAAAATATGGATGCGGATATGGGAAGACCAATATCCGCTCTTTATCCGTATCCGACATGGATATTATCCGTATCCGATAAATATTAATCCGTTTATCCGTATCTTTAACATCATAAGATGATTAATATAATATAATTACTTCTCTATATTAGAGAATACTTTTAATTAAATAATACTTAATTTTTATTAAATAATTTTTTTTATAATAAATATTTTTATTTGGACTAGTAGCATAAAATTATTTTTACTTTCTATTAATTGAGACGATTATAAATGATAACTACACTAAAATTAATTTTTTCTCTAATATTGACAAAGTACTAGCATAGACATGAGTATATTGAATATCATTATATTTATAGAAACTACTATTATAAATAAATAATAAAGATTAAAATGCAATCCGTATCCGACAAAATATATTCGTATTCGACTCCGTATCCGATAATATCCGAACCGTATTCATATCCGTTTAATATCCGAACCGTATCCGTATCCGAATGCATTCGTATTCGTATCCGTATCCGGAAAAAAAATGCGGATGCGGATATGGGAAGACCAACATCCGCTCCGTATCTGATCCGTTTTCATCCCTATCCGTGAGTCGCGTCTAAAATTTCAAAATTTAGTTCAAAATGACTGATCCAAACCGTCCAATATGATCTCCCTATTTAAATCGCCATGCAGACCAAATTTTATATTTTTTCGAAATTTTTAAGTATTTTTTTGAAATTTTAGAAAATCATTAATCTAATTAGTTCTGAACCGTTCAAAAATAGCAATTTTTAAAAATTCGAAATAAATGCTTAAAAATTTAAAAAAATATAAAATTTGATCTACATGGAGATTTCAATAGGGAGATCATATTAGACTGTTTGGATCGGTCATTTTGAATCAAATTTCGCAATTTTGAGCGCGACTCACGAACGCTTTGGTGAGTTGCAACTCACCATGTCAAAACTCTTACTAAATATATATAATATTATCTATCTGACCTAACATGACCAATTTATGTCCCTACTCCCTAGTGAAAATAGGCTTCACAGTCTACTTTCATTATTTTTTGTTTCTTTTTTGTCTTTCATCTTTTTATGTATTTTGAGGGCGGATGACGTTTGTGAGTTTCCTTATTTTCGATTTTATTTTGTACTAGCAGGCAAAAAGTGCGCTAATTTAATTTTCATTAATGGAGAAAAATAATACGAACAAAAATAATTATTTACCGGACGCGACTGACGCGAGGAACGAAAAAAAAGAAAGCGAAACACTCGAATTATAAACGAAAAATCCCACGGTTTTGGAAGAAATACAAAGTTGAAAATAACAAAGTGATAAAACTATCTCAGGTAAGAGTGATCGTAACTTCATATGTTTGTCTCACCGAATAAGAAATGGCCCATATTCGTTTTCTTATTAAAAAAAATGCTATAACAAAAGTAAAAGAAAAAAAAATCAAATAAGTCCTTATTTGAGCCTAACCAAACAGCACATTAAGTCTAGGGGTGCATAACGTGGAAAACGACCACGAAAGTGATCATTTTCATTAACCGTTGCATTGATGCACGAAATTTTTATACTTATTGCGTTGATTGTTGCATCCGTTTAACACATATTGCGTTGATCGTTTCGTTGATGGGAACGATCAAAACGGTTATAACCGTCTTTGACTACCTAACTGTTTTGCATTTTTATTAAGATACAAAAAAATAAACTATTCTGCATTTTGTATGAAACAGAGATAGAGAAATGACAGGTTAGGTCACGCAGGAAAGGGGGAGGAGGCACCATCATCACCTCTCGCTCTCGACGGCAATTGTACTGGGTGGTGCAGAGGTGAGAGAGATAGATGTGACTGTGTTCGGCGGAGAAATGACAAAACGACGCTGCAGAAATCTAATTTTACTCGTTTCTCCCTCGATCTCTCCGCTGAGGTCCTCTGCAATCTAATAATAAAACCATGAAAAAAATTTTAGACGAAATGCGCGAAATAAACGACCACGAAACGTACCAGTTTCACTAATCGTTCCGTTCTGAGACGAAACAATATTTCTATTTTGCGTTAGTTGTTCCGTTCCTTAAACGAAACTAAAATCCTTATCCGTTACCGTTCTATTCTGGACGAAACGAAACGAAAGAACGGTTGAAACGGCTATCGTTTTCAGCCCTAATTTAAGTCTTAGGCTCTGCGATTGGATGAATAAGCTATCAAAAACCCATCAAGCACAACAAAACCCACAAGGGCCAAGGCCCACTGAAAAGCCTATACATTAATTACATACTTTTAGACGCCTAAAAGATGAAAACCCCCGTTTAAAAAATAAACAAACAGATATACAGAATTGAAGTGAAAATTGTGGATATCTGTTGTCCCTACTATTGTGTATGTTTAATCAGAAATGGTGAAAAATGAAGTGCCGCCCGGAATTCCTTGAACTGAAGTTTGCTTACAACACCGCCAAATGACAACTTAATGAAGCTTTCAACGCAGTGATATCCAGTATGGTGTGAAAAGGTAACAAACTTCTGAATTGTAAAGCCTGCATTAAACCCATTTAAGAGAGATAACCCATCATTCTAAGTGGGCTGAAATGTCAGTAATACATTTTAAATCGGATATAAACTTCTCTAATTTTCTCTATTCAGATATAAAACCCTCTAATTTGATTTTATCATGACATAAACCCTTTTTATTATTTTTAATTATATTTTAAATAATAAAATTTAAAGAATATCTGTTATGACTATTATACCCACCGCACATACCAGGCAAGGACGATTCATCTTCCCATTTTCTCTCTCTTCCAGTGATCGATCTTCCAAATTAGTGATTTTGCCTTTTTTTCATTTCCAAATCGTTAAAACAGGCTTCTTTGTGATTTTGCTAAATATATTGAATGCTTCCAAATTTTTCTTCAAAGGGTTCTTCGTGATTTTACTCAAGAGTTCTTTATTGCAGTGTCAAGGACAGATTTCAAATTCACATGATATGATTGTCACTCAAAAGTTCAACCTGGTCGACCTTTTGAAAAAATGTATGAAAAGCTTCAACGAGTCAACCAGAGAGATCATCACAAACCGAATGAAGAAAACTTGATAAGAGAAATTCGTGCATCCATGAAAAAGAAAAATCATCTAGTCTTTTTGTATGCCACACAATTCATCGATGAGGGAGTTCAGGATTCAACCAGTACAGTGCGAGAAAAGAAAGGGCAAGCTAAGAAAGCGGGCAGGCAGGACAGGGTATATTAGGGGTATAATAGTCATAGCAGTAATTTCTTTTATTTTTTATTTAAAATATGATTAAAAATAGTTAAAAAAGTTTATATCCAAACAAAATCAAATTAGAGGAATTTATATCTTATTCTGAAAATTAGAGGGATTTATGTCTGAATAGAGCAGATTAGAGAGAGGTTTATATCCGATTTTCCCTTTTGTATATTACTGCCTTAGTGGAGAATTGTGGACCGTTGTGTTTGTGAGACTGGGTCACCTATGGAGAGAAGAAATTTGCAGTATCGTGTATTCATGTATCGATGAATAGAATAATTAAATAAAGGTTAGGAACTTAGGCTCCGTTTGGATGGCTTCTTTCCGGAATAAGAAATAAGGAATAACTACTTTTTACTAATAAATTTATTTCTAACCATCCAAACTCTTCACAAAAGTTACACACTTCCCAATAAATTTACCTCTTCCCAATAAATTTCTTCCATTCTTCCTTCTTCCTACCTTATTCTCAACGCATCCAAACGGAGCCTTAGGATTTTTCGTATTCTTATCGGTCAAATTTTAATCTTATTTATAATGTATTCTCATTTATTAAAGTGAACAGATAATTTTTTGGATTCCAGATAATTATCAAATAAATTGATAATGTGTATTATCTTTCTTAATCACAACGTGTCATTCTATTTTAAATTCAATAAGTAATTATTAAATAAACAAAAAGTATGCATTTATTCGTCTCATATTTTAAAAAAAATGAAAATTGCAAAGTACTAAAACTATAATATACGTTTTATAAATCAAAATTTTCATATTTGTATGCATTACGTCCATTATGAATGATTACAAAAGTATGGGGTATAATTTTATTTTTAATATATTACAAGTATCGATAAAAAAGAAAAAAAAACTTTTTACTGTACCTTTGTCTAATAAGCTGACAGAAAAAAAAATCTCCATCGGCATGCTTACCTGATAAATTCACAAAAGAAAAAAAAAAAGAACCTCACTCAAATTCATCTTTTATACGGATCGAATAATCAGGTAAAAGGATTTCTTTGACACCCAAAAAAGAGTGGAAAACATCAACTTAAAATAGGCTTTATCGTTTATGTTTCTTAACTCTTTTGTTTCCGCAATTCTAAAAAAGGCCGAAATACTATTTGTGATTGGATCAGAGACAGTTTCTAACAATTTATTCGGCCCAGATGCCTAATCTAGGTTTCATTTATCTTGGCGAGTTTTTGTATTTTATTTGTAACAAATTATAAAACCGAATCAATAATTGATGAGAGAATTAAGAAAGGTAGAGAATTAGTGAACATGCATACTTATTAACTACATCTAAGCAGTTTCCGCAAGCAATGATGCATTAATTTGCTCTTCTTATGGGGACGTGCGAGCGTATCACAGTAACAGACGAAGACAATTTGAGTGGGTAACAAGTTGTGTTAGATCCAATGGAAATATAAATCAGAGTCAATGGCACTGGTTCATAACAAAATCAAATTAATTCTTAAGTTGTAAGGCTTGTGACGTGTCATGGTATCAACTATGAGAAAATCTACAGTTTTTTCGGGATATTGGATATTTGGATACGACCTTGACACTTTTCTCTTTTAAATAGCATGGAGTGCTTGACGGTTACATAAAGTGGCTTCTGATTTTTATTTCATTCTTCATAATAGTGTGTGCTTGTAGAATGTATAAAGTGGCTCTGATTCCTATGTTAAATATTGAAAACCATATAATTGGATTTGAGAATGGTTTTTATTTTAATTAGAAGGATATGAAATTACATGACGCTGTTACTTCAATGAAACAATGTTAATTAGAAGGATATGAAAGTACATGACGCTGTTACTTCAATGAAACAATTTTAATTATTTTATTCTTTTTTATTTATTATTTCTTTGTTGCTTCAATTTGGAAACAACAAATGGCCGTTATCTATATGTTATTAAAAGTAAAATCAAAACAATAAATTTAAATCAATAACTTTGTTCGTTTACACGAAAATATGTCCACGTAACCTTACATACCAACAAAGTTTTTTTAGCTTTTTAGTTGTGTTTTTATTTTATACTTTATAGCTTCTATCAATTTTCTTGAAATTTTTTTTTCATAAACTAAATACTACACGATTGAAAGGATGGTAAATGAAAGGATGGCATAGAAGTTGGGTGGCAGTGGTCGATTCGATGGCTTAAATTGTAGGCAAGTCTCAATAAACTCTCTACAATCATTAGATAACTTCTCTGACAACATAGGCAATTTACATCTCATAGACCTCAACTATTGCATCCCACTGAAAGTTTCAGCCAAAAGTATTTGTTACAGTACATAATTATACAAAATGCTAAATTGAATCATAACACCTACAATAAGCTGGGTAAAGTACATATCATATGCTTAGTGAATGAATGAATGAAGTATATACCCAGGGCATGCCAGAATAGGGAACTGGTGTTGTTGTCATTTCGAAAACTATGCAACTCAAACTCCAAATATCACTGGCAGTCCCACAGTGCAGTCTTTCAGATATTAGTAATGATAAGCATCTCGAAACATCACTGACACCATCCGGGATAAGTAGTTGTAAACATACACAAATGCTTTATATAATTCACATTTATTTTCACCAATAGTTATAAACTAGAAATGTATATCTCAAGTGCGGCCCATTTTACCCATTCATCAAGTTCTTTATCTCTTGGAACTGCTTTGTTCCCCTCAATCTATTAAGCTAACAAATAAGAACAAACTAAAGAATAAGCACATTAAATCGAAGACAAAGGAGAGCAAAATCCCTTAGATAAAATATTAATAAAAAAAGCATAAAAAATAGAAACCTGTTGTGCAAAATGAACACCAGCAAGTTTTACAACTCCCTTGTCATCTAACAGTATATTAGAACAGTTCAGGTCTCTGAAAGTAATTTAAAAAAAATTATCTAACCTCCAGAGAACTTTAAGCTCACTAAGAAATATGCAACTTAAGAACTCTCTAAGGAAATAACAGCAAAGTAATTCAAGTGAAGAGAAGTATTTCTTACCGATGAACTATGTTATTATTGTGAAGGTACATAATTGCTTCTATGAAACTTCTTTTCCATATAAAGCTCCTTGATTGAATTCCCATATATGTACTCATACCAGATGTCTACTGTCTCTTTCATCTAAAATACAAGCAAAGAAAACACTCTTACAAACATACAATAAACTCTTATATATTAAAAAGCATAAAAAGACAAATACCCCTTAACCTTACAATTGTACCACATGACAACTTGCAACTCAAAACCAACTTTATCTTGCCCTCTCTTCTCACCAATTTAGTAAAGTCTAGTCGTTGCACTAAACATCTCTGGCAATATCTACTCTTATCAATCGACACTGCCTCTTATCACACATATGATAATCAAGAAATCATTTCACAACACTTAAAGATACCTTCGTGTACACTTATCACCAAAGGTATGTTACCCCCAAGCACATAATTTTTAAAAGAAAAAAAAGTAAAATAGATACACAATACTTATCAAATTAATTAGGCGGCCAATGTGGGGACCATAAAAATGATTATCCCCATAACTATCTTGATTTTCTTCTATCTTTTAAGTAACATATGGAATCTCCAGTACTTTCAGGGTAACAGTAAGAATTAAATTTTGAATATGTCGACCTTGTTTTGATTTATAGTTCCTTTATACATTATATGCACATTATAGCAGCAAAGTGAGAGTTTTGCTGAAGGGACCTAGAAGTAGTTAATCTCTGTTAGTTAAAATAATTTCAATTTTTGCAATAAATTGTGAACCATTTACATATCCTATCATTTTCTTTTTTCTTTCAAAGCATGTATTGTCTTCCTTGTTGCAATAAATTTTGAACCACTCACCGACTTGTTTTTGTCTTTCAAATTGAATTTGATTCTCTTATCTGTCTCAAAACAAACTAGTTTCTGTATTCGAATTACTGACATGACTTTTTCAAATACGTACCTTGTGACATCTCCAATAACCAACAATATTCTTGTGCTGGAGGCGTCTTAATATTGAAATTTTCTGAAAAGCATATAAGAAGTTAAATTGTCGAAAAATAATGTAGAAACAAATAAGAAGAGGAGAAAAAGAAAGAAAGATTGCAACACATGCATACATTTTGAAGTTCAATCTTGCGTTCGTTGTACCATCTTCTTTCATTGCAGCAGACCTTCAAATTAGGAAGGGAAACTTGCTTGACCGCTATGGTGACATCATTGTTGAAAGGGGAAGAACCGAAGAACCATTCCAATACATGTGAATTGAGATGTATGAGATGATGCGAAAATGAAGGTACCAAATCAAATGTAAACATAAAGAAACAAATAAATAAATAAATAGGATACAATCGATTGCATATGGATATGGTTAGGTTACTAGTTATATGTTAAGAGCAATTGATACAAGTAATTTTAGAACATTTATTTTTTGGCTGCCATCATTTTACGACATGTTAAGGAACATGAAATTATTACAGAAATTAAATCTAACAAAAATTTTAGTTTTCTATTTTTATTATGTTACTGAAAATTTGAAAAAAAATAATAATAACATATCGGAAACTTCTTGGCAACACATTAAATAATATGTAAATTATGGTTCAGATCGGTCATTAAAAATTTGAATAGTTGAGATTTGGATCGCGTTTGATTCTAGCTAGCATTGCTCTCATCTTAAATTAATGGCTTAATCACTAAATTCTAAAGTGTTAGTATAACGAATAAGAAGTTTTTTTATTAATAAGTTATTTACTTTGAAAAATGTTGACATCTATTTGTTTATATAAAATTGATTTTCCTCCAATATCTCATGTTTTGTAACTTATGGCATCAAAATATTATTGTCAATATACTAGAAAACATATATATTATTGATTACTAGTTCTTACAGTTTTTATCATTTCTTTATCACAAACAATATTATATGTTGAATCATGCTAACTTTGCGAAAGTTTATAATCACAAACTTATTGTTTCTACGAAAGTACAAAGATGCGGTCATACAAATACAGTGAACAATTATTTCATTTGATGTTAAGCCCTGATGTTTAAAAGAAAATTTGATTAGTTAGTATTTTCTGAAGAACACATGAAGAACACATGAAAAGGCACCACATAGATCGATATTATAACTGCAGAAAATTTTGGTGACGTCACACAAAATAATTTTATATTCCACACACCACTATTGATCATAAATCGGACAGACATGATTAATTGCTCGACAAAAAAGAAAACAAAAGATATTGTTCACATTGCACCATCACACATCCCGATTATAAGGATATAATATAGCTCGTGGTAATTTTCTACTCTCTCAATAAATAATCAAATTTGCATTAAATTTTGTTTTTTTTATTGATATGGTTTACACTTAGTATAGAGCAAATTTCAATTGTCAGATTGTCGCAATTTTGCATTAAAGACTACAATCTATTTATCATATATGAGCTATTCCTGAAGGTTGAATTATTGTGTCTAACAAATTGATCTAGTGGGCCATTTGGAAATAGGAATTACTTTGGACAATCCAAAGATTGTCATCCCGTACCATTCTAGTGTAAATCTCTTCCTTTCTTTCTTCCGTAAATCTCAAGAGCTCAACCTTCATAAGTTCGTCTCTCCTCCTCCGACATCTAACCTCGGTCTCTCCTCCTCCGACCTCTAACCTCCGACCTATGACCTCCGTCTCTCCTCCGACCTTCGCCTCTCCTCTGACCTCCGTCTATCCTCCTCCCTCTGTCTCTCATCTTACAAGCACAAATGTTATAATAAAGAATCAGATTGTTATAATAAGAGATAAGATTGTCATAATAAGATATCAAATTGTTATAATAAGAAATCAAATTGTTATAATAAGAAATCATATTGTTATAATAAGAGATCAGATTGTTATAATAAGAAATTAGAGTGTTATAATAATAGATCAGATTGTTCTAATAAGAAATTAATTGGCGAAAAGAGGGGAGCATAGCAAAGAGAGAGGGAGTGTAGCGGAGGGGGAGGAAATGAGATCCAGTCCCGCGCGGGACCATCCAGCTCACCACTGTGAGCCGTATGATTTAATCTCAATGGCAATGGGAGTTCCGTGCATGTAACCTGATTGATAGGCCCGAACCGTCCATATCAGATCGGACGGTTGGTAAGCTGTGCTGGACGGTCCCGCGCGGGAGCAGAGTCGGATTGGAGGGGGAGCGTAGCGGAGGGCAGCGCCCAAAATGAAAAGGGTGCTTCCAATACCCTTTTCATTTTTAGTTAGGATAGTACAGGATGGTAAATCCTGAGATTGTACCTATAACATCTAATTTGAAACACTGCTCCAAAAATATCCATTTTGGATATATAATATTGTAACCGAAAACATTTTGGTTCATAGTCGTTTTCATCCAAGGCTCTGTTTGGATACGTTGAGAATAAGGTAGGAAGAAGGAAGAAGTGAAGAAATTTATTGGGAAGGGGTAAATTTATTGGGAAGTGTGTAACTTTTGTGAAGAGTTTGGATGGTTAAAAATAAATTTATTGGTAAAAAGTGGTTATTCCTTATTCCTTATTCCGGAAGAAGCCATCCAAACGGAACCCAAAAAAAGAAATATTTGGTACCAACATTGACGTGGAATCAATCACCTTTTTTAAGAATGATACATATAAACTTGATGCATTTGCTATTGAAATATTGAATAAGATAGTTTTGAAAAAAAATATTGGTAATAATCAAAATAATATAAATGCATAGAATTGAAAATAGAAGCTTCGAAAGTTAGGTAGTCCAATGAGAATGGAGAGTATTTGAGACTATTACTTCATACTTGTCGTATCTCTTCGGAGCTATGTCAGAACAAGATTAGCCCATAATTAAATGATAATTAGATTGATACAATGTTTTTTTTTTCAATTTCTGACAATAAAATTCTTCAAAACTACACTGCTGCTGAAAAGGTGATTAAACCAACTAGAGTGATAACAAACATCATCAAATACCACTTAATAATGTTTTTTATTTTATTTTATTTTGAAGCATTCTGTCTCAACAGATGGAAAGTTTAAACATGCGTTCAGAAATAAAATATTGTATGTTGGATATCTTCATTACAAGCGAATTATTACAAAATGTAGTATTAATCCGTCATACGTATCCAGATCATTGCCTTAATTTTTTTTTGAAGATAAATTGGAGGTCTAAGCCACCCAACTTATATTTTTTAAATTAAATGTCTATGAAAGATCCCCCAACCGGGTTTCGAACCTGCGACTTTTCACTCAAGGAGTCAATGTGCATTGTCATTCCCTTAATTTTTGAACTATTTATTTACTTTTAGGATTAATGATTCTTTAATTGCATATGTTATGTTGATCTATTCTCGAAATTCATTTTTTTTAACTACGAGTTCGAGCATACAACACATTACAATAATATGGAAAAGCATCAATCAATAATTTCTTCCAAAATGTCATGAGAAAAGCCAGCGCATTAAACAGTTAATCATGTCAAATAAAGCTATAGAAAACAATAAACATGTGTTGTTTGGTTTTATTTGATTTGTTTATCTGATTTTGTTTAAAAAAAATCTCATGAAGTGCTTATGTGTAGCTGTGCATGATGTTGCATCTGGGTTCAATGTTTTGGTTTTACGTGCTAATTTAATTTAATTTTTTTTTGTTTAGTTTTATCCAGATCAACTTAAATCTATTTCTGTAAAAAAAATAAATAAATAAAGCAGAGTCATTGCTCATACGTACTAATTTTCCACATTATGTTAATTTTGCCTCATTAATTGTAAATAAAATCAGTTCCGGGCAATTTGTGTTTTACCGAAATGTTTATTAATTCGACAGTAAATCTCACCGCGGGAAGGATTATATTAAATTAAGAAAAAGTGCAAGGTAGTTAACCTCTGTTTATTCATGTGCTGAAAGCCTGAAACACCTGCATATCATTCTTAAACTGACTGGTTGATGATCAATTGATCATTAATGATTTTGCAACTATAAAATATTGAAAGGTACATTTTAAAGACGAGCAAGCACATCTGCACATGGCATCACGTCATGTTTTCTATATGCAATCACCTAACTTCGACAAATGTGGTGTAGACTGTGGCATGACTTGCGAGGACAAGTTTCAATTATCCAACTAGGTAGCCTCTATCTAGTATATCTAAAAAAAAAGTTTCAATTATCCAATGATGAAAAAATAGATTTCCTTTTCTTTTCAGTGTGATTATTCTTTTCTTATAACAATCCTAAGGTATTTTAGAATAAAAACATAAAATAACCTAGTTCAGAAATGTAATAAAAGAAAACTACCAAGCTTAATTCCTAGCCTAAGTCATCAATAAATAAAAGACCCAATCATTCCTTTTTTTCCTCTAGCACATTTTATATTTTATAAAATCAGCGTTGTTCTAATTAATTTTCTAGAAAATTACAACTTTACAAGCGTGCGGAATTGCAGAAGGATACACTACTTCTATAGATGAGAAATCTTACCTGTGGATTTTGATGCACGAAATAGCTTAAAATTGTGGACAATGTATAAATTTTAAATTTTCATAAAGTCCACATTTAATAGAAAAAACTACATCATTTACACGTAATAAAATTATCGCACAGACACAAATTTATACACAGTTTTTTACTTAATAGGAAAAAATACATAATTTATATATAACAAAATTGTCAAATTCTACATAAATTTAATTATAAACATAACAATTTACAAATTGTATACTTAAATCTGCCCTAGTATATAAATATTTGCATACATAGATCACAATTCACGCCGGAAACATATATGTTAGAAATGCCGGTGGTAAAAATTATGTTTCAATAAAAAAAAAAACAAAATTTACAGGTTTTGTACGATCTTAGCTGTAATAATAAAAATTGTCACCGATGCGGCGATGCTTCTTCAACAGAGTTACAGAGGCGATTTGGTAAAAGAATATTCGGCTATTCGCTCGCCCAGTCGCCAGTAAAAAAAGAAAGTTAACTTGGAAGCATTTAGTTGCTAGAAATAAATTAAAAATGGTGTAGCAGGTTGAATTTGAAGTATATTTTATCCATTTTTTAACCCGCCACATGGGACAGCGCTCTGAGTCTCTGAGGTTGGAGGAGGCGTTGACGTGGAGGCGGAAACTGAGTAACTGACAATTTTCAAACTGGCATGCGTCTTAATTGCCATGTGCCACATAATAAATGGGAATCACATCCTCTGCCAACCATTTATGGTTGGTAGAGGGCCAACGTTTGATCTAAACCGTTAGATCTAATCTCAATGGTTAAGGGAGCTCCGTGCATGTAACCTAGATTGATAGGCCCGAAAAATTTTAACCGTCGAGATTAGATCTAACGGCTCGGATCAAACGTTGGCCCTCTACCAACCTCAAAAAGTTGGTAGAGGATACGCTCCCTAATAAATGGGTTTTGTGTTTTTTTTCCCCTTAAATTTTTTTCCAGCAGGGGTCACTGGATATAATAATCTGGAAGACTTCGCGTTAACCCAAAAAATTTAAATATCGCATTGCTGGTGCTACGAGTGATTAGGGATGCAAGAAGATGCAAAAACTTGTATTAGCTAGAGTTGTTAACAAGCTAGGTCTTATTAAGACTCGATGAGGTAATAAGACGAGTTTGATATATAATTTATTGATATTTAGTATTCAATTTGATAGAAAATGTATTTATTTGCCTATTTCTTATGTATAAATATTAATGTTCAATAAAAGTTATGAAATAATAATATTTTTAAACAATTATAATAATGAGTTTGTTTGTCTCAATAGTGGTCCGTGTTTGATAAAGTTCGGTTCGACTACCTCGAGTTTGATAAAGTCAAGTTAAAATAATTAGAATCAGCTCGCTCGAGTTCGTCTAAATTGCAGCCCCAGCTACGAGACTAAAATACTGCGGCTTCATATGCGCAATGCATTTTGAAAGGTCATTTTTTTTGGGCTATTTTTTCAGCGTTTTTTTTTAATATGAACCGCTATGCATGATTGTTTGAGTAATAAAATGACTTAAACAAGATTGAAAAAAAAGATTGATTCATCGCATAATGTCATCTTATTTATACCTCTCGGATCGAAAAGAGCAGCGTGTGCATTTCAGACTGTGTCAAATTTCACAGTAATTATTTTTTTAACAAGTTGACTAAATTTACAAGTCGTGAATGACAATTTAGATTTGACCAATTTCCTATAATATTTTCTTATTGTATGGCAAAAGATCCATTGCATAACCCAGAGGGAACAAGTGTAGAGCTTAATGGGGACCCAGTCAGTTTCTTTTCACTAATCTTACGTAGTCACATACTAATTTTTTTAAAAACTCATATCCGTACATGTATGATGTATAGCATATATATATTTTTTATATCCCTAGTGAATTCCATAATTAAATGATCACTTTCCAATAAAATTAATAAGGATCGTCTAAGATAATTCAGTATACATGATGATCTTTATATTATTCTTTAAAATTTGAGAGAAGTTTAAATATTTCGTAAGTAGTAACCAAAATTTTATTATATCAGACATTGAAAACTCTATGTTTTGACGGTCCAACCCCAAGTACCTTCATTCCATAACAGAATGCTTAGAAGAATTTAGAGTTGAGCAATTTAATTTGACCTGTAAACTTTATTTGTTTTCAGTGAATTAATTGAAAATTTATCGAATGGTTACAATTTATTTTGTTCACAGCTCCACATGGCGTTATCGTTTTTTACTTTTACTCGGTTTGTGGGTTACTTTGTAACTCCAGAACAAAAGAAGGAAGAAAAAAAAAATGCTAGAACAAGCACCTTGATCTTCTGTAGCTTTGAGTTGCAGGAACTCCATAAAAATGAATCGATTGTTTGATTTTGTCAATAACTTATGGGGCCGTTTGGATCGCTTAGGAATTTGAGGAATTTGGGCAATTTTCAATTCCTAGACATATATTTATTGAAAAGTGTGTAATTTTGTGAAGAGTTTGGATTGTTTATAATAAATTTATGCCTAGAAATTAAAAATTTCCCAAATTCCCATACCATCCAAACAATCTCTATGAGAATTGCTTCATACACGCTTTACTTTTGGACTCCGTTTGGATGGTGTGGGAATAAGAGGAAAAGGGAAGAAGTATTGAAAAGTGTGTAACTTTGTGAAGAGTTTGGATTGTTTATAATAAATTTGGAAGTATGAAAAAGTTATTCCCTTATTCTTACACTCATCCAAACGGAGCCTTGGAGATCCATTTCTTTATAGACGAAAATATTTTTCAAATTATTTCAATTCACGCCTCTCAATTCACATTCCAATTTGGAAACTGAAAGACATTTTTGTTCAAAGGGAGTGGATCTCCGGTACTATAGCGTGTATGAAGCAATTCCTCTTACTCATATTTTATATAGGCTCCGTTTGGATAAGGTGTGGGAAGAAAGAAAGAAGGAAAAAAGTGGAAAGAAATATTGGGAAGTATGTAACTTTGTTAAGAGTTTGGATTCTTTATAATAAATTTATTCTCTTATTCCTTTCTTTCCTTCTTTCCAAATAGAATCCAAACGGAGCCATAGAACACAATGCATAACTTTCTTAACATAATGGCACCCGTAAAACTCTGAAAAAAATATGTATTTTCTTGTGCCAACAAAAAAAAAATGTATCTTACTTTTAAATAAGGAAAAAAGCAAAGCACTTTACAATTTATACCAAATGGGATCTAGTCCCGCGGGGGACTGTCTAGCGCACAAATCACAGCCGTGTGATTTAATCTCAATGGCAAAGGAAGCCCCGTATATGTAACTAAATTGATAGGCCCGAACCGTCCAGATCAGATCGGACGATTCTAACACTGCGCTGGACGATCCCGCGCGGGAGCGGATACGGATTGCAATTTATACTGGTGCTTTTAAACTACCCATATAATAAAGAGTAAGGTTCTATAAAATATTAAAATGAGTAACAGTTTAAAGAGGATTGACTTCTTAATCTATGCGTATTTTTTTGTAACAAATTACCGTCGACGCCATTTAATTGGTAATTATTTATTGACGTTGGTCATATCATCATGTATAATGGATTCGGTGAATATTTTGTGAATTAAATAATTATTAATCAACGTTCAAGATAATTAATTAATGACCAAATCAATTAATCAATCATAAATCCGAAGTTGCAACAGTTAAATGTTTGTTAATTTTATTCTCTCAAACGATGAATTTTAATTTTTTTATAAGAAATTAAAAACTTATTTCCTCTTTGATTTGCTCCTGAAATTACGGACATGATACCCATAGAACAATTATGCGAGTTTACGTGAAGAGATTGCATTGCCTTCTGCTTCTGGTTGTATATAGTTGAGACAACGTGGGTACAACTAACTTGACAAGGAAGATTGACAAGGAAACGGAAAGGAAAGGGTAATAAATACTAATAAATAGACCTAAAAACAATTTAAAAAAACGACCTTATTTCGTAAATTGGATTGGAATTTTGTGATATTTTCCACAGAATTGGTCCACAGTTGGGCCTAGTTTGACCATGTAAAACATATGAAAATATGTGAATGAATTAGGTAAGTCATCACTTATTAGACCATAAACTCATGCTGCTGGAGGACCTAACGGTCACACTCACACGCTATTATCTATAATTTGTTGAAATAACAATCTTTTAAATTATCATGAAAAAAAAAGAAGAAAAATCTTCGAAGAATATATGAAAATTATTCACCACAATTTTATTAATGCGTATATAAATATAATGATAATAAACATGATTTACCACCGAAATAATGTTTAGTAACTATAATAAACATGATTCACCACAATTTCTTGAGTTAATAAAGTTACCTAATATAGTAATATTGAATTGGTTCTGAGTTTGACTTTTCTTAATAATAGTAAGAATAGGTTGTGATAAATTATATCATGGGATTATGACTGATTGTCACATTTGAATTTGTATATTCTATACTTGCAGGCTTTTTTAGGATTTTACATTATGGTGCACTTTTGGGGTTATATATACTAGTTAAATTGCAGAACTTTGACGATGTCAATTTCATTGCTTCTTCCTTTTTGGACACGTGACAATCAGTCATAATCTAGACTGATCATTCGAGCAAGGTCACTATGATACAATAAAGGCAATATCGATGAATTTATGAATAGAAATGGCGAAGATTGGTTAGATGGTCGTGTTTGTTTCCACTCCTTATTTTTATCATGATGCTGAGATCGAGTCGTGTTTGTTTCCACTCCTTATTTTTATCATAATGCTGAGATCGATGAATCCTTTATAGCTTCAATAATTTGTAGTATTTTGGATCCTTTTATTCTTTTTCTTTTTCTTTTTTTTCAAATTTTATTTTGTTTACCGAACTTTATTGATTTCGCAATCTGTGAAAAATTACTGAAACGAAAAATATTAAAATACAATTGCTAAGAATTTCAAACTTATCTGTTTTTTACTTTTTTTTTACATATCTTATGTATGCATAATTGGATGCTCTGAATCATGTAGACTATATTAATAAGTGAATTTTTACTCTATATATGGCTTTTTTTTTCCCTGAAAATTTTTTATATTGTTTTTGACAAGAAATAAAAGTAGTTTTTTTTTACATATCTTATGTATGCATAATTGAGTAAAATTTTTAAGAAGTCACTCAAGTTTATACATTGTCCATTTTTAGTCACTCAACTTTAATTTATCTTTAGATAACCCTCCAACTTTAATTTTGTCCGATTTTAGTCCTGCCGTCAAAATTCCAATAACTCCCGTCTGATGGAACACGTTAGGTGCGAATATTTTGATCAGAATCAAAACTTAATCTTTTCTCTCTTAGCCCCTTCGCCTCTCTTTAGTTTAGTCAACCAAAATAAAGAAAAACTGAGACTTCAATTTATCTCGCTCACTCTGCCTCCGCCAGTTTCTCTCTCGCTCAACCCAGACCCAACTCCCTCTCTTCTTCTCTCTCTCGCTCGCTTGCTCACCTCACGAAGCCCATCTCTCCCTCTTCGCTATCTCATCTCAGACCCAAGCTTACAGCCCCTCCCTCTCATACCCAAGCTCACCTCGCGTTCCCTCTTTCTCCTTAAAAATCACTCTCGATTTCTCTTCTGATAGCATCAGAACTCTTTGGTACTGAACAAAATAGTTAAACACATTTAACCTCAACCTTGTTGCCACGACATAAAAAATTAAACCACGATTTTGAAGGAATGTGCTACTGTCAAAGATGCGAGCCCAATTTATGGTAAGTAGCTCACCTAAATTGCTTTTTTAATTTCAATTGGCAGAACTTGTGAAGAGAATTGTGCATTTGATTTTATTTTTTTTGGTGTTTTGAAATAAATTAGGAGAACACACTCTATCACTTAATACTGGTTTTGAGTCCAAGAGTGCTTGATTAAACAAAGATATTACTAGCATGAAAAATAATTTTGCTTTAGACATGCTTTTGCTTTACGAAGCTGCATATGCCAAATTATATTTATAAGCACGTGCAATTAAAAATTTTAATGAGAGGAAGGGATCGAGAGTTGTTTTCCTAGGATCAGTAAAGTTGGTGGTGAGTTTGGAACGGAGAAAGCTGGGGTTTACAATAGAGAGAGGAGGAAGAGAGACGCTGCATTGGAGAGAGAGAAGAAAATAAAATGAGATACGATTCAGCTCCCAAATTTGCACCCAATTTACGTCAAAATAAACGGAATTAAACAGAATAGTGACGGAGGGACTAAAATCGGACCATATCAAAGTTAGATGGCTTGGGAAGGACAAATAGAAGTTGAGTGATCAAAATTGGACAATGCACAAATTTTAGGGACCTCCCAAAAAATTTACTCATGCATAATTGGATGCTCTGAATCATGTAGACTATATTAATACGTGAATTTTTACTCTATATATGGCATTCTTTTTTTTTCTGAAAATTTTTTACATTGCTTTTGACAAGAAATAAAAGTAGGTAGATTTCCAATACTTGTTTTTTTGAAAAAAATACCTTTTACCTCTACTATTCGCCGGGCGTTGCTTTGGGCAACATACTTTTTCATTCGAGTAATATTATTTTTTAAAATGGCCAAATTATCCTTTGAATGCCTGAACAAGCCACTCCATCTGATGAATATATCAAATGCTGCTATAAAAAAAAATATGAGGATATTTTTGTAAACGTTGCTCAAAGCAAAACACCGGTTACCCGAAGTACCACCCTCGCCACGGGCTCTTTAATATCCCACGTGCCCAAACTTTACATTTCAGTTTTGACATCCGAATAAATGATATCATCTGCTCCATGCATAGGCATATCGAACTATTTTAGGAAACAAAAATTTAATATTTTAGATTTTTTTTTTTTGCTTTTCCTGTAGATTTTTGAATGAGTTTCCTTTTTCTATGCTGACATTTTTATTTTCACTATTTTATTGCTATCTTTCAGAATTTCGATTAGTAGTAAACAAATTATTAGAATATAATTAAATTTTGGATTTTGGGAAGATCTTGGTACATATATAGTTTATATCGAGTGGCTTTTGTTGATCATTGTGGAATAGAATAGTGTGATTATAACTGTTAGCATTTTCATCGAACTGTTAACATTATTACATTAACAAAATTAACATGGACAAATGGTCAATACAAGTACTTCTGCATATATCTTAATTAAATAATAATGTGCATATTGGCTCCCCTCCTTGGGGAGCTTTTAGTTCAAAAATAAATAAAATAAAGAATGTGCATATTTTACTTATATCAATATAGTAAAGTTAAGCTAATTGATACACTACAGTAAATTTTTATAATGTATTTGATTTTTTTTTCAATAAATTATTTTTTGACTGCATAAATTGTTTCTGATCTTACACCGTCAGTTATTCCAATCTTATTGAACAAGATTTTTTTTTTATTGCAATTTGACTTTTATCTTCGTAGTCTTATCGTGGAATGGAGTTTGAACAAATTTTAAAAAAAAATAATTTTATTGTCGGAACTATTTAGCTTCTGACCTGTCTGCTAATAATAACACTTCTATGCAAATAATCTTATGAAAATACTGACTCTAAAAAATATTATATTAAGTTATTCGAATAAAACATGAACCATTTATATATATATAACATAATAAAGAACATCCACAGACCAACACCAACCAACTGGTTACTAACTTAGGACGCCCAGTCACTCTTCAGCTAATTTAACAAGGACTAGAACATTACATTCCCTGTCCAAAATAATTATAGACTAATACAAGGACTAGAACATAATAACGCGTAAGGTAGAAGACGACTAATTTACCTTTTACCCAACCAGAGGGAATTTTGAAATATAATCCCCCTCACACAAAGTCTCCAATCTAGTTACCCCGTGACCCCGTCTCTCTCTCTCTCTCTACCGACAAGTCTGGGGTCTGCGCCTTCCTCTTCCCCCACCTCTCTCTCTCTCTCTTTCTCACACTAAATCCCGTACATCGCATCTCAAATCCAACCCAACCCAACGCCATTCCCTCTCCTCCTCGGGCCCCACCCTTCAGCGAGCGAGCGCACGCACGATGACCGCGAAGGGTGGCGCCAACGGTGCGGGGTCGCCCATGTCAGGCGCCAACGGTCGTCTGTTCACGGTGGGTCTGATCACGTCCTGGTACTCCTCCAACATCGGCGTGCTCCTCCTCAACAAGTACCTCCTCTCCAACTACGGCTTCAAGTACCCCATCTTCCTCACCATGTGCCACATGACGGCCTGCTCCCTCCTCAGCTACATCGCCATCGCCTGGTTCAAGTTCGTCCCTCTCCAGACCGTCCGATCTCGGGTCCAGTTCTTCAAGATCTCCGCCCTCAGCCTCGTCTTCTGCGGATCTGTCGTCAGCGGCAACATTTCTCTCAGATACCTCCCCGTCAGCTTCAACCAGGCCGTCGGGGCCACCACTCCTTTCTTCACTGCCGTTTTTGCCTACCTCATGACCGTCAAGAGAGAGGCCTGGATCACCTACATCACGCTTATTCCAGTCGTTACTGGTGTCATCATTGCTAGTGGGGTCAGTTTTTTTTTCTTACTTTTTTTCTGTTTTTGTATTGTTCTTGCTTTTATGTTTTTTCTATTTTTTGTGCGATTTTGATTGATTTTTTCTAAATTTCGCGGTAGGGGTTTAGATCTGATCATACAACATAGAATTTTGCATTTTCATTGGGCATTTCGATTGTCCTAGCTAATTGGGGATAATTGCTGACATATGTCTTAGATCTGAGTCCATTAACTCACGCTAGATCTACTGGATACTTAATTTAAGCTCCTTTTAAAAAAATAGAACGTAAGCTATGCTAGTTAATTTGATTTTTTTTTAATTGGGGGGGGGGGGGGTTGAGGGTTGGGTGCAGTAGGGGAGAAGATGGGTAGTAATTAATGAATTATGTTCTCAATTATGGATCTGAGGGGTTATCCTTTGCATAGGTAACCTTTTGTAATGGCTGCACAATACAGTCATATCAACCTTAAATGGGGCCCCACGCCTTTTCTTTGTTTTTTTTGGGGGGGGGGGGGTGGAATTCTCACAATAGTAGGGGAAACATAGAATTAATGTAGGATTTTAACACATATTTGCGATTATCGTCTCCGGAGTTTCTTATTGCATTTTCATGCATTGCTGAAAATACATGTTTATAATATAAGCTGCCATGATAAAGAAATGGGGATATCAATTTGATCCTGGGAATGGGGGTCTCTAAATATAGAATGTATACATTCACCCTTTGAAGAAACAAAGGTCCAAAGACCATGAAAGAAGAATCATGATTCAGATCTCCTGATGAGCAACCTTAAATTAGAAAACTATAATGCACCACCAACTTGTGCCCCTTTGCCATTCTTTCCTCCTCCAGTAAAAAAATAAATAAAATCACCATTATTTCAATTGGGGCCCCCTTCAAGCATACATGCTTAACGAACTTCCGGCAATGAATCGTCACCGGGGCCAGCAAAACCCACGCAAAGGCCTCGCTTTTACTATAGGTCTAGTAGCGTCATGGTATTGTTCCAACATAGGTGTGCTTCTTCTAAACAAGTTTTTGTTATCCAATTATGGCTTCAAGTACCCCATTTTTCTAACCACATGCCACATGGCCGCATGCTCTGTTCTGAGCTACGTAGCATTAGTCTTTTTCCGGATTGCGCCAGTACAGACAGTAAGATCTGGGGTGCAACTTGCTAAGATAGCTGCCCTGAGCTTTATATTTTGTGGGTCGGTGGTGAGTGGTAATATTTCTCTGAGATTTCTGCCAGTGAGCTTTAACCAGGCCGTGGGCGCCACTACGCCATTTTTCACTGCAGTCTTTGCATTTGTTATGACTGCAAAAAGAGAGGCGTGGGTCACTTATGCGACGCTGATTCCTGTAGTCACTGGTGTGGTGATTGCTAGTGGGGTGCGTTTGCGATTTCTCTAATTTTTATTGTGATATTGCTTTAGGACTATATTTGGAGTTGCTATTGATTTATGACCTTTTATCTGGACAAAAGATCATCCAATGCATAGTAATTTTTGTATTGTGGGATGTTTCTTTTGGTGTAATAATATTATAACAAATCAGCTAGAAGGTGGCGTTTCACTAAAGAAGAGTGAAACTGAGAATAATTAATAGATTTGAGAAAAACTAAAGGGTTTTGCAAGTTAACTATTTCTGTTTTAGCCACTTGTGTTTGTTTTTTGGAATCATAAATCATTTTGCATGATGGCATTTTTTTAGGGTTTTTTCTATTTCTCCATTCAATTTTTTCATTTTTTAATTACGTAGGGAGAGCCAAGTTTTCATCTGTTTGGGTTTATCATGTGTATCGGTGCAACTGCTGCCAGGGCTCTAAAAACTGTGCTTCAGGGCATTCTTCTCTCCTCTGAAGGGTAAACATTTACTTCTGAATATTTATCATTACTTAACGGTACAATGTCCCGTCCCTTAAATCGTTAATCTCTCATAACACATTAGGAATGCCTATAAATGCACAAATATTGCATTTACTTCCTTGCTCACATGTCGTGTTTTGAACTTCAGATTGCTAAATTAATAGCCCTAAATATCATCTCTGTGAAGGGGCAGCATGTGGGGTTACACTGTTACCTTGTTATTTCTCTTTTTCTGTTGGGAAATAGAGAGTTATGTTGAGAAAGGGCTTCTGGATTGTACTTTTTGCTTTAAGGGGGTTAAGTGGTTGAGATATTCATGGAGTTTAATGATAAACATTTGCATCTTATATTGATAAAATGCTTTCAATTTGTGTTGATAAAATGTGTCCATTTTCATTTTCTCAGAGAGAAGCTGAATTCCATGAATCTGCTGTTGTACATGGCTCCAGTGGCAGTGGTGCTACTGCTGCCAGCAACATTAATAATGGAAGAAAATGTGGTGGGTAAGACCATTCAACTGGCGAGAGAGGATTTCAAGATAATTTGGTACCTGCTGTTCAATTCTTGCCTCGCCTACTTCGTCAACCTTACCAATTTCCTGGTCACCAAGCATACCAGTCCTCTCACCCTTCAGGTGTGTAACAGCTGTTCTCAACCTTACCTTATTACAAATTTGTATCTGTGAAACTCACAAAGTTACTTTTAGGAATTTCACCTGGTACATTATGCTATCTAGGCAAGCAGATATAATTACCAAATTGTCGGGAACAGTTAAGATTATTATATAAAAAGGTTCTTTTTATTTAATACGTAAAAGAGGTTCATATATTCCATTTTCCCAAGAAGAATGAAAATCGGTCAAGCTGTGTTTAGATTGTAATGGTGGAATTGATTTGGGGATGGTTGGGGTTATTTGGTGATGTTTTAGTGACTTGACCAGTTGATATTAGTTGCAAATAACACCAAAATATTGGGTGTTATATGAACTGTTGGATAAAATTAAACTAATTCTGATAAGACGATCAATGAAATTTCTCATATGTCGAGATGAATGAAATTTAAGCAAGATTGTTTTTAACTTATTATGTCCGATTTCGCATATGTAAGTGATTCAGCAAAACTTGGTGGTCGTATGATGATGTTTTTCTTGGCTTAAACTTGAAATCAGCGTCTGACTCTTGTGTGCTTTTGATTTTTGATAGGTGCTAGGAAATGCAAAGGGGGCAGTGGCTGTAGTGGTATCAGTTTTGATTTTCAGAAACCCAGTAACTGTTACTGGCATGTTGGGTTATAGTATCACTGTTGCTGGTGTGGTGCTTTACAGTGAAGCCAAGAAACGCAACAAATAGGAGAAAGAAAAAAGTGGTTAGTAGATGTGTAAACTAAAGTGGGTATATACATTTCCTGCCTAAATATCCAGGATATATTCTTAGACATTGTTCTTTACACAGACGATGCAGCAACCCCCCCCCCCCCCCCCCCCCCCCCCCCCACAAACCTAAATTCTTTTTTGGACCTAGCGAGGGTAGAGAATTTTCATAATAAATCTATCTCTATTGCTTAAATATGGTGTTACTTTTAGTTTATCTGAATCTTAGATGAGGCATCCTCTTGTCTG
Organism: Rhynchospora pubera; assembly: GCA_028095005.1. NCBI lineage: Eukaryota > Viridiplantae > Streptophyta > Magnoliopsida > Poales > Cyperaceae > Rhynchospora > Rhynchospora pubera. The sequence continues at coordinate 146,020,330 of CM051462.1, read as the reverse complement.
GAATGATGATTGATAGAATGTAATTTTTTTTATTTTGTTCCTTTGTTTTTTGTTTTTTATTTTTTTTTCTTTTCAGAATTGACTGAGAGTATACATATGCCTTAATCGTTAATTAATTCATGAATGTTTCTTGCGCAGTATTACTGTGTTATGAGTGTTCTTTTGTATCCTTGTCATCATTATATACAGTTTGTGATCACAAATATACTTGTGCCCTGCTGCAATGAGTTTGTGAAGCAGCGCGCATTGTAGTTTTAACAAGTTTTTGAACTTATTATCAGATACCAATTAATTGGACTCCTGGAATAAATGTTCGGGTTTTTTTTTTGCCCGCCTAGCAGGCGGGGGTAAAGAGGGTTGTGAGTTTGGAATCGATGTCCTCTACAGTTACTGGGTTCGTGCGTTTGGTACGGCTTGGTTAGCAAACTAACCTTGCTAATTTAGGATGTCAAATGAATCAAAGTTAGTTAGATTAATTACTAAACTTTTACTACCCAACTAACCGAGCAAAATGCTGACTTAGATTTCCCCTTGCATTCCCATGGAGAGAAATGTATAAAAATAAATTCTTTTCAATTTTTTAATGTTAGCTTTCCACCTTTAATTAATGCACCGTTTTTTTCCCCTTCCAATGAGATATATATACATTTGAATAATCCTTAATATAAATAAAATATGAATGATTAATAATAATAATAATAATTAAATTAATTAATAATTATTCTAAAATAATTAATATTAATATTAATATTAATATTTAATTGCAAATTATTGTAATAATTATAATAACTAATAATTAATAATAGTTATTGTAATAATAATTAGTAATTGATAATGATTGTATAAATTTAAATAATTCTTAATATAAAACTATAATAATAATAATGATAATTAATAATAGTTATTATATAATGATAATAATTAATAAGGGTTATTTCTATAATTAATAATTAATAGTAATAATTAAACTAATTAATAACTTATAATTCATAATTCAAAATAATCAATATTAATAATTATTAATATTTAATTAATGCAATAATTATAATATTTAATAATTAATAATAGTTATTGTAATAATAATTAGTAATTGATAATAATTGTATAAATTTAAATAATCCTTAATATAAAATAATAATAATAATAATAATAATAATAATAATGATAATTAATAATAGTTATTATAACATTGATAATAATAATTAATAATGATTTATTTCTATAATTAATAATTAATAATTAATAATAATATGTATTAAAATTAATAGTAATTAATAACTACTAATTAATAATAGTTTATAATAATTATAGTATTAAGGAATGATAGAGAGTATTCTGGCACTTGTTTGTTTGTATTAAGAATATTGTAATTTAATAATATTTTGTAGTTAATGAATGAACGTATGAACTTTGGCACTTAATTATGTTTTCAATATTTGTAGTTAGAACTTTTTTATTATTTAATTATTTATCAAAATTAATCAATTCCAAATTAATAACGTTGTAATTATTAATTATGATGAAAATAATTAATCCATATACCACGTTTGTGTACACTTTGATGACATTTATAAAAACCAAAACTAATCAATCAATAATTTATTCATTTTCCTTCATAACTAACCTTAACATACCACGCCAAACAACATTTACTAACTTTATACTACCACTAATCCCTTCTAATCACTACCCTTACTATTCTACCTCTCTAACCTCAAAAAGTAATAACCTTACAGTACTAATCCTACTAACCTTTGTTTTGTGATAGGTGGGTTTCACATCGATATATTCAACACTTTTAGGCCTTAATTTCAATTAAATGTTTGTGTTTTAGTTAGATTTTATTGCATTTTAGGTCAGAAAAAAGGTACTACTATTGTTCTTTGTCTATTTTCAGGTTCATCGGCAATTTTGGTGCAATTTTAGACCCTGGACAGTTTTCAAGCGGAGTAGGCCAAGATCCAAGCGGATGGAGCAAAGGAGCAGATTCAAACCAGACAAGCGTCTGTTCTGGCGACCCCGCCTGAACCAAATCGCCAGACCGGATTTTGGAGCAATATTTCTGGAAGAACGGATTTTCTATTTTCAGACTATCCAAACATGTTCTCCATGCATGGAAACCGACTAGAGAGACTATTTAAACATGCACAACGCCACCAAAAAGTCTAAGTTAGATTTTAGAGCAAGGATTGAAGGAAGTTTGTAGAATTCAACCGCAACATGCATCCTGTCGACCCCATCAGGATTCAAGCTGAGAGAGATTTTAGTTACTACTTGTTGTAATATTCCTTTATTTATTTGCTTTGATGTCTGATCTGTTGAAACCTGTTAATTTTGTGTTAAGTATGACTAGTAGTGAGTAGTTTAGTTTAGGGGCAATCGTAGGGAACCTTGACTTGGTAGTTAATGAAAGGTTAATTTAGAATTCTATTTTTTTTCTATTTGCTTTACTTTACTTGGTTTTATTGTTTAACTTGTGATTGTGAATTGCTTGTTCTAAAAGTTTGTCCATTAGATTAAGGCCTTATCTAATAGGTTTGTACCAAAAATCCTAATTTCAAGATAATTTGTAATTGCTTACCATAAAATAGGGAGTAAACTCAAAAACTGAAACTAGAACTTAGCCGAAAGGTTTGTTCTCTCTTAAGTTCAAAAGATTTAGGATAACTTACCGAATAGTAAAGTAGACCTAAAACCCTAAGCCAAGAAACGAAAGTTGAAACTTAGGATTATTAGGAGGTTTAGAGGTTAAAACTTAGTTTTACTAAATTAAGAATGACAGTTAATATTTGGACCTAAGGTTTGACCAATAACCTGCACTTAGGAAAGGTAAAACCCGATTTAAACTGACCTAACGTACTGTTCTGGCGACCCCGCCAGGAAGCTGGCGGATACGCCTGGATAGTGTCAGGAATTGGAACCCGATCAATTGACTCTAGTTTTAGTCCTTAATTTGAGTTAGTTAATTTTTTTTAATTGTTAGACTAACTTAGAAGTTAGTGAGTAATTTAGATCTAATTTCCTTAGCATAATCTTTAGCTTAAACAACCAACTTAATTTTGTTGATCTTTTTACCCCTAAATCAATTAGAATTGAATTGCTATAACTTAGGAATTTAGAAAATCCGTCTCTGCAATTCGATCCTCAAACTACAGATTAGATCTGAAGTTTAATTTAACCTAGATTTTACCTCCGATCATTTTGCCAAATGCACCCACTAATTGCAGAGAGTAGTTTATGGCCGTGATGAAGAACTGCAGAGGGCAGTTCAGTGCAGAGGACTTATGGGTATCTGATGTTTCTATCTAAAGTGGAACAAAATAATTGTGCCGCAGGAACTATATTCCAATCTAAATCTATAACTCAGTATTTGAGGATGGCATATCATTAATTTTGCAGACTTGCTGCTTTTCATTTCATGGTTAATACAAAGGATGTACGGACGGCGATGCAAACGGTAAGTAGGTTTGCCGACGGTATACCGTGTTTCGTGTTCCGTGCACGTTTCGTCCAAACAGAACGGCAAACGGTATAAAAAATTATTTCGTTTCTAGAAACGGAACGGTAAACAGAATGAGAAGGCATACCATTGTTGAAATGGAACGGTAAACGAAACGAGCCATTTCGCTTCCGTTTCGACAACTGTTGTTTTTAGTGTAGAATCACGTTGTTCCATTTCATTCCGTCCAAATGAAATGAATAACGGAATGAAAGGACATACCGTTTACTGAAACGGAACGGAAAACAAAATAGAATGACCATACCGTTGATGGAACGGAACGGCAAACGAAATGGGCCATTCTGTAAACGTTAAACAGGCTTAACGATAAGCGTCTATGAATTGACCTTAACCGGGTTTATAGTTTAATCAATCAAATAAGGTGAAAGGCCTAATTGAAAATGTTGGAAACGAAGGTTGTTCCCGACTAGCAAACGTCCTAACATCCTATTAGTAGAATTGGGCCTCAAACACCAACATGGAAGGCAGCTACATAGCACTGCTGGATTTCAGGCTGCTGCAAAAGCAGGTGAAGACAGCTTAAGGGATGGGCATAATACACTTCTTCAGTTCACAACTGACTCTTGACTCCTTTGCTTCATTGCTTGTCTGTGATGACTATTTTGACTTTTGTTACACTGGTTTTTGTTTGTGTGTTCAGTTCCGTTGTGGATGATTTCTCTATACATGCGTACAGAGCATCCTGCTGTTGATATTAGATGGTTCATGGTTTACGTTGTTGGTTTAGATGTTGACTTGCTTGTGTTTCCGGGAATTTTAGCATTCCTGTTGCTACTTAGGGAAACAGATTATTTCCTTATGCAAGTGCATTAAGGCATCTTAGTACCATTTTTTTTCCCCCCATTTCTTTGTTGACTTTTGTATGACCTTGTCGCTTGGCCGCTTGGGTAGCTTTTATTTTCAAAAATAAAAAAATAAAAAATAAAGAATTGGGCCTCGTCTAGGCCCCGTTATAATGAGCGTCGTCACATCTGCTTTTGAGAGAGAGAGAGAGAGATGATTCGAGGGAATTGATTTTGAGCACCATTTGATTGATTTTTTTTTGAATGAAAATAGGAATAAAGCCCCTATCTTTTAAGTAAAATAAAGTTAAAATTACATGATCTAGCCAGCGGGCAGTGGCTAACCAAACAAAAGGGAAAAAAGGAAAAGGGAAAAAAAAAGATGAAGATTAAATGAGTAATTAAAAGACACTAAAAGAGACAATATAGCACCTCTTTTTCTAACTAGGCAACCAATCTAAGAAGAGAGAAACTGCAATCGGTTTTCTTTTGTCATCCATTTAACTGCAATATGATCCAATTAATAGTCTATCAACCGATGCATCCTTCTCTCTAAAGATTCTTGAGGAGCGTTATCTCCAGGTAATAAAGCAGAGAATAGCCAGAATCTCACGCTTCATTTTATTAATAGAAGGCGAAGTTAAGGCTTGTGATGATCATCTCCCATGTTTCTACAGAATGTTAGTTGTCGGAGCTTGAAAAAATAAGGACGGCTATAAAAAAGATGTGAGACCCGACTTATCAGAGGCTTTAACACCTGTTGGGTAGTTGCCAACCCCTTTTCTTAAGGTTGTCTAAGGTTGCTATTCTGTTGTGCAACATCTGCCATGTGGAAACCTTGATTCTCTGTGCAATTCTGAGTTTCCAAATGTTGGCAATTTCAGAAGAGTGTTTAGGAAATTTCTTTATAAAATGGTAATAGGAATTGCAAGAGAAATTTCCATCATTCGGACAGTCTCCAAATGCTCCTGTCATTTGTTGCCTCCAACAGTTTGTGCTGAATTTCTTGGATATGCTGCACCAGAATGCCCAATAATGCAGAGGAAGAAGTGTTTACTTACCAACTGGTTGAATAATGACTGTCCTTGTGAGAATGCAATGATAAAGTTTCTTAGAGAGATGCTATGGTCAAGAGTAAAAGAAAAGAGATTAAACATTACATATCTGAGCATACCAGTCCCCTAATTATGAAGCTAAAACAGCGTCGATCAGCCATTTCCTATCTCCATTTGTATATTCAACATCAGTACATTTGCCAAGTTGCCAAAAGTTTTAGACAGGGGACTCACTAAAGGTTTTGTTGCCGGGTACTGTTGCCCAAGCGCCATGAACAACTGTTTCAGCAATGAAGGACCAGAATCATACCATCTCCAGAGTTTTTTTGCCAGCAATGAGTCATTCATCACCTCTAATTCCAGGACACCTAGTCCCCGTCTCTCTTGGGCTGTAAACCATGTCCCAAGAGATGAGAACTAGTCTTGGAAGTATCATTGTTAACTCCAAAATGACCAAAATACTTTTGTAAGTACCTCATTAATAAATAGTTCGCTGCAGGTGATAGGTGTGGTCATGGCAGGAAGCTACCAGTACCCCAGAGTTGCAGTCAAGACAATTGTTTCCAATTGTAACGGTTCCACTATAGAACAATATTTAATTTTATATAGTAATTTGAAAAGCAGAGGAGGCAAAACAAACAATTTAAATCACAAATTTTCAAAATTATTTATTTTGGACAGAAAACAGAAGTTTTTGAAGTATCAGGCTGGAGATGTTTAATTTTGTTTCGTCTGTTATATTTGATTACAAATTATTAACATATAAAGACTTACAAAATTAATTTTTGATTTAGTGACTATTGACTAATGAGAATGTTTGTTGAAGATAACTTTGTAGATATTTGGAAAATAAAGTTGAAAGAATTGACCACATCTTTTATTTTTTTTTAACAAATTGATATGAAAAGACATATCATCTAGATGCATATATTTCAGCGTTAAAGAAGTAAATTTTAGCTCCACAGGCCTGATAAAAAATAGGGAAACTTGTGCGCATTTGGTGACGTTGTGGTGTCTCCCAACCTTCTCTAGTCGTCCTAAACTATATGTTTTTCAACCGGAAATCACTCTTATTATAATCTAATTTGGATATTGAGGTAATGTTTGATAGCTTGCGGTACCTGTTGTACATTATAATAATATAGATGACAAATACATATTGAAGATGTCTTACAAACAAGGGTCTAAACAGTTTTCTCACAGCCCATAGAATTTCACATAAGCCCTCCATTTGATGATCTGTAAATTGAATACTATTATCATCTACTATTACTAACTTTCCTTTCATAGTACATCGAATATTCGAATTTGAATTAAGCAGTCTTTATCGTGTACTCTTTATACTTGGTATAATAACAATCAGATTAACTTCTATCATTGTAATTCAATAACTAAAAAGGCAATTGTTGAGGTCGCCATTCTTCCATCTCCTGCCAAAAAACGAAAGAAAGAAAAAAAAAAAATACATAAGCTACATGTGAAGTATCGCTATATATCCATACAGAAAAACTAGTAAAATATTTATATATTTTTAAACTTCATTTTTCGAATAAATTATAATAATAGTAACAGATTATAACGTATCGAGAGATCCTATCAATTTTTTTCAGCATGCTTGTAAATATCAAGCATGCACTGTCATGTTTCAAATACATTTAGCCGAAGAAGTAGCGCCGAGCTGCAGCTTAGGTGGAATTCAGGTACCCATAGCCAGTGTTATTCTTTTCATAATTATTCTTATTTAATCCTAATTATTGAAAAATTTGGTACCCACTGGACAGTGCCGTGACAAGTGGAAAGAAACTCCCTGGCAAATTGAATTAAAAACTGTCCTCATTTTTTTTAAAAAAATATTTTCTCGTCTTACTTCTCAAAATTTTTTACAAGTACTTTTCTCCATTTGCGATGCAAAAAGTTGGATTCAGCTAAAATCTCAATACACCCACTCAATCCCATTTAATCTTTCTGCTCTTTCCATTACCAGTTTCTCCAAGTTTGCAGCCTACCAGTTCATCTTATTCCTTTGTGTTCCTTGTTACTCTTGTTTACACAAAACAAATTTGTTCTCCTGTAATATCCATTACAAAAAGCCAAACTAAAAAACAATAAAAATATCTCTTTTCGAACTAGGGAAAAAGCTCCTTAAGTTCTTGTCATCAAAAAAAAAAAAAAAAAGGAAAAAGAAAAAAGAAAAAAGAAAGATCCTGTTTCTTATTACCAAAAGGTAGGAAAAAAGAAAGAAAAATCACTCTCTTTATTTCGAGTCCGTATTAAAGAAAAAAAAAAAGATAAAATTCTCTCTAACTTTTTTATAAAACCTTTCCTCATATATTATTTTCAGGCCACTTTGAATATTTCATAAACTATGACAGAGTTCTGGAACAAAGCAATTGAATTTTTGGCAACAAGCATAGGCCAATCTGCTATCAATGCATTTGGGCAGAATTTGGCTGTTAGTGAAAATATCTCAAGGCTTCAAGCCACATTGCCCAGGGCGAGGCTGCTAATCGAAAGATCCGAGTGCTGGCGCTTCAGATATAAGCCCATAGGGGAGCTGCTTCCTCAGCTTAAAGAAGCTGTTTATGAAACAGAAATCAGACTTGATGAGTACGACTCTGAGAAGCGGAGAGTAGAAAGAGCTATTTGGAGGATTACAGGTGAGCTTATTAATAACTTTATGAATTGGATAAGCAGTTTCCCAACTAAGATGATAAGCACTAAAGATACGCTGGATCATGTTTGTGACGAATTGGAAAAAATATGTAACAACTTTGATATACCAGAAAACCCGAACCAATTTAGTAAAACTGCTAGACCTATTACGAGTTCAGATCATCCTACCATATATGGCCGTGATGAAGAACTGGAGGATGCAATTTGTTCATTGGGAGTTTCGAGATTTGGATCAGGTGGTACAAAAAGAGCAAAAAAAGAAAACATGTCTGGTTTGGATATTGGTGATGGTAGCAACAGTACGGAGAAAAAGGAAAAATTAGCTATTTTACCTATTGTTGGCATGGGAGGTGTAGGGAAAACTACCGTTGCTCAAATGGTTTATAAAGATAAACGTGTGCAGTCCTACTTTGATTTACAAATATGGATTTGTGCATCTGACAAATTTGATCTGGAAAGGTTGATGAAAGAAATAATTGAGTACGTCACAAAAAAGGAGTGCAATCTCACTAATTTAAACCTGCTACATGAGACCTTAAAACAAATGTTGAAGTCCAAGAGAATTTTGTTAGTCCTTGATGATATTTGGAGCAGTGACTGGCAAAATCTATTGGGGCCAATGAATGAAACCTCTGAGGGAAGTGCGATCATATTGACCACTAGGTTGCCTGAGGTTGTCCAGTGTACTGGGGATAACATGACTATTTTGGGTTCTATAAGATTGGAGGGTTTGGAAGAAAAAATATACTGGGAATTCTTCAAGAGCTGTGCAGGTTTGGAGGTTGATTCGAAGAAGTATATTCAGTTGGCGGATATTGCTAGAGATATTTGTATTAGGCTTAAAGGATCACCACTTGCTGCAAAAACACTTGGTGGTCTTTTGAGAAAAAAGATTGATGAGCATCATTGGATTAATATAAGAGAGAGTAAAATATGGAAATTTAAACATGAGGAACATGATATAATGCCGGTACTTCAATTGAGCTATCAGTATCTACCATCTCATTTGAAAAAATGTTTCTCATTTTGCTCACTGTACCCGAAAGATCATGAATTTACTGATATGGAGTTAGCAAAGTTTTGGATCATGGAAGGTTTTATTCCAAAAACAGAGAACGAGAACCTAAAACATATGGAAGATCTGGCTCTGGGTTACTTTCATGAGTTGAAAAACAGCGGCTTCTTTCACTATAAAACAACTTCTTGGAAATCTACAACATATGTGATCCATGACTTGATGCATGACCTTTGTCAATCTATTACAACAGAGGAATGTTATTGCCTGGAAGGTCAGGATTTTGGAAAGATCTCTCATAATGTACATCATGTATCTGTTTTTCAGAAGAAATCAAATCCAGATCATCTAAGAGAAATTCATAAATTTAAGAAACTGCACTCTTTGTTAGTGGACTCTCCTAACTGTGGCTTTAGAGCAATAAAAAGCTGGTGCGAAGAACTCACAAGTATTCGTTGCTTATCACTTTGCAAATGCAAAATAAAAAATTTACCAGAGAATATTAGAAATCTAAAGCACCTTCAATATCTGGACATTTCTGATACAGAAATTAAAAAATTACCCAACTCATTTTGCACCCTTTATAATCTTCAGCACTTAGATATGTGGGGTTGCAATGAATTTTTAGAATCTTCAGGCTTTCCAGATGGTTCAAACAAGTTGACAGGTTTGCAGTTTTTTAGGCCGCCACTTCACATTGTACCTTTCTTAGCTCATTTGCCTAATCTTATAAGGTCAATGCAACTGTACGACATAACCTATCATGTCGGGAATGATGGGAGAAATAAAATTGAGGACTTAAAACACCTGATTGGAGTTCGTGGATTTCTGGATATAAAAGAACTTGGGCATGTTTCTGGAAAGGAAGCGGCTGAAGAGTCTAAACTAAAGATACAGGAACTTCTTGACACACTGCGACTATATTGGGATCTTACATCCCCATTAAGCAGTGAGATTCACAGGGAGGTGCTCGAAGGTTTATGTCCCCATTCTAATCTCAGAGTGTTGGAAATTTCCTATTATAAGGGTGTGGATTTAGCACCAAGTTGGATGGGAAATGAGTTACCTAATTTAACAAGAGTTTTGTTTCGGCTTTGCGCAAACCACACTGTCTCGCAATTACCTCGTTCCATCACTGAGCTAGTACTACAAAGCTGCCACAAGCTGAGAAGTCTTCAGGATTGTTTGCAGCCAAACCTTCTGCCAAAACTTAAGTGTGTTGATATATCTTGGTGTGAAGAACTAGTGTCGTTACCAGTAGAATCCTTTTGTGGGTTTGTGTCTCTTGAGAAGTTGTGTATCACAGATTGCAAGAATCTTACTTGTCCAAAAAAGATGGTCTTACCACCCTCCGTCAAATTACTTCATCTGAGCAGATGCGGTGAACTAGATTACTCAATTCCCAGCTGTCTGCAGCACCTCAGTTTATTAGAGGACTTGTCGTTAGTTGATTGCCCACATATAGTATCTAATATTCCAGATGAAGTGATGAGAAATCTTAAGTCACTCCGTCATCTGTCCGTCCAATGTTCAAATTTAGAATCATCTATAAAGTATGGTTCTATAGAGCATTGCCCTAAACGTAAGAGAACTTGGGGCAAAAATCCAGATGGAAGGCAGTAACTAGGTAACTCACCGTCGTCTCAAATATTTTTTGCTTATTTTTTTCTTCTTGGAAAATGGAGTACTTCTTGTAGTTTCATCCTTGAGCACTTACTTTGATGCAACTGTTTTTATATAAAACAAAATTAAGCAGAAAATGACATTTTATCTTTTTGTAACCCGGGTTTCACAAGTTTTGCCAAAAAACCTTTAATACTGGAAATCTGACTGAAAGGTTAGTGTTTTGGTTACAGCCTGCATGGTCTCACCTAATCTATGTTATATTATATAGGACCACTATAGATGATATTTTGTGGTACAAATCATCAGAAAACTCTGGACTTAGATGACTAGAGCCCTCTATATAAAAAGCTACTAAAATGAAGACTTAATTTTTATTAGTAGAAATCACACTACTTTTTAGTTTGTGATGACAGTTGACAATTACCATCAGAAGAATCTGTGATGATCCTTTTCAGTTAAATGAGTTATGCCATTGTTTCAGTAATAAGGGCACTTGCTGCTGGACCTAGTCAGTCCTAAATTAGAATGTTAATTTTAGAAATGTTTATAAACCCATGAACCTTAAATCCTCAATCTCTCATAGCACTAATATTAGAGATATATGCTTATAAACTCACAAATGTTGCATTTACTTTACTTTCTCATATCTCATGCTTTAAACATCAGAAGTGTTAAATTGTAGCCCTAAATAATCATCTCTGTGGAGGGGCAACACATCTGTGGTTTCTGCTCTTTTTTCTTTTTTTTTTTTTTTTTTTTTGGGAAAAACTAGGTACTGGCTACCTAAGTAGTGCGGCTTCCGTTGTTTCCTTGTTTTACCTGTTGAGAAAGAGAGTTATTTGAGAAAGGGCTTCTTGGTTATATTTTTTGCTTTATGGTGTTAAGTCCTTGAGATACTCATGGAGGCTAATTATAAATACTTGCAACTTTTATTGATCAAATGCTTTCAATTTTTGTTGTTAAAATGGGTCCATTATTGTTTTCTCAGAGAAGAGTTGTATTCCACGAATCTGTGGCAGTGGTACTACTGCTTCTGGAGACAGTTTAATGGTCTTACCCACCATTTAACTTGCCAGAGAGGATTCCAAGAGAATTTGGTACCTGCTGTTCAATTCTTGTCTCGTCTACTTCATCAACCTTACCAATTTCCTGGTCACCAAGCATACCAGTCCACTCACCCTTCAGGTGTGTAACAGCTGGTCTCAACCATACCTATTATAAATATGTATCTGTGAAATTTGCAAGGTTACTTTTTATGAATTCCACCTGGTACATTATGCTATCTAGCAAGCAGATAATTACTAAATTGTCCGGAACAGTTAAGATTATTATATAAAAGAGGTTCGTTTTATTTAAAATAGGTTTATAAATTCCATTTGCCCAAGAAGAATAAAAATTGGTCAAGCTGTGTTTTGGTTGTAATGGTGGAATTGATTTGAGGATGGTTGGGTAATTTGGTGATGTTGTAGTGACTTAACCAATTTTGCTATTATCTGAAAATAACACCACAATATGGGTGTTATGCGAATTTTTGGTTAAAATTAGTCTAAAATTCTGAATAAGACATCAATGGCATTTCTCACATGTTAAGATGAATGAAAATTAAGCAAGATTGTTTTTAACTTATTATGTCCAATTTTGCATATATAAGCGATTCAGGAAAACTTATAGGTCATTTGATGATGTTTTCTTAACTTAACTAGTGCAGCACTATCTGCAAATAACACCAGGATTGAGTGTTATCCTAATTGCTGATTTGGTAAAATTGCTCTGATTGAAGAAATAAAAGAAAAATTTGAAATCAACGCCTGACTCTTGTGTGCTTTTGATTTTTGATAGGTGCTAGGAAATGCAAAGGGAGCAGTGGCTGTAGTGGTATCAGTTTTGATTTTCAGAAACCCAGTGACCGTTACTGGCATGTTGGGTTATAGTATCACTGTTGCTGGTGTGGTACTTTACAGTGAAGCCAAGAAACGCAACAAATAGGAGGAGAAAGAAAAAAAATGGTTAGTAGATGTGTAAACTAAAGTGGGTATATACATTTTCTGCCTAAATATCCAGGATATATTCTTAGACATTGTTCTTTACACGGACGGTGCAGCAACCGCCCCAACAAACCTAAATTTTTTTTTGGGCCTAGCGAGGGTAGAGTATTTTCATAATAAATCTATCCTTATTACTTAAATATGGTATTACTTTTAGTTTATCTGAATCTTAGATGAGGCATTCTCTTGTCTGGAATGATGATTGATAGAATGTAATTTTTTTGTTTTTAATTTTGTTCGTTCCTTTGTTTTTTTTTCTTTTCAGAATTGACTGAGAGTATACATATGACTTAATCGTTAATTAATTCATGAATATTTCTTGCGCAGTATTACTGTGTTATGAGTGCTCTTCTTTTGTATCCTTGTCATCACTATATACAGTTTTGTGATCACAAATATACTTGTGCCCTGTTGCAATGAGCTCTTGAAGCAGCGCGCATTGTAGTTTTAACAGGTTTTTGAACTTATTATCAGATACCAATTACTTGGATTCCTGGAATAAATGTTCGTTTTTTTTTTTTTTTTTTTGGCCCCCTAGCAGGTGGGGTAAAGAGGGTTGTGAGTCTGGAATCGATGTCCTCTACAGTTACTAACTGCAGAGGGCAGTTCAGTGCAGAGGATTTTGGTCCAATGAGTCTGACCTATGGGTATCTGATGTTTCTATCTAAAGTGGAACAAAATAATTGTGCTGCAGGAAGTATATTCCAATCTAAATCTATAACTTGAAGAAGGCATACTGTCATTAATTTTGCAGACTTGCTGCTTTTCATTTCAAGCTTAATACAAAGGATGTACGGACGGCGATGCAAACTATAAGCGTCTATGAATTGACCAATGACCATAACCGGGTTTATAGTTTAATTAATCAATGTAAATATGTAATAAGGTGAAAGGCCTACTTGAAAATGTTGGAAATAAAGACCGTTCTCGTTAGCAACCGTCGTAACATCATATTACTAGAATTGGGCCTTGTCTCGGCCCCATCATAATTAGCGTTGTCACATCGACATCCACAGTCCACAGGAACACAATTTAGTATAAAGACTCACTGCGATCGCTAAATATAAAGTGAACATATACAGCAAGCAAGATGAACATATAGACGATCTAAGTGAACACTTACAAATAAATAAGTGTTGTCATTAGGGCTGAAAACGATAGCCGTTTCAACCGTTCTTTCGTTTCGTTCGGAAAGGAACGGTAACGGATAAGGATTTTAGTTTAGTTTAAGGAACAGAACAACTAACGCAAATAGAAATATTGTTTCGTCTCAGAACGAAACGATGAGTTAAACTGGTACATTTCGTGGTCGTTTATTTCGCGTATTTCGTCTAAAATTTTTTTCATGATTTTATTATAGATTGCAGAAGACCTCAGCGGAGAGATCGAGGGAGAAACGAGTAAAATTAGATTTCTGCAGCGTCGCTCCGTCATTTCTCCACCAAACACAATCACATCTATCTCTCTCGCCTCTACACCACCCAGTACAATCGCCGTCAAGAGCGAGAGGTGATGATGGTGCCTCCTCCCCCTTTCTCGCGTGACCTAACATGTCATTTCTCTATCTCTATTTCATACAAAATGCAGAATAATTTATTTTTTTGCATCTTAATAAAAATGTAAAACAGTTAGGTAGTCAAAGACGGTTATAACCGTTTTGATCGTTCCTATTAACGAAATGATCAACGCAACATGTGTTAAACGGGTGCAACAATCAACTCAATAAGTATAAAAATTTCGTGCATCAATGCAACGGTTAACGAAAATGACCACTTTCGTGGTCGTTTTTCACGTTATGTACCCCTAGTTGTCATCACTTGTTCAGAATTTTACATGCATATTTAACTTATTTTCATTGAACTTATTTGTCTGTATGTGTTCACTTAGATCATCTATATGTTCACCTTATTTTTGGTATATGTTCACTTTATATTTAGCGATTACAGGAATGGTAATTTAGCGATTACAGGAATGGTAAAACTGCAGATGACAGTAATCAATTTCCATGAAGACCTCAAACCTGTTTACTATATCTGGGCCTAATTTTAGATAAAAAGCTTTTTGACACATTAGGCCTATCTGGAATTTTATAGCCCGAAAAATTTAAAAATAATATAAAATATTAAAAATAATATCAATATAATAAGAATTTTTTAAATAGTATCGTAAGTATGGGATCCGAAATTCCGAACGCAATTAAGAAATTCCGGATTCTGTAACAATATTGGGCTCGTGTTTTTTTTTCTTTTTTCGGTTTTTTCTTTTTCTTTTGTTTTACTTTTGTGTATTAAAATATTTTTGCATTTTAATAAATTGTATAATATATAATATTTTAAATACATGTCCTGTCGTGTTGAGCCGTGTCAAACACGTCGTATATGGATCATTTGTTGTGCCGTTAGTGTTCTTCAATCGTGGGTGTCGTGTCAAATACGATCGAGTTAGAGTCTCGTGTCGTGTTGACACGTCGTGTTAGTCGTGTCGTCGTCGTGTTAGTCGTGTCGTATTATTATATTATTTTTTATTAATATTTTTTATTATTTGATTAGTATTTCAAAGTTAGCAACTATTAGTGGCGTAATTATGAATAATTATAATAATAATTATTATTTTATTTTAAAGATTATTTAAATTTATGCAATCATTATTAATTACTAATTATTATTACAATAACAATTATCAATTATTAATTATTATAAATATTATCATAATTATTAGTTAATTATTATTAATTATCATAATTATTAATTATTAACAACTCGAATGTGTTAATTTGGTATTAATAATGATAATTTGATATTGATTATAATAATTATATAATAATAATTAACAATTAATATAATTAACAGTTAATAATAATTACACCACTAATAGTTGCTATTTTTAAAATACCAACTTCAACATACCGCGCCAAACAACATTCACTAATCATAAGTTAGCGCTAATCCTATCAAATCACTACCCTCACCATTCTACCTCTCTAACCCCAAAAGTACTAATCTTACACTACTAATCGTACTAATCCATGTTTTGCCAAACGAACCCCTAACCTCAAAAAATACTAATCTTACACAACTAACAGTACTAATCCTTGTTTTGCCAAACCGTACTAACCTTACACCACGATCGTGTTAGCACGGCATGATGTATGTGTTAGTACGACACGACACAAATACAAAATTGACACGACACGATCATAATAGTAATTTTGTCAAATCATAATAGTGTTCTAATCTAATTATTATTTTTTATAAAAAATAGTAATAAAAAGTTTAAACTTAATCAAATAATAATTTTCTCTTACTTTTAATTTTTTAATAATTTTTAATTTAAAAAATATTAAAATAATATGACACTATTTGACACGACTAACAAGACGTATCTGTGTGGGCTTTTTCGTCGTTTCTCTCAAAGGATGGAATGGGTTCCCTCGAGGAAAGGAAAATGCCTTAGATTCACCCCCCTTAAGGTTCGATCTCTGTATAAGACTCTCTTAGCGACAAGAGAACCAAAACAAGAGTCGCTTCTTAAAAGGGTTTCTTAATTTTGCGGGTCCTTTCTTTCCAATAGGCGCAAGCCCCTATTGTTAATTACATCGTGATCGCTCACGAGAACCTCTGATTAAGGGATCTAAAGAATTATATGCAATAGGCTAGGGAAATCGTCTCTAAAATGATTTTTGTATTTATGTGGGGGCTTATTCTTTTGGCTTAAACCATACTCAATTGATGGTACCAGACTTAATTGACGGGACCCAATTGAGGACTACTTGATCATTCAATTGATGGTACCAGACTTTACGGACGGGACCCAATTGACAGTTGACTAAGGTTGGTTTAGGTTTGTTGGTTCTATTTTGAATAGGATTTGGTTTGGGATTTTTGTGTGAAAGCTTGGTTTTGGTTTGGGATGACGGTTTTCGTTTAGAGAGAGAATTTCATTGTTTAGGATAGTTTTGGTAAGCTCTCGGGGCAACGGCTGGCCTTCTTGTGAGAGTGGAATGGAATTTCGCAACCTTCGGGACCTCTTGGGCGGTCTTCTTGTGAAAGTTGGTTATTTTTCAACCCTAGGGACCTCTTGGGCGGTCTTCTTAATAAGAGTTGGTTCTTTAACGACCCTAGGGACCATCTTGATCGGTCTTCTTAATAAGAGTCGGTTCTCGGGACCACTTGGGCGGTCTTCTTGTGAGAACAGGGAATTTTACAACCTTCGGGATCATCTTGATCGATCTTCTTGTGAAAGTTGGTTCTTTTACAACCCTAGGGACCTCTTGGGCGGTCTTCTTAATAAGAGTTGGTTCTCGGGACCATCTTAGTCGGTCTTCTTGTGAGAACAAATGGGGTTTTACAACTTTCGGGGCCTCTTGGACGACCTTCTTGTGAAAGTTAGTTCTTTTACAACCCTAGGGACCTCTTGGGCGGTCTTCTTAATAAGAGTTGGTTCTTTAACGACCCTAGGGACCATCTTAGTCGGTCTTCTTAATAAGAGTCGGTTCTCGGGACCTCTTGGACGGTCTTCTTGTGAGAACAAGCTTAGGTTTCAGTTTCGGTTTCGGTTTCGGTTTCGGTTTCGGTTTCGGTTTCATAGGTTTGTCTTTGGTTTGAGTTTCATAGGTTTGTCTTTGGTTTGAGTTTCATGCTTTCTGGCATTTGGCTTTTAACTTGTATTTCAGGGCTTCTACCATTTCAGATTCGGATTTCAGGGTTTTTGACTTTTTGAATTTGGATTTCGGTGTTTCTAGCTTTTGGGTATTTGGATTTCAAGGTTTCTATCTTTTTGGATTTGAAATTCATGGGCTTTGGCTTTTGGTTTTGGTGTTTTTAGTTTCTGGATTTGAGTTTCAGCATTTTAGGTTTTAGGTTGAAGTTTCAGGGTTTTTGGCTCTTTTTTTTTTTAGACTTGGATTTCAGGGATTTTGGCTTTTAGTTTTGGAGTTCCTAATTTTGAGTTTTGGATTTGAATTTAAGGGCTTTTGGATTTTAAGACTTCTGGCTTTTGGTTTAAGTCTTCGATTCCTTTAAGTTTCTAATATTCCTTTTTTTTGTATGAAAATAGTTTCTCTTTCCTTTTTTATTCCTACTTTTGAAAATATTTATTTGAAAATACTTGTTTGGAAATAGCCCTTTGAAGTTCATTTTTTATTATTATTATTTGTATTTTATACTTTGTTTGGAAATATTTGATTCTCATACAAACACCCCTGACTAATTTACTTAGACTTCCAGTCTTAATTACTTTGCAAATTTCTTAATTGCGTTTACTGAATTTAATGTGTTAGATTAGTATACTAGACTGGTACAATGGGAGGTTAGTATTATGGAAGGGATAAGTGTTGGTTTTAGCATTGGTACCAGTGAAGGAAGGTATAAAGAGGTAAGGTAAGCGGCGGTTTCAGCGTTGGTACCAGTGAAAGTAATATGGGGTTGGCACCTGCATGTCACTGGTATGGTACAAGGGGTAGGGTTTGAGCACGAATAATTCTCATTTGGTGCTGGCACAAGGAGGATGTGAGTCTATAACTAGTACAATTTTCGGTATAGTTCAACAAGAGTACGGATTTGAGAGTATAGTTTAATCTTCATCAATATGGGACCGGTGCAGGAGGTGACATGGAGAGGGGTTGAGGTGCCTGTACCAGTGAGAGAAGTATGGGGTGTGAGGTGAGTATGGGTTTTGACTTTGACATCAATGAAAGGCAGCACAGGGGACTGGTACCGGTTCTGACATGATATCGGTACCAATGAGTAGAGTACCAAGCACCAATGGGTTTTATTTGATATTGACACAAAGTATGGATCTAGAATTTGACTCGAGTGAGTGCTATGTACCGATAAAAGAATTGATGCAAAGGCTTGAAGTGAGTTTAGGTTGGCAGCTGAGTTAAGTTAGTACCAGTAAAGCTTCCTTGATATTGGTACAGTGAGTATTGGTACAGGGAATATATGTACTACTTTTATTGAGTTACCTCTTTCCTATGCATACACTTATACAGCAGTATTATTCAGTTACCATCATATTAAGACCTTAACGTTTGAGCGTTTTAACACATTATATTTGAGCACAGATAACCATTGTATGCTATCAGGAGATATGAATAGGCTACAAATACCAAACACTATTGAGCCTTTCTAACATTTCCAACACAACATCTGTATACAAGTATGTACATGCCACTTGATAAAGAAAGAATTCAACTCTGAATCGACTCCGGATATTTATAAATTTATATCATGGCAAATTCTTATTATTCTAATTCTGTTATTACATGCAATAAAGTCAAAATCTTCAAATGCCTTGTGAGTACCTGTTGTAAGAAAGAAGAAAATAAGTTAGTGCATTGATGGAGAAATTGTGAAATCTATTTGTAATACTACCTTGTCAGAACTTGACATTGATTCAACTATCTTGGCATTCTATACTTATCATTTCACCTTCATTGGAAACGATGGAGAATTGATGCCTTATAAGTTAATATTTTTTTCTGACAAGAATTATGACTATAACAATGTGACTCAATGGCACCAAGGATGCACTCACAGGTCATGTCTCATAAAATTCCATGCTTCTCAAGACAAAAGTCATTTATACTTCTCCTTTTATATATAATGTACATGTGCATTTCATATACTTTAACCATGAAAATAACAAAGCAAGAAGCTTTCCTAATAATCATTTACAGGACATCAACAGTGAGTAAAACCCCATTATACGAGCTATACACTTTCCAATCATATTCTAGTGAGATCAATAGACGGGCAATAACAAATTTCATCAGGGTTTCCAGAAATACCCCTGTCACTTATTTTTATTCACTATTTCAGAGAGATCAAGGCTTTTAAGGCAGAGAAAAGGGGCACACAGAGTCATATATACAGATATATACAGTGAACAAGCTTTTTAAGGTGTTGCCAAGGTATCTATTTCGTCGTAACTCAAGAATTTTGCTGTTTCTCACAATAGATGTAAGCCTGACCTAACCCTTTCTAAATCTATTGTATTTTTACACAACCTTTATTACATCTAAACCAGTCAAACTGGATCACTCAAGTCTCATTTGAAATTTAATTTAGGTAAGGATTTTAAAGCATTGGGTATGAGCATGCTGCATTTCTGACCTGCCTAGATTCTAAACATGAGGCATTTTTATATCAATTGAGAATTGTACACTATGAACAAGAAAGTTATGCTCTAAAGTATTAACTTGTACATGCCAAACGTTAGGAGTAAAAGGGACAGCATACAGTATAAAGTTCATTCTGAAGCTAACAAAAATAAAGAAAATCAATGCAATTTAGTCTCCTACATATCAAGAAACTGCAAATTTGGGGAATAGTTGACCTGGCACAATTTGGGCAGCATAACGGCTTGTTTTTAAGTACTTTTAGCAAGCTAAGTAGCATGCTACCATCCAACAAACAGTGAGAACTGGGTTCTCCTGTTGGATTGTCAAAGAAGAGCTTAGTGAGAACTGGGTTCTCATGCTCCAGGGCATAACATTCATGTGATTTGGCATACTTCATATATACACATTCTAAACAGTTAGCAATACACCTAAGTTAAAGCTAATATTTAAGGTACAACATTCCATTGGACTTGTAAAAAGAGATATTACATCAATTCCCTGACAGCATTTTGGCATTATGACTGCTTGTTTTCATGTGGTTTAGACATAGCAACTGACTATGTTTGATCCAGTAAAGTGGGGACTGGGTCCCCCACTGGATATGTCAGTGGAGATCAGTGGAAACTGGGTTTCCCTCTCCAAGTCAATGATACTCATGCAACTATGTTAATTTATACCATGCTTCATGTAGTTATGAGCCTACTGTATTTTTTTTATCAAAGATAAACGAACTAAACCTGACAGATACAGCAATTACTTGTAAATTAGTTCATATTCTAAGTCAATTTGGCGATACAAGAGTCATATCAAGCATGTACATACCATATAACTTCTTATCTGTACCTAGGTTCAATGATGAGGATAAATGCTTCTATCAGAGTTCACAACGAGAGATAAACAGCACTAATACCCTTGCACATTTCATCAAATCATGTACCAGAACTCCAATTACATCAAGATACATAATAGACCGAATGCAATTAATTTATTTAAGGAACCTTGATACGACCTAATAAGATGTAATTAACCATTTAAATCTCATCAGGCTCAACATCAATCAAGATCAGACATTAAAACGCTCAATCAGCATTTGACGATAGGAGAATGCAAGAAAGATGGAGAATTATCAAATTACAGTGTATCAAGTTCAGTGACGATCAAGATCAGATATTAGCATACTCGATTTACATCAAACAATCAGAGAACACGTAATCAATGAAATATCGTCATGTCAGACCAAGAATTCCCAAATCCGCACAAGAAAATGAAAATGAAGCAATAATCATCATCAATTCTAATCAAGATCACTATTTTAATCATTACCTTTTGTTTCCAATTCCAATCGATTTACAATTTCTTCTCTGACTCCGATTCGCACCAACTCAATTACAGAATTCAATCTCTCAATCTCTCTCTCTCAATTTACAATTTGGCTACCTATTCTCTCTCTCTCTCCCTATTGCTTCTCTAATGGAGATCGCCTTCTTCCCTGCTTCGATCTTGATCTGCGCTCCGATTTCTGCTCCTAATTCGCCTCTTCTCCTCTCCCCTTTTCTTGGATCCATCGTCCCCTCTTATAACTGAATTTCTGTTTGGGGAAGAAGGCTCCTCCTTTTCCATGTTCCTGGCGCACCATAGGCCATTGAACCACTTCAACACTCTTAGCTCTGCGGTGTATGCTCCCAGTCCAGCCAAAACGTTCTACAGAGAGGGGATTTGAACTCAGCGCCTACTCCTCTCTCCATTTTTCTGACTACTGTATACCTCCATTTCCTCATTTTAAATTGGATTTTCAGATTTTGCTGATCCAAAATAAATTGTTTGAACCCCTTCCTGATGCCTTTTTCACCTCAATTTTCATGTGGAATCTCATAAAAATATGTAGTACCCAGTGGTATCATTTATTTTTCAAAATAGCTCTCCTATTTATTTTGTTTATTTTGTGGACTTCAAGGGGTTTTATGCAATATTTGAGGTTTCAGTTTATGGTTTTGGGGTTTTGATGCCTCCATAATTTTCTATAAATCTCAGGGAATTTTTGGGTATTTTTGTGGAATTTTTGGAGTTGCTTTGGTATTTTTCGTGGTTGGTCGAAGGTTTATCTGATTTATTCGGTATTTGTGGAATTATTAAAATCTATCAATTGGCATCAAAATTTAGGGTCAAACAGTATCAACACGACACGACTAACACGATGACGACACGACTAACACGATGTGTCAACACGACACGACACCCACGATTGGAGAACGCTAACGACACAACAAATGATCCGTACACGATGTTTTTTGACACGGCTCGACACGACAGGGCATGTATTTAAAATACTATATATTATACAATTTATTAAAATGTAAAAAATATTTTAATACACAAAAGTAAAATAAAAAGAAAAGAAAAAAAACGAAAAAAGGAAAAAAAACACGAGCCCAATATTATTACGGAATTCCAAATTCCGTAAAAAGCCTGTTACGGAATCCCGGATTCCGTAACTAGCCAGTTACGAAATAGTTACGATACTATTTAAAAAATTCTTATTATTTTGATATTATTTTTAAATTTTTCGGTTTTATAGCACACCCTTGTAGGCCTGTAGTACATTGTAGTTGTAGATTACAGAACCGAACGTCCGAGCCATCCTATTTTGAATAAACTTACAATTTGAGGGAACGATTTGAAACAAGCATCTAAGGTTGTGGACTTGTGGGTCATAATCTTTCTACAATTATTACATTGTAGTTGAACTTTTTTTTTTGGGATAATCGTGTTATTGAGCGTGCTTAATTATTGTTTTTTTTTTTAAAAAAAGGA
The DNA here is from genome assembly GCA_028095005.1 of Rhynchospora pubera. Lineage (NCBI taxonomy): Eukaryota > Viridiplantae > Streptophyta > Magnoliopsida > Poales > Cyperaceae > Rhynchospora > Rhynchospora pubera. The sequence goes on along the minus strand of CM051462.1, from coordinate 145,997,680 downwards.
GATTTCATCTTAGTCGGGTGAATCCAAAACTAATATAATCAAATACTGAAAATTTAAGTGATTATTTATTGTAAATAAATGTTGGGGGAATCCATGTATTATCGTTATCAGTTATATTATTGAGTTGATATCAGATGATTTTTCATCAATAACATATATATGTATCATGCTCATGATGATTAACTATCCGGATGGGTTTATACGTTGATTCTTGCACGTAATAATGTAATCAGTATTACACATTTATTGCAATTGTCATGATACCAAGCACATCATCATGGATAGGTTCACTCAAGTCACCTCGCTAAAGCTGAAGATCGATCACTGTGTATGCTCATGTGACCACTTCGCTAGTCATTCTTCCATTTAGAAAGTAGATTTCACCTACAAATATTCCTACCTTAATTATCTAATAGGTGCGTTTAGATAGCTGAAAAAATAAAATTAAAATTAGTTATTCAGAGTAAGAAATATTAATTCTAAATGATCAAGAATAATATTTTTGGGATCTACAATGCTATATTTAAATGATTCAACATTCAGAATAAATTTTTATTGCTAATTCTATATTTAATGTGTTTGGATCATCTTTTTAATATGGATTAAGAAGTTTTGTGACCATTTTTTAATTCGAATTTAAAAATGATCAAAACATTATAGGAATAAAAAATTATTCCGGATGTTAGACCACTTAAAAATAATATTCTTGATAGTTTAGAAATAATATTTTTACTCCGAATAATTAATTCTCATTTTTATTCTTAGGTGATCCAAACGCCTCTTTAACGCTATGTTTGGATGGGGAGGGACGGAAAGGAAGGGAAAATTTTTAAAATATTGTGTTAGGGAATTTTATCGTGAGGAGAAAATAGTTTCCCTTACCGATTCCCTTTCAATACAAAATCATTCTCCTCCGATTCGGAGTGGAGAGGAGGGAAAGAAATTTAATGCGCTGAATCGTGCTATCAAAATTACATCGATACCCTCATCTTCTCCTTTCGGCCAGCGCTGGCTACTTTCTCTACCAATTGGAGACGTTTTCCCCTTTGGTCAACAGCTTTTTGATTAAGCAAAATTTTGTCCCTTACTTCGATTTGGCATTTTGTCTTAGAAATCACTTAGCATCTCGAATCAGTTGGATAAAATAGTCAATAGATTTTTTTTGTTTCTGCTTGTTACTACTGAGTACTGAAATGAAAGAATTTTGTTTAATTTCTGAGTAATAAAAATTGGAATAACTAAAGAAAAAAACTAGTAGGTTTCTCTTTATCTTTTGAGTTGGTAGCAGCTGCAAAAGATATTAATTTAATTTTTTACCGATGTTTTTTTTTATCGAAGTGCTAATTTATTTGACTTGGTTACAATATATTTCTTTTAAAGACTTGTTCCATTAGCCTTTAAAAGATAAAAATGCACCTGATTAGACCATTAATCTTTCAACTCCCATGAATAAATAAATTAGCAACGGTTTGCTTTTTGTTCCATTAGTCTTCGGTTCTGTGTAATTTGAGAATACCTAAAGATGATTTTGAAAGAACAGAGTCAGGAGTTCAAGGGCATAATAGTAAAATTATGATTAATTTATGTAACTTTACCTTTGTTAAATTGTGTCATCCAAACAAGAAAAAGAGAGGAAGGGAACAAAAATTTCCTTTTCCTTTCATTATTCATCCAAACAACAAATGTGAAATAATTTCCTTCCTATTCCATCCCATCCCTTTCCCTTGTATATTTCTCCTCCCTTTCCACTTTCCTCCTAATAGCCAAACATAGTGAAAGTAAAGGGTTTACAAGCGCCGATTTTTATTTTTGAACCGCGCTTCTGACTGTGTTATGGGATTAATACTCATTAATTACTCTTTACTCAAGAAATTAGAAACTAAACAGGGGTTGTATTTAATATTTGAGAGACATGTTGATGTGGAGTGGGAGTGCATGCATCTACATGATTTGAGAAACTTTTAGGTGTTTGTTTACATTGTTAACCTTCCTAGTACTTTACTCAATTAATGACAAAAAAAAAGAAAAAATAATGCTCCCAATTAGATTGTGCAATTGAGGTCCATCGATTGAACCCGACATGTTTCATCGCTGTATAGGTTGTAATGTACGCATCCCATGGAACTGGAAAAAAATTTTAGTATCTGTGTACATTTCTCAAATCCATCATAAAGCGCGGCCGAAAATTATTAAACCCTGTGAAAAAAGACTACTCAAACCAGATATATATCCTTTTCCACAGGCCATGCATATTATCTGTAAAACTTTCCAAGGAAAAAATAGAGTTACTAACTTTACATGCACGAGTTTAATTAATAACTCAAATTATATATAATTTTAATCATCCATGTTAACTTCCATTTAAAAGTACATAAAAGATACAAATTATGGTCAAAATTTTTTTTTCCCAAAAACATATATATTCCATACTAAAATAATGTGTGTGTGTATATATACACTATATTCGTTTGCTAGGCAACATGAATATTTTTCCTGTTGCAGTTAATTATTGTTTTGTATTTCCTCGAAATTACTAGAAGAACTTTGAGTACTTTTAACATGCCAAACTTGTGAAACATTTTTTTTTAATGAGATAATATATATAGGATTAAGCTATAAAGTTAACTTCAATGTCCACAAAGTAATTTTTGAGTCGAATTTTGAACCCACAACCTTCACTCAAATTGTGTTGTTTTTTTATCATTAATGTAAAGACTGATTCGATCATGGCATTGAAAATAATATTAATTTCTCAAAATTAAGAATTTAGGCTCTGTTTGGATCACATGAGAATAAGAGTAGGATTAGTTATTCAGGATTAAATTTGTTAGTCTCAAATTTTTAAGAATAAGCTTAATCTCAGAATGAAGATTTTTGTTTGGATGATGTAGGAATAACAATGAACTTTATCTTTGACCGTTAACAAACTAAAACTTTAATCTCACTTCTTATTCTAACATCTAGTCAGATTAACTAATCTTACTCTGATTCAGAATAAGTTCTTAATCCTAGACTGTTTGGATTGTCTCTTAATCTAGATTAGCTATTTAGTCTAAAATAGTTCTTATTCATTACTATCCAAACAGAACCTTAGATATCGGGAGCCAAATTACGATGTATAACATATTTTATGTACTATAGGTCTGTCAGTCCATATTGATGTATATATGCATTGCAAAATTATTAGAAAGATACATAAACCGACCACTGTGCATGCCGACATTAAACGCTTCAGTACTCGATTTAAAACTGACTTATTTTTAGAATACAATAATTACTTATTATAATTTTTTAAATACATCTGAATAGATCTCTATTATCGTTTTTTCTACGTTCTCATGTCCAAACATTTTGCCAAATTGGTCATCAGATTTCATGCGTATAAAATTCTCTCTTAATCACGGTACTGCAATACGCTCTTGAGAACTCTACAAAATTTAATTCCTTTTCAGTTTCAGAGGATTCTAGATTATTATGCCTCCCTTGATACTTAGTGCACCACACATGGTGTCAATCCATCTCAACAACTAAAAAGAGTGCAACACCAACATGTAGAAGCAATAGCAAAGATTAGATGAGTGATTGGCACGTGCCAGTAGGTGCAGTACTGCTGTTGTTGGTCTGCACATGCTCCTATTCTCTGCCAACCACATGCTTCGTATATCCTATCCTTCTCTCTTCTATGTTCTTCTTTCTTCTTTTATTCTTCTTTTCTTTTTATATTGGCGATGGGATATATGGTTAGAGGCAAAACAACAATTGTAGTTCATCAGCCAACCATTTAGTACTGGAAGGCATTGTCATTGGTTAGTTGTACGGGTCATTTATTAGTTCTGTCATGATCTGTGTGCTACTTTTTGTTTTTTTGTTTTTGTAGTTAGCTACGCTTTTTGTTAATACACACAGAATATATGAATAGCATGAGCATAGGTGAGATCTTTTATCAATTATCATTGTCTGGTTGAAGGCATGCATTACCGACAGGAAAATGTTTTCAGGTATCATGCAATACAATCTTCATTATACTACTACAGTATACTTTTTAGCAAGGATATGTATGTGGTTCTTCAGTCAGTGTGAACATACATATATAGCAGAATATTTAACATGGGCCCTGATCAAAATCCCATTTTTTTAACGTGGGATTTCATTTCATTTCATTTTGTTGGAGAATTCTTGATCAAAATGAAGGGATTTGATGTCATTTGGTTGAAATTCTCATGTAATTAGATCTAACCAAATCCTATGAAATCAAATCAATTGAAATGAAATGAAATGAAATCCCATGTAAATTTCATTTTGATCACGACCGAAATGTTACAACTAGAAGTCATCTTCGATGGTGCATCTGTTTTCTAATTAAGTAAACCCAATTTTATTGCATATCCTGTTATAACATTCGTTGTATATAACTATATATAGTTCCATACATCAATTTTTAATATGAAATTTTCGGTACAGAAGTATAGATTAGATCATGAATGGATATATTGATAATTGTATGAATCCTAGTAGAGCGTTACAAAGATTGAAAGTGGGGGAAAGGATACACTGTGAAACTATATATATATATATAAGTGCCAAGTTAATGTAATCCACTACATTTATATATGTAATTATGTATATATATTTTTTGTGTATTTTAGGTGGTATCATGCTTAGCCAGCTCAACTTAATTATATAAAGCCTTGAGTGATTAATTTTAAGTAAGAGTGTAAGACAATGAATAAAAAAATTATCTCTAAGTGTTGCTTTAAGTTGGCAGATAAGCCGGAAGGATGATTCCAAAGATTCCCACTCACTTGAAGAAAAGGCCTAGATTAGATCCCTCATTATTAATTGTCATTATTGCTATTATTACAACCACTATTACTACTATAATTATGCTATATATTCGACAATGATATCCTCTTCGCTCCATGCGGGTCAAAGAATAATTATAAAGATATAGGAATGTTTGCCAATCATGACATTGGATGATGAGTTCATTGGAATTCTCAACTAGGAATTGATCCCATCTGATCATATTTCAATTTGAAATAAACATTTACATGCAAGTTCATGGGGAATGCCGCTCATGAAAATTCTATAAGAAGTGCAGCTTTTATACACGTTGTTAATCTGATCTAACATGGAACAAACATCGATCTACTTTCGAAAAGAACTGGATAACATACAAAATCAAGAGTATATAAAGCACACGCATGGAGTTATATTTCCTCTAATTAAACAAAGAAACTCATGGTATCAAGATTAACTTCTGATAATTAATACCCAAATCACACAATAAGAAAAAGCTTGCTAACCATGCACATCATGTGAGCAAATACTTAAAGGGTCTCCAAACATTTTAACTGAAATATCTAAACAGTAAAACCTACAGAACTAAACAAATAAAGACATCCAAAAAAACAAGATATCGAATTCTGATTTCAGAACTAAACAAAGAACATGCTATCCCTGACCTATACCATGCAATATCCTCTAAATAAGAGACTTGTTAATCATACCATATCCGCTGAAGTTCTCTTTGCCAAAATCCATACCTATGTTTAATCCATCTCCAGTGAGGTGCCATTGATCGATTCCAGTGAAACCCTTTCTATCCTCTCCTTCAAAACTTCTGCAAGAAGACCCTTGAATTGTTGTGGTTGTCACACTACTGTCAACCAAGGAACCAATTGCACTATGTCCAAACCCTGCAATGTTATAACCCTCTTGAGGTCCAAGACCACACAGACCTTGCATGATTCCATTTGGATATAAACTTTCAAACATCCCATAACTAGGGTTAGGGTTGGGGTTGGGATTTCCAAGCATCAAGCCACTGCCATGTAATCTTGCATACGCCAAATTGAGGTCATGATAACTGGGATCAGAAACAAATGGAGGATTGTTTATATCATGTGGCTTCTTTAAGAAATTTGCATTTGAATTTGAAGAAAGTTTCTTGTTCTTTCTTGAACCACCTCCAACTGGCACATTTCTAAGAGAGCCACCTTTTGTCCAGTATCTCCTACAACCTTTGCAAAAGTACCTTGGTTGAGAGAGGCTATAGTTGTTGTAGTAGCAAAATTTTGTGTTTGTCGATTCACAGCGAGGGCATTTGAGGGCATGGTCCGGGTGCGGTCTTGGTTTTTTCTCTAGTTGCTGTGGTGGCGTCTGATGAGGCAATTGAGTTGGCTTCGGGCAGCTCGTGAGAATTTCTTCAAGTGGTAGTGTCGCCATTGACTGCAAAAACATTAAACACGCAGTCATTATTTGTTAATTAATGAATCAGGAACCTCAATTATTCTTGTTATTAGATGTAGATCCTAGTCAATTATCCTTTTAACATTTTGGTTTCCGTGGGAAAATTAAAGATTGATCCAGCTTGATTGATTTAATAAAGGCAAACCAATACTACATATTTGATGCTGTGCAAGTTTTATCAGTATATAGTTATGCAACTTTTTCGTTCTATCCTATTATCTATTATATATACTAATACTACTCTTAGTTTTTTCATTTAATTAGTGCATAAATATTTGAAGAACTTGTTGAATGATGACAATAGATACTACAATTACTAACAAAATTAGGTTTGAATTATAAACAGATTACACCGAGCAAAAAGCGCAAAATACAAATAGCAATTAATCAAATCTCAAAATAATTAATGGATGCATAATACATGTGGCAAAAACAATTCAAACATCAGGGTCTGTTTGAGGGATAATTACATGTGCTTAATGGACTATCAGATGCGGAAACCCCATTTAATTATAAAAGGATGGATGACATGCAATAAAATTCATCGATAATATATATTGTAAACTTTTCTGGCTTACCGAAGCATATGACTACAGTTTTAACATAAATACGTATTAGTAGTCACCTCATATTTTTGACAAAAAAAATACCGAAGAGGAAAAAGAAATTGAGATGTTTTTGTTAGGCAGATCTGACTTGAAGAACAAAAGAAGTCCAACAAAATTGAACCAAAGAGAGTCCAAAGAAGATGAGAGCGGTCCAAACAACGCTAGCTAAATTTCCATCTTTATGTTCCTTTGAGCTTATATTTAAGAAATAGGCGGAAAAGGCTGCTTAATTAGTAAGTATTTAATTTCTATCACCTTAATGTCATTTTCTAACCCTGCCTCAGCTTAATTAAAGTACTACGTACTGATATTCCCATACAGAAAGAAAGAGTACCAAAGTAAAGAACTTGATTTACTTTTTCTAGGTATAAAAGAAAAACCATAAAGACGAGTACTAAAAACAATTAAGAAAGAACTAAGCATGCATAGAATAGAAATTAGGAACAAAACTTTTGTAAGATATGTTGTGAATCATGAATTACCTGGTGGTTAGCACAAGAGATCTCCATCCATACACAGTTATACTCACGAAACCAAGTGAATTAGCTTATAAGGTCTTCAAGTCTCAGATGCAAACAAGTAACAATCTTTTTAATTTTCTGTTGCAAGAGGAGGAAGAAATGAAGTTCAGTCTCTAGACCCAACAGCTAAATATAGGGAAAGCAAGAGTCTAGACTCTAGTGAGAGAGAGAGTAAGAGAGGATGGGTAAGGTAGCTATCGTACGAACGAGAAGGGCTGATGTGTAATGTAAGGATTGAAAGAATCAGGTTAAGGGATTTTCTTTTGAATTAAAAAAAAAGAGAGAGAATCAGACTGAGACAATGGAAGCATGGAAAATTCGAGCATCTCCTGCAACAACGATTTCATTTTATGGACCACCCGATGCGGGAGGACCTTGGTCGTGGGCCCCACTGTTCACTTTCCCTTTTTTCAATTTCAGTTTGTTTACTGCTACACTATGTTGCACGGATGCGGATGCGGGTGTCGTATCCGACACGATGCGGGTGCGGGGATTCGACATTTTTCAAAAAATACGGATACGGCAATATATATAAAATAATAAAAAATCAAAATATATATCAAAATGTTTGATTTTTTTTTATTGTATATGTTGATTTTTTTTTTTTTTTTGCATCAAATTGCTTTGTAGTCTGGGTCACTTGCCAGTTACTAGGCTATATAGCTATACCAGTATACATGCTCAGTACATGAGAAATTGAGAATTGTTTAGATGTAGTTTCTGGACAACCACTTTAAAACAACTAATAAATATTAAATAACTAAAAGTAGAAGTGACACAAGTTTTCAAGGCATTAGGAATACGTATTAAAGTAAAAATGTGTTTAATTACTGATCAAAGATCAATTGATCACGCAAGCACGATTTATGAACAATAATACAACATAGCATATACTGAAAAGGTGAATAGCACAACATAGAACCAGTACCACAACACAACTTAAGTTACTTGACATAAAACCAGTGCCACAACTACACCAGCATTACAAACAATAGCTGAATAGCACATACAAGGATACAACATAAACTGAAAGTCTTAAAACATAACAAGCAACATTAATCTTCAAAGTTCAAAGCAAATGAATGTTATGTCAACTAAAAGTCTAAAACACAGCACAAATTAAGACATAGACAAACTAACTTAAGGTTCATTTGCTTCCTCACATAAGAAAAACAGATCTCGCACCAGTAAAGCCACTGATTGAGGCTTGGGCTGAGTGATGCAGAGAGACAGAGAGTCGATGCAGAATTGCAGAGAGAGAGAGAGAGCCAGACAGGTGATTGGGCTGAGTGCTGCAGAGAGACCAAAAGCCGATGCAGCCGCTGACTGTGCGAGAACCGACTCGAGACTGGTCGGATTGGGAGAGGTGATGCAGTCGGAGAGAGGTGAGTCGATGGCTCGATGCAGTCAGAGAGAGAAGATTGAGAGGTGAGGTTAGAGGCAAGGTCACTAAGACACTGACTGAAGGAGAGTCGGAGAGGTAGGAGATTGAGAGGTCAGTTTGAGAGAGATTCAGAGAGAGTGAGAGCCTGAGAGGCGATGGAGAGAGCCAGAGAGTGAGAGAGGTCAGGTGAGCGGCGCCGGCAATGGAGATTGGAGAGTTAGAGACAGAGAGAGGCTGAGAGTGAAGGAGACAGGAGGCGATCTAGGGTTTGGGTGGGGAGTGGGGACTGTGGGGTTATTGCCGATTTTTTTTTTTTTTTTTTTGAGAAATTTCGGAAAAAAAGTTTGGTAAACGAATCCTGGACGAATCCTAAACGAATTCTGATCGAATCTAAGCCGAATCCTGACCGAATTTTTCAGTCAAACACGTTAAAATAATTGGATACGCCACGTGGAGCGTTGGATGCGAATCGCACACGAATCGCACGCGAATTCGCATCGGATACGCGTCGGGTGCGGGATACGGCTATTTTTGAAAGTATCTGGGTAACATAGCTGCTACATGTTTTAAACAGAGATGTACCGTGTATGTAGTACTCTACGCCCGTTTCAGTGTTCAAAGTTCAAACAATCAAAATTCATAAAGCAATCCTATACTACAGTTACTGCCACTGAATTACTTAAAAGTAAAGATATCCTATACGTACTCTATATGTAGAATTCGGTGTTTCCGGTTATTGATCGCTCTCATAAGTCATATAATATGATATGGGGGTGTGAAAGGTTACAGGATGTGGGGATGGAGGTGGTCACAGAAGATCAGAGAAGAAGAAAGTGGGAGGGAGATGTTGACTAGTCAAAGAAGGCAGGGGTTGTCGGGTAAAGCAAGGGTTGCAGAGTCTGGCAATGATCCCCCTTGACAGCCCATACTATTCTATTCTATACACACCCCAATCACACACACACACACACTTTCAAGTTCAGTGAGCAAGCATTGCATATTTGCATTGTTATCAGTATCACCAAACAAGGTTGCAATTCCATTCCAATCCGATCCCTATTTCTTTCTTTCTTTTATCTGTAGGGACCACTCTCTCATCCGCGTGCCCTTCTCGAATCTTATCTTTGCTTTCCAATGCTTTATTCCTCTCTCTCTCTCTCTCTCTCTCTCTCTCAAGATTCGTGTCTAGATCGGTCTGATAATCTGATCTTTTTTACTGTTTTGGAGTTTCGCCACCAGAGCTTGCTTGTTGCCTACTGCATAAAATAACACTATGTATTTAGTAATTAATTATATTAAATAAATAAAGGCGATCAAACTATAATCATGTAAAGTAGTGCTTGTACAGTCATCCATGTTTTGTTTTAACTTTTAAGTTTTAACCCCATCCGAGTTTTACCTGCGCCACTAGTATTCTAACTTTTATAAAACTTCTCAATTTGCCACTTCTTGAGAATCATAGCAAACTAGCAAGTGTGAACGTGAAATCCAAAGTCTAAAAACAATCAAGTCTCAAAAAGGAATTAGCCAATATTTTTAATAAAAAAATGGAAATAAAGGAACATATGAGGACAAAATTAAGAAATTGTAGTTTTCTCAAAAGAGAAGCAAAATGAAAATGATTGACGCTTTGAGATCTTAGTAGCATAAAATTGGATCCGTTAGGTCGATCAGTTGATTGCTTACGAAGGAAGAAACGAACAACAACAATGCAAGTATGCAACAGTAACAGTAACAGACATTGACAACCCTGGCCCCACACCGGTACACTCTCCACTCCTGTTCGCTCAGACGGGTGGTGTACTGGTGTTGCCGTGTTGGGTTGTAGTCCGTGGGACCCACTCACACCGACGTAACTGATCCGCTGACGTGGCACACCGCCGCACCCAGCAAGTGTGAAGGAAGAAATCAAGAAACGAAACGACAGTAGATATCGCTTTCCGAGCCCCGAGACGCAAAAAGACGAAAACGACGTGGGTCCCACGTGACACCTGCTTTTGCGCTCTGGTTAGAAAACTTAGGAGAGGAAAATGTTTACACTACTCTTCCGGCAAGCATACCAGCAGTGGTCGAAATTTGGTAACGTCCCGAAATTTTCCGGTATTTTCCCTTTTAATATGGAATAACTCCGTTTCGGTTCGGTATCCGGTATTACAGGAATTTTTCGGTAAGCGGTAGTGTATTGAAAACGGAGCAAAAAAAAAAGAAAAGGTGAAGTGGTCACGGACCGGATGGCGTGAACCGCTGGTTTGGTTGGTCGAACCGGTCCGGACCGGTCACATGCGCCGCGTGAGGTGGGGTCGAGTTGGGGATCTGGCGCGAGAGGCACGTGACAAAAGAGAGAGAGGCACAGAGAGAGACGTAAGACGCTGTTTGCGGAGAGGAACAGTGCAACATCCTTTCTTTGTCCTGTAGTGAAACCCCAGCTGATTCATGGATTGGGGTTTTGTTATGCATCGACTTCTCCTCGCGCAAGGAATCCTCTCAGGCAGTGGCGGATCTAGAAAAAATATTTAGGTGGGTCTGACAATTTCTGTTTAAGTCTTCAGTCCCATCTTTGAGTGCTTCAATGGCAGAAAAAATTAGCTGAGGCTAAAAGAAGGGCTCCAAGGGCTCGACGGCGTGAAGTGGGGCCGGTGGTAGATCCGCTCCTGCTCTCAGGATCTCTCAGCTTCATTTTCAATCGCATTAAAAAAATAAGAGACGGTAGATATGACGTCTTTTCTTTAAGCACACATTGTCACAACTTCATTTTAGGACTTCTTGTATGTCACTTTTTTTTTAAAAAAAAATAAGACAGTTTCTACTATAATTAATTGTCATTCAAATGTTCATACTATTTTGCAATAACAAGAAAGGGTAAAACACCAATAAATATTTTAAAGTTTTTTTAATTCATATAATATCATTTTAAGCACTACAAGAAATGACCATTCCTAGGGGTGTCAACGGCTGCCGTTTCAACGGTTTGCCATTCCGTATAAACGGAACGGAACGGTTAACGGCACAGGTTTTTGTTTCGTTTCAGGTAACGGAACGGTAAACGAAATATCAAACTCAACCGTTTCGACTGTTTCAGCCTCATTTCAAACTGTTTTATGTGTTATATGTGAAACGGAACGATTTACGAAACGGAATTTTGTGCCGTTTCATTAACGAAACGGTTTACGAAATGGGTTGGTGTTCCGTTTCATTATACGAAACGAAAACGGTATGGGCTATTTCCGTGCCATTGGACCACGTTTGACAGGCCTAACCATACCTTGTCTAAAGTAAGTTTTAGAATTAAATGATGGAGGGAAAAAAAAATGGATACATGAACTCTTGTTTTCTCATTCAAATATCTACAAATAAAGTTTTACTATATAAACTACTAAATGACACTTTACGAAGTACTATTTATATAAAAAAAAAAGGTAAAAAGCATTAACAAGAGCGTAGGATTCCGAATCCTCAAAACAAGATCTAGTTATAGTATGGTCACAAACAAAAAGGAAATGGTGGTCCCCGACGTAATGGCTATTTGACAAGATAATAATGAGGCATTATGTTTGGAGGAAGGAAACACTTCAAATTGAAGAAAGCTTATTTACAAGAAATAAAATTCACAATAATTAGCACCTTCGCCACACAAAAAGATAATTGCTTTGAACTCCTGCATCAATAGAAACGAAATGAAAGAATATCAATATTTAAATATTAGACTTAGAATTTATTTATTTGAAAAGAATATGCTTCATTATGCTCGTCGGATGATTATTGAGTGATGCATATGTTATAAATTAATATTAGTTTACGATAATGTTTTAAAAATTGAATGTTGCCGACATGTTATACATAATCAATAAATCATCCGACTAGCTAAACATAATTTTAAGATAATTATATGCTTGTTGTCATGATACAAATATAAATAATTAGTTAGATCTGGTATATTTATTTTATTTAAGTATATACATGTATTGCAGTTTCAATAATTTAACATGTGCATTTTGGAGAGACAACACATGCTCACCTGGAGTTGATAACAAAACCATATGTATATATATATACACTAGGGATGGTGACAAATTATATCGTAAAGAAGTGGTGTGTTTGTGTTCTCATGAGTCATGACCGTTGGAATGTACGGGGTAGAAGACGAGAATGGGGCCCACTTTGCATATATAGCATAACAGAATTGATTTGGCTCCTTGCCATGGCGTGTTTGTTTCTCTCTCAATCTCTGTTCTTTTTATTATTTTCTTATTGAATTCTGTTCAGCTATGGCGTTTTCCAAAAACACAAAAAAATAATAATAATAACAATAAAAAAAAAAAATGTCGGCAACCAAGTATTGATTGGAAGCTATTAGATTATTTTTAGAAAAAAAAATGAAAAGGTTATGTACAAACTGAAAATGAAATATACAGAAAAGGTTTTGTATTCTCGCATGTATGCATGCTGTTTTTCCTTTTCCTGTCAGTACGGGTGCATAACATCTATAATGATCACGAAACAGACCATTTGCGCTAATCGTTGCGTTGATTAACGAAAATTTTTTACTTCTTGCGCCGATCGTTTCATCCGTTTAAAGCAAGTTTCATTGATTGTGGCGTTCACCAGAACGATTAGAACGGTCAAAACCGTCTTTGACTTTTTAACCGTTCTTCAATTTTATTACACAGTGACGAGAGAAAATGTATAAAAACTTAAATGATCAGAAATGCATACAATACTAGAAGATACAACAATTGCTCAGTTAGGCCAGTACTAATTTGTAAATTGACAAAGAATTGAAGTACTTTTCAGAACAAAATCCATAACAAACCATTGATAATCAATCTATTATATCTGAAAATTACTGCACAAGCCTATTTAAAGTTCAAATACAGTTGCTCAAATTCAATCCTACCTCAAGCACACGAACATCCTCAATTCCAATATCAGATTTCCAATGTTCCAAAACAAACCCCAAAACTTAACTCCAGCCTCAAATCCCAAAACACTAAATCTCCAAAAATTCCAAAACAAATTAGTACCAAAATGAAAATCAAAACAAGCACCGATCAAACCTCAAACCTCATTTAGGTTCAGTTCTGGTCGGCATTTAGAATATGTGCATAAAAATCTTACAGTTGAAAAGACCAGTCTCAAAAAAATAGAAAACCAGTCTAAAAAAAATAAAAGTCTCAAAAAACCAGAAAACTGGTATAAGGAGAAGATGAGAATGTGATCACTGTACAAAGCCAAGGGGGGACTGGCAAGGGCCAGACCCCCCTAATAATTAGAATTTTGTAAATAATATATTAATTTATTAAGATAAATTTATATAGTTAAGTTTCATGGGCCTCCTCTAGACTCAAAATATTATACTCAATGATATTTTGGTTAATAAAAATTAACAGTTGTTGGTATTGTTTTAGATAATCAATACTTAAACTTGTAATTCTCTTGGTTCTCAATTCCATTTAGTCAGATTTTGGCCCCCGTCATTTTTCAATCCTGGCTTCGCCACTGAGCGTCAGTTGCCACCAGTCTCAGTTGTCGGGGGCGCGGCTAAGGCTTGGCGAAAGGAGGAGTTGTTGTTGGCCACCACCAGCTGCTGTCAGTCGCCGTCAGTCTCCATTGAAGCCAGCCAAGCTAAAGAGGGACAGGGAAGTGAGGCAGAAAATCAAGTGCTCGTGTGAGGTAGGGTCTGTTGTGGGATTGTGTGAGGTGGGGTCTGTTGCGGTGGTGCTCGGATTAGAGAAGGGGCATAAAGGAAGGTAAGGTTTGTTGCGGTGGTGCTCGGATTAAAGAAGTGACAGAGAGGGAGGCGAGGTCTGTGTGTGGGTTCGAGTGAGGGAGAAGGATGGAGTAGTTATCGCTTGGATGGGTGGAAGGGAAGATGGAGAGAAGAGATGGGGATTTGTGTGGTGCAGAGAGAGAAAAAGAGATGGAGAAATGAGGGAGCGGCGCTGAAGATCAAATTTTACGCGTCTCTCTCCCTCGTTCTCTCCGCTGAGTTCTCTGCAATAAAATTATAATAGCAGGGTATAATTGTATAACGAAACGGACGAAATAAACGATCACGAAACAGCTCCGTTTCGTTAACCGTTCTATTTTAAGACAAAACTGTATTTATATTTCCGTTAGCCGTTTCGTTCCTTAAACGAAACCGAAATCTTTAACCGTTACCGTTCCATTTCGGACGAAACGAAACGAAATAAAGATCGAAACGGCTACGTTTTCAGCCCTACCCTGTCAGATCTGCGTTTGATTACAAATTTACAATAGGACAATTCCTACTCACCCGCAATCTGCAGTCGTACTGTAAGCCCATGGTTCAGAAGACTGGGCCTAATTTTTATATATATGGGCCTTTACCAAATGAAGCAGTATTCAACCTTCTAATGTTCCCAAGATATTGAAAAAAATGTAGTTGGGGCTATGAGCCTATATATGATTATGAACATGATTACATGAACACATTTGTCAGCATAGCATACATTTTTCTTCAACATGTGTTTACTTATGATGATTTGCACGTATAGAACTTTCTTTTTATTGTAAGGTTGTATGTCACTTGCTTTGGATGATAGATAACGTTCAAAGTTCCATGTGTAGTTAACAGTCATTAGAATTATTATTAGGCAAACATTAATTATGACCTTTCTGGAAAATATAATAGCTGCTCAAACGCTTACTAATGAGTAATCGTGGAGCACACCGAAGCTGGTTGTATGTCAATAATAAAATGATTCAAAGGTGAAATAAAGGGATAAAAATACAACAACAAATTATATATTTAAAATCTATTAAAATAACTCGCGCGGACTGCTTTTAGTACATACTACATAACCTGGATACCGTAATTGTACTGTTTACCCCAATAATAACATGTGATTGTGATTAACCCCAAATCAACTTATTAGAATGATAAACTGATACCGGGACCAGATAATCAGAAAGAGAAGCTGGAAGAAGCATCACACCTTCATTACTAGCAAATATATATATGTCCAACAAAGCTGGCTAGCTCCCTCTAGCTCCAGACTTCCATTCCATGATTCCATCCTTATTGCATTCAACAAAGTCAAGTCAAGCTGTGTCATGTCACCGTCCACGTATATCTTTTCGTATTTTATGTTCTTCCATTTTTCAAACAAAGCAATTAAAGTTCGGCTAGCTGCCTAGCTGTTTATTTAAATCAGATATGGCGGCTTCTTTTTTTTATTGTAAAAATTTAATAAAATTGGAAGAGGTGGGCCAGCCCGCAAGACAATTATGACTTGCATATAAAGAAATCGTTTTAGAAAGAGACGTTTCGGTTATGCAGCCGATGAGTAATTATTAATGATCATTAATTCAAAGAAAGTGCACATTTAAAATATATGGCTCCGGAGAGATGCTTAATTAAGTGCAAAGTGTCTTGAAAAAAAATAAAATAATTGGGTTAGTATCAGAAACTCAGCATCATTTCAGTATCGATGTCCTTAAATTTCTTTCACATGTCAAAGGAAATATGTAAGAAACAGGTTATTTCAGTTGTTTTTTTCTGCTCTGTTGTTAAGAAAACCAAAAAGAAAAGGAGAAATTGTATAGTCTAGCACAATTGGGGTCGGCTTGAGTCACAGACTCCGCCTTAATTGAATTGTTTCTGTCATCCCTTTTAGGTATGGAATGAAGTGTCCTTGAATTGTCTGTGGAATAAAATTTCTGTAAAACTCGTCAGACTTTTGTTATGGTTAAGTCATATTTTTAGTTGTGAAACGACAATTTCCTAGTTATGATTGTTTGGTTAAATTACTGCTTTAGTGCCTAAAATTTGCTTGAATTAGTAAGCTTCGGTTATCAGGTCTCCTTGTTCATGAAACACCAAAAACACAAGGATTTTTGGACAAATTGTTCTTCACCGCGCATTAAATCTTACTTCATGCAAGATGGATGAAATAGGTTTGCTGTTTGCATTGGTCTACTGACCTATCAACATCTTCAATTAAAATATAAAAGCAAAATTTGAAGCGAAGGATTAGTCGATGACCTTACATTTTGGACAGTTTACTGCTCTTAATTTGAAAGCAGCCACCAAAATTTTTTTCGATGCAGAGGAGTCCACAATATTATTTTTAAATAACAAAATTTCGGCCCAATCAGATTCTAGGCTGGATCAAATTTTGGGCCGAGTCAGCTTGTAATTTAAATGACAATCCGGTCAATTACAATAGGAACCGAAAATTATTCTTTATATAAGATTTGTTCTCAACAAGGCATAAGCGTTGCTGATGCCTTGCATGATGTGAGTAGATCAATTACCTTTATTAGGAATTTGAGTAGAGTACAGATGGCTGATTGGAATCAGTTTAAGATTTTGTTGTCTCAGATATCTCTAGCTAGCTCTTCCGATAAAGTAATTTGGAATAGATCCAGTAAAGGAGAGTTTTCTGTTAAATCAATGTATCAGTGGCTAGAGCATGGGGGGTAGTTCCTATTAATCATGATTTGATTTGGCAGCTAAAGTTACCTTCAAAAATAAAAATTTTCCTTTGGTTGCTGGCTAAAAGACGGGTTTTAACTAAAGACAATCTCATCTTGAGGGGATGGATTGGCGATCCCTTCTGTGTTTATTGCACACACATCGAAACTATCGATCACCTTTTCTTTGTCTGTAAACACAATAGATTAGTTTGGAATTGGTTTTTAGAACAATTTAATTGCAATTGCCCTTGCTCAATGGAAGATTTGTTGAGCATAGCTTCAACCTTAGATAATAACAGTGCTTTTTTACACTGGTGTGCAGCAATTTGCTGGATCCTATGGACCAAACGAAATGATATCTGTTTTAATAATTCTTCACCTCACTCTATATTTTCAGTTTGTACTGCTATTAAAGGACTGATGGGCTATTGGCAGAGTTTGTGGTCAAAAAAGCTGAAAGAAGAAATTTGGAACATGTCCCCCATGCTTATGGTGTTGCCGGAGCAGCTGATAGAAGCACAAGAGATAGAGGAGGAAGCAATGTGCAACCCTTTGCAAATGTCAGTTCTGGCCTGTGTTGATTTCTAAGGGAGAAGAAAGGGGTGAAGTTCTATTAGCAAAGATTGCTAGAAGTGATTTTGTTGATGTATACTCTTGTGTTTGGAACGTCTGTTCAGTTTTGAATTTTTGGTTATTTTTCTTTAACTGGGTAGCAGGGGTACTGGTATGAAGGTGAGTGCAGGTACATGTTGGGAACTAGATTAGTTTACTGGGCTTCATGTTGTATCGTTGTACGTTTGTTACTGTTTCTTGGGTGTCTTTTCATAAATGAAAAGAGGTGGAATATTTCCACTAGTTTCAAAAAAAAAAAAAATAGGAACCGAAAAAAAATAACAGAAATTATAAGTGTCATCGGCAAATATACCATCCCAGTCATCGCTAAATATAAAGTGAACATATACAGCAAGCAAAGTGAACATATAGACAATCTAAGTGAACACATACAAACAAATAAGTGTTATCATCACTTGTTATGAAGTTTACATGCATATTCAACTTATTTTCATTGAACTTATTTGTTTGTATGTGTTCACTTAGATCATCTATATGTTCACTTTGTTTGCTGTATATGTTCACTTTATATTTAGCGATGACAGGGATGACAAAACTGCAGATGGCAGTAATCAATTTCCAAAAAATAATACTAGTTTTACTTTCATCGCAATTTTGATAATAATTGAAAAAAGTAAAAAAAATAAAAAATGATGTTGTAGGATCGAATTCCGGGAAAACAATCTAAAAAATCACTTGGATCGAATGTCCGGAACTCGATCCAAGCTTAGATCGGGTTCTGAGAAACCAATCTAAACTCATGCTTTTAAAAATGTATTAAAGTAATAAATAAAATATTAAATAAAAACTCTAAAATATTAAGATGTGATTAGATCGGATTCTGAGAAACCGATCTAAGTCACAAGCTTTCAAAATTTAATTAAAATAATAAAATTAATATTAAATATTATAATTGTTTGGGAGTAACTAAATAATTATAAAAGAAATAACGAATATAAAGAAGTATCTAATACATATAATAAAGCAAATAATATTCAGATCTGATTGCACTTACCAGCACCTATTACAATATTGGGAAAATTTCATGTGGGCAAATTGAACTCTCGAGTATGTTAAAAATGGAGAGGATACTCATATCTTGGTCAAACTTTTTTTGATGTGAAAATGAAATACAACATGACACGTAGCGAGAGTGATGTAAAAGATAAGAAAATAACAAGTTTGATCCCTAGTGTGTTCGTGGACTAAGCTGAAGTCAAATTTCTACATAAACCAACAACAAGAGGTGAAGTGCTCCATGTGGATGTGGTTGAGTCGTTGGCATCGGTGGTCAAGAGTCTCATTTGTTTCAAGTGGTCTTTGCCTTGTTTTATGGTACAGACCATTTCAACACCCCACCTCCCCCCCCCCCCCCCCCCCCCCCAAATAAAAAAAATAAAAATAAAAAAAATAAAATAAAAGGAACAGATATTTCAGGTACGTCAATAATATAGTTTTTTTTTCAAAATGGTACATAAAAAAAAATTAAATGAAGAGGTGAGCAAGTCGTCGTTCGGTCCGAGTGAAACCTAATTTATTTTATTGTAAAGTCAAAGCCTAAGTCAGCATGAACTAATAAAATGACAATTAAGGGGTTGTGGACCTTGTGGTGACAAACAAAATTTTACTCTAAAAAGAACGGCAAAAAAGATAAAGCGATAACAAATAGTAAAATTACACGTAATACTCTGATTTTTTTAATCATTTTAAAGCTACTTTATAAACAAATAAAATCAACTAACTAAAGCTAAATCGTATAAGGATGAGTAAAATAAAACTATAAGACCAAATTATAAGCTACTAAATTTCGTAAATATGGATATTAAGTAGCCTTAATTATTTTACTGAATTGATCCCTAGTGGGGTCTAACATGGACTTGTTGAGTTGGCGATAGCCCACTATAGATATGGGTTCGGCGTTAATCCAGAAATTATTGGGTGGTTTTTAATATACATCGACAATTAATCTGAGTTGAAAATATTAATCTATTTCAAATTTGTCAATTAGAAAAGGTTTGAACTAATTATACTCTTACAACGAGCAAATCTGACAAGTATCATCTAATGAAACTCAACGAAAAATATGCACATGATACGGACGCACCCTCGCGTGCAAAAACCGCAATTAATATAATGAAATCCTCTGGTCAAATCTTTCGTCGAGTCAAATTAAAGAAAAATAATAAATTGTGGCTCACGATTCACGAACCACGCAGGAAACAAACCCCAAGTCGTCAATATTGTTTATTGTTTAATTGATTTGCTTGTTGCAAATTTAAAAATCTCGTACTTCTCATCGATCTTCTGAGGCGGGAAACAAATGAACTCGCGCAACTAATTTTAGCAAAGCCGCCCAAGGGGCCTTTAATAAAAAAAACAAAAAACTAATTTTAGCAAAGCAGAAGATCTAAGCAAATTTTAACAAATCGGTTCATTTGAGGCCACATCCAAAGATCACCTCAGTCTCTCTGAAATTTGTTTTCTCTTTGCATTCTTCAATTAAATTGATTTTATTTTACATTTCACACTAAACATTTAATACATAAGTTGGATTTCCAATTAATCAACTGCAATTTGGCAATTGCAAAGAACAATCCTTGTGTCAGAACAAAATGGCGAGGTCAAGCGCCGATGACATGGAGCTAAAGAGGCAATGCGAGGCTGCCATTGACGGATCAGGTGGTGGGAAGCAAAAGGTGGTGCTCTGCATCAGAGTTGCCAAGAGCCGCGCAGTCTGGGGAAAACCCGCCAAGCTCGGACGTCACATGGCCAAACCTCGTGTCCTCGCCATCTCCAGTTTGTTCTTCTTTCCCAATTCTTCCGATCCCTTCTCATTTTGTTATGTTATGATATGATACATTTCTTGATGCAATGCGAATGCATGTCTGCAATGCAGCCAAATCCAAAGGACAAAAGACCAAAGCTTTCTTGCGAGTTCTCAAGTACTCTCATGGTGGCGTTCTCGAGGTAATTAACTCTTCAAAGAAGGTATTGATATAATATTTGGTACTTATTAAATAATGTTTGTTTTCATTTTCATATTTAGCCTGCAAAAATATACAAACTAAAGCATCTTTCAAAAGTGGAGGTTATGCAGAGTGATGCCAGCGGCTGCACATTTATGCTGGTAGTTCTTTGTTTTAGTATCTAGTTCTCCATTATTATATAATTATATATTATATATTATATGAACAATGAAATATACCTAATTTCTATGATTTTGTTTAGGGCTTTGATAACCTCAGAAGCCAAAGTGTTGCACCTCCACAGTGGACAATGCGCAACAAAGAGGACATGTACACTAACTAGACCAGTACTTCTTACACATCAATGCTTTTAAGTTTTTCTAAGACGAAACGTGACACAACTTCTTAATTACAGGAACCGAGTAATTTATTGCATATTGAACTTGTGCAAGGATGTATTAGGAAGTCTACCGAAAGTTGTTGGTATGGATATAGTGGAGATGGCTCTTTGGGCTAAGGTACTTCTATTGTGCTAAAGTAGAACTCGTTTCTCAAAAAAAAAATTAAGCATTAATTTTTTTTTCTTTTCAAATTGAATCGTTCCCGAGAACCAGCTCTTGGTCTAGTGGCAAAGAGCAATGCACTTTGACTCCTTAAGTAAAAGATTGCAAGTTCGAAACCCGGCTGAGGGATCTTTCATAGACATTTAATTTAAAAATAAGTTGGGTGGCTTAAACCTCCAATTTATCTTCAAAATAAATAGACCTCCAATTTATCTTAAAAAAAAATTTGAATCGTTCCCAATTGAAAAGTCTTGTTAAACTTTAAATGAAAGGGAAAACAATAAATATAAAACATTTATATTGGAAGTCTCTGAAAATAATGTTTTAAATTCATAAATTAACTTTTAAGTATAATATGGCCATATACTGTAGGAACACACAGTGGTTAAGTCAAAACAGGAAGTTACTCCTGATGGTCATGGTCCTGTTCTCTTACCTGATACTGTAACAGAGATTGAATCAGAAGGTACGATCGAACGTGACCTTGTTTTTCAAGCTGAAGAGGAAGACATGGAAGCTCTTCTTGGCACGTATGCCGCCCCTCCTCCTATATTTGTTCTTATGGCTTTTCACTTTGTCATCATAACAATTTTTGAGTTTTTGGCATGCTGTGTTTCATGTTTTTTTTTTTTATGTAAAGAACTTTAGATATATTATAGAATATCAACTCCAACAATAGCAATGACCCTCAAGGGATTATATCCAAAATGGCTTTAATATACATAAGGTTTAATGAATATGCACTCATTTAACACAAACAATTAGATTTAGTAACCCATACCAATGGTTCAACACCTAGTGATTACCTATCAGCACCCAAAAATTATGGTTCATATTTGTAGAATTATCCTCTTATTAGTTCAACAATTGTTAATATATATTTTTCTTTTACCTAAGACAAGAGGTTAAGCATCTACTAACTAAATTCATGGCTGTAGTCTCCAGAAAATGCAATTATTATGCTCTTTTTAATGATTCCAACTGGTAGTATACAATATTTCAAAAAAAATGACAAATAACAATAACAGACATCTCTCATCATTGCAATTGGTGATGGAGTTAGTTCCCTGCAGAGGGGACCAGATCGACTCCTGCTTAGAAATGTGCGGCGTGTGTTGTGCCTAAGGGCCTCTTACGGGAGGAAAAAAATCAGAAAAAAAAATTAAGAAACAGCGAACAAAGAAAATTTTGGATATTTATAACAAATATTGACACTGAGTGAGCACTCTGTATGAACAAAATTTTCTTATTGCTAGAATAAATTTTGGTGTAGGTATCTTCTGGGTTTTGGTGATGCTGAGGCATTTTCTGAAAGAATAAAGCGTGAACTTTTGGCCTTGGAATCAGCAAATGTTCATGCTATACTAGAGACTGAATCTGTTGTAGATGAGGTTTCTAGACATCCTATGCATTACATTCTTTTTTTTTCCTTTCATATGCTCTACAGTATGAGAATTGAAATGATGTTGGGATTGCAGGTGCTACGAGGTCTAGAGGTAGCTACCATTTGTATGGAAGACATGGATGAGTGGCTTGCTATTTTCAATGTCAAGCTTAGGCATATGAGAGAGGACATTGAATCTGTGCTTTTCTTTTTATCTTCTCACAATGATCTGTTTAAATTTTATCATTAACATGACAATTTTTTTATCAGAAATAAATCTTTGAAAAGAAAAACAAAGCATGATCATTGTAATTGACTTCGTTCTTCCTAAGTCTACTCCAAATTATGTCTTATATTTCCAATTTCCTACAAATTTGGTCAGTAATTTTTAAAGATTCTTACCTTAATTAATTGCCATGCAGATAGAGTATCGCAACAATAAGCTAGAGTTCCAATCTGAAAATAATAAAGCACTTGTTCAGGAACTCGATAATCTTCTTGAGCACATGCAAATTCCTACTGAGGTTTCATAAATTTATTTGCACTCATTTTCTTTCATCAAAATTGTCAACAAAATGACATATATTTTTGGAGCACTTGATTGATTAGTTATTAAATTTCAGCATGAATCAGCTCTGACTGTTGGATCTTTCGATGAGGATAACATGTCAAAGAACATTGAAGCATGTGAATGGTTGACAAGTGCCATCCGAGATCTTGAATTGCCCAACTTGGACCCCTCATATGCGAAAATGCGAGCAGTGTGTTTAAATTTCTCCCGTCTAATTACCTCTTATTGATCAATACTACAACTTCTAACATGCTTTGTTGAGATGGTTCCTTTGCCAATAATTTAATTTCTAGCTTAGTTAGCATTGATTTTATTTTGATTATCAAATATTAAAATCTCAACAGGTCAGGGAGAAACGTGCAGAGTTTATTCTATTGAGGTGCACTTTTGTTCGTAGAGCATCAGAATTTCTTACTCAATACTTTCCTACTTTGATCGACAATTTGATAAATGATCAGAACAACTTTTCTCAGGTGGTGTTTTTGAAGTATTAAACCAATAAACCATAGCATGCTTTCGAACATAAAATGCTTAATACATATGTACATCTATAATTAATCTTTTCAATACTTTTTTAATAGAAAGGACAGATAAAAAGGCCGGACCATTCTGAACTTAGGTACAAGTGCAGGGTTTATGCACGCCTTCTCCAGCACATCAAGGTAATAATCGTAATTTGTAGTTATGATATATATGTATTTATAATAAAAGATAAATCAGTTAAGGTACATTTTTCAGAGTCTTGACAAGAATTGCATGGGTCCATTGAGAATGTCATACTGTCAATCGCTTAACCAACTTCTTCGAAAAGAGGTACAATAATTCTTCACATTTTTCATAAAATGCTTTGACTTCTCTATAATATATGTAAATGCAACGAACAAAGTAAGTAATATTCTGTTGCTTTATGTGCTTGTTAGGTTAGCACCTTTGCAAATGAGCTATGTGGTAGTATAAAGGTTACAAGGAATAGTGGAATACCACTAGAAGGGCCCTTACCAATTCAGATGGGAAGCTATGCTGACAGCAAGGCAGTTTCTGAAGCATATGCAAAGCTTATCAATGTTTTTATTCCTCTCCTTGTAGATGAGGTCCACTTTCTAGTTTTACTCCATCCATTTAACAATCTATGAACTGTACATAAGTTACATTTCGTATTATACCTATTGCAAATCTCAATGTTTTAATAATGAATCTATGTATATAGAGCTCTTTCTTTTCACATTTAATGTGTTTTGAAAGTTCTTCTTCTGAATCATCCGATGATGCTGAAAGTACCTCGTCTGGCCGTACTTCTTCTGTTTCCCGTACTTCAGGTAATGATTGCCCAATATAGGAGTCTTTATTTTCCAATGATTATACCAAATAAATGTTATATAATTAAATTTTCTTGAAAATTAAATTCATTTGTTGCAATGTAGGTACTGCTAGTAATGCAATTGAGATGGCAATGCTTAATGACTGCCTAAATAATATGTTAAAAGGAATCCAGGTAATGTATAATTTTCCATTAGTTACGTAAAGAGAGTCATTTTATATGTTTGATCATTCATTCTCCTATATTTTGATGAAAAGTTAGCTTATGAAAATTTAATGAACACAGACAACTTATTACCTTTAACATGGTAATGTAGGACGATTTCTTTGCAATTATTGATTGGGCAGCAAATACTGATGTGTGGTGTTGCATAACAATGTATGGGATCACTGATCGTTATCTATCTGGCCAAAAGGCTGAGAATGCTGCGTTTGTGCACATTTTGCTTGGCGATTTGGAGAGCAGAATTAATTCATATTTTAATGTGGTATGGCTGCATTTTCTTCCTGAGTACCTTTAGCGGGATGTTATCTGAATATTGTGATTTGTGAAGAGCTACAGGAACTAATGTAGGTAATTTTGCGTAATGGTTGTTGCAGTTTGTTGATGATGCATGTTTTCAAGTTGAGAAGTACGAGAAGACTGCTAGAACGTTTGGAGTTCTTGCCTACATTCCGAGGTTTTTATATATATATATATATATATATATATATATATATATATATATATATATATATATATGTCTTATTACAATCTAAGCTTTTATCTGTTGTATCTTTTCATTTGAAAGAGATAATATTTAGTTCTGGCATTATCATAATTCTTTTCTATCAATATGTTAACAATTGATGGATTTCCTGCATGATTTGCAAGGTTTTCTCAACTTGCAATGCGGTTGGAAGAATATGTACATGGTAATTCCAGGGATCTGATAGATCTGTCTTACACCAAAATAGTGAGCATAATGTTTGTGATATTGGAGAAGATAGCTCAAGTGGAACCCAAGTATGCTGATATTATGCTTCTTGAAAACTACGCTTCATTCCAAAATGGTCTTTATGATTTAGCAAATAGCATCCCTACACTCGCTAAGTTTTACCATCAAGCTAGTGAAGCTTATGAACAAGCTTGCTTGCGCCACATCAATATGGTCATCTATATAGTAAGTTATCATGTGTTTGTACTTGTAATTAATTTTGTGCCAGATTAATACATGTTATGTAATTGATGTGTCCATGCAGCACTACGAGAAATTATTTCAATTTGCGAGAAGAACTGAGGAACTATTGATCAGTAAAATGCCACCTGAGGAGGTATTTCCAATTTTTGTATATAGAAAGAAGACTGATTGGCACTCATGCAGTCTGGATGAATTAAGTTTATGGATTATTGCAGATACCATTTCAAATTGGAATGTCCAAAGGGGAGCTCCGTAAAGTCTTAAAGTCTACCATATCAAACGTATGTCATGACTTGTAGAAAAGAGTTATTGGACTTATCATATCATTTATAGCTTAGGCTAGTCAGTGCACCCATTTTATTATCCTATCTTTGATGCAGCTTGACAAGACCCAAAGTGCCATGTACAAGAAGTTGCAAAAGAATTTGACTGTAGAAGAACTTATTCCTTCTTTGTGGGACAAATGCAAGGTATTTCACCCTAATTCTATTACCAACAGAAATATATATATATATATATATATATATATATATATATATATATCTAAGGCAATATTTTTCTAAATTGCAGAAAGAATTTTTGGAGAAGTACGCTAGTTTTGTAAAGATGGTGCATAGAATATATCCGAGTGAGACTGTACCTTCAGAAATTGATATGCAGAAAATCTTGGCATCCTTGGAAATGTTGTGATCTTTTGACCTTCTCTAGTCCACTAGGTACTTCATAATTGTATAGAAGTAGTAATTTCAAGCCATCCCTCCCCTGATACCTTCGTATCTTTCTACAAATATATTTGTGAATCCCATGCTTTATGTTCTGGAAGTACTTGAGTACTAGCAAGGACAATGAACTTACAATGTAGTTTTGATCCCCTTTAGAAAGAGGGTGTTTATTAGTTCGGATTGATTATACTAATTTGATTTATCTGCTCATCTGTTCAGTGATAATTGTTTTATTAAGACTTTTAATTGATGCTTGTCATCAAATTAAAGATAAGGCAAATAATTAAGTCTATGAAAAATTCAGTTTCCAAGACTCTCATGCTAACAGTAATTATGGATTGCGAGGATGAGTTTACAATTCATGTAGTGTTAGATATAGAATATATAGATTGTAGTATGTGGGCACTCATTTGCTCTCCTTCTTCTTGTAACAAAGTTTTTGTTAATTTAATATTATGCCTACAAGCCTTTTCGCCAGAAAAAAAAAAGCCGCTCAATTGTCATTTTTTCACTTCTTATTTATTTATGCTTTTTTTTTTTGTCAATGAAGCATTTTTCAACAACTAAATGTTTATGTATAGTGCAAATTTGTTGCCGTATATGTGTAGTAACTAGAACAAGAGAGTGAAATTTTTTTATCTAAATATCATAGTTATCTTTAAGGGATCTCATAAGTTAATTTAAATATAAACGAACGGTTAACTTAACACTCTACAATACATTATTATTTTATAAATATGAAGTATATATTTTGTGAAACAAGTATTCATTTTTGCAAAATCGAGTGTGTTAGTTAGGAGTTCAAAATTCAAGACAGTTGTTTTAAAAGTAAAATGAATTCCAACTTGGTTTAAAAGAAATTATGTCTAAATTAAAATAGATAATACAGATACATATTATAAGAGTAAGTGCTCATTTTTAATGTCTAAGCGTGCGTTATGCAAATAAAACAGTGTGCACATAGAGGTGTGATTACAGGAGTTCATTATCCTGTCTGTTAAATAATGTTATATTGAATGAACAGATTCTTAATTGAATTTCTAACAGACAAACTAAATCAATATTATATAATTTTTATCTTAATTTGGCTGCCATTATAACATAAAATCCTAGTGAAAGTATACTGTTATGCTAATTAAAGAAGTCCAGTGGACAGGATAAACATGATTAAAGGTTAATAGAATGAGAAGGCTAGTTTAGCATGGTCATCAACTCATCATATATTCATATACGGAGTGGTGGTAATGATTTTCATCTACGCCGTGGTACCCACAATCTTTTTAAAATGTTCAGAACTATCCTTATTCACTGCACGGACAATGATTGTTGCATGCAATGAACACGCCAACTAACTGTAGGTGACAGATATATGCATTGCCTAATTTGCCTCCGGAAGATCATTACCACACATTAAGGAAACAAAGATATGCATGCAAACAAAAAGTTAGAAAAAGAGAACTTTGAGTTTTTCAATGTTTCATCGTATTTATTTTGTAAAACTTTCAGTAAAAAGACAACCCAAATGACCAATTATATCTAAAATAAAAATTAAGTACATATCTATAGAAAGATCATGATTATTTTTTTTTTAACTAAAGCTCCCCAAGCAGGGGAGATCATGATTAATTTTTGTAAGCATTAAAAACATGAAACAACAATACAGAAACGTCCACATCAATAAATGTTTTAAAGTCTCTCAATGCTATAAAAATAAAATCATATTGAGGTACTATTTGCAATCTTTTACAATATTCAATCACTTGTAACAAAAATTTTCTATGACCTTATGCATCATTTCTAGAAACCAAGTTATTGGATTTAGAAGACCGGTGCAATCATTTCCAAAACAGAAATATTGTTGCTATTTTTTTGTGAATCCCGTGTACAGAAAGAAAGTTTTCATTATGCATCATTTAATCATTTTTTGTATTTCCGTGTACAGAAAAATATTCTTCATTATGAATCGGCAACAACAAGATGAATTCACAAAAAAAAAATACCGAGAATAACAAACATAAAATTCTTAATTAGGATTCTCTGTGGCAAATCCAACCATTTGACGTGGCATTGATGGATAAATAAATAAATAAAATATCATTAGTATGAGAACAACGTCGTACAGTATACCACCATTGTGTTCACACACGAACTAACTATAGAAGATTGAAAGTCAAATACATTCAGTTACAACTTTAAAAGTGCAAGTTGGGGCCATCTTACAGCACCATTTCCCTGACTGTCTTAGATTAAAGCCCAATTTGATGGATCTATTCATCTAACGTTGAATTCGGAAATCAAGACTACACCGTCAGATCTTAGGCGGCGTTAATATGGACCGCCCGATCAACCATCCCAGTCCCTCTTGGCGCGTGTTAAAATTGTCCCTTCCTCTCTCTTTCTTAGATCTTTCTCCGAAAGATTAATACTTTATAATTATATCATCTCAGCATCTACCTATCGTTCTCTCTTATATTTCTCTCTCTCTCTCTCTACGAAGGATAGATACAACGAGCTCAAGTTGATTCCCTCTTGCAATTGTTCAAGGGGATTTCTCTTTTGGGGTTTTATTGCGAGATTGGAATTGAGAGATGGATGCTGCTCCAGTGATGGAATTCATACCGATTATAACACATGGAGGTCGATATTTGCAATACAATATATTTGGGAATTCGTTTGAAATTACTGCCAAGTATCGGCCTCCGATCATGCCGATTGGGAGAGGAGCTTATGGGATTGTCTGGTAAAATCTCACCTTCAATTTCTCTTGCTTTTTAAAATTTTTGTTCGGTTGACCCTTTAGAAGACCAAAGGAATTTGTTTAATTTTATGGGTTTGTGTTTTTTGTGCTTGTTTTGTACAGTTCAGTGATGAACTCAGAAACAGGAGAGATGGTGGCGATAAAAAAGATTGCAAATGCTTTTGATAATCACATGGATGCAAAGAGGACGCTTAGAGAAATCAAGCTTCTCAGGCATTTAGATCATGAAAATGTAAATATTTATCTTCCAAATTTTGATTTTAAATAGACAGAGGCCAAAGAGTACTTAAAAAAATTTGGGCGATTGCTTCAATATTGATTGAGTTTACATTATCATATTAGATTAATTACTGCCAAATCAGAAGTTAAGAGAAAAGATGAATTACTCTTATTTTAATTTGCGGCATTAGTAATTAGTACTGGATGATTGGTCAAATCTTGGGTTGCTATGCATAAGTCCAAAATTTCAGCAAAAAAATTTATGAAACTTAATCTACAGGCTACAGCATTAGAGAGGATAAGTAGGTGAAGTTTCATTAGTTGTAGATCTCCTTATCTCTGAACATAAAAGCAGCTCGATAATTGAACAAACTGTTTATTGCTTTGCCAATTCAACTCTTATTTCCATAAAAATTTTGTTTCTGCTTTTAAATTAATAGTCTGTGTCTGATGTCATGTTGACAGATAATTGGAATAAGAGACGTTGTTCCCCCACCTGTTCCACAAGCATTTCATGACGTATACATAGCAACTGAGCTTATGGATACCGATCTTCATCATATTATCAGATCAAATCAAGAGCTGTCTGAAGAACACTGTCAGGTGATTTAACTTTCTCAGCATTTGTATATTTTTTATTGTAGTAGATATTGCCTATCAATTCAAGTAATCAATAATCAGATACCTTTTCTTTCTATCACTTTAAATTGACATAATTGAAAATTTGAAATATTACTCTCTTTTTGTTACTTTAAAGGCATTTTCTGCATACCCCAAAGGTATTTCAAATATATTTTTTGAACACCGTATAGCAATTCAGTTTTCTTCACCATTTCACAACCAAAATTTCAAAGTTTTAATGAAAATATTTGAAAAGTAATATCATGTTCCTGCATAACCAACCAATTTCTTCATTTCTCCAGTACTTCTTGTACCAAATCCTACGCGGCTTGAAATACATCCACTCAGCACGTGTCATCCATCGAGACCTAAAACCAAGCAACCTCCTGCTAAATGCGAATTGCGACCTAAAAATATGTGATTTTGGGCTGGCACGGCCCACGTCAGAGAATGACATCATGACAGAGTATGTGGTTACGAGGTGGTACCGGGCCCCAGAGCTGCTTTTGAATTCAACTGACTACACTGCAGCAATTGACGTGTGGTCAGTCGGGTGCATTTTCATGGAGTTGATGAATCGCCAACCACTGTTTCCTGGCAAAGATCACATGAATCAGATGCGTCTGATAACTGAGGTAAGGATTACCAAAGAGGTCATATATTAACAGCATAATGAGGTTCTTGAGGGAATGTAGAATGTGAATTGGTTATGTTGACAGTTTATAGAAGCTTAAAAGTTCTCAAGTGGGCATAGTTCCATGATTGAATAAAGTTGGTACTGTACCTTACTAGGCAGAAATATACTAGTTTAGTTCCTGGTATTATGGCAAGTGGTAATGCTATACAGATTCCAATTTCAATCAGTCTTTGACTCAATACCATTAAGTAGTATTTGATTTATAAGGATTTTATTATCAAGTTGTCAATTGATCTCATAGTTTAACACAAATTATATTTGTTGCTGGATTTGGTTAGCTTATTGGAACTCCTACTGAAGAAGACATGGGGTTTATTAGAAATGAAGATGCGAAAAGGTACATGAGGCACCTGCCTCAGTTCCCACGAAAGAGCTTTGCTGCGACATTTCCACATGTTCATCCAACTGCCATTGACCTTATTGAAAGAATGCTCACTTTCAATCCCTTGCAGAGAATTTCAGGTATTTACAATTAGACATCACAACCTTCACCAGAAACACATAAACAGATTAAAGAAAATTTAACTTGCAATTATTTGGAAAGAATTGTGTCATCTGTTTGCATTCTATTATTGTCTCTGATCATTGTGTCCACAATTTTGCATACAGTTGAAGATGCGCTTGCACACCCATACTTGGAACGGCTGCATGACATAGCTGATGAACCGATATGTACTGAGCCTTTCTCCTTCGACTTTGAGCAGCAAGCTTTGACAGAAGATCAAATGAAGCAGTTGATATACAATGAATCCATTGCGTTCAACCCAGAGTTTGGCCTCTAAGATAATAAAAAATATAAGTATGAGTCTCCAATAATGCATTTTTTATATTCACATGTTTGCACCCTTATAGTATGTGTTGTAAATATAAATTGTCTTCTGATTTCTGAGATTGGCCAGGTAGAATATAAAGATTGTATTAATATTTTCTTTTTCCTTTTTTTACTCCTTTTTTTTTCTGGTTTCTGATGCTATAGAGAAGGCTACTTTGTATCTGTGGAATGTGAAGAAATTTGTTTATTTTTTAATGCGAGTGTAATGTGATCAGAGGTTTAAGGCTTTGTGTAATCAACTCTTTGTATTAAAAATGAATATACTATTCCAATTTTAACACTTTACTATTTACCGTAATGGAAAATCACATGCTCTGCTTAGGTACTGGTGCTTCTCTCCTACTGTCAATATGGTTGTCATGTCTCCAGTCTCCTGAATACTGAATTCTGAAAGCTTCTAGAAGCATGGTTAAACATGCAGTTGTTAGTTGTTACCGTCCACAGTTGTATTACTTTATTATAAATACCATAATATCAGCGAGAAATTCTTAATGCAAGTGCATTTAAAATAAAAAATTGTCATCCAAATGGACCACAAACATTAACACCATGGGATGGAAGTCACCATCAAATTATTTCCTCTATGGTCAATTTATTATTTTTTTTCGGTACAAATCTTATGTAAAAAGTAACAACTATCTATATATATTATAATTTCTATGAAATCGGATCATGAGATGGCAAAAAAAATTGGTGCAGGCTCATAATTTAGACTTCGCATGATACCAAAATTGATCTCAGCCGTCTGATTTAATTTCAATAGCTATAGATGCCCCGTGCATGATACCAAAATTGATAGGTCTGAAAAACTTTAACCGTTGAGATTAAATCAGACGGCTCGGATCGAAAGACGTCCACTGGATGGTTGTATTACCCTCCCCATAATTTAGGCTGCAGATAATAGAGAAAGAGCACTTAGCTCTCAGCAGCAGTTAAGATATTGACAGCGACCAGGTGTGGCATATTCTGAAAAGCGAATATTCAGGGCTCGGTATGTACCCACCTCTAATCGAAAAGGAGACGATCGCATTGTCTCGTTTGACAGGAGAAAGATGCCCTCAATGTAGCCACTCTTCCAAGCAATACAGAACACTAGAACAGGAATCGAAGGAATGAGCATTTCACAATAAAACAAAACCATCTAGCATGTAGTTCTCTGTGGATGACTAGTTTGACATCAGTTTCCCTTTCCCGTTTGGTCCGGAGGACCTAATTAAAATTGAACAGGGACCCGTCTGTACAAGATTGATTGGCGACTTCTGAATCTATGCTGCGTACTTATCCACATGATTTATCCCACTTTTTGAACATAAGATTTCATTTCATTTCATTGGAAATTCTTGATCAAAATGAACAAATTTGATGTCATTTGGTTGGAAGAAAAGATAAGCAGACAGATCGCCAGAAAAGGTCAAACTAATTTCCGACCATGTTGTAGTGTTTTCAGGTGGGCGCCAGTGCCACCGTCTAGGGTAGAGGTTTATCCGGTAATGGTGTTTTGCACAGTAAGAAACAGAAATACAAATGAGCGATATTAAGGGTATTTCATTGATCCATCACAAGTATAAGTTACATAGTGACGATCTCCTTCTCTAGCGGTGGGGGTGTTTTATATATAGCCTATAATAATAATAATTCCTGCTCCTGTCACTCCAGCTGCTGATCGTACCATCCGTACTTCCAGGGCCTCCTGGAGTTGTCAGGGTTCCCTCTGGGGGTTTCGAGGTCCGTCGTCGTCTCTCGGGTCCACAGGAAACCAGATCCTCTGGTCTACCGACCAGAGAAATCCTTTGGTCGTTTTTAGATCTGAGCCGTATGATTTAATCTTAATGACTATGGATGCCTCGTGCTAGTACCACGATTGATAGGCCCGAAAAAATATTAACCGTTGAGATTAAATCAAACGGTCCAGATCGAAAAACGACCAGAGGATCCGTCTCCGGATCCACAGACCCCACCCCAAAGGCTTCTGGAGCTTTCCTCAGGGTAGGGTAGTCTTGGCTATTAGGGGTGCATAACGTGGAAAACGACCACGAAAGTGGTTATTTTTTTTAACCGTTGCATTGATGCACGAAATTTTTATACTTATTGCGTTGATTGTTGCATCCGTTTAACACATGTTGCGTTGATTGTTCCGTTGATGGAAACGATCAAAACGGTTATAACCGTCTTTGACTACCTAAATGTTTTGCATTTTATTAAGATGTAAGAAAATAAACTATTTTGCATTTCGTATGAAACAGAGATAGAGAAATGACAGGTTAGGTCACGCGGGAAAGGGGGAGAAGGAACTATAATCACCTCTTGCTCTCGACGACGATTGTACTCGGTGGTGCAGAGGCGAGAGAGATAGATGTGACTGTGTTCGGCGGAGAAATGACGGAGCGACGCTGCAGAAATCTAATTTTACTCATTTCTCCCTCGATCTCTCTGCTGAGGTCCTCTGCAATCTAATAATAAAACCATAAAAAAAAAATTTTAGACGAAATGCGCGAAACAAACGACCACGAAACATACCAGTTTCACTAATCGTTCCGTTCTGAGACGAAACGATATTTCTATTTGCGTTGGTTGTTCCGTTCCGTAAACGAAACTGAAATCCTTATCCGTTATCGTTCAGTTCCGGACGAAACGAAACGAAAGAACGGTTGAAACGGCTACCGTTTTCAGCCCTATTGGCTATAGGACTTTTGTGGGCCTGTATTTGTCGTTCTTGGGTTGACCCAGTCTTTTGAGGGCCGATGGGGCTCGGGCCCTATCAATATTCAAATATGAATAATAAGCCCACTGAGATTTTTAAGGTTCTTTATTAATTATTATAGACAATAAGCACTCAACAACTAAATTTAGCACAAAGGAGCATGAATCTCTAATTCCCAAGTTATTTCCCTTTACATTATCTAAAAGAAACTACTTTCCCTTAAAAAAATATGAACAAGCAACACCATCACGTGACAAAGTTCTCCGACTACGAGAGCAGCAAAAAAATTCCCTACATTTATGAATCGAAAACAACATGGAAGTGGCTAGTGTCAAATATATATGTTTGATTCTAAATAGGGAGTGGCTAGTGTCAAACATATAGGACACTTGTCTAACATGATAAAATTTTAATTTTTAATATTAGAATGGCCGATACAAACTGTTCAAATTGTTCTATGTTATAAAATCTTTGTGGAGATCAAATTTTATATTTTTTTCAAAATTTTTTGCTATTTTTTTTGGAATTTTTCAATATGCTCAATTTAAAAAGTTATGAACCCTTTAATTTTGAAAATTCGAAAAAGATAGTTAGAAAATTTAAAAAAAAATAATATTTGATTTTCAAGGATATTTTAATATAGAGATTGTAGAAATTGTGGAGATGTTTGTGGGCCTGTGGACCATAAACAATAATGGGCTGAAAGGATCCAATTGGATAAGACCCAGTCAATTGCATCTCTTTGCTAAAGGGTGCGAATTGTCTTTAATATATACACTGATATGGTCATTTCAGTGTGTGTTAGACATAATTAAGAGAGAGAGAAACTCCACATCATTTGTGCTTTTCTTCAAAAAGGCACAAATCACCATTAGAGAGTGATTCCTACACCGATTCGAGTGATTTCGGTTTGAGCAGTCTAGTAGGCACTTGGACTGTGAATAGTGTGGTTTCTTATAGCGATCCACCAGTGGCAGGAGCAAGTAGAGCACAAGGAGAAGACAAGCAAGGCGCTGTGGTGCGAAATTGTGAAAGAAGAACAATCCAAGTCTTCCGCTGTATTGTATGAACTCTGACTTGTTTTTCTTACATTGGTATCAGAGCCATACTCTTCTTTTCGATTCTAATGCACCATTAGAGTCTTACTTTAAGTTCTGGTTGCAATTTTGTGTTCATAAGACTTTAATTTCGTGGTTTTGTATGAAAACTTTGAGAAAAACTCGAATTAGTGCAGTCCAGAATTTGTAAACTCGTAGAGTCTGATTGTTTTGGGCATAACTTAAGATCTGTAACTCCGATTTGAGTGAGGTTTGTTCTATTGGAAAGTGCTTCGAGTCTACTTTCCAGAATGTCCAAGAACTCGAAAATCAGATCAGTGTACAGAAAGTTATTGCCGATTTACCGAAAGGGTGCGAATCAGATTATGTAAACTCGTACAGTCGGATTGTTTTGGGCATAACTTAAGATCTGTAACTCCGATTCGAGTGAGGTTTGTTCTATTGGAAAGTGCGTCGAGTCTACTTTCCAGAATGCCCAAGAACTCGAAAATCAGATCGTTGTACAGAAAGTTATTGCCGATTTACTGAAAGGGTGCGAATCAGATTTCTGGACAAGATGCATGTTGCGACTCGTGGAGTATAGTTTTGGTCTGAGACTTGTATTTTTCACGAAATTTGAACACAATTGAACCAGAGATGGTATGTATATGCCTGACCAACAACTAAAAGATTATCTTGGTGATAATTCTGTATTTAATGGTTACCTTTAACCAATGGTTTGTTTGAATGGTACAAGTGAGTACTATTATGTCCAACAACCTTGATTATATGACGGTACATAAGGTATTTGTCATACAAGTTGCAAAGTAGTGCATTCTGATGGGTGAATATGGATTGGTAGATGATGGGTCTCATCCATATTCTGTGATTTTGCACAAATTAAATCAAGTAGGATAATATTTCTCGGTCGTGAGAGATGTTTGTTGCCCTAGGCACTTTCGATTGATCGACCAAGATAATATTATTTCTAAGTTGATTAGAAATTGTGTGGCAGAATCTATTGTGTTTGTGCTAACATGCATACACTATGTGTTGTCTCTGATATGTAGTTGGAGATGTCGGTTAGCAAGAGCATTATCAATGACCTCAACCAAGGAGAGAAACTGAGCCTCCACAACTGGGATATGTGGCACAGGAAGGTTCAGTATCTCTTAGACAATGAGGGGGTGCTCGAAGGCATTGAGAAGCACATGACTGAACCCAAGTCGGGTGAGGTACGCACGGAATATGATGCCTGGAAGATGAAAGACAAGGTTGCTCGTGTCCTATTGTTGAGCAGCATGTCTAATCCTCTAATTTTGCGCTTTGAGAAGTTCAAACACGCTAAACAGCTCTGGGATGCTGTGAAGCTAGAGTTTGGTGGTACATCAACCACCCGTCTACGCCAACTGACACTTAGGTTTGAAGGGTATAAGAAGCGTCCCGAGCACACCATGCGGGAGCATCTTATGACCATGTCAAACATGATAAGTGAGTTAAAGGCAGCGGGTAACAACATGACTGATGAGCAAGAAGTGCAGGCAGTTATTCGCTCATTGCCCAAGTCTTGGGATCATATGAGGCTTAACCTGACTCACAATGATAACATCCGCAAGTTTGAGGATGTGGCTCGTCATGTTGAGCTCGAGGAGGAGCGGTTGATTTCTGAGAAGGGAACCGAAGAAGCCTTTGTGGTTTCATCGGAGGCCCAAAAGAAACATGGCAAGCGCAAGAGAGGAAAGTCCGATGGGGCTTCTTCTTCGGCTGGTGCTTCTTCTTCCAAACCGAGTGGTGCCGGTGGCGGAAAGAAGAAGAAAAACAAGCAAGAAAAGAGGAGAGACAAATCAAAGATGATTTGTTACAACTGTGAGCAGTTGGGGCACTTCGCTCGTGAATGCACGAAGCCGAAGAAGGTAAGAGCCCAATCCTCTTGTTGTAAATCTGATGTTTATGTATCTAGTTGCGCTTTATTGGCTGAGACATTTCCTGTTTGGACTGTAGACTCAGCAGCAACAGACCACATAACTAGGGACAGATATGCATTTGTGGACTTCCGTCGCATTCCAGCGGGTAGTCGACACATATACATGGGTAACAACAGCAAGGTTGAAGTCCTAGGGATTGGAACCTGCGAACTTGTGTTTAATAGTGGACACAAATTGTTATTGCATGATGTGTTGTATGCTCCAGAAATTAGGCGGAGTCTTGTATCAGTGTGTTTGCTTGTTAAATTTGGATTTCGTGTTGTTTTTGTTGGAACATGTGTTGAATTGTATCTGAATGATTGCCTTATTGGTAATGGCTACTTAAAAGATAATTTTATGATTCTAGATACAATTAATTATTCTGCTGCTTATGATTCTTCTTCTTATGTGATATCTGATAATGATTGTAATGTTAAAAAGTGGCACGCAAGACTGT
Source organism: Rhynchospora pubera (assembly GCA_028095005.1). Classification (NCBI taxonomy): domain Eukaryota; kingdom Viridiplantae; phylum Streptophyta; class Magnoliopsida; order Poales; family Cyperaceae; genus Rhynchospora; species Rhynchospora pubera. Next base: position 145,959,874 of record CM051462.1, on the reverse strand, counting down.
GTCACATTGGTGTGGATAGAATGAATAGATTGGCTAAGGACGGTCTTTTAGGATCGACAGCTAAGTTCAATCTTCCAACATGTGAGCACTGTCTAGCAGGTAAAGCAATTCGAAAGCCTTTTGGCAAGGCTATTCGAGCCACTTCTCCTCTACAATTGATTCATTCGGACATTTGTGGTCCAATGAATGTGAGAGCTAGACATGGTGGAGTTTATTTCATCACCTTTATAGATGACTACACGAGGTATAGTCAAGTCTATTTGATTTCTCACAAGTCTGATGCCTTGAGTTGTTTCAAGAGCTATATGACTTTAGTTGAGAATCAATTAGGTACAACTATAAAGGCTCTTAGAACTGATCGAGGTCGTGAGTACCTATCAGATGAATTCAAGAAGCTGTGTGATGAAAAAGGAATAGTAAGGCAGCTTACAATTCCTGGAACTCCACAACAAAATGGAGTAGCGGAGAGAAGGAATAGGACATTATTGGAAATGGTCCGTTCCATGATGGCGCAGGCTAAACTTCCGATTTCCTTTTGGGGAGATGCGTTGTTAACTGTGGCATATGTACTAAACCGTGTACCAACAAAATCTGTGTCAACAACGCCTTATGAACTATGGACTAGCAGAAAACCAAGTTTGGTTGATCTGCGTCCTTGGGGGTCAATGGCGTATGTTCTAGATTCATCTCATAAATACGGAAAACTTGGCCCTCGTGGAAAGAAGTGTATTTTTATTAGATACTCTGAACAATCCAAGGGTTATGTATTTATTGGAGAGGATCTTAGCGGTACGGTCACAGAATTTGAAGCAAGAGATGCCACATTCCTCGAGGAGGAATTCCCGAGACAGAGGGAGGTTAGTACATTAGAATTGTTTGAATTAGTTCCTGCTACTAAAGATATAGTTTCTCGTGAAGAGTTAGAGCAGAATGTCTCTCGGGTTGATGATTCGCGGTCAACGGCAACAAGCCGCGACCCGCAATTGGGATCCGTGGCCAGTGACTGCGATCCGCAGGAAAGTCAGCAGAGACATCCGGAACCTCGCAAAAGTGCACGAGGAAAAGTACCTCGCCGTCGATTTGAAATCGAGGAAGGTGAATGTTTCCTTGCTGCAGTCGAGGATATTATTGAACCTAGAACAGTTGCAGATGCACTGTCTAGTCCGGAAGCCAAAGAGTGGCTTGCTGCATTAAAAGAGGAGATGGATTCAATGAAAAAGAATCAGGTTTGGGACTTGGTCGTATTACCGTCGGGGCGCAAGACAGTTGGGAACAAGTGGGTTCTCAAGGTTAAGCGCAAGGCAGATGGGTCAATCGACAGATATAAGGCTCGCTTAGTTGCGAAGGGATACACCCAAGTAGAGGGAGTGGATTATGAGGAAACTTTCTCACCGGTAGTAAGATTTGCCTCTATCCGTATCATTCTAGCATTGGTTGCATCTATGGATTTAGAACTTTACCAAATGGACGTAAAGACTGCTTTTCTCAATGGAGAACTTGATGAGGAGATATATATGGATCAGCCCACTGGGTTTGAAGCTAAAGGGGAGGAGCACAAGGTGTGCAAACTCCGCCGTTCCATATACGGTCTCAAGCAGGCTTCACGTCAGTGGTACCTCAAATTTCACCAAGCCATTTTGTCAAATGAATTTGAGATGATTGAGGAAGACCATTGCGTGTATATTAAACGGTCCAAAGGTAGTTTCATAGTTCTAACTCTATATGTAGATGACATATTGTTGGCTGGAAATGATATGGAGTTGATTACTTCAACTCAAGAAATGCTCTCATCTACATTTGACATGAAGGATATGGGTGAAGCCAGCTATGTGCTGGGTGTCAAAATATCAAGGGACCGTTCTAAGAAGTTTCTTGGTTTGTCTCAAGAGACTTACATTAAGAAGGTACTTGAGAAGTTCAAGATGGACAGGTGTAAACCTTTTGACACTCCCGTTGAAAGAAATATTGGCCTTAGTGTAAGTATGTGTCCCAAGACTGAAGAGGAAAAGCAGAATATGAAAGACATTATGAAAGGAATGTCTTATTCTAGTGCCGTGGGAAGTCTAATGTACGCTATGATGTGTACAAGACCTGACATCTGCCATGCAGTGGGCTTGGTAAGTCGCTTCCAAGTCAATCCAGGTCCTGAGCACTGGAAAGATGTGAAGAGGATATTTAGATATCTCAAAGGCACCGCAGATTACATGCTATGTTATCAAGGAAAAGATGTGAAACTAATCGGTTATAGTGATGCCGATTGGGGCGGGGACCCTGATGAACTCAAGTCAACTTCGGGTTATGTGTTCATACTTGGTAACGGTGCTATCTCTTGGAGAAGCACAAAGCAAGAGTGCATTGCTTTATCCACTATGGAAGCGGAGTATATAGCATGTGCAGAAGCTGTAAAAGATGCTATTTGGTTGAGACGTTTCCTGAAACACTTAGGGATTGTCGCGGTTTGTGAGAAACCAGTGACTCTTTATTGTGATAGTATGGCAGCAATTGCATACTCTAAAGATCCCAAGTATCATGGAAAAACCAAACACATTCAAATGAGATATCATTTTGTTAGAGACAGATTAACACATAGAAAAGTAGCTTTAGAATATATTTCTACTAAGAAGATGATTGTTGATCCGCTTACAAAACCCATCCCAAGGGATCAGTTTATAGCGCATGTGAAGGCGCTAGGTATTCGTAGAATGTGATTATATTTGCTACTATATTTGACTTGATTGTTGTATGTATATATTTGAACATGATTGATATAGTTAATAAATTTGATGCTTTGTTGCTTACAAGTTAATTATATTGTTCAATTAAATGTTAGCACAGATGGTAGCATGTCATAGGCTGTGATTGGCTCTCTCACATGAGCAATCGACTCTGACATCCAGGATGTGCAGAGATTAGACTATATTGACCTATTTGCATTCTGGGAATGAGCGTAAGTCAATGTCGCCTTAGTCAAGGACTGAGATGAGACTACAATTATGTGGTCAACATGATTTGTTCCCCGCAATTCATGTAGCCTATTTAGCCAAGGTGAGTGGACTTGCTGGACACTTTAGAAGTGTGGTTGCGAAGTCACTCAGAGTTAGTTACAATGGATGCAATCTAGACCATAGATGCATAGTTTGTAACTGAACTTAGACTTGTACAGTGTTTATATTAAGGAGACATGCGTCTGCTTAAGGCAGAAAAACACTGTAGCATGCATTTCATACTGCACGCGCTTAGCGACGTATGGGAAATGAGTTAAGTGACTTTTATTAGTCAATCCCTGCCTTCTCATTGTGTGAGTCCCATAATATTATCATACCCTTATTACTCTTGACTATGTCATAAGAGAGGGAGCTGATGAATGCTACTACGTTATGCTACCAATGGCGAAGCATTGATACCGTCTGTCGGGGCATTTCTCGGAAAGCTGTCAGTTTCTAATTTAGTGACATGAGTGCAAAAGAAAGGTAATTGTGATTACACCATTTGATTTACTTGTGATTCACTGCGCAGTCAAATTATGTCATTTGGGACATAAATTGGGAATACATGTAAATAATTAGTGATTAAGCATTGTCCAAGAGGGAGTGTGAAGTGCTTAGTCAGGTGTATGTCAAATTAGCCTAGGGAATGAGATATTGCTTTACTTAACAATTTGTTAAATGTCCTAGATAGTCTTAACCGGCTTCCTCTAGGATACAGGTTTGCAGGTATCACTGGTCGCACGGTCCATTTGCTGTATGAATACTTGACTGCAAGAGAAACATCTCCAAGAGGGAGATTGTAGGAATTGTGGAGATGTTTGTGGGCCTGTGGACCATAAACAATAAAGGATCCAATTGGATAAGACCCAGTCAATTGCATCTCTTTGCTAAAGGGTGCGAATTGTCTTTAATATATACACTGATATGGTCATTTCAGTGTGTGTTAGACATAATTAAGAGAGAGAGAAACTCCACATCATTTGTGCTTTTCTTCAAAAAGGCACAAATCACCATTAGAGAGTGATTCCTACACCGATTCGAGTGATTTCGGTTTGAGCAGTCTAGTAGGCACTTGGACTGTGAATAGTGTGGTTTCTTATAGCGATCCACCAGTGGTAGGAGCAAGTAGAGCACAAGGAGAAGGCAAGCAAGGCGCTGTGGTGCGAAATTGTGAAAAAAGAACAATCCAAGTCTTCCGCTGTATTGTATGAACTCTGACTTGTTTTTCTTACAGAGATCATATTGAACGGTTTGGATCGGCCGTTTGAAATTTTAATGGTCGACATTTGGATCGTGTTTGATGTACTATATGTTTGATTCTAGTATTACTCAAAACAATATTTTGCTTAATTTTCTTTGACATTTATTTTAAGTACTTTGACATGTCATAAGCCAGACCTGCATTGTATTAATGGTGATGAAAACAACGATGCAGTCACCGTGTAGAGAGGATAGCCGGAACACATCGAGAAATTTTTTTTTAAGATAAATCTGGGGTCAAGCCAACACATCGAGAATCATAAGTGGATGTCTTTGAAATCTTACTTGTTTATCTACTTGTCTTGTATAGTAGATGTTATGACCAGAAAAATGCAATAGATGATCCATCATCAATTAGTAGATATATTATTTGTTTTTAAGTTTACTTTTCTTTTGCTATTTCATTTTGTTTGGATAGAGTCAAGATTGATCCATCATCAATATAGATGGCCAATCTTTGGATATGTGTGGATTACCGATTACAAGATAAATATTCTGATTTATTCCCATGCATCACACAATAAAATGCTTTTCTATATGTGCATATATTGTATTAATTTAGCTTGGAATCATCTAACAACGCGCATAGAAACGCAAGCTACAGGTAGTGTAAAATAAACACAAGATGTTCTTGGTCAACATTTTCTTAATACAACCAACTCTTTTTCAATTGCTGCAGAAGCACGATCAGAGTCGAGCACTTGCTATATTTTGATAACAAAGAATAATCCACAAAACCAATACCTACTCAAAATAATAATTAATTAAGGGTAATTCTAATATGGACACCAAAAATACAAACCTATGGCATCGCTCCTACCCCTAAGTTCCTACGTCATGGCTCCGGTACATGAATTGCTAACTTCCAAGCGCTCCTATCGATCGCCAACTCCTTGGAGACGTTCCATTCTTTAAGGTCTCTTTTCACCGCTTCTTCCCATGTCAATCTTGGTCTCCCTCTCCCCCTCCGGGTGTTCTCGAAATGATTAAGAATTCCGATACGTACCGGTGCCTCTGGAGGTCTGCGTTGGATTTGTCCAAACCATCTCAAACAATAGGAGCGATGAGTGATGCAATATGCAACAACAACAACAACAACAACAAACAACAACAACTAAGCCTTTTGTCCCAAACAAGTTGGGGTAGGCTAGAAAGAAACCCAACAAGATTCAATATTGCAGTGATGCAATATGCACTTTGACAAAATTCAGGTATTTATAGAAAGCACCATTTCAACAAAACTACTAATATGCACAACAGCACAAGTAAGCTTCATTAGTGATGCAATGAGTGATGCATTCCTTGACCTCAACTGAAGCTAAACCTGCCCAATAATTAATCAAAGCACAAATTGCAATCGGTATATGTCTGATTGTTTTAATTGCATGCTTATTAAAAATACAATTATTCCTAAACGTCCACAAAATCCAGCAAATAGCACTATAACAATTGGTGATGTTCATTAGTCAAAATGCATGCCAGGTCCTATGGGATTGCAAATTGCTACCTTTATGAAAAATTACCTCTTGAACCCTACAAGTTTTGTTTTTGCAAAAAGAGTAAAGTTGTGGGAAGCTACAGGCTGAAACGAGATATCAGTTAAAAAATTTAATGGTTTCTAGGGCATGATTCCTAACAAAATTGTATTTAATATTAACTAGATATTTCCAAGTAGGCAAGAACTATTATATTTAAAACAATCACGTTTTTGTATGCTTATAATTTATAAACACACAAATTTAATAATGTTCAAGTAGGTATAGGTAGGTGCAGTTCATTTTGGGAATTTATGCGTCTTGAAAGCTGCTTCTAGTGTGCTACTGGGTACTGGTAATTATGTAAGAACAAACTTTTTGTTTAGTTATGCATGCGGTCTGCTTATTTCTCAAAAAAAAAAAAAAGAACTAACTTATAATCATGATTTATATTCATTGGGCACAAGTCAGTAAAGCAACTAGCCTTAGTCCTTCAAATCAACACCAGTGTGTGGTATACTGTATATAGCTTCTCTTGTTCTTGTAAGATACATATGGATCCAATTACAAATCAATTCAGTTTCTATCTTCTTAATATGGTTTTACACAAGACATATACACATGTGAGACAAAGATCAAATCAATTCAGTTTAGACCAATATAGAATCCAACTAATTTTTCATTTTTTTTAACATCTTCAATTACAAAAATCGAAGGAGAGG